>LR738710.1:262806376-263013089 GCA_902687465.1 Secale cereale | reverse complement strand
CGCCCTAACCCCTGGGTGCGACATCCCCCTTGTGTCCGCCTCATGGCTCCTCTGACTTGATCTCTAAGTCTCTGGGGTGTCTTGTGGTCTAAGAAAAATCATTGTGAAGGTTTTATTCCATTTGGAATCCATTTGGTATTCCTTTTGTGCGGAACTCAAAAACAAGGAAAAAACAGAAACTGGCACCGGGCTCTAGGTTAATAAGTTAGTCCCAAAAATAATATAAAATAGCATATTAATGCATATAAAACATCCAAAACAGAAAATATAATAGCATGGAACAATCAGAAGTTATAGATACGTTGGAGACGTATCATCGCTGTGAGAAGTATGTGATAAGTAAGAGCTCTCTCTAAATTTGTGTATTATTTAAGATTTGCGTTTGAATGCAAATGCACAATCAATTAGGATCATGGGTCACTCTTCCATGTCACATACATCTTTGCGAAGTGCACAAAATGATAAGAGTTAAACAACATGCACTCATCACCAACCAAGAAAGTGAATGATCATACACAAACATGCATAGAGATAAACATGCAAGCACACATTAAGCATAGTATGATCAAACACATGACCTTATAAGTATCTCATGAGCATAACACAAATTGTAGCAAGGGGCAGGAATAACCGAATGAACCAAAGTGTAGCAGGAGCAAAGCAAATAAGATCAACAAAAGAAGCAAAAGACTCTCTCTCTCTCTCTCAGCCTACGATCTATACAGTTTCTCCCCCTTTGGTAGCAAGTTACCAAAAATTTCGAAAACGTATAGTGCTATACGACACTCTAGGTACGATCTTCGGGAGCTCCTGAAGGGGTCTTCTAGCTTGTAGCTCCGGTGTGCGTAGACGACATGGAGATGAGTCCATCTACAAATGCTTCATAAGAAGTCTGTGGAGCCGGAGGAGTTGACACTGGAGGAACAACTATGGCAGTGGCTGCAGGTGCTGAGATGGTAGTCCTGGAATCGACAACTAGCACAGCTGATGATCGTGGTACTCTTGGCACTCTCTAGAATGCATCTATTGTGGGTCTATCGTCACTGTCCTCTGCATCATCCTTGAGCTTCTCCACAACTATCTGAATCTTGGTGACCTTCACATCAAGGTCATGAAACTTTGTCTCAAAGATCCTCTCAAGCCTTTCCTAATTCTAAGTCATGGTGGCCAGGCTCTTCTCAATCCTCATGATGGCCTCAAGCAGATAACTAGGTTGATCTTGCTTGGTCTCAAGATTTGCAGTGGTAGTTCCAGAAGCACTTGCTGCTTTGGCTGCCTTTGCATGTTCAGTTCTCTCTTGGCCTTCAACGAAGTAGGATGTGATGCATCCATGACAACCTCATTGTCATCAAGCTCTGGCCTAAGAGGCAAATAGTCTCTGTCAAGCAGTGTCAGCGTCTTGGGAACTAGGGTACCCAGACTTGCCTGCCTGCGGCCCACAGCATGGCCCCTTCATCGGCTTGGTACGACCCATCTTCAGCATCAACACTCAAGACCTTCGCAAGGAGCTAAGCCTCGCGAGGCGGATGACACCAAGGCCTCCAGAAGGAGCAGTATCACTAGGCTGGCTCCTGAGGAGAGAATATCTCTATGCAAGCCCCCACCTCATGAGGTTCAGATGACGCAAGCCATGACGACCAAGGCTAGGCGGGCGCTAGCAGGTGCAATACAGTAGGTTTCCCATTTGGTGCTAAAGAAGCAAGCGCAGGCGCGGAGTCCCGAGGAATCAACCAAAGGTTTCCATTTCCAATCAACAAGACCAAGATCACCAGGACGGCAGGACGGAGGTCATCGCCGAGCCCACCATGGCGTCATGGCCAGAAGCTTTGCAGGCGAAGACCACCTTTCGTCAGGATAAGATGTACCAGTTATCTCCCTTCAAATTTGGCTGTTGTGGGATCCCTTCCCGCCTACATTTTGGCAAGAGGACCAATGCCTCTATAAATATAACTAGACACCACCGTAGCAAGGGACGGATCATTCAGATCTCCCTCACCACCACAAGAAAGAGCACACCTCCTGAGGTTGTTCCACCACCATTATCGGCATTCTGGGAACCAGGGTACCCAAACTTGCCTGCCTGCGGCCCATGACGTGGCTCGTTCACCGGCCTAGTACGTCCCATCTTCAACATCGACACTCAAGACCCTCGCGGGTAGCCAAGCCTCGCGAGGCGGACGACACCAAGACCTCCGAAGGGAGCAGTCTTGCTAGGCTGGCTCCCGAGGGGCGGAGAACTCTATGAAGTCCCTCACCTCATGAGGTGCAGATGACACAAGCCATGACGACCGAGGCAGGCGGGCGCTAGTGGGCGCAGGATGACCAGTTTCCTCTTTGGTGCTAAAGAGGCGAGCATAGGCGTGGAGTCCCGAGGAATCAACCAAAGGTTTCCATTTCCATGCTACAAGACCAGGATCGCCAGGACGGCAGGACGAAGGTCATCGCCGAGCCCACCATGGCGTCAGGATCAGAAGCTTTGCAGGCGAAGACCACCTTTAGTCAGGATAATATGTACTAGTTGTCTCCCTTCAAATTTGGCTGTTGTGGAATCCCTTCCCGTCTATATTTTGGGGGAAGAGGACCAATGCCAATATAAATATAGGTTAGCCACCACCATGGGAGGGGATCCGGATCGACCAGATCATCGAGACCCCCCTCAGACACACGCCATCAAGAACACACCTCGCGACGTTGTTCACCCACTTCACTACTTCTCCCTCAGCCCACCTTGAGGCAATCCATCACATTGTAGAAGTAGGGCCACTCACCGCTAGGTGGCCTGGACCTGGGTAAACTGCCCTATGTCGTGTTCTTTCTTTTTCTTCAAGCTAGTTCGTAGAAACGACGAGTAGACTGTTAGGGGGAGTTGAGTTCTTCGCATGCACCCCAGTGTTCGAGCTTACAAGGGTTTTGCGGAGCCCTAAATCCGACATTTGGCGCGCCAGGTAGGTGTGCGTCAGAGTCTCTCTTCCTCCGGTCAAATCCTCACCACCTCGCTGTTCCCATGGTCGACGCTCCCTGAGCCCCCACTGAGCCCTGGGCTGCTTGGCCTGCTCAGGTGGCACCTCCCGTCCAGGGGGACCTCAACTCCATGCTCCGGGCGGCTCGCCAACCGCGGGCGGCGTGGACTTCCGCTGCTCGCTTCTACCCCGCACCGCAACCGCTCCACCGCACGATCCTCAAGCTACGCCACGGCAATGGCACCGCACACTCGCCGGGAACAAGCGAATATGCAGGCCGCGCTCGTTGTGGCATGGGAACTGCTCCAATGCAGATTGACGGAGGTCAGCCGTGACGCCTTGCTAGAGAGCGTCTTAGAGCTGCTGGATGCCGCGTGCAGGGGCTCGTCACCTTTCTGCACCTGACCGGCGTCGCGGGCGCTGCCAGGGGCGCGCGTCGGCCTCCATAGTGTCCGGGTGCCTCTTCCCGAGGAACCCGAAGGACCTCACGGTGCCGGCCTAGGCTACGGCACCGCTTGCCTGGCTGGGGGTGTAGTGCGTGCGGGTACGGCAAGCCCGGGCGTCCCCCCTTTGGGACCTCGCCCAGATGCTTCCCTCCGGTCACCGTGGCCCTGCACCAGGCCAAGAAGATGGATGGCCACGCAACGACTCATGGGGGAGAGCCAACGGCATCACTGCGCCCCTAGCGGCAGACCCGCCGTATTCGCCAAGGAGTCCTCGACTGTTTCCCCCGCCGGCCTGGATGACGTGACAAAGCGAGCCCGAGACTCCCCACAGGCCGCTATGGGGCTTCATCAAAGCGTTCATCCATGGCAGCCACATGGTATAGCCAATATCTCAGGGACATGATTACACTGACCGTGGACCGCAGGAAAATCAAGCCTCAACGAAGATCTTGGACCTCAGGACAGCGGCCCCATTGCAGCAAGAGGCAACACACTGGGGGCTGCGTGGGGGAGGTCCGGAGCCAGGCCCCCCTCCGCACAACCCAGGGCAAAGCACGGCCGCGGCGGCGACGCGTGCCACATGAAGGTAGGCCCCTGCAGGGGCAAGCGACGGCGAGCCCTTCCCCCGACGGAGGGCCTGCGATCGCCAGGGCACCTCCAGCGTCCCCCTTGCCCCTTGGCCTCGTCCTGGTTTCCGGACGCCCCAACGGTGGTAGGGGGAGGCGCATGGCAGTGCCCTGTCCAGGAACCAAAGACGTCCATGAAGTTCTCCGCCCATGACACTCTCACATAATAATGAGTGGGGTTGTACACACCCCGGAGTCTCTCGAGTGCCGCCCTCGGGCCTCACGGGGGCTCCACCCCACGTCCAAGTGGAAGCACCATGCTCTGCACTAGCCGTCGACACCGTCTCTCAATGACTATGCCCACGCCCAGTGGAAGCACTTAGCTCTGTGCTGGTGAGAAGACGAAGACTAGCCTAGGTGCCGGACGTGGCTGTTGGTTCTTTTTGTTCGCCCTCTTTCTGTAGTTTAATTCACTTTCTTTTCAGAGTAAAACTTGGAGTTTCGTGTTCTTGCCAAAAGGGAGGTTTTTTCCTTGATTCACAGCATTTTCTTCCCTTTGGTTTCTGTCTGAAGACACGGGGCTTAGGCCTGCTGCCCACTCCCATGAGCGCCTCGTGAGCGGGGGCTGGGCACGCTTTCGCGCCCCACGCGCGCTGGAGCTGCCTGAAGCAATACTCGAACAACCGTCACGGGGTCACGGTGCAAGCGCCTCGCCAAGGCTGGTGCTAAGCTCCTCACAAAGCGCTCTCATGAGGGCCCGCGGGCTCCTCACGGGTCTTAGGTGTTCATCAGCCTCGGGATGCCTCACAGGAAGGGCGCCCTTGCGCCACGAGGACTCATTCAAGACCCTCCACTCCTAGATAAGTTGCGGTTTTGGCTTCCGTCAAGGGCCTTTTGGCTTGAGACGAGACCTCTCACCACCTACCTTGAAAGCATCACCTAATGTCATACATAATAGAGGAACTCTCCTCCCCAAAATATTCTCACATCCCCTCGGGGCAGTGTCCGAAAGCTTTGTTGCGTACAGGGAAAAACAACAAATAAGAGCCTAGCGAGGTGCGTCACCATCTGCATCATCGTCATCACCATCGCCCTCTCTGGCTGCAGGTGCATCGACGTCTCCCTCGGTGTCGGGCTCCTTGATCAGATCATCCACATGGTCGTCCACCCACTTCACTAAGATGCCTAGAGTGGCCCCGGGCACGGGGGCTATCACGACATCAAAGTCAAAGTCAGGATCAAGGCTGATAAGGTGGCTGAAAACGCACGATAATGCGCGACCAAGGAGGTCACGGCTTATCTCCTCGACAAGCTGACAAGCTTTCGCAGCCTGATCCTCTAGACGGGTCACGAGTTGGGTGAAGAAGTGGAGGTAGCCAGCATCGTCATCCTCATGAGGCCGCATGACGCTCTCTTCGCAGATCATGTCTAGGGCCCGATTGGCCCTCGCCCTAAGACCTTCGAGCATTGAAAAACGCTCGCGCTGCATCGTTCAGAGGAGACTCGCATAGTCCACAGCCCGAACCACAAGGGACTCGGAGTCCTTGACTTTCCTTTGAAGCAAAGACAGTTCGGCCCGGATGGAGGCATGTGCCTCCCGAGCGGCTGCTTCACGCTGCGGCATGGCGTCCAGATTCTTCCCGAGGGCGGCGGTCTTGCCCTCCATCTCAGTCTACTGCAGCTGGGATTTGGTCTCCTGAAGCCTCAGTTGCTGGTGGTATTCTTCCGCAAGGGCTTCACAAATCTTTTCCACCTTCTGATCGACTTCTAGCTGGATCTTAGCTTCTCGGGCAGCAACGGCGTCCTCGGCTGCCGCAACTTGGCGATCCCTCACTTCCAGTCTCTCGAGATCCAAACTGTGCTCCAAGGCCTCAAGCAGCAGCGCCTCCTCGCGCTCTCGGAGCTCCTTCCCATTAGAGGGGCCCCATTCGACGGGTCTGATACGTCTCCAATGTATCTATAATTTTTGATTGTTCCATGCTATTATATATGATGTTTTGGATGTTTAATGGGCTTTATTATACACTTTTATATTATTTTTTGGACTAACCTATTGGCCCAAAGGCCCAGTCCAGATTGCTGTTTTTGCCTATTTCAGGGTTTTATAGAAAAGGAATATCAAACGGAGTCCAAACGGAATGAAACCTTTGGGAGAGATATTTTTGGAGAGGTACCTTCACGGGAGACTTGAGAACCACGGAATAGGGCACACGTGGCATCCATGAGGGTGGGGGGCGCGCCCCCTGCCTTGTGGGCCCCACGTTGCTCCCCCGGTGCCCTCCTTCCACCTATATATACCCATGTACCCTGAAAACATCGAGGCAACAGAGAAAACCCTAATTCCAGCGCCACAACCTTATGTTCCCATGAGATCCCATCTTGGGGCCTGTTCCGGAGCTCCGCCGGAGGCGGATCTTCCACAGAGTGCTTCTACATCAACACCATCGCCTCACCATGAGTTGTGAGTAGTTTACCACAGACCTTTGGGTCCATAGTTAGTACCTAGATGGCATCTTCTCTCTCTTTGGATCTCAATACGAAGTTCTCCTCGGTCTTCAAGGAGATCTATTCGATGTAATCTTTTTGCGGTGTGTTTGTCGAGATCCGATGAATTGTGGGTTTATGATCAAGATTATCTATGAGAAATATTTGGTTCTTTTCTGAATTCTTTTATGTATGATTATAATATCCTTGCAAGTCTCTTCGAATTATCGGTTTGGTGTGGCCTACTAGATCTATAGTTCTTGCCATGGGATAAGTGCTTGGCTTTGGGTTCAATATTGCGGTGTCCTTTCCCATTGACAGTAGGGGCAGCAAGGCATGCATTGTATTGTTACCATCGAGGATAAAAAGATGGGGTTTATATCATATTGCTTGAGTTTATCCCTCTACATCATGTCATCTTGCTTAAAGCGTTACTCTGTTCTTTTGAACTTAATACTCTAGATGCATGCTAGATAGCGGTCGATGTGTGGAGTAATAGTAGTAGATGCAGAATCGTTTCGGTCTACTTCTCTCGGACGTGATGCCTATATATAATGGTCATGCCTAGATAGTCTCATAATTATTCGCTTTTCTATCAATTGCTCGAAAGTAATTCGTTCACCCACTGTAGAAATCTGCTATCATGAGAGATGCCACTAGTGAAACCTATGCCCCCCGGGTCTATTCTCAATATATCAATCTACAATCTACTTTACTTTGCTGTTTTTACTTTCTGTTCTTATATCCAAAAATACCAAAAATATCAAACTGTCCTATCTATCAGATCTCACTTTCGTAAGTGACCGTAAAGAGATTGACAACCCCTTATCGCGTTGGCTGCGAAGTTCTTATTTGGTTGTGCAGGTGTGAGGGACTCGCGCGTGGTCTCCTACTGGATTGATACCTTAGTTCTCAAAAACTGAGGGAAATACTTACGCTATGTGCTGCATCTCCCTTTCCTCTTCGAGGGAATACAACGCAAGCTCGAGAAGTAGCAAGAAGAATTTCTGGCGCCGTTGCCGGGGAGACTTACACAAAAGTCATATACCAAGTACCTATCACAAACCCTTATCCTTCGCATTACATTTTATTTGCCTCCCATTTTCCTCTCCCCCACTTCACCCTTGCCGTTTTATTTGCCCTTCTTTTTGCCGTGTGTTTACCGTTCGCTTGCTTCTTGTTTGCTTGTGTGTTGGATTGCTTGCTTGTCACTATGGCTCAAAACAATACCAAATTGTGTGACTTCTCCAATACCAACAATAATGATTTTATTAGCACTCCGATTGCTCCTATTACCGATGCTGAATCTTGTGAGATCAATGCTGCTCTGTTGAATCTTGTCATGAAAGATCAATTTTCCGGCCTTCATAGTGAAGATGCCGCTACCCATCTAAACAACTTTGTTGATTTGTGTGATATGCAAAAGAAGAGGGATACAGATAATGATATTGTTAAATTGAAGTTATTTCCGTTTTCACTTAGAGATCGTGCTAAAACTTGGTTTTCCTCTTTGCCTAAAAATAGTATTGATTCGTGGAATAAGTGCAACGATGCTTTTATCTCTAAGTATTTTCCTCCTGCTAAGATCATCTCTCTTAGAAACGATATTATGAATTTTAAGCAACTAGATCATGAGCATGTTGCACAAGCTTGGGAGAGAATTAAATTGGTGATACGTAATTGCCCTACACATGGTTTGAACTTATGGATGATTATAAAAAACTTTTATGCTGGCTTGAATTTTGCTTCTAGAAATCTTTTAGATTCGGCCGCAGGAGGCACTTTCATGGAAACTACCTTAGGAGAAGCTACCAAACTTCTAGATAATATTATGGTTAATTATTCTCAATGGCACACCGAAAGATCTACCAGTAAAAAAGTGCATGCTATTGAAGAGATTAGTGTTTTGAGTGGAAAGCTGGATGAACTTATGAAATTATGTGCTGCTAAGAGTGCTTCTTCTGATCCTAATGATATGCCTTTATCCAAGTTGATTGAAAAAAATGAATCTTTGGATGTGAATTTTGTTGGTAGGAATAATTTTGGTAACAATGCTTATAGAGGAAACTTTAATCCTAGGCCTTTCCTAGTAATTCATCTAATAATTATGGTAATTCCTACAACAACTATTATGGAAAGATACCTTCTGAATTTAAACTAGTGTTAAGGAGTTTATGAATTCGCAAAAGAATTTCAATGCTTTGCTTGAAGAAAAATTGCTTAAGATTGATGAATTGGCTAGAAGTGTGGATAGAATTACTCTTGATGTTGATTCTTTGAAACTTAGATCTATTCCACTTAAGCATGATATCAATGAGTCTCTCAAAGCCATGAGAATTTCCATTGATGAATGCAAAGAAAGAACCGCTAGGATGCGTGCTAAAAAAAGAGCTTTATAAAAACGTATTCTTCTAGTTATCATGAAAATAAAGATGAAGGTATGAAAGTTATTGATGTGTGTCCTATTAGATCCTTGTTTTCTAGTATGAATCTAGATAAATATGGGGCTGGAGATGAATCTACTCTAATTAAAAGGCGTCCCAATGATTCAGAGTTTTTAGATCTTGATGCTAAAATTGTTAAAAGTGGGATTGAAGAGATTAAAACTTTGAATAGTGATGAACCCACTACTTTGGATTTCAAGGGATTCAATTATGATAATTGCTCTTTAATTGATTGTATTTCCTTGTTGCAATCCGTACTAAACTCTCTGCATACTTATAGTCAAAATAAAGCTTTTACCAAACACATAGTTGATGCTTTGATGCAATCTTATGAAGAAAAACTTGAATTAGAAGTTTCTATCCCTAGAAAGCTTTATGATGAGTGGGAACCTACTATTAAAATTAAAAGTAAAGATCATGAATGCTTTGCTTTTTGGGATTTGGGTGCAAGTGTTTCCACTATCCCAAAAACTTTGTGTGATTTGTTAGGTTTCCATGAGCTTGATGATTGTTCTCTAAATTTGCACCTTGCAGATTCTACCATTAAGAAACCTATGGGAAGGATTAAGGATGTTCTTATTGTTTCCAATAGGAATTATGTGCCCGTAGATTTCATTGTTCTTTATATAGATTGCAATCCTTCATGTCCTATTATTCTTGGTAGACCTTTTCTTAGAATGATTGGTGCAATTATTGATATGAAGGAATGAAATATTAGATTCTAATTTTTGTTAAGGAAAGGCATGGAACACTTTCCTAGAAAGAAAATTAAATTACCTTATGAATCTATTATGAGAGCCACTTATGGATTGCCTTCCAAAGATGGCAATACCTAGATCTATCCTTGTATCGTGCCTAGCTAGGGGCGTTAAACGATAGCGCTTGTTGGGAGGCAACCCCATTTTATTTTCTTTGTTTTTGCTTCTGCTTAGGAATAAATATTGCATCTAGCTTCTGTTTAGATGTGGTTTTGTGTTTTAATTAGTGTCTGAGCCAAGTAGAACCTTTGGGAAGACTTGTGTGAAGTTTATATGATCTTGCTGTAAAAAATAGAAACGTTAGCGCTCACTAGAATAGTCACCAGATTTTACTGGAGAGTGCTATTTAGTTGATTCTTTTTGCAAATGATTAATAGACAAATTCCTCACGTTTACCAATTTATTTCATTTTTTTGGAGTTACAGAAGTATCCGAAAGTTACAGATTACTACAGACTGTTCTGTTTTTGACAGATTCTGTTTTTCGTGTGTTGTTTGCATATTTTGATGAATCTATGAGTAGTATTGGAGGATATGAATCATAGAGAAGTTGGAATACAGTAGGTTTAACACCAATATAAACAAATAATTAGTTAATTATAGTACCTTTGAGTGGTGGTTTGTTTTCTTATACTAACGGAGCTCACCAGATTTTTGTCTAAGTTTTGTGTTGTGAAGTTTTCAAGTTCTGAGTATTGCTTTGATGGACTATGGAACAAAGAGTGGCAAGATCCTAAGCTTGGGGATGCCAAAGGCACCCCAAGGTAAAATTCAAGGACAACCAAAAGCCTAAGCTTGGGGATGCCCCGGGAAGGCATCCCCTCTTTCGTCTTCATCTATCGGTAATTATACTCGGGACTATATTTTTATTCACCACATGATATGTGTTTTACTTGGAGCGTCATGTATAATTTGAGTCTTTTCTTGTTAGTTTGCCACAATCATCCTTGCTGGACACACCTTTTTGAGAGAGATAAATATGGCCTAGAAATTGTTAGAACACTCTATGTGCTTCACTTATATCTTTTTGAGCTAAATAGTTTTGCTCTAGTGCTTCACTTATATCTTTTAGAGCACGGTGGTGATTTTATTTTGTAGAAATTGTTGATCTCTCATGCTTCACTTATATCCTTTTGAGAGTCTATTAGAACAGCATGGTAATGTGCTTTGGTTATAAAACTAGTCCTAATATGATATGCATCCAAGATAAATGTAGTAAAAACTTTCATACAAAGTGCATTGAATATGATGAGAAGTTTCATACTTGATGATTGTTTTGAGATATGATGATAGTGATATTAGAGTCATGCTAGTGGAGTTATTATGAATTTGAGAAATACTTGTTTTAAAGTTTGTGATTCCTGTAGCATGCACGTATGGTGAACCGCTATGTGACGAAGTTAGAGCATGATGTATTTGTAGAGTGTCATCCTTTGTGAGGAGGTCGGGGGCACGCGATGGTTAACTCCTACCAACCTCCCCCTAGGAGCATGCGTTGATTGCTTTGTTTTGGTGACTCATAAATTTTTGCAATAAGTATATGAGTTCTTTATGACTAATGATGAGTCCATGGATTATACGCACTCTCACCGTTCCACCATTGCTAGCCTCTCTTGTACCGCACAACTTTCGCCGGTACCATACACCCACTATATACCTTCCTCAAAACAGCCACCATACACCTTCCTCAAAACAACCACCATACCTACCTATCATGGCATTTCCATAGCCATTCCGAGATATATTGCCATGCAACTTTCCACCGTTCCGTTCATATGACACACTTCATATTGTCATATTGCCATGCATGATCATGTAGTTGACATCGTATTTGTGGCAAAGCCACCATGCATAATTTTTAATACATGTCACTCTTGATTCATTGCACATCCCGGTACACCACCAGAGGCATTCATATAGAGTCATACTTTGTTCTAGTATCGCGTTGTAATATCGAGTTGTAAATCAATATAAGTGTGATGATCATCATTATTAGAGCATTGTCCCAAAGAAAAAAAGGAAGGAAAGGCCCAAAAAAAGAAAAAGAAAAAAAAAGAAAAAGGAAAAGGGACAATGCTACTTTATTTTTCCACACTTGTGCTTCAAAGTAGCACCATGTTCTTCATGATAGAGAGTCTCATGTTTAGTCACTTTCATATACTTGTGGGAATTTTCATTATAGAACTTGGCTTGTATATTCCAACGATGGGCTTCCTCAAATGCCCCAGGTCTTCGTGAGCAAGCAAGTTGGACGCACACCCACTTAGTTTCTTTTATTGAGCTTTCATATATTTTTAGCTCTAGTGCATCCATTGCATGGCAATCCCTACTCACTCACATTGATGTCCATTGATGGGCATCTCCATAGCCCGTTGATACGCCTAGTCGATGTGAGACTATCTTCCTCCTTTTTGTCTTCTCCACAACCACCATTCTATTCCACCCATAGTGCTATATCCATGGCTCACGCTCATGTATTGCGTGAAATTTGAAAGGTTTGAAAAAATTGAGTATGAAAACAATTGCTTGACTGAAACCGGGGTTGTGCATAATATGAATATTTTGTGTGATGAAGAGGGAGCATAGCGAGACTATATGATTTTGCAGGGATAACTTTCTTTAGCCATGTTATTTTGAGAAGACATGATTGCTTTATTAATATGCTTGAAGTATTATTATTTCTTATGCCAATATAGACTTTTGTCTTGAATCTTTCAGATCTGAACATTCATGCCACAATAAATAGAATTACATTGAAAATTATGTTGGTTAGCATTCCACATCAAAAATTCTGTTTTTATCATTTACCTACTCGAGGACGAGCAGGAATTAAGCTTGGGGATCCTTGATACGTCTCCAACGTATCTATAATTTTTGATTGTTCCATGCTATTATATATGATGTTTTGGATGTTTAATGGGCTTTATTATAGACTTTTATATTATTTTTGGGACTAACCTATTAACCCAAAGGCCCAGTCCAGATTGTTTTTTTTTCCTATTTCAGGGTTTTACAGAAAAGGAATATCAAACAGAGTCCAAAAGGAATGAAACCTTCGGGAGAGATATTTTTGAAGCGATACCTTCACGGGAGACTTGAGAACCACGGAATAGGGCACACATGGCGTCCACGAAGGTGGGGGGCGTGCCCCTCCCCCTGGGCGTGCCCCCTGTCTCGTGGGCCCCACGTTGCTGCCCCGGTGCCGTCCTTCCTCCTATATATACCCATGTACCCTGAAAACATCGAGGCAACAGAGAAAACCCTAATTCCACCGCCGCAACCTTCTGTTCATGTGAGATCCCATCTTGGGGCCTGTTCCGGAGCTCCGTCGGAGGGGGGGGGGGGATCTTCCACGACGTGCTTCTACATCAACACCATCGCCTCACCATGAGTTGTGAGTAGTTTACCATAGACCTTCGGGTCCATAGTTAGTACCTAGATGGCTTCTTCTCTCTCTTTGGATCTCAATACCAAGTTCTCCTCGGTCTTCGAGGAGATCTATTCGATGTGATCTTTTTGCGGTGTGTTTGTCGAGATCCGATGAATTGTGGGTTTATGATCAAGATTATCTATGGGAAATATATGGTTCTTTTCTGAATTCTTTTATGTATGATTATAATATCCTTGCAAGTCTCTTCGAATTATCGGTTTGGTGTGGCCTACTAGATCTATAGTTCTTGCCATGGGAGAAGTGCTTGGCTTTGGGTTCAATCTTGCGGTGTCCTTTTCCGGTGACAGTAGGGGCAGCAAGGCACGTATTGTATTGTTGCCATCGAGGATAAAAAGATGGGGTTTATATCATATTGCTTGAGTTTATCCCTCTACATCATGTCATCTTGCTTAAAGCGTTACTCTGTTCGTTTGAACTAAATACTCTAGATGCATGCTGGATAGCGGTCGATGTGTGGAGTAATAGTAGTAGATGCAGAATCATTTCGGTCTAATTGTCTCGGATGTGATGCCTATATATAATGTTCATGCCTAGATAGTCTCATAATTATTCTCTTTTCTATCAATTGCTCGACAGTAATTCGTTCACCCACCGTAGAAATCTGCTATCATGAGAGAAGCCACTAGTGAAACCTATGGCCCCCGGGTCTATTCTCAACATATCAATCTACAATCTACTTTACTTTGCTGTTTTTACATTCTGTTCTTATATCCAAAAATACCAAAAATATCAAACTACCAAACTATCATATCTCACATTCGTAAGTGACCGTAAAGGGATTGACAACCCCTTATCGCGTTGGCTACGAAGTTCTTATTTGTTTGTGCAGGTGTGAGGGACTCGTGCGTGGTCTCCTACTGGATTGATACCTTGGTTCTCAAAAACTGAGGGAAATACTTACGCTACTGTGGCGCATCTCCCTTTCCTCTTCGAGGGAATACAACGCAAGCTCAAGAAGTAGCAGTGTCGTCAGCGCGGCTTGCCGCGCCTGGATTTGTTGCCCAAGGACTACGTTTGATGCCTGAAGCTCCTTCTCCCGCTCCTCAGCCACCTTGCGGCGGCGATAAGGGGCCATGGCCTCTTCCAAGGCACGTGCACAAGCTTCATGAGAGGCCGCAAGGGACTTCTCAGCATCCGCTCCGGCTCGCTCATGCTGCCAACGCCCAAGATTGATGGCAACCTTCAGCTTGTGCCACTCCTGCGCCAGGCGGAGTGTCAGGCTCAATATGCGATTCTATCCCGATCACGTGACTCATGCATGATTGGGGCACAACCGCATCTCAAGCGCTTAGCAAGATGGATATCATTACATCGTACCATTACATAAATACACGGGGATACAACAATTCATACAAGTCACATGAATACAACATCATCAATACAAGGCATCCGGCTACGGATGCAAACAGGAAAAGCACAATGACATCCATCTACTATCCCAGGCTGCCGACCCGGAACCTAACCCAAGGCTGACGAAGAAGAAGAAGAAAAACTCCAACACAAAGGACATCGCTCTCGCGTCAAGTCAACGGAAAACCTGCACCTGCAACTATTGTTGTAGTATCTGTGAGCCACGAGGACTTAGCAATCCCATACCATGGGTATCAAGACTACAAAGCTTAAAGGGTAGGAAGAGGTAAAGTGGTGAGGTTGCAGCAACGACTAAGAAATATATGGTGGCTAAGTTACGAGTACAAGATTAAGATGAGCATCTACGCAAACGGTCACAAATTAGTAATGATCGCTAAAGATCCTGAACTACCTACGAGTCAAACATAACCCCACTGTGTTCTCTTCTCAAAGTGAAAAGAGACAATCGCGGTTACTTGCACGATTGTGTGTTTTACTTCGGATCCTCTGTCAAGTTTTCTACAACCGAACATTAACAAATTCCAATCTGCCACATAACCACCGGCACGGCTTTCGAAAGATCATAACCCTGCAAGGGTGTCCCAACTTAGCCCATCACAAGCTCTCACGATCAGCAGAAGTAATAATAATATTAGCCCTTATCTTAGGGACAATCCGATCAGGCTCGGAATCCCGGTGCACAAGACATTTCGACGATGGTAAAACAAGTCCAGCAAGACCTCCCGGCGTGCCGACACCCTCATAGTAGCCGCGTGTATCTCGTCTCAGGCCGCGTCCGGACGAGCACAGCGTACAGCGACCAAACCCTAAGTTGCCAAGGGGTGGCGCCGCAAACGACTCTATTTGGGACCAACACCATCAGCACTGGCCCCCCTGTTATGTAGAAGAATCCTCGAGGGTGCGACCCCCTATGCAAATTTAATTAATTAATTAAGTTATTATTATGAGGCAAATTAAAACCAATGTTGGGCCTTGCTGGAGGAGTTTTATTCAAAGACGAATTGTCAAGGGGTCCCCATATACCCAACTGTGTAAGGAACGGAAAATCAAGGAACATAATGCCGGTTTATCGGCTCCTAATGTGGCATGAGTGGAACAAAACACCGAGCAAAAGGCCAAGCCTTCCACCCATTTCCAAGTATATAGGTGTGTTAATAATAATAGATATATTGTGATATGCCAACAACAAGATCCGACATGGATCAATCTTCATCTTCACCTGCAACTAACCACGCTATAAGAGGGGCTGAGCAAGCGGGTAACATAGCCAAACAACAGTTTTGCTAGGAAGGTGTCAAAGGTTAGAGGTTTCATGGCAACAAGGAGAGAGGCTGACAATAATGATGGGTAGCGCGACATATAACGATAGCATCGAGACATCTAGCATGGCAATGATAGTAAAGGTATCCAAGGTGATGGTCATCTTGCCTGAGATCCCGCAAGGAAGAAGAATGGGTCCATGAAGAAGACAAAGAAGAAGACTCAACGACGAACCACGTGTAGACGAATGAATCCTCACGATCGCAACGGAACAAGCACTAACGAGAAGAAGCAAGAAACACGATAAACACACCACTCAGGAACATGACACGGAGCTCAACCAAGTATGATGCAAGACAAGTCTATATGATGCAAAACATGGCAAGGGATGAAGCACACAAGAACAACATCACCCAACAAGTTTAAATGAGTCCGGAAACATCATATATCAATTCCGATAAGTCCTCATATGCACATTTCGAAATTGGTCTAGATCTGAACAAATCTTAAGTTAAAGTTGTTAAACAGCAAGTTAACATGCACCATGATGATCTACTCGAAATTCTAGTCAAGTTACATATAAAGTTTGTTTAATTCGGTGCTACGGCCTAGAAAATATGAGCAAAACAAGACAATCATGTCAACGATGCAAGATGCACCCAAACATCATGCTACAACACCCAAACATAATAACAAGAGGCATGGATGTGAAAAAGACATGATACTTAACAAGCATGAACTTAGAGCACACTCAAAAACTTGCTGGAACACAATTAAACAAGCATGACAAGTTGCAATAAATTTATCCAGACTTAGTCAAAATCTGGGAAGGCAAAAACATCATCATGATGCTGCCTTCGGAGGCACAAAACAACAAGCATATCAACTATATTAAGTATATAAAGATCGTGGACATGTAATAGACATAGCATACATCAAACAACTCCATTGGAACAACTCCATAGGAGACATGGATCAATAACAACAAGCTTCACCAAATTGATCATTGATAACAGCCTGACAGGTAAATTTATAGCAACTTGAGAGCAAGATATAAATAAGCTACAACAGGTCATATATGCAAACAAGGGCATGGATGGATAGAGCATAACATGGACAACAAGATATGATCATAGGACAACCCAAAACATGCATGGATTTGAGTGAGGCATCAAGCGAACATAGCATCAGGTTTAACAGTTCCACACTTAGCAGTTTTTTCACTAAGTATAAAATAGCAACATTGGCATGGCCTGTTTACAAGCTTGTTTAAGTCACCTCAAGGCATATCATGGAAAGTGGATTGCACCACAACAAAGGGGGCATGATTGTGCTTCTAAAACATATTGACATGTGGCATGAAAGACTAACACATCAATAGCTATGAGCAAGACAAAACAACATCTCACAACAAGTTTCAGCACTTAACAACCACATGGACTTTTGCAACAGAGATGAACATGGCAATATGGCACCTAACATGAATGCTACAACAACCATCATGTAGCGCAATTCACAATGAACATTTTGACATATCATATGCTTCATGTGGACCAACATGCACAAAGTTATCATCACCACAAGCATGCAACAAAATTACAGTTAACAGTAGTTTTAAACATATAGCACTCTTGCAACGATGATTAGGGCATCAAGATGAACTCAATCAAGCATGCCACAATGGAACAAAATGAAGAGCATATCACAACGAACATCTGGATATATTATATGCATCATTTGGATAAACACACAAAAAGTTACAAGCAGTCAAACATGCACATATATTTACAAATCTCACGGACTTAGCCATTGACTTAGGAAAAAAACAGGACGAGCGGAGGCAATCTAAAAGTCGCCCGAGCGAGGTTTAGGTGGCTCACCTAGCAGGCCTGGCCCAACTAAAGAGGAGGCAGGCTGGCCTGGATCGGGAGTTGGGCCGACGCGCGAGGCCGGGCCCACGAGGAAGCAGGCCGGCCCATGCGGCCGGGCGGATGAAGCGAGCGGGACGAGCAGGGGCTCGATCCTGAGCCATGGCGGCGGCTGTTGGAGCAGCACCGGAGGCCGATCGGCGGCGACGGATCGACTCGGATCTGGCCGGATCCGGGGCTGCGTGGTGCTCCTCCAGCCGGATCTGGCCGGGGAGAGGTCCTGGCGGCGGCGGGGCATCCAGGGCGGCGGCGGAGCTTGGTGGCGGCGGAGCACGGTGCAGCGTCGGCAGGAGGCTGCTCCGACGAGCGGGGGCGGCCGGAGCGGCCGAAGGCGACGGGGTCGGCGTCTATGCGGCTCTGAGTCGAGGAGGCACTGGGGCACGGCTTGCGCAGGCGGCGGCGAGGGACGAGCTCGGGCGGCCCCGATCCGGGTCCCGCGGTCCGCGGCGGCGGGGAAGTGGGCGCTGGACAGGTGGTAGCGCGGGATTGGAGGAGAGCGGCGGCGGGGTGACGTGTCGGCCAGGGATTGGTCCGGGCGACGTGGAGGCAGGGTGGACATGTCAGGGGGCGGCGCGGACATGTCCGGCGGTGCGAGAGGAGTGGGGCTAGGGTTTCATCTGCGAAAAAAATCGGGGGTGGGTGCTCTTTTATAGGTAGAGGGAGCTAGGAGTGTCCAAATGTGGAGCGGTTTTCGGCCACGCGATCACGATCCAACGACCGGTAGCATGGAGGGGGTTAGGATGGGCTTGTGAGCTGTCTTGAAGGGGTGCTGGGCCAAAAGAGAAAAGGCTTCCAACGGTTAACACAGTTAACCGTTGGGCTGTCAAACGAACTCCGAACGCGACAAAACTTGACAGGCGGTCTACCTATGCTATAATAAGACCACACGCCAAGTTTCATCCCATTCTGAGAATATTTTCTGGCCACTCATAAAATAAATATTCGGAGACGCCACGGGTTCGTGCATGTGTGTCTGAGCTCAGAACGGACAACGTAGAGGACGAGGGGGCTCGGCCGGATGCAAGTTTTGAAAACATGATGATACAATGCACACGATGACAAGGCAAGATGCAACACGCAAGCAGATGACATGGCAACGACGATGAATAACTGGCTGACACCTGACGCATCGGTCTCGGGGTGTCACAACACTCCCCTACTAACAAGAGATCTCGTCCCGAGATCTTAGGAATGAGACGGAAGATGAAAAAGGAAGAACAAAGTTCTTCGAGGACAAAAGAGTGAAGCCAAAGAACCTTGGGAGGTTGAACAACTTGAAAGAAAGGACACAACAGAGATGAACGGAGTTACAAAGACTTCGTTAACAAGAGGAACAAGGAATACATCGAGAATCAAGGAGGTTGAAAGGCACGACACAAGAGCTGAAGGAACAAGACTGAATTCGAAACCACTTCGGTTAATAAGAGATAGAAAGGAATCTCCACGAAGGAATTCGGGTAGCACTCCTGCTGAAACTGAAAGAAAATAGCACATCGGTTGAACATGAATGGAATGAGACAAGAACTTGAAAAGATGAAATGATACTCGACAAGAGCAACAACTCAATGCCTCCGGAAGAATTAAAAGAGTGAAATGAAAAGAACGGAGAAGAGAACAACAACTTTGAACACAATTGAATTTGAAAGAGCATCTTGAAGGAAAGACTCGAACGGAGTTATTGAGAAAATCAACAACAAAAGAATAAGCTTGCTCTGGAGTTATTTAAACATGTGAAAACTTGAGGTGAATGATGCCACAACCAAAAGATTGAATAGATGAGAATGAAGAGAGAAATGCAAAACTCCATTTCAAAAGAAAACTGAGAATTATTTGCAACTCGGGACACAAAAGAATAATGCTTGAGCTTGATCGAAAAGAATTTTGAAGAACACTTGGAGAATGAATTATCTCATGAAGAACCACCATGAGGAACTCCGGTAACAAAAGAATGATGATATAGAAATGACGGATAAAAAGAAGAATAAAGCCTTGCGATGTTTAGTCGGGATTCCGACGAGATGACCGAGGAAAACTTGAACTCCGGAAAAGAAAAGATGAAAGGACTTGGTGTAATGCCCCGGATGTAATACTTTCCCTTTTGGGCATATAATATATCTCCGGCTTCATCTATTCCATTCCAGGTTCTATGTCTTTCGGGTTTTCGTCGTTTTGTTGTGTGCGTGTGTGGCATTCATTCATAGCATGTAGTCATGTGCATCACATTGCATTTGTGTTGTCGGTTGCATCCGGTTCCACGCGTTCCTTCCCGTTGTCCGTTTCGCGTTCCGGAGCTCCCTCACGTGTCCGTGGCGTCCCGTAAGCCTACTTTGGTGTTTGGCCGTGTAACGTTACCGGTTTGGCGCGAGATTGGTCGTGTGTTGTTGTTTTGGTGTCTGAAACCCGCCTGTCAAATCTCGTCGCGTTTCGAGTCCGTTTGCTACCCCAACAGTTATTCTCGTGGGCTCAAAGTGCCTCCACTTTGAGCCCAAGACACCCCCTCAACAGCCCACCAAACAACTCCTAGCCACTTCCTTCATCTTGGCCATCCAATCCTGATCGTGTGGCCGAAAACCACACCCCAATTGGACAACCCTAGCTCCTTGTGCCTATATATTTGTCCACTCCCCCAATTTTTGCCCCCAAACAAGGAAACCCTAGCCCCCACCTTCTCCTTCCTCCAGCCACCACCACCTCGCCGGAGCTTCGCCGGAGTTTCGCCGGAATTTCGCCGGAGTACCTCCACCTCGCCGGAATCCACCAACCTCACCTCACCGGGTCCTCTCCCGCCGGTCTCCTCCATCCCTGCCATCTCCACCTCTCCCTGCGAGCCTCCTCGCAAGCCAGCACCTCGCCGCTGTTTTTCCCATCGAAGGAAGCCAGTCGAGCCGCCCTTTTCCTCGAACAGCCACCGCCGCACAGTGCCAGATCCGATCGATCAGATCGATCAGATCGGTCAACGCTCGCCTCCCAGATCGCCCTCTCCGCTCTCCCGCATCGCCAAGGCCCATCCAGCCGCGCCCTTCGCCACGTAGGCCGAGGCGATCGCCAGCCCAGCCGCGAGGCTGCCTCCCTTCACCGGGCCGGCCTCCCTTCCCCCGCGTCGAGCGCCTCACGGCCCGAGGCCCGCATCGGCCTCTCCCGCTCGAGCCGCCGCGCGGTCGCCGGCTCCCCTCCGCTCGGTCGCCAGACGGGCCGCCTCTCCTTCCAGCGGGCCGAGCCGCGTCGCCTCGCCAGATCGCCCCGATCGCCGGGCCGCCTCGCCTCTCCGCCAGGCCGCGCCGCGCCCGAGCCGGCCCACCTCATCCCCAGGCCGCCGGCCCATCCGCGCCGCTCCTCCGTCAGATCGGGCCCGCGCCGCCGCCACTTCGCGGGCCGCCAGATCCAGCCCATTTCCTCAGATCTGAGAGAGGTTGACCTCTTTTTCTTCACTAAGTCCCTGCATTTTATTTTCTGATGCGTTATTCAACCTGTGATATCTTTTTGTGTGGTGGTCCGTTTTGCGCAAATGACATGTCCAGACGTTCGTGGTGACTAGCACTACGTTTCATTCCTTTGTGCCATGCATGTTTGAGATCATCTAGATGCTTATTTTTCTGTTGCAAGAGTGCATCCCGATATAAACTGCTGTTAGTGATGTTTTTATGCCATCTTTGCATAGTGATATCTTTTAGCTCGTTTATCCGAATGATGCAAATGACATGTCCACGTGTTCGTCTTGCCATGCTCTACTTGTTGTTTGTGATAGGTTGCATGATAGATTTAATCTTGCCATGTTTATCCTCGTTGCAAAGTGCTATGTGGCTGTTTAGTTGTTTAACTTGTTATGAGATGCCATCTTGTTGAGCTCATTGCTATCATTGTGTTTATCTCCATGATGCATGCTTGTATGTTTCGGAATCACCATCATGTGTACTTTGATGTGGTGCTTACCACTTGCCATGTTTAGTTTTGAGGTGACTTAAACTTGCTCTCTTAGATGCCATGATGAAACTGCTGTTTTAACACTTAGTGAAATTTCACTAAGTCTGGAATCTGTAATTTCCAGATGCCATGTTTGCTTGTTGTTCTAGGCCAAACCATGATAGTTTTGGGGTGCCTCTTGATGGTTCCTTGTAGTATATATTGTTGGATATCCATTCATTCTCTCACATGCTTATTTGAGTGGCTGTAGCATATTTAACTTTTGCTCCAAAGTTGCAATAAATTACTGCTGTCAGGATTTTGTTGTCAAGTTCAATATGTCCAAGCTTGTTGCTATTGATCCGTGGCTCCTTTGGGGGTGCACCAATGGACTTATTTGCTGTAGGATATGTCTAGTTTATGTTCATACTCTTTTCCATGATGTTTGAGTGCTGTAGCTTACTTTTCTAGTGCTCCGAAGTTGCTATGTTGCTGTAATTTTCAGCTTTCGCATGTTTCTTGTTTCGGGCATAACTTTTAGCCCGTAGCTCCGTTTTCAGCAAGTCTTATATGAAACTTGATTGATTTTCCGTGTAGATTCATAATATCCTATTGTTATCATGTTTTGAAGTATTTTGCTTGAGTGCTATTTTCCGTGCTCCGTGTGCTCTCATAGTGCATCAACCATGCATCCATCATTTTGGTGTGCGCATTGCATTTTGTTGATTCTTGACTTGTGTGATTGTATTGTTTAGAGCCGGAAGCTAAGACCGAGTACGATTACGAGCACGAGGTTACTACCGAGCTTGAGAACGAGGACCCCTCTTACGATCCGAACGACAACTCTTCAGGCAAGATGACCGAACCCCGATAACATTACTATCTTTGCCTATTGCTAGTAGTTTCGCTCTATAATTTTGCCTCGATGCCCATGTCTTTCCTGTCAGCCTCCTACTTGTAACCATGACCATGTTTAACCACCCTACCTATGCAAACCGTTGCTTGGCTAAGTACGCTTCGCTCAGCCCCTCTTATAGCGTTGCTAGTTGCAGGTGAAGTTGAAGATGCTTGCTTCATGTTGAAGTTTTGTTGGGTTATACCACACTATATAAATGCTTAAAATGAAATCATCTATATATTGGCAATGGGTGGAAGGCTAAGCCTTTTGCTTGGTGATTTGTTCCGCTCATGCCGCTAGGAACCGTATAAACCGGTGTTATGTTCCTTGATTATGCGTTCCTCACACGGTTGGGGTTATGGGACCCCCTCGATAAACCGCTAAGTGCCAAGTCTTTTCCAGCAAGTCCCAACATTGGTACTATTTGCCTAATAACTAATTAAACTTGCATAGGGAGTAATTAACCCTCTTTCTTAATCAACAACCCGGGCCAGTGCTCCACATGAGTGTTGGTCCAAACTGGGGGTTACACGGGGCCACCTCGAGGGAACTCGAGGGCTGGTAAAAACCTGTGGGATCGCCCATCCGGTCGTGGCCTGAGACGAGATACGCGCGGCTACTATCAGGGTGTCGGCACGCTGAGAGGATTTGCTGGATTAGCCTTACCTTAGTTCGGAGTATCTTGAGCACGGGATTCCGAGAATACTCGGTTCTTCCCACCTTGGAGTTGCGACTCCGCGGATCGTGGGCTTGTCATGGGCCAAGTTGGAACACCCCTGCAGGGTTATGAACTTTCGAAAGCCGTGCCCGCGGTTATGTGGCAGATGGGAGCTTGTTAAAATTTGGTTGTAGAAAACTTGACACAATGTTCCAATACACTACCAGCGTGTGTACCGTGACTGTCATTTTCCGAAAGGGATCATCTCTCGACCGAGGCGCCTTCTCTTCTCGCTCTCTTATACGTAAGCTAGTGCTAGTTGCTGCTGCAAACACTTGTTCTTTTCTTCAGCCTTATCCACACCCAAGGCTTAAATAGTCGTGTTACCCGGGAATGGGATTGCTGAGTCCTCTGTGGCTCACAGTTACTTCACCACACCAGATGCAGGTCCGATGGTGAGCTATCCAGGTGATGGCACCGAGCTAGACTGGGAGTACGACGAGGAGCGTAGCCGTTACTATGTTCGTTATCCTGATGATCAATAGTGGAGACTTCTACTAGGATTCGATCCGACCTGTGGATTTAAATTATGTTTGGTATCTTGTCATTTGGATTTTACCCTTAGAAGGGCTGTGATGTTTTATTGAATGATAATTTGGACATGTAATGTCTTTGTGTGACGTGGCGAGTGTACGCCAACTATTTTATGTTTTCCATCCCCATCTTTTACATGAGTTGTGCAAAGATACCAAACTTGCGATCATTCCAGCAAGGGGTTATGTCTCTAAGTCGTGCCTCGACACGTAGGAGATATAGTCACATCCTGGGCATTACACTTGGAACTAGAATTTATTCATCAAGACCAAATTCCGAAGGAAGGGATTAATCAACTTGATAAAAGAATAAGAATTATGTTATGCTTATCTTCCACCAATTAAATTGATGCGAAGCAATGGATTTGCATACCACTTATTCTCATTGAAATGATCAAAGAGGGTTATATCGCGAACTTGCAAAAATCTTCATGAAACACCGGTAGGATTGGAATAGAAATGAATGGATTGATATGATAACACCGGAAAAGAACTCTTGAGCGCACCACCGTAAGAATGGAAGCCGAGTGAAGAAAAGAACAAACCACCGGGTATAATTGAAATCGAGTGGTGAAAGAGAATGACCACCGTAAGGAATTGAAAATTGAGTGAATACAAGAGAATGAATCGCCGGGAAGGATAAGCACTTGAGGAAATTTGAATGACGAGAACGAAGAGATCGCGAACTGATTAAAGAATACTTGAACGAAGCACCGGACGAATGTGAGATGAACGAAGAGGCATCAATGAAGAATATTTGGGGGACGAAGTTGAAAACTGAGAACAAAGAAATCTTCTGAAATGATGGCCTTCGGAGGAACACAAGGAAAAGAATTTATGAAATACTCCGGAAGAATGAAAAGAAGAAAGGTTGAGCCAACGATGAAAATAATTTGAAAGCGATCTTTGAAAAGACATATGACTGATGGAACCCATACTTACGTCACACTTGAAAAGAATTTTGGTACACTTCAGGAAATAACTGGAAGAGTCAGGTAAGATCCTTGGAAAAGACCTGTGGGTTATGAGCCCACCGAAGAGAAAACACCGTTGAAAAGGATCGAAAAGGAGATGATGCACCGAAACGATTCAAAACTCGAATGAGGTGACAACCTCAAATTAATTAGAACACAGACGAATCTCTGAGATATCTTCGGAACTCCGGAACAATTAAATGGCGAGAGGTAAACGAGCAAGGGAAAACATTTGAGTCGAGGGAACAGAATATGATTGAACATCAAATACTTGAATTGAATACACGGGAGAAGTAAAGAGATGGATAGTGACGACGAGACGAGAATTCACCAGTTGAAACAATTGATGAAAGAAAGCAAAGGATTCACACGCGTAGGATGGGTACTCGATTAAGGACCCCGGCTTCGAGAAGCAAAAGGGTGGGCGAGTGGGAAAAGAAAAGACCACATCTGACGGGGAAACACCGTCAGTTGAAAAGAACTGAGATTGAACTTGCAAAGAAGAAGAGGGTCGAATCCACTTGACGAGAGATGCACCAGATGAAAGAACTGACAACGCAACAAACGAAAACTAACCACGTGATCCTAAAAAAAATGAAGGAGAAGAGGAGTAATTCAAAACATGGGGATACAACAATTCATACAAGTCACATGAATACAACATCATCAATACAAGGCATCCGGCTACGGATGCAAACATGAAAAGCACAACGACATCCATCTCCTATCCCAGGCTGCTGTCAGGACCCCGATCCTAAGTCACACCGATCTAGCTGTAACATGTCATATCACTTTGCGGCCTCACGCACGGTATCCCCACGGGTGCCACCTTACCTGGCCCGGGACCGTTTGCGCATTTTGGCACACGTATATGACAGTGTCGCTAGCATCCATATGACAGAGAACCCGGGCCGACATGGCTAGTTATAAACCAAAAGTGGCACTAAATTACAGAGACAGGCATTTATGACCCATCAACGAACGTGTCGGTCATCAACGTATGAACCCAAGTCGTAGCAAGCTACATGGACTTAAAGGAACAACGCGTGACATTTCCCCTAAGGGACAGACACAGGAACGAAGAAGGACACATGCCGGCCAGCCTACGTGTTCCGAGCAGTAGCAAGCTACCAAGGCTCATTGGAAGCACGAGGAGGCATTTCCCTGTAAGATAGGCTACCAAAGGAAAACAACTAGGTGTCGGATCCCACACATACCAAGCATTTCAATCATACACACAATATGCTCAATATGTGCAAATACAACATTGCATCACAACAGAACTCTATGACTCAAAGTACTTTATTTAAGAGGCTCCAAGAGCCATACATAACATATCCATACAGGTAGGGGTCACATGACCCAACACTCAAGTCATACAGTCATACAAGCACAAGCGGAAGCTACATGTCTGAGTACAAACAACTTAGAAAATAAACAGGCTTGGTGAAGCCTGACTATCTACAAGGCCCTCCACAAGCTCCAGATCTCCGTCTGGGTGACAAGCTACTCGTCGACGTCAACGTCTATGTAGAACCCATGAGAAGGGGCAGGGTTCTCCTCTGCAACAGTTATTAAGCAAACATGAGTACAAAGGTACTCAGCAAGTCTTACAACAGAACCTATCATACATGCAGCATTATCAACAGGGGGTAGTGGAGTTCATAGCAGAAAGCCAGCTTCAACTCTTGGCTATCCTATACTACAACTCTCAACAGATTGCAAGATATTACTACGAACACAAGTCCTCTACTCACCACAACAATACACCACCGAGGATTCTCTTCCGTCATCCTACGGAAGGGCCATCCACGACACTCACACTTGTCTTGAGGTTTTTAGTAGTATCCATCAACTTGTCTATGAACTGTAAGAGTAACCAAGTAGTCCGTACCGCGAACAACGGCTATCCGAATAGATTGGTAAGCCTGCAGGGGTGTACTTCTTCACACACGCTTCCACCACTTATCGCCGTTTACTCGACATGTACTCGGCAACCTTCAAGCGGAAGCCCAGCGAGGGTGTCGGCCACGACCTGACTAACTACACAAGTCTCTCGTCCAGGTTTATCGCCTATTTGGGTTCCATCCGTGGGAAGATCCGGCCGGGGTGTCGCTCACGGCCCCAAACGATGTGTACAGGGTTCCTGAGTCACCAAACGGGCAACCGGTACACCGTGCCACGTACCTGTCGCATCACAGCCCACCCCGAGGGTCAGCGCTGTGCACGACCACCAGTAAACTAGAAACACCAGAAACTAGTTGCAACTCCTGGACAGAGAACAGGGGCAGTTAATAAGACGAGAGGGCTTGGAGCGCCCGGAGCCCAATGCGTGGTAGTAACTGTAACTTGAATCACACATACAGATCTCGGGTCATATGGACGATTCCAATGAAACAACCCAGCATGTACTCCTACATGGCCTTTCATCGATACCTTTACCAAACATATTCCACACTTCCTTCTCTTTACCGGTATGATCATTTCACTCTGATCCATCACCCAGATGAACCAGAACTGACACAACTCTAAGCATAACAGGCAACATAAACAAATAGCATGGTGGATCACACATCACATGGCTCAATCAACTCCTACACATGCTAGTGGGTTTAAACTATTTACTGTGGCAATGACAGGTCATGCAAGGGAATAGGGTTCAACTACCGCAGCAAGTAGCAGTTCACACGTTGTTGCCTTAATGCAGTAAAAGAGAGCAGGAGTGATAAGATGGGTTTGTATCAGAATGATCAATGATTGCTTGCCTGACAGAGTGGTTGTCGGGTACTGTTCTTCAGCTGGATACGCAGAAGTATCCTCGGGAGCAGGACCTAACACGGAGAATATCGGCGATACAATCAATAAACAAACAAATGCAACAATATGATGCATGCTCGTGATATGGCAAGATGCATGTGTTTTGGGCTAATGCAACAATAACCAGAAGGGTTTGAGCCCATTTGAATCAAAGATTCAAATTGAAACCCAAACTATTATTTAATTAAGTGCATTAACTTGTTTTAATGTAAACAGCAAGGTTAACTTGCTCAAACATGCATGAAACCAGTGCCATTGGAAAGATTGGATTTTTCTGATCAATTTTCATATATAAATCTTTTCCATCTGAGCTACTGTTGAATTTATATGATTTTTTGAAGTTTACAGCATTTTCTGGAATTTCCTGAATTATTTTTAAATCTAAAAATTCCAGAAAATCCTTTACTGCGTCAGCATGACATCATGCTGACGTCAGCCAGTCAACAGGGCGGCCCAGGTGAAACCTGACCAGTGGGACCCACTGGTCAGTGTCAGAGTTAGTTAACTGACTAAATAAAATTAAATTAAACACTAAACTAGGTTTGACTAGCAGGCAGGGCCCACATGTTAGTGACCCTGGGGGGGTCAAACCCTTGGTCAAACAGGGCTAACTCGCCGGCGTTTAGCCGCCGGCGAGGCCAAACGCGGTGGTGAGGTGCGGGTTTTGTGCTCCGGCTGCCAAAACGGCGGCGGAGCACACCTACGGTTAGCTGGGAGTGAGCCGCGTCGAGTGGTGGTGGTGGCTGGCCTTAGGGTCGCCGGAAACGACGCCGGCGACGTGTCCAGCGGCTGTCGGAGTTCGGGCGAGGTCGAAAACAATGGTGTGGTGCTCGCAGAGGACCGTGGAGTGATCCTACAGCACCTATATGTGACAGTGAAGCTGGTGGGCACGGTGGCCGGACCATTAGATGGCCGAAGCCTCATCGGCGACGAGCTCCACGGCAACACGTGCAGGTGAGCCTCGTGCAGTGCGTTCAGTGCAGGAGGTAGCCAATGGAGAGGGGGAGGACGGAGTTGAGCTCACGGCGGTTGCAGTAGACGCCGAGGTGAGCTCGGAGACGGTCGGAGCTGAGCGGGGCGGCGAGGGGGATCTCTGCGGCCGGAGTTGGGGAAGACGGGGTCGGGGGCGACTCCAGAGCGGGCGAGCGCTCGGGGCTCAGCCTGCTCGACGTAGTCGAGGACGGTGGAGCGGACGGACACGGTGACAGAGCTTAGGGACGGCGGTGGACGCGGCTATCACGACGGCGCGAGCACGACGGCGTCGGCCATGGTGCGGGGAAGGCGAGGGAGAGGAGCTGGGGAGGAATGAGCATGTCAGCGAGCTTGGGGAGGAAGTGGGTGATTGAACCCAGCCTCCAGAACGGCGAGGGGAGGAAGCAGGGCGGCGGGCGGCTGCGTGGCGCGCGCTGCGGCCGCCGTCGAGCACCTGCCTGCCAGCTCGCTGGAGCGGTGGCTGGGCCGGGCCGGCAGGTGGGTCGGTTAGGCGCCAGGTACTCTTTCTCTCTCTTTTTTTTCTATTTCTTTATGTTTCATTTCTTTTGCCTCTTTGTTGAATTAATAAAAATGACAGAACATTTTTATAGCTCATAAAACTAGTCATGCCCACTGTATATAATATGAACAGCATGGAACATTTTAGTTTATGATTATTTGGGCACACAAATTATTTTATAGCATTTAAATGCCCGAATGCAAATACCGTATGAATTAATCCAGAGACCTTGGATGTCCTAGAAAATTGTGCACCATTTTTGGCAGAGGTTTAAGACCAAGGCAGAAATGATGAACATTTTTGAAGGGCATTTTGGGTACATTGGAAAAGATTTTATTAAACCCTAGTTGTTAGAAGAGGGGTGCTGGGGTTTCTGTCATTCCCATTTCAAGTTTCTTTGAAAAGTAAACATGATGCACACTCTAGCTAGTCCTAATGCAAGCACTGACTAGGGATGTGACAACTCACCCCCACTCAAAAGAATCGCGTCCCGAGATTCGGGTTCCTCCGGAAAGAGGGTGGGGTACTCAAGTCGAAGACGTTCCTCCCTTTCCCAAGTAGCTTCACTCTCGGAATGATGTGACCATTGAACCTTGAGAAACTTGATATTGTGACGTCGAGTGGTGCGCTCGGTTTGATCAAGAATACGAACGGGGTATTCTCGATATGTGAGATTGTCCTGGAGATCAAGCGTTTCGTGGTCCACTCCGCGGATAGGATCCGAGAAGCAACGCCTGAGTTGAGATACATGGAAGACATCATGGACTCTGGAGAGGTGTGGAGGTAGTTCCAATTGGTAGGCAACTTCTCCTCGTTTGGCAAGAATGCGAAAAGGACCGATATAACGAGGGGCCAATTTGCCTTTGATACCGAAGCGATGGGTTCCCTTAAGAGGAGTAACCCGAAGGTAAGCCTTATCGCCGACTTCAAAAGTCACAGCCTTATGATTACTATCATATTGGCTCTTTTGGCGAGACTGGGCTGTTTTCAATTTCTCACGAACGATGCGAACTTGCTCTTCTGCCTCCTGGATCATATCCGGACCAAAGAATTGTCTTTCTCTGGTTTCTGACCAGTTAAGAGGTGTTCGACACCTTCGTCCATATAGAACTTCGAAAGGAGCTTTGCCCAAACTGGCTTGATAACTATTGTTATAAGCGAATTCGACAAATGGAAGACACTTCTCCCATTCCATACCGAAAGAGATGACAGAGGCTCGAAGCATGTCTTCCAGAATTTGATTGACTCGTTCTACTTGACCACTTGACTGGGGATGGAAGGCGGTGCTGAAAGAGAGATGAGTTCCCATAGCATTCTGGAAACTTTCCCAAAATCGTGAAGTGAAAAGACTTCCACGGTCTGAATTAATCTCCAACGGCACACCATAAAGTGATACTATCCGAGAGATATACAAGTCTGCTAGCTGGCTAGCGGTTATACTCTCTCGAACAGGTAGGAAATGAGATACTTTAGAGAGGCGGTCGATAACGACGAAGATAGCATTATTCCCTTTCCTTTTCCTGGGAAACCCGGTAATGAAGTCCATACCGATCTTGTCCCATTTCCATTCAGGAATAGCTAAAGGTTGAAGGGTGCCAGCAGGCCGTTGATGTTCTGCTTTAACTCGACGACAAACGTCGCAGTTAGCAATGAACTGAGCGATTTCTCTCTTCATCCTAGTCCACCAGAAAGTCTGGCGTAGGTCCTGATACATTTTGGTACTACCGGGATGAATCGTGAGAGGAGATTCATGAGCCTCCTTAAGGATTAACTGTCGTAGATGTTGGTTCTTGGGAACCACTAAACGGTTCTCGAAGAAAACAACACCTCTGTTATCAATGGAGAAACAACCTGCAACTCCTTTGTGAATGTTTCTCTTAATTCGGGAAATCCCTGTATCTTGCTTCTGGGCAGCTATGATTTGATCCATAAGGGTAGGTTTCGCCACCAAGGTGGCAAGGAATCCTCGAGGAACAATGTGAAGGTTAAGCTTACAAAATTCCTCGTAAAGAAGTGGTTGCCCTTGTTGTAACATCAGGTTGTTACAATAAGACTTACGACTTAGTGTGTCGACCATGACATTGGCCTTCCGAGGGGTGTAAGTGATTCCTAAGTCGTAATCTGTGAGCAATTCAACCCAACGTCTTTGCCTGAGATTCAAGTCCGGTTGGGTGAAGATGTATTTCAGACTTTGGTGATCAGTGAAGATTTCACAGCGATTACCAAGAAGGTAATGTCTCCATGTTTTGAGTGCGTGGACTACAGCTGCAAGCTCTAGATCACGTGTAGGATAGTTATCCTCATGTGGACGCAACTGTTGAGATGCGTATGCGATCACTTGACGATCTTGCATGAGTATGCAACCTAGTCCTTGTCGCGAGGCGTCGTAGTAGATTATAAAATCCTTGGAAAATTCTGGTGGTACCAGTACGGGTGCAGATGTCATGCGTCTTTTCAGTTCCTAAAAGCTAGACTCGCACTGTGGGGTCCACTCAAACTTTTTATCTTTCTTGAGGAGTTCAGTTAGAGGTTTAGCAACCTTGGAGAAATTCTCGACGAAGCATCGGCAATAGCTCGCTAAGCCAAGGAAACTCCTAACTTGGAGAAATTCTCGACGAAGCATCGGCAATAGCTCGCTAAGCCAAGGAAACTCCTAACTTGCTTGACCGATTCAGGGGGAGTCCAATCAAGGACAGCTTGAACTCGCTCGGGATTGACAACAATACCCTTGCCAGAGATCACATGACCTAGATAGGTCACTTTCGGCAACCAAAATTCACATTTAGAGAATTTGGCATAAAGGCGGTGCTCTCGAAGTTTTGTCAATACCAGCCTTAGATGCTCGGCATGATCTTCCTTGTTCTTGGAGTAAATGAGTATATCATCGAGGTATACCACGACGAATTTATCCAAGTACTCCATGAATATAGAATTCATTAGCCGGGAGAAGGTGGCTGGGGCATTGGTTAATCCGAAGGACATGACGGTGTACTCATATTGGCCATAACGAGTAACAAAAGCCATTTTAGGAATGTCCCCGTTCTTGATTTTGATTTGATGGTAGCCCAACCTCAAATCCATTTTGGAAAAGACTGAGGATCCAGCGAGCTGATCATACAGGTCATTGATCCTGGGGAGCAGATACTTGTTCTTTATGGTGACCAGATTGACAGGTCGGTAATCTACAACCATCCATTCCGTTCCATCCTTCTTCTTGACAAAGAGGACGGGACAAGCCCAAGGGGAAGAACTAGGACAGATGAAACCTTTTTGCAAGGACTCATTGAGTTGTTTCTTAAGCTCAGCTAATTCTAGGGGTGCCATCTTATAAGGTCTCCTAGAGATTGGGACAGTTCCAGGAATAAGATCTATCACGAACTCGACATCTCTGTCAAGTGGAACACCTGGCAGTTCTTCTGGAAAAACATCCGGAAAGTCACGGACTACCGGAATATCTTCGAGTTATGGTAGAGGGCTGGCATTAAGAGAGTAGAGCTGACGCTCAGCCATTCGGGTCAAGACATTGACTGTCTTGCCGGATGGGTGTGTAAGTTGAACGGTCCTAGTGTAGCAATCAATCTTGGCGTAATGAGTTGTCATCCAATCCATACCCAAGATGATGTTTATGTCCGAGGACTTGAGAGCGATTAAAGATGCAAGGAAAACAAGTCTATCGACAAGAATTTCATTTCCATGGCTTACCCTAGAGGTTTGCCACTTTGAACCAGGAGTTTGAATAACCATGGAAGTAGGCATGTCACAAAAAGTCATGTTGTGCATTTGAGCATAGCTCTCAGATATGAACGAATGGGATGCTCCAGTATCGAAAAGAACAGATGCCGGATGGCAGTTAATGAGAAGCGTACCAAGGACGACGTTAGGATCCTCATAAGCTTCCTCAGCAGAGACATAGTTGACATGACCACGTGCAGTGGGGATTGGCTTGACATAATTCACCTTGCCGGTTGGCTTACCACGGCCAACGGGTTTTCCTGCTTGGTTCTGAGGACACTCACGCATGTAGTGCCCCGGTTCTCCACACTTGAAGCATGTCACAGTGCCAGTGCGTGGAGCAAAGTTGGTAGGTGGTCCCCCATAAGTCTTGGCAGGTGCATGCTGTTGAGTTGGGCGAGGCGCCTCATAGGATGGCCTCGGTGTGTACTTGGGTGGCAGAGCAGTGTTAGGAACCCACACACGGCGCTTGTGAGAGCCAGAGCCGGATGAGGAACCAAAATCACGAGGATGCTTGCGTGTGGCTTCGAAATCAGTCTGGCCCGTCTCAGCACTGATAACTTTGTTTACCAGCTTCTGGAAGGAAGTGCACTCGTGCAGACGTAGATCTCGGGGGAGTTCAGGGCTGAGTCCCTTGCGGAACCTCGCCTGCTTCTTGGCATCAGTGGATACTTCCTCAGGTGCATAGCGTGCCAAGTTGCCAAACTCGCGACTATAGCCATCCATAGTTAACCGGCCCTCGGTGAAATTGCAGAATTCCTCCCGCTTGCGATCCATGAGACCTTCCGGAATGTGATGTTCACGGAATGCCTCACTGAACTCAACCCACACACGGCGCTTGTGAGAGCCAGAGCCGGATGAGGAACCAAAATCACGAGGATGCTTGCGTGTGGCTTCGAAATCAGTCTGGCCCGTCTCAGCACTGATAGCTTTGTTTACCAGCTTCTGGAAGGAAGTGCACTCATGCAGACGTAGATCTCGGGGGAGTTCAGGGCTGAGTCCCTTGCGGAACCTCGCCTGCTTCTTGGCATCAGTGGATACTTCCTCAGGTGCATAGCGTGCCAAGTTGCCAAACTCGCGACTATAGCCATCCACAGTTAACCGGCCCTGGGTGAAATTGCAGAATTCCTCCCGCTTGTGATCCATGAGACCTTCCGGAATGTGATGTTCACATAATGCCTCACTGAACTCAACCCAAGTAGTGATTTGGCCAGCAGGACGCATAGCCTCAAAGTTCTCCCACCATAGACTGGCAGGGCCCTCATGATGGTAGGTGGCGTAGGTAACCTTATCAGCTTCGGCCACACGGGCAGAGTGTAGCTTGTGGGTGATTGTAACGCCCTGGACACACCCGCCGGTGGTCGTTACTCCTGGCGGGATTTAGACTGGCCTCCCATATCAATACTAGTCTTTTCTGCGCACTTTGTCCTCACTCGTGCGCACCCGGGAGCAACTTCCTGGTCGGTCACCCATCCTGAAACTACTCCAAGCTGAGCACGCTTAACTTTGGAGTTCTATCCGAATGGGCTCCCGGAAAAGAAGGAATTCCTTATTGATATGAGTAGTCTATCATCCCTAATAAGCCAGGCCATCACATACACCCTCACTCAGAGGAACCGACGTCCTCGTCGGGCCACAGGAACGTTCCCTCTTGGCACAACCGTCTGTGCTTCCAGGACAGCACATGTTCCATGCCGTGTGCCACGACGGGTCACAAACGTCATGCACAACATGACTGCAAACAGTCCGCAAACATCCGTGTAACCGCGAGGGTCGGCTCTGATACCAACTTGTAACGCCCGGGACACACCCGCCGGTGGTCGTTACTCCTAGCGGGATCTAGACTGGCCTCACATCTCAATACTAGTCTTTTCTGCGCACTTTGTCCTCACTCGTGCGCACCCGGGAGCAACTTCCCGGTCGGTCACCCATCCTGAAACTACTCCAAGCCGAGCACGCTTAACTTTGGAGTTCTATCCGAATGGGCTCCCGGAAAAGAAGGAATTCCTTATTGATATGAGTAGTCTATCATCCCTAATAAGCCAGGCCATCACAGTGATACTATGAAGCCAGTCATCCGCATCCAGAGGTTCAGTGGAGTGATGGAACTTCGGTGGGCACATCTTGATAAAGTCATTGATTGACACCATGTCATTCCTCTGACGAAACCCAGTGTTCTGCTCTATGCGTTCCAGCAAACGGTTGGTCTCTCTCTTGTTCCGTTCTGCCTCGAACATAACTTCAGCCAAGGAGGGTGGCTGCGGCAGATTCTCATCTCTAGCCCCACTAGCCTCACCCTGCTCCTGAGCAGCAGGAGTGCTGCGAGTGTTGACCATCCTAGGAAAACAAAACAATGGTTTAGACAAGGATCGCAAAAACTTGGCATAAGAGTGCAGAATGTAATGGGTGGCATGGAATGCAGAGATGTTCATTCGTACGACATGGTAATAGAGAAACTGCTATATATACACTAGTGGTCATACACACCATACACAGTTTAGTACAAGCCAAGGCTAAAGTACAACTGCGTTGAAAGACGATACATCCCATCAAAGGCATTCCAAGCTCCTATACATTATTTAACTACACCTCCGAAACTCAGTACTAGCAAAGTCATATTCCACAAGACGCGCAGGACTGTGGAAATACAACTACTACAATACTACTACTGCCACGGTCTAGCTCAGACATTCCCGTAGTAATCTTCGTAAAAATTACCACCGTAGCCTGGAAGTGGAACAGATAGATCTTGAAACTCTCGAGTACTCGAAGGCTGTGGACCATAGGGACATGGATGTGGCCTCGGGCCTGATGCTGGTGGTAACCGACGCCCACGTGGAGGTGTAATACCCCCAACGTCACGCCAAACCATACGATTAGGCAGACGAGTCCGTACGGGGTACAAATCCCGCATATCCAGATATCCGGCGTGCACAGCAGGTGCAAGTCGTGTCAAAGTAGTCCAGTGGGCGGCTCGAGTGTTATACAGCTCCATTCGGAGGGCACGGACCTCACGGTCCCTATCCTCCAGCATCTGAACAGTAGTCTGAAGCAGTGGCTCCTCATGAGCAGCATCAGTATACAGTCCCATGTAGTAGCCTTCCTCTCCGGGAAGTGAGGCTGGCATGTAACAGAACTCAGTGTTCAGCAACAGGGCATGCCTAGCCCCGAGAATGGTCATCATCGAATAGGCGGCATCCTGCACTGCCATCTCGATAGTAACCCCGAGTCCATAAGACCAATGGATGGGGTCGTTAGCTCCGGGATATGAGGGGTATATCCGGACTGTGCAGAAATACTGACTCTGATTGAAATCCCGGTATTGTTCCTCCACGGTGTACTCAGGGTACCAACGGTAACCGGTCTCAGTCGGCACACGGACTAGCATGGCCGTGTGACCGGGCACATTAATGCACCGAGTCAAATGAACCACTTGGTGAGGTGTGCGGCCAGACATATGAAACACAAAGTAATGCAAAGGCATTAGTGTTTCTGGAAGAAATCGGGCAGCATAACAACTGTAAATGCTCAAAAGATTTGAGACATCATACAAATGATAGCATAGCCACTCAACAATATCATATCAAGATTCCGGGTCCAACAAATCATCATATCAAAAGGGTAGAAACTGAACTAAGGCTTGAAACCAACAATCCTAAGAGTCTACGGATTAGTAACACGTGAACCTAGTAAGGATAAGAGGCCTAGTCCTAAATCCCCGTGGAAAGAATAGACTGACTCAGATCAGAAGGGCATAAGGTAAAGGAGTAAAAAGAGCCTTACGTTCCCTTCCGCAATCAATTCCCCTACATATAAATAAGAATTTTTCTAGACTAAACATCGACCAGTTTGGCTTGAGAAACCTACAGGCAGTCCAGCTCTGATGCCAACGCTGTCAGGACCCCGATCCTAAGTCACACCGATCTAGCTGTAACACGTCATATCACTTTGCGGCCTCACGCGCGGTATCCCCACGGGTGCTACCTTACCTGGACCGGGACCGTTTGCGCATTTTGGCACACGTATATGACAGTGTCGCTAGCATCCATATGACAGAGAACCCGGGCCGACATGGCTAGTTATAAACCAAAAGTGGCACTAAATTACAGAGACATGCATCCATGACCCAGCAACGAACGTGTCGGTCATCAAAGTATGAACCCAAGTCGTAGCAAGCTACATGGACTTAAAGGAACAACGTGTGACATTTCCCCTAAGGGACAGACACAGGAACGAAGAAGGAAACATGTCGGCCAGCCTACGTATTCCGAGCATTAGCAAGCTACCAAGGCTCATTGGAAGCACTAGGAGGCATTTCCCTGTAAGATAGGCTACCAAAGGAAAACAACTAGGTGTCGGATCCCACACATACCAAGCATTTCAATCATACACACAATACGCTCAGTATGTGCAAATACAACATTGCATCACAACAGAACTCTATGACTCAAAGTACTTTATTTAAGAGGCTCCAAGAGCCATACATAACATATCCATACAGGTAGGGGTCACATGACCCAACACTCAAGTCATACAGTCATACAAGCACAAGCGGAAGCTACATGTCTGAGTACAGACAACTTAGAAAATAAAACAGGCTTGGTGAAGCCTGACTATCTACAAGGCCCTCCACAAGCTCCAGATCTCCGTCTGCATGACAAGCTACTCGTCGACGTCAACGTCTATGTAGAACCCATCAGAAGGGGCAGGGTTCTCCTCTGCAACAGTTATTAAGCAAACATGAGTACGAAGGTACTCAGCAAGTCTTACAATAGAACCTATTATACATGCAACATTATCAACAGGGGGTAGTGGAGTTCATAGCAGAAAGCCAACTTCGACTCTTGGCTATGCTATACTACAACTGTCAACAGATTGCCAGATATTACTACGAACACGAGTCCTCTACTCACCACAACAATACACCACCGAGGATTCTCTTCCGTCATCCTACGGAAGGGCCATCCACGACACTCACACTTGTCTTGAGGTTTTTAGTAGTATCCATCAACTTGTCTATGAACTGTAAGAGTAACCAAGTAGTCCGTACCGCGAACAACGGCTATCCGAATAGATTGGTAACCCTGCAGGGGTGTACTTCTTCGCACACGCTTCCACCACTTATCGCCGTTTACTCGACATGTACTCGGCAACCTTCAAGCGGAAGCCCAGCGAGGGTGTCGGCCACGACCTGACTAACTACACAAGTCTCTCGTCCAGGTTTATCACCTATTTGGGTTCCATCCGTGGGGAGATCCGGCCGGGGTGTCGCTCACGGCCCCAAACGATGTGTACAGGGTTCCCGAGTCACCAAACGGGCAACCGGTACACCGTGCCACGTACCTGTCGCATCACAATCCACCCCGAGGGTCAGCGCTGTGCACGACCACCAGTAAACTACAAACACCAGAAACTAGTTGCAACTCCTGGACAAAGAACATGGGCAATTAATAAGACGAGAGGGCTTGGAGCGCCCGGAGCCCAATGCGTGGTAGTAACTGTAACTTGAATCACACATACAGATCTCGGGTCCTATGGACGATTCCAATGAAACAACTCACCATGTACTCCTACATGGCCTTTCATCGATACCTTTACCAAACATATTCCACACTTCCTTCTCTTTACCGGTATGATCATTTCACGCTGATCCATCACCCAGATGAACCTGACCTGACACAACTCTAAGCATAGCAGGTAACATAAACAAATAGCATGGTGGATCACACATCACATGGCTCAATCAACTCCTACACATGCTAGTGGGTTTCAACTATTTACTGTGGCAATGACAGGTCATGCAAGGGAATAGGGTTCAACTACGGCAGCAAGTAGCAGTTCACACGCTGTTGCCTTAATGCAGTAAAAGAGAGCAGGAGCGAGAACATGGGTTTGTATCGGAATGATCAATGATTGCTTGCCTGATAGAGTGGTTGTCGGGTACTGTTCTTCAGCTGGATATGCAGAAGTATCCTCGGGAGCAGGACCTAACACGGAGAATATCGGCGATACAATCAATAAGCAAACAAATGCAACAATATGATGCATGCTCATGATATGGCAAGATGCATGTGTTTTGGGCTAATGCAACTATAACCAGAAGGGTTTGAGCCCATTTGAATCAAAGATTCAAATTGAAACCCAAACTATTATTTAATTAAGTGCATTAACTTGTTTTAATGTAAACAACAAGGTTAACTTGCTCAACCATGCATGAAACCAGTGCCATTGGAAAGATTGTATTTTTCTGATCAATTTTCATATATAAATCTTTTCCATCTGAGCTACTATTGAATTTATATGATTTTTTGAAGTTTACAACATTTTCTGGAATTTCCTGAATTATTTTTAAATCTAAAAATCCCAGAAAATCCTTTACTGCGTCAGCATGACATCATGCTGACGTCAGCCAGTCAACATGGCGGCCTAGGTCAAACCTGACCAGTGGGACCCACTGGTCAGTGTCACAGTTAGTTAACTGACTAAATAAAATTAAATTAAACACTAAACTAGGTTTGACTAGCAGGCAGGGCCCACATGTCAGTGACCCTGGGGGTCAAACCCTTGGTCAAACAGGGCTAACTCGCCGGCGTTTAGCTGCCGGCGAGGCCAAACGCGGCGATGAGGTGCGGGTTTTGTGCTCCGGCTGCCAAAACGACGGCGGAGCACACCTACGGTTAGCTGGGTGTGAGCCGCGTCGAGTGGTGGTGGTGGCTGGCCTCGGGGTCGCCGGAAACGACGCCGGCGACGAGTCCAGCGGCTGCTGGAGTTCGGGCAAGGTCGAAAACAATGGTGCGGTGCTCGCACAGGACCGTGGAGTGATCCTACAGCACCTATATGTGACAGTGAAGCTGGTGGGCACGGTGGCCGGACCATTAGATGGCCGGAGCCTCGTCGGCGACGAGGTCCGCGGCGGCGCGTGCAGGTGAGCCTCGTGCGGTGCGTTCAGTGCAGGAGGGAGCCAACGGAGAGGGGGAGGACGGAGTTGAGCGCACAGCGGTTGCAGTAGACGCCGAGGTGAGCTCGGGGGCGGCGGGGGCGGCGGTTGGGGAAGACGGGGTCGAGGGCGACTCCAGAGCGGGCGAGTGCTCGGGGCTCAGCCTGCTCGACGTAGTCGAGGACGGTGGAGCGGACGAACACGATGAGGGAGCTCAGGGACGGCGGTGGATGCGGTTGTCACGACGGCACGAGCACGGCGGCGTCGGCCATGGTGCGGGGAAGGCGAGGGAGAGGAGCTGGGGAGGAATGAGCGTGTCAGCGAGCTCGGGGAGGATGTGGGTGATCGAACCCAGCCTCCAGAACGGCGAGGGGAGGAAGCAGGGCGGCGGGCAGCTGCGTGGCGCGCACTGCGGCCGCCGTCGAGCACCTGCCTGCCTGCCTGGCCGAGCCAAGCAGCTCGCTGGAGCGGTGGCTGGGCTGGGCCGGCAGGTGGGCCGGTTAGGCGCCAGGTAAACTCTTTCTCTCTTTTTTTTTCTATTTCTTTCTGTTTCATTTCTTTTGCATCTTTGTTGAATTAATAAAAATGCCAGAACATTTTTATAGCTCATAAAACTAGTCATGCCCACTGTATATAATATGAACAGCATGGAACATTTTAGTTTATGATTATTTGTGCACACAAATTATTTTATAGCATTTAAATGCCCAAATGCAAATACCATATGAATTAATCCAGAGACCTTGGATGTCCTAGAAAATTGTGCACCATTTTTGGCAGAGGTTTAACACCAAGGCAGAAATGATGAACATTTTTTAAGGGCATTTTGGGTACATTGGAAAAGATTTTATTAAACCCTAGTTGTTAGAAGAGGGGTGTTGGGGTTTCCGTCATTCCCATTTCAAGTTTCTTTGAAAAGTAAACATGATGCACACTCTAGCTAGTCCTAATGCAAGCACTGACTAGGGATGTGACAGCTGCCGACCCAGAACCTAACCCAAGACCGACGAAGAAGAAGAAGAAGGAACTCCAACACAAAGGACATCGCTGTCGCGTCAAGTCAACGGAAAACCTGCACCTGCAACTGTTGTTGTAGTATCTGTGAGCCACGAGGACTCAGCAATCCCATAACCATGGGTATCAAGACTAGCAAAGCTTAAAGGGTAGGAAGAGGTAAAGTGGTGAGGTTGCAGTAGTGGCTAAGCAATATATGGCAGCTAACTTACGAGTACAAGAATAAGATGAGCATCTACGCAAATGGTCGCAAACTAGTAATGATCGCTAAAGATCCTGAACTACCTACGAGTCAAACATAAACCCATCGTGTTCTCTTCTCAAAGTGAAAAGAGACAGTCACGGTTACTCACACGGTTGTGTGTTTTACTTCGGATCCTGTGTCAAGTTTTCTACAACCGTACATTAACAAATTCCAATCTGTCACATAACCGCGGGCACAACTTCCGAAAGATCATAACCCTGCAGGGGTGTCCCAACTTAGCCCATCACAAGCTCTCACGATCAGCAGAAGTAATAATAATATTACCCCTTATCTTAGGGACAATCCGACCAGGCTCGAAATCCCGGTGCACAAGACATTTTGACAATGGTAAAACAAGTCCAGCAAGACCTCCCGGCGTGCCGACACCCTCATAGTAGTCGCGTGTATCTCGTCTCAGGCCACGTCCGGATGAGCACAGCGTACAGCGACCAAACCCCAAGTTGCCAAGGGGTGGCGCCGCGAACGACTCTATTTGGGACCAACACCATCAGCACTGGCCCCCCTGTTATGTAGAAGAATCCTCGAGGGTGCGACCCCCTATGCAAATTTAATTAATTAATTAAGTTATTAGTATGAGGCAAATTAAAACCAATGTTGGGCCTTGCTGGAGGAGTTTTATTCAAAGACGAACTATCAAGGGGTCCCCATATACCCAACCGTGTAAGGAACGAAAAATCAAGGAACATAACGCCGGTTTATCGGCTCCTAACGTGGCATGAGTGGAACAAAACACCGAGCAAAAGGCCAAGCCTTCCACCCATTTCCAAGTATATAGGTGTGTTAATAATAATAGATATATTGTGATATGCCAACAACAAGATCCGACATGGATCAATCTTCATCTTCACCTGCAACTAACAACGCTATAAGAGGGGCTGAGCAAGCGGGTAACATAGCCAAACAATGGTTTTGCTGGGAAGGTGTCAAAGGTTAGAGGTTTCATGGCCACAAGGAGAGGGGCTGACAATAATGATGGGTAGCGCGACATATAATGATAACATCGAGACATCTAGCATGGCAATGATAGTAAAGGTATCCAAGGTGATGGTCATCTTGCCTGAGATCCCGCAAGGAAGAAGAATGGGTCCATGAAGAAGACGAAGAAGAAACCTCGACGACGAACCACGTGTAGATGTACGACTCCTCACGATCGCAACGGAACAAGCATTAACGAGAAGAAGCAAGCAACACGGTAAACACACCACTCAGGAACATGACACGGAGCTCAACCAAGTATGATGCAAGACAAGTCTATATGATGCAAAACATGGCAAGGGATGAAGCACACAAGAACAACATCACCCAACAAGTTTAAATGAGTCCGGAAACACCATATATCAATTCCGGTAAGTCCTCATTTGCATATTTCCAAATTGGTCTAGATCTGAACAAGCCTTAAGTTAAAGTTGTTAAACAGCAAGTTAACATGCACCATGATGATCTACTCGAAATTCTAGTGAAGTTACATATAAAGTTTGTTTAATTCGGAGCTACGGCCTAGAAAATATGAGAAAAACAAGACAAGCATGTCAACGATGCAAGATGCACCCAAACATCATGCTACAGCACCCAAACATGATAACAAGAGGCATGGATGTGAAAAAGACATGATACTTAACAAGCATGAACTTAGAGCACACTCAAAAACTTGCTGGAACACAATTAAACAAGCATGGCAAGTTGCAATAAATTTATCCAAACTTAGTCAAAATCTGAGAAGGCAAAAACATCATCATGATACTGCCTTCGGAGGTACAAAACAACAAGCATATCAACTCTATTAAGTATATAAAGATCATGGACATATAATAGACATAGCATACATCAAACAACTCCATTGGAACAACTCCATAGGAGGCATGTATCAATAACAACAAGCTTCACCAAATTGATCATGTTGATAACAGCCTAACAGGTAAATTTATATCAACTTGAGAGCAAGAAATAAATAAGCTACAACAGGCCATATATGCAAACAAGGGCATGGATGGATATAGCATAACATGGAAAACAAGATATGATCATAGGACAACCCAAAACATGCATGGATTTGAGTGAGGCATCAAGCAAACATAGCATCAGGTTTAACAGTTCCAGACTTAGCAGTTTTTTTCACTAATTATAAAACAACAACATTGGCATGGCATGTTTACAAGCTTGTTTAAGTCACCTCAAGGCATATCATGGGAAGTGGATTGCACCACAGCAAAGGGGGCATGATTGTGCTTCTAAAACATATGGACATGTGGCATGAAAGACTAACACATCAATAGCTATGAGCAAGACAAAACATCTCACAACAAGTTTCAGCACTTAGCAGCCACAGGGACTTTTGCAACAGAGATGAACATGGCAATATGGCACCTAACATGAATGCTACAACAACCATCATGTAGCGCAATTCACAATGAACATTTTGACATATCGTATGCTTCATTTGGACCAACATGCACAAAGTTATCATCACCACAAGCATGCAACAAAATTACAGTTAACAACAATTTTAAACATATAGCACTCTTGCAACGATGATTAGGGCATCAAGATGAACTCAAACAAGCACGCCACAATGGAACAAAATGAAGAGCATATCACAACGAACATCTGGACATATTATATGCATCATTTGGATAAACACACAAAAAGTTACAAGCAGTCAAACATACGCATATATTTACAAATCTCAAGGACTTAGCCATTGACTTAGGAAAAAAACAGGACGAGCGAAGGCAATCTAAAAGTCCCCCGAGCGAGGTTTAGGTGGCTCACCTAGTAGGCCTGGCCCAACTGAAAAGGAGGCCGGCTGGACTGGATCGGGAGTTGGGCCTGCGCGTGAGGCCGGGCCCACGAGGAAGCAGGCCGGCCCATGCGGCCGGGCGGACGAAGGGAACGAGACGAGCGGGGGCTCGATCCTGAGCCATGGCGGCGGCGGTTGGAGTAGCACCGGAGGCCGATCGGCGGCGACGGGATCAACTCGGATCTAGCCAGATCCGGGGCTGCGCGGTGCTCCTCCGGCCGGATCTGGCCGAGAAGAGGTCCTGGCGGCGGCGAGGGCATCCAGGGCGGCGGCGGAGCTTGGTGGCGGCGGAGCACGGTGCAGCGGAGGCGGGAGGCTGTCTGGCGAGTGGGGGCGGCCGGAGCGGCCGAAGGTGACGGGGTCGGCTGCGAGCCGGCGGCGGTGATGTGGCTCCGAGGCGAGGAGGCACTGGGGCACGGCTTGCGCAGGCGGCGGCGATGGACGGGCTCGGGCGGGCCCGATCCGGGTCCCGCGGTCCGCGGCGGCGGGGAAGTGGGCGCTGGACAGGTGGCGGCGCGGGATTGGAGGAGAGCGGCGGCGGGGTGGCGTGTCGGCCAGGGATTGGTCCGGGCGACGTGGAGGCAGGGTGGACATGTCCGGGGGCGGCACGGACATGTCCGGCGGCGCGAGAGGAGCGGGGCTAGGGTTTCATATGTGAAAAAAATCGGGGGTGGGTGCTCTTTTATAGGTAGAGGGAGCTAGGAGTGTCCAAATGAGGAGCGGTTTTCGGCCACGTGATCACTATCCAACGACCGATAGCATGGAGGGGGTTAGGATGGGCTTGCGGGCTGTCTTGAAGGGGTGCTAGGCCAAAAGAGAAAAGGCTTTCGGCGGTTAACACGGTTAACCGTTGGGCTATCAAACGAACTCCGAACGCGGCGAAACTTGATAGGCGGTCTACCTATGCTATAATAAGACTACACGCCAAGTTTTATCCCATTCTGAGAACATTTTCCGGCCACTCATAAAATAAATATTCGGAGACGCCGCGGGACAACGGAGAGGACGAGGGGGTTCGGCCGGATGCAAGTTTTGAAAACATGATGATGCAATGCACACGATGACAAGGCAAGATGCAACACGCAAGCAGATGACATGGAAACGATGACGAATAACTGGCTGACACCTGGCGCATTGGTCTCGGTGTGTCACACGGAGATTCTCCGACTCAAGGCATATGTCGACATCAGCAAGCTCTTCCCCGAGCCGGCACAGTGCGCTAACGGCTTCCTAGAAGAGGTCGTGGCGGATAGCACTACGCCTGCGCACAAGCTCCAGCGCATGGCCAGGCCCCCGGCGCAGGAGGCTGTTGAAGAAACATGAGGCGTCTCACCAGTCCCTGGCAAGGGGCTGTTAGTCATCGCTCCCTCGGCCATTTCTTCAGCCTCAGAAGGAGGACCAAGTGGCACAACTTGGACACTCAAGGACGGGGTCAGTTCCGAGGGAGCCCGACAGTAGGGCAAGGACGCTGGAAGCCGAGGCCATCAGACCCCCAATGAAGCACTCGCCTCGCAAATCATGCCCATCCCTCGCGTAGATGCTCGGCATAGGGATCCTGAAGCCGGCATCGAGCCAAGAACCCGCGAGGGGCGACCTCCAGGATCTTACGCCTTCACGAACGGAGCAGCCCTGGGGAGCCAGGGTCAGGAAGGAATGTCACTCAGGAAGAAAAGCAAAGATAAGGCACTTACCCGTTCACTGCTATATTTCCGCTGTCTCAGGGTCCGAAGACCATCTCTGTTGCAACCCCATAACTCTTTCCTCTTGCGGAGCGCCCCGAGGTTCGGGCGAAGCGGGCCAGATAATGGGGCGTGATCTTCAGAGCCTGGCAGGCTTGTGGCCGCCTCGGGAGTATGCGCCTGAGCCTCAGGTGCGGTCTCCTTGGGGGCGACGAACCGCGCTTGCTCGGGGACGACGACCTGAGGAGCACCCCGGGGAGCTCCTGGAGCGGCTACCTCGGGAGCTCCAGGCCACATCAACGCCCTGGGAGCCTCCAACGACGTCCTCCCCCCTGCGCCCACATCTGGGGCGCTCGCCGCAGGATCGTCGAGCACCGGAGTTTCCAAGATAGGGTTTTCTCGGGGCTCAACAAGGCCCCTTGGGCGCATCCCCCATTCGTCAAAAGAGGGCATCTTCTTCGCAAAATCCTCCTTGTTCGAGTAGTTGTACAGGAGGAAGCCGCCCCCCGGGATCGTAGTGGGCGCTGGGTCACCGGTCACGAGCCCAAGCACTATGCGCAGCATCTTGGAAGGAAGCGAAGGCTCCTGGAGCCTGATGCGATCTGTAGGGCCGGTGAAGGTCCACATCGGATGGGAATGGCGCTGAAGCAGGGCGATGGGCTGTTTGACAATCTCCCTCACCACCACCGGAGTCGTCACCCCGCCTTCTTCAATCTGGCCAGCTGGCGCAAACAAAGGCGCGCTGGCGATCAACAAGCTTCTTGTGGCCCCAACCGGAGCTGGGCTGTGCTGGACTTCGCGGAAGCAAAAGCAGAGGGCTGAACGTGGTGGCGTCCACGAACACCCAATGCTTCCTGAACTCCTTCATGTCTGGGCGGAGCAAAGTCAATGCCCGAATCAGCAGTCGTCGCTTCGGGCTGAAAGGTTGTGCACCCAGAGCATTGACGGTCATCGACCAGGCGGAGCAAGAAGAAATGGCGAAGCAAGGCAACTGATGGGGTAAAGCCCACCATGGCCTCTCACAGGAAGGCAAAGGTGGCCAAGAGGGTAATGGACGTAGGGTCCAGGTGCAGCGCATGGATCTGGTAATGCGAGAGTATGTCATTGAAGAAATTGGAGAAAGGAGGGACCAATCCAGCCAGAAGAGCGTGAAGATGGACGGGGATCTTGATGGCTTCCATGTCCATCAGAGACAAGGAAGTGGGCCATACTGTTGTCTCCTTCCACTCATTGGAGTTGGTGGCGAGGGCCTGTCGTACCTTGGCCAGCCCCTCCGAGTTGATCACCGTCGATCAATCGAGCGCCGGCTCCAAGCCTGACCAAGATTCAGCAGGAGCGCTGGGTTTCCCTTTCTTCTTCTTCCTCAACTTGGGGGCCATGGAAAGAAAGAGAGACGGGCGTAGCGCCAGATCTGGAAGGCGAACATCAAGATCGCAAGGTAGCAAGACAAAGGAGGAGCCAAGACGGAGTGCGGCGCGCGAGCTGGGCAAGGCCGAGTTAGCAGCAGGCGGCCATCCAGTTGAGCGGTTGCCAAAGCTGCATGGGGAAGTGGGGGCGTCCACCACTCGCCCTACACCGTGCGCCCACTGGGCCACAGACGATTGGGGCCCGTGGTGCTTCACCCTTGCCCTTTGGCTTTGCCTCGAAGCCAAGTCCGAGCACGCCTTGGGCCCGGGGGCTACTGTCGGCGTTCTGGGAACCAGGGTACCCAGACTTGCCTGCCTGCGGCCCATGACGTGGCTCCTTAACCAGCCTGGTACAGCCCCGATACGTCTCCAACGTATCTATAATTTTTTATTGTTCCATGCTATCATTTATGAAGTCTTGGATGCTCAATGGGCTTTATCATTCACTTTTATATCATTTTTGGGACTAACCTACTAACCCAAAGGCCCAGTCCAGATTGCTGTTTTTTTGCCTATTTCAGGGTTTTGCAGAAAAGGAATATCAAACGGAGTCCAAACGGAATGAAACCTTCGCGAGAGATATTTTTGGAGGAAATCACGCTCGGGAAACGTCAGGACCAAGTCAGGCGGCAAGGGTCCAGCCCTCGAGGGTGGGGGGCGCGCCCCCCTTCCCAGGGCGCGCCCCCTGCCTCGAGGCTAGCCCACACGGCCCCCGGTGCCCTCCTTTTTTCCTATATATATCTACGTACCCCAGAAACTCCATACGTAGAGAGAAAACCCTAATTCCACCGCCGTAGCTTCTGTTCCCGTGGAGATCCCATCTTGGAGCCTGTTCTGGGAGGGGGATCCATCACGGAGGCCTTCATCATCATCATCATCATCATCGCCCTTACCATGAGTTGTGAGTAGTTTACCACAGACCTTCAGGTCCATATCTAGTATCTAGATGGCTTCTTCTCTCTTTCTGGATCTCAATACAAAGTTCTCCTAGGTCTTCAAGGAGATCTATTCGATCTAATCTCTTTTTGCGGTGTCTTTGTCGAGATCCGATGAATTATGAGTTTATGATCAAGGTTATCTATGAAAGATATTTGGTTCTTCTTTGAATTTTTATGTGTGCTCATAATATCCTTGCAAGTCTCTTCAAATTATTGGTTTGGTTTGGCCTACTAGATCTATAGTTCTTGCAATGGGAGAAGTGCTTGGCTTTGGGTTCAATCTTGCGGTGTCCTTTCCCAGTGACAGTAGGGGCAGCAAGGCACGTATTGTATTGTTGCCATCGAGGATAAAAAGATGGGGTTTTCATCATATTGCTTGAGTTTATCCCTCTACATCATGTCATCTTGCTTAAAGCATTACTCTGTTCGTATGAACTCAATACACTAGATGCATGCTGGATAGCGGTCGATGTGTGGAGTAATAGTAGTAGATGCAGAATCGTTTCTGTCTACTTGTCTCGGACGTGATACCTATATACAATGATCATGCCTAGATAGTCTCATAATTATTCGGTTTTCTATCAATTGCTCGACAATAATTTGTTTACCCGCCGTAGAATACCGCTATCATGAGAGAAGCCACTAGAGAAAACTATGGCCCCCGGGATTATTCTCAACATATCAATCTACATCTACTTTACTTTTCTTGCTTTTATTTGTTGTTTTATTAAACCAAAAATACCAAAAATATAATTATCATCTCTATCAGATCTGACTCTCGTAAGTGACCGTAAAGGGATTGACAACCCCTTATCGCATTGACTGCGAAGTTCTTATTTGTTTATGCAGGTGCGAGGGACTGGCACGTGGTCTCCGACTAGATTGATACCTTGGTTCTCAATAACTGATGAAATACTTACGCTACTGTGCTGCTTCTCCCTTTCCTCTTCGATGGAACACAACGCAAGCTCAAGAGGTAGCAAGAAGAATTTCTGGCGCCGTTGCCGGGGAGGCTTACACAAAAGTCATATACCAAGTACCTATCACAAACCCTTATCCTTCGCATTACATTTATTTGCCTCTCGTTTTCCTCTCCCCCACTTCACCCTTGCCGTTTTATTAGCCCTTCTTCCGCCGTGTGTTTTTCGTTCGCTTGCTTCTTGTTCGCTTGTGTGTGTTGGATTGCTTGCTTGTCACTATGGCTCTCCCTTCTAGTGTTGACCCTCACCTCAAGAGGCTGGAGGAGATTGAAAACAATGTTAGACATTTTATGACTATACAATTTGAGCATAATGACTTCTTCAGAAGTGAGCTTAAAGAACAGAAAAAGTTTATGGAGTATATGAATAAAGACCTTGATGATATGTCTAAGGAATTTTATGGCTTGAAATCTCAGTTTGCGCATCTTGAAAACTGTGGGGACCCCGACTTAGAAGTCGAGGTCACCAAATGCACGTGTACAGTGATCCCAGAGATCAATGCTCACTGAACACACAGAAGCTGAATAACCAGAGTCTTACATCCATACATATCGTCTTACACAAATTATGGCCACTATGGCCAAGTCTTACATAGATAAAGCCTCACGGGCTGAATAGAAAATAACACAAATAGCGGAAGTCTTCGATGATAGGTAGAACCCATGCCATCTGCCTTAACCTTACAGGCATTCTGACTGGGATAGCGTCCTAGTTCGCATGTTCGTCTCCAAAGAACTCTTCTTCATATTCCTGTTCATCCATGCCTGGCCAATTAAATAACCAGTGGCAAGCCAATGAGTACTTTGAATGTACTCGCAAGCAACCCATGATGTGGTTCAAAGTAACAATGCAATTGAACAATAATGAGCAATCTAGCAATGGGCTAGAATAAATATTCTACCATTAAGTGTATGCATCAACGAGTTCACGTAACCTCGAAAACAGGTTACCGATATCAACATGAATATGATTCAACTCATCGAGTCAAGTGACCACCTTGACTCATCACACACATACTTTCATCGATGCGGTAAAATTCTGGACATAGTTTAAGTAGCACCACCCAACTGTCCATTACCGTGGACACGGCTATTCGAATAGTTTTACACTCTGCAGAGGTTGCGCACTTTACCCACAAGATCCGGGATGCTTTCGTGTCATCCACAATCCCGCAGTACCTCAAGTACTCGGGGGAAGCACCCGGACATTATCTTTCCTTAGATGACACTAACATAGAGTCCACTCGTTGGTACACGGCCCTCGAGTACAAACAGTAGATCACGGGACTTGCCCTAATTTCAATGTCACGCATACCCGAAGGGACCAACGGTGTGTTCGGTGCCCTGTGAAAACAGTCATGGTCGTCTATCCAAGCACGACCCCGTCCTGGGAAAGACCTCAAGTCTTCCCGTCACTAGTAATGTGGGCACCATGCTAGTATCGACCTAAGTATTCAATAAAGCCCCGTCCCATAAGGGGTAGAGTGGTTGCACATGTTTGGTTGGGACGGTAGTCACACATAAATCTAATCCATTATTTCACCCATGCACAAGATTTTACCGGCACGTCACTTCTTCCTCAAGTGATGACCTGACTCAACATCACCCTCGGGCATTAGGGGCACCCGATGGGGTTTATGAAAAGATTTCAACCACGAAGGTTTCATGTCACACATGCATCACTAAGCATCACTACTAACCATTTGCATGACATCTAGCACATAGCAAGATCATGAGCAAAGCATGCATCATGTGGTGATTCATCTAGGTCACCACCGTAACTCTATCATCATGCATCGGAAACAAAAGGGTTCCGAAGAACAAGTGTATCATGGTCAAAGGGCTGCTTGCCTGGATTGGCTTTGTAATGCCCAGGATGGGACTATACCTCCTACGTGTCGAGGCACGACTTAAAGGTATAAGCCCATCCTAGAATGATCTCAAGTTTGGTATCTTTGCACGACTCATGTAAAAGAGGGATTAAATTGCAAAAGGAGATAGTTGGCTTACACTCGCCACTTCACACAATACAATACATAAGCAAAACATCATTCAAAACATCACAACCCGACTACGGGCGAAGATCCAAAAGAAAGATACCAAAACAACATAAAGCCACAGGTCAGGATCGAATCCTAGTAGAAACCACTACTGATCGTCGAAACGTCACAAGCATATGGCCAAACTCTTCATCGAGCTCCTGGTGAAGAACTTGAACCAGCTCCTGCATCTTTCTCGGCTGAACCTGCATCTGGTGTTGTAGTATCTGTGAGCCACGAGGACTCAGCAATCCCATAACCATGGGTAACAATACTAGCAAAGCTTTGTGGGTAGGAAGAGGTAAAGTGGTGAGGCTGCAGCAGCGGCTAAGCATAATATGGTGGCTAACTTACGAGTACCAGAATAAGATGAGCATCTACGCAAACGGTCGCAAAAGTAGTGATCGCTAAAGATCCTGAACTACATATGAATCAAACATAACCCCACCGTGTTCTCTTCTCAAAGTGAAAAGAGACAGTCACGGTTACTCACACAGTTGTGTGTTTTACTTCGGATCATCTGTCAAGTTTTCTACAACCGGACATTAACAAATTCCAATCTGCCACATAACCACGGGCACGGCTTTCGAAAGATCATAACCCTGCAGGGGTGTCCCAACTTAGCCCATCACAAGCTCTCACGATTAGCTGAAGTGATAAATATAATATCATCACCCCTTATCTTAGGGAAAAACCGATCAGGCTCGGCATCCCGGTAGCACAAGTCATTTCGACTATGGTAAAACAAGTCCAGCAAGACCTCCCGGCGTGCCGACACCCTGATAGTAGCCGCGCGTATCTCGTCTCAGGCCATAACCAGATGGGTGATGCTACAGGAGCCAATCCTCAAGTTTCCCCGTGGTGGCCCTGCAGGACCCCCGTTTGGGACCAACACCATCAGCACTGGCCCCCCTGCTATGTAGAATTAAGAATCCTCGGGTAGCGCTAACTCCCTATGCAATTTAATTAATTAATTAAGTTGTTATTATGAGCAAATTAAAACCAATGTTGGGCCTTGCTGGAGGAGTTTTATTCAAAGTCGAACTGTCAAGGGGTCCCCATTTCACCCATCGTGTACGGAACGCAAAATCAAGGAACATAATGCCGGTTTATCGGCGCCTAAGGTGGCATGAGTGGAACAAAACACCGAGCAAAAGGCCAAGCCTTCCACCCATGCCCAGTATATAGGTGTGTTAATAATAATTATAGATATTGTGATATATCCGACAACAAGTTCCCTCCTGGAACGATCTTCATCTTCACCTGCAACTAACAACGCTATAAGAGGGGCTGAGCAAGCGGGTAACATAGCCAAATAGTGGTTTTGCTAGGAAGGTTTCAAAGGTTAGAGGTTTCATGGCAACAAGGAGAGGCTGACAATAATGATGGGTAGCGCGACATGTAACGATAGCATCGAGACACTAAGCATGGCAATGATAGTAAAGGTATCCAAGGGTATGGTCATCTTGCCTGGAATCCACAAGGGAGAAGAACGGTTCCATGAAGTAGACGGAGCAACACAGTCAAGCGAATCCTCACAACTCCGGAACGAAACCGAAGCTAACAAAAGAAGCAACCGGAAAGAAGCAAAACAACATGGTAAACACACATATCATAAACATGGCATACGATGCACATCCAAGTATGATGCATGTCCGGTTTAAATATGCATGGCATGGCAAAGTGCACAAACAAGTACTACAAGTTAAGTGGAGATCAATATGCAACGAGTTGCATATTGACGAAACACCACATTTAATTATTTAGTTGACTCTCGTTTATTAACAAGACAAGATTAAGTGTTTGTTAACATGGCAAGAGGTGAAGCAAAAAAAACTACCTATTTAGACATTTTAAATGAGGCCGGAAAAATTAACAACAACATATCCGGAAAATCCCCATGAGCATGTTTAGTAATTATAAGCAGACAACAATTCACACATCATAATGTTGTTAAATGATGCGGATGACATGATCAAGTTTATGCAATTTTTATTAAAAGTTGACAAGAGAGATATGAAGTATTGTCCCCGTGGTGGAAGGAAAAAGGTGCCACGGCAACAATTTCGAAAATGATGCCACGGCAACATATCGGTTCCGGTAACTTGTTGAGAGTCCGGTGCAAAAGGAAAGATGGCGTGAGCGAGCCAAACGAGATGAAAGGTGGGGCGATCCCGTTACCGGGTTCCCACGAGTCGGTGACGAGGCAACCAAGGAACATGACAAACGGACGAAACGACACGGAGCACACACGGAAACATTTCATACAACACAACAAGCATTCCACGAGTCATCCACGGGGTCGTCTCGTTATACCTTTGAAGCGTGCGTTTCGGGGCGGTTCGAGACGTAGAGGAAGAAGGCGTTCACGTGTCCGAAGAGGAAGTAGCCGTTCACGAGGCGGTAGTTGTACTCGGGCGACGGTAGCGGAAGTAGTGGTACACGTTCGTTTTTGGAGAGGGACTTGATGAACCCAACATCTTCGGGGCGTCGGTAGTGGAACTTGGCGACGGTAGTCGTTCTCGCGACGAGTTCGTAGATGTACTCGCGGTCTCGGCGACGGTAGTTGTTCACGTTCATCGGAGAGGTACTCGCCGGCGGGGTACTTGTCGAATCCACGTAGATGAACTTGAAGATCCGAAGATGTTCACGGTTGTAGTGGTACTTGATGGTCATCTTGTAGCCGTTCGGTCGTCTTGCACTTGGTCGAGGTACTTGTCGGGGTCGTGGACTTGGTTCTTTGTGACGTAGTGGAACTTGCTGCTCCATGGTTATGCTGGACATAAACAAAACGCAAGCCGAAAGAAAAAGAAGCACAGCAGCTGCAAGGCTAGGCGCGCCGGGGAGGACCATGGCAGCGGCACGGCGAGGTACAGGGGAACGAGGACTTGGCGCTGGAACTCCTGGCGCGTTCGAAGCCGAGAGGGACGACGAGGGGTCGAGGAGGCAGCAGGACGGGTGCCTCGGTCTGGTGCGAAGGGAGGACGAGGCAGAGGCCTCGGCCTTGCTGGAGGACGCGTCCAAGACGGACGTCGGTGCTGCAGGAGGTCAGCGCGGGCGCCATGGCGCAGCGGCGGGCCAGGCGAGGCCGGCACCGTCGGGCTGGAGAAGGGAGACCACCGAGGGGATGGAGGCGGGCGACCTGGGCGCGCGCCGGGCTGGCCTTGGGGCGCAGAGGGGCGCTGCAAGACGAGGCAGAGGAGGACGTGGTCGCGGCTCCGCGCGGGAATGAAGGCAGCAGGGGCGGCGCCCTTGCGGCTCGGCGAGGAAGAGACGGACCACGGCACGCGACGGGAGAGGAGCGAGGGAGCTGGCGAAAGGTGCGGGCGAGGGAAGGAGGAATCAGGACGAGGGACTGGCGACGGAGGAGCGATGTCTGCGGGGTGCGAGGGGAGGATGTGGGAGATCGAGGGGAAGAGGGAGACTGGCGATGCGGCGGCTGGGGCGTCGAGGGAGGAGCGATGGGAAGTGCGCTGGGGTCGCTAGGTGGGCTAGGGTTAGCCGGTCGGGCCAGGGAGGAGAAGTGTGGGCCGGCTGGAGGGGGATGGCCTTGGCCCATGGAGGCCAGGAGGAATTGGAAGGCTGGTGGCTTTGGAGGCCCAAGAGGCTGGTTCTCTCTTAATAAAAGAGAGAAAAGGAAAAAAAAGAGACAAAGAAAGAAAAAAGATAGAGGGGGTTAGGAGCAGAATTTGCACAAGAGGTCAATTTCCTGGACCCGCAAAAATGTCAGGAATTTAAATAAAATAGAAGGAGGGTTTTGGAGGAACCTCGAAACAACGGAAAGAAATATTGGCAAGGTTTTAAAGGTGAAACTCGAAGTGAAAAAGACATGGGGAAAATAATATGCAAGTGTGTTGGGTTAATTCCAACGAATGGAATATTTATTATAGCTCCCTAATAATATTGGGATGATATGTTTTAAAGAGAAGTCACACTTCCCTCGATTTAAATGGACCGAAGGTCCACACGATTTATTTAAGTTGAGATGCAAAGATTAATGACATGATGGCATGATGACATGATGCAAAGCAAAAATAAAAACACAAGCACAAAAGAAACACACGGGCAACCCAGAACATCTGGAATCTTCTGGAATCTTCTGGGACGTCGGTCTTCGGGCGTCACAACTCTCCCACACTAACAGAGGATCTCGACCCGAGTAAAAACGAAAAGAAGAGGAAGATGTAAAACAAAGTTGCTTCTTTGACAGACGAGTGAAAACCAAAGAACCTTGAGAGGTTGAACAATCTTGAAGGAAAGAATACCATGGAGATGAACGAAGATGAAAACACTTCGTTAGAAAAGAGGAACAAGGAGCATTATGAGAACCTTGTAGGTTGAAAGACATGAAACAAAAGCTCACGAACCAAAAGAATATGAAACCGCAATGGTATAGCCGAGGAATAAGAATGACATGACTTGGACAACACTCCGTCTGAAAATGGAAGGAATTAACAAGAACTTGAGGAGATGGGAAGATACTTGATGAAATGAACAACATATAGCCTCCGAAACAATTGAAAGAATGGCACAAGGGGGTAAGAACGATTCAGACAGCACTCCGGTTGAAAGAGTTAAAACTTGATAAGATGAGGGAACTTGAATGAAGAATACAACACTCCGGTTACATGATAAGCAAGGGAAAGAACATGATCTCGATAAAACGATATGATGGTTTGGAGAGAGCAACATCACAATGCCTCCGGAGTGAAAGAATAGCATATAGATCAACGAAAGAAATGAATGGACAAGAAAAATGACAACTTCTCCCACAAATGAATTGAAAGAGCATCCTTACGAAGAAGGGTTGAACAGAATTGTTGGAAATTCAACAACGAAAGAATAAGCTTGATGTGGGCTTATGGAAAAACATCTCAAAATTAAGAGGTGACAACCAGCCACTAACGAAAACAATAGATTGGATTGAGATCAACAAGGAGATGAAAAACTTATTTCACCGGAATGATAAATGAAGAACTTGGGTCATTTATAAGCACCATAATTAGCAACAATTGTCAGGGAAAGCTTTTAGGTGAAATACAACCCAAGATAACTCCAATGAATAAATTGAAGGGTTGAAAAGATCTCCTGAACAAAGAAAATGATGGGTTTTAAATATCTCATTCTTGATAACTCGTGAATCATGAAACATGAAGGAATTGTCAAGAATGACATAACACCATCTCAAAGATAAGGTAGAAAGGATTGCAATTGGAAAGCGTGATGAAGAATGCTTGAGCTCCAACAAGAATCTTGATGAAAACTTCGAGGATGAATTAAAACATGATCATGAACCACCATGAGAACTCCGGTAATGAAAGCATGAGAAGTGAAAGATGAAAAGAATAAGATTCAAGGCTCGCGATGAATTAGATGAAGCTTGAAATGATATAATTGAAATACTTGGAACTCCGGAAAACAAGATGAACAACTTAGAACTGAGAATATGATATGATGAACAAGCTCCGGACAAAAGAATTAAATCACCTTGAAGGAATAAGAATAAGAATTATGTTATGCATCTCCTTCACCAATTTAAATTGATGACAACCAAAGGATTTGGCATACTACTTATTCTCGTTGGAAAGAATTAAGAGAGATCTAGCACAAGCTCGGATAATTATTCAACGAACCACCGGTAGGATTATGAAAGAATGAGTGAATTGATACGATAACAACGGAAGAGTAAACTTGAAAGAACCACCGGTAGAATTGGAGACGAACGAAGAGGCATCAATGAAGAATATTTGGAGAACGAAGTTGAAAACTGAGAACGAAGAAATATTCTGAAATGATGGCCTTCGGAGGATCACAAAGAAAAGAATTCATGAAATGCTTCGGATGGGTAAAAAGAATTCCTCACAATCTGAACAATAATGAGGATGGCAAGAAGCTAGAACCACGAATCTTCAAGAAGACGGGCCAAGATTTAAGAGAAACACTTCTCCGGTCTCCAACTGTTGATAATGAAGACGAGAAATGCCAAAAGAATTGTTGAGCACTCCGGAATGAAGAATTAAAAAGGTTGAAACAATGATGAAAAAGAATTTGAAAGTAAACTTGGAGAAGGCATATGACTGATGGAAATCATTCTTACGTCACACTTGAAAAGAATTTCAGAATACTCCGGAAAAAGAAGAGTCAGGTAAGATCCTGGAAAAGACCTGTGGGTTAGGGCCCACTCAAAGAAATCACCGTTGGAAAAGATTGCTTGAGAGATATTGCACCGGTTGAATTAAATGGCTTGAATAAGGAGACAAAGCTCAAAATAATTTGAACGGAATAAGAATTGAAACACGAATCTTCTAAGATATCATCAGCACTCCGGATATGAATAGCAAGAGGAGAATGATTAATTGGTGCACCGGAATAAGAAAGCATTGTGAAATGAGGAAAAAGGATAAGATCAAAACCGAAATCTTGAATTACATCCCGGCAGAATTCGAGAACAAAAGAATGATGAACTTGAAGCTGTTGAGCATCTTCACGATAATTCACCGGATAAGAACATTGAAGGAAAAGAATGAAGAAACCTCACATGAATAACATGGATACTTCATTAAGAATTCTGGCTCCAAGAAGAAGAAGGGTGGGAGGGTGGGGAAAACAAAGACAACTTGAGACGAACAAAATGGACACCGGTTGAAAAGAATTTAACATGAAGATCTTGATGATCAAGAAGAATTAGCACCGGTGGAGGTTGCGGACGTCGAGGGGCGTTGGGAGGCGTGAGGGGAGAGATCGAGGCTGTCTGCTACGATGGATTGGGCAAAGCTACAGTGCGGGGGCGCACTGTAGCGCGCTCTAGAGCGGCCTTATCGCATGCCATGGCATGCCATTGGCCCTCTGGGCGCGTCCACCGTGTCTGGGGGGTCTAGGGTGATGCAAGCAGTTCGTCTGTGGCTTTGGATGCTCTGGAGAGTCAAGGAGAGAGAGGAAGCTGGTGACTTGGTAGAAAATGGCTGTCCAGCAAGGTGATCTAGGGTTTTTACCCCTCAATCATGGAGCTGGAGACATGGGGGAGTTACTGGAGGTAGATAGTAACTAGATGAAGCTGTGGTAGAAAGTTGAGGCCAAGGTAAATAGTAAAAGTGATCAAGATGGTAGTTTTGGTAAAATAGCAGAAGGTGTTTGATCAGTGTTTGGTCAAGCAAATGATCTCCACTTGCCATGACACTTAACAGGATTGAATGCTATAAGAAAATAGGGTGTTTCACCAAATTTGGGCTCATTTGAAGAAACTAGCCAATGTAACTTTGGTGAACCCTAGAAATCAACAGAAATGGCTTCATCTTGTTTGAGTCAAGCTAATCATCTCCCCTTGATGCACCACTTGGTGTAGTTTCATCATTTGGGGTATTGATCATGCCCAAAAAGTTTGAAGCACCAGGTAAAAAGTTGGTAATGTAAAGTTGTTCAAATTTACATTTGAACAGAAAGGGTTTTGGGGTATTCTGATCAAGTTTCTCTACTCCAAATCTTGTGCCATTTGGTCTAGATGCCTTATTAGGCCATTCTAGCATGTGCACCAAGTTTGAGAGCATTTGGACAAGTTTGGCAATGTAAAGTTGCTCAAACTTCAAATATGGACAGAATGGTTTTGAAGGGTTTAGATGATGACTCCTTGATCTTCAAGGCATGAGGCTTTGCAAGATCATCAAATATGTCATATATGACATGATAGAATTTCCCTGGAATTTTTGGAGAATATTTCCTTTGTAAATATTTCAAAAGCTTGAAATATCCAGAAAGGGTTATGGAGGGATTAGCCCATTATTTTGAACATGACCAAGTGTTGAAACTCTTACATATGGACAATATATGTCCTATGAGTCTCCCTGAATTTTGGCAAATATTTTTGAAATACTTAAATAATTTTCCCCTATTAAAGACCATTTCTGGCCTTAAGAAAAAGCTTTTAAATAAAATAGGAAAATAACTTTTAAAATTATACTTTTGTGGTTTCTGGGAATCCTATGACTACTAGGTCTCAAATGTACCTTTTGAAATAATTTTCTCACCCTAAATCAAGCACTTGCAGTGCAAACCTTAATTCAGGAGTTTTTGGAATACTAAATTTATAAAATACATTTTGGCCAAATTAATTTTGTAAGAAAATACTATACTGCTATATAACACTTGGCATGATCATTGGGCAGAAGTTTTGGGTATGGAGATGAATTCTACAAGAGGTAATAGTTGACTTTAATGAGCACATAAAAAGCACATGAAGAAAAACTCAATTCCAAATAAAAGCCAAATGATGCCAAAAAAAATTGTTGGTCCAAATTTTCATGCTTCATTGATGCAAATAACATGTTACAAAATGCAGGGTGTGACAGACCTACCCCCCTTACAAGAATCTCGTCCCCGAGATTCCTAAACTAGGTCTTAAAAGAGATCGGGAAACTCGGATCTAAGATAGTCTTCACGTTCCCAGGTTGCTTCTGCTTCCGTGTGGTTGCTCCAGTGGACCTTGAAGTACTTGATGGTACGGCTTTGCGTCCGTCGTTATGCTTCGTACAGAATGCGAATGGGCTTCTCGCGGTAGGTCAAATCAGGCTGCAGATCAATGGCTTGGTGATCAACATCCTTGAAGAGATTAGGCTTGTTCGGAGCTTGGAGACATTTCCGGAGTCGTGACACATGGAATACGTTGTGCACATCGGATAGCTCAGGTGGTAGTTCCAACTGGTAAGCCACTTCTCCTCATCGTGCAGTGATCTCAAAGGGTCCAATGAACCTTGGTGCGAGCTTCCCCTTGACATGGAAATGCTTGGTTCCCTTCAGAGGAGTTACCCGCAGGTACACAAGGTCCCCGACATGGAAACTCATGTCCCGAAGGTGAGTGTCAGCATAGCTCTTCTGCCTTGACTTGGCTGCCTTCAAACGTTCTCTAACTAGTTGGACTTGCTCTTCTGCTGCACGGAGAATATCCGGTCCAAAGACTAGCCCTTCTCCAGTCTCTGACCAGTTGAGGGGTGTGCGACATCTGCGTCCGTACAACACCTCAAATGGTGCCATCTGAAGGCTCGACTGATAACTGTTGTTATAGGAGAACTCGGCAAAAGGGAGACAATCTTCCCACTTGGCTCCATATGCCAAGACACAGGCTCGGAGCATGTCTTCGAGAATTTGATTTACTCGTTCTGTCTGACCTCCGGTCTATGGGTGGAAAGCTGTGCTGAAAGATAATTTGGTTCCCAAGGCTTCTTGGAACTTCTTCCAGAACCTCGAGGTGAACTGGGTTCCTCGATCTGACACAATCTCCTTGGGAACACCGTGAAGGCTTACGATTCTGTCGATGTAGAGAGCTGCCAGCCGGTTGCCATCATAAGTGGTCTTGACAGGAATGAAATGGGCCACCTTGGTCAAATGATCGACTATGACCCAGATAGAGTCATGTCCCCTATTTGACCTTGGTAATCCGGTGATGAAGTCCATTCCGACTTTATCCCACTTCCACTGAGGAACCTTGAGTGGTTGAAGCAATCCAGCAGGTCGCTGATATTCAGCCTTGACCCTTTGGCACACATCATACTTTGCAACATAGGTTGCAATCTCTCTTTTCATCCCGTGCCACCAGAATATTGCCTTCAAGTCTTGGTACATCTTGGTTCCTCTGGGGTGGATGGAATACGGAGTGTCGTGGGCTTCTTGCAGGATCAGGTTCTTCAGCTCCATCTTGTTTGGTACGCAGATGCGACCTTTGTACCAAACAATCCCGTGCTCGTCTTCGGATAATCCTGTGGCCTTGCCTAGCTTCATCTTCTTCTTGATGCCTTCAATGCTTGCGTGTCCATCTTGTGCCTTCTTGACTTCATCCATCAGGGTTGGTCTGACTTCCAAATGATCCAGAAATCCAGGGGTGACCAATTCCAAACTGAATTGTTCGAGTTCCTTAAACAAGGCTGGCTGCCTTTCTTGAATAATGGCATTCAAAGAGCAAGCCTTCCTGCTTAAGGCATCGGCCACCACGTTAGCCTTCCCGGGGTGATATTGAACACTGAGGTCATAGTCTTTGATGAGTTCCAACCATCTTCGCTGCCTCATGTTCAATTCCTTTTGGGTGAAAATGTACTTCAGACTTTTGTGGTCTGTGTATATCTCACACCGTTTCCCTAGGAGGTAATGCCACCATGTCTTCAAGGCATGAACTACTGCCGCTAACTCAAGATCGTGAGTAGCGTAGTTCTCCTCATGAGGTCGTAGCTGCCTGGAGAGGTATGCTATGACTCGGCCTTCTTGCATCAAAACGCTTCCCAATCCGGTTCGGCATCACAATATATCACGAACTCCTTGTGAATATCAGGTGTTGTCAGAACTGGGGCGGTGGTCAATCTCTTCTTGAGCTCTTGGAAGCTCTCTTCGCATTTTGGCGTCCACTCGAACTTCTTGTCCTTTTTGAGGAGCTGAGTCATTGGCCGGGCAATGCTAGAGAATCCTTCCACGAATTTGCGGTAATAGCCCGCAAGCCCGAGGAAGCTTCTGACTTCCTTGACGGTCTTTGGAGATTGCCATTGGGTCACAGCTTCGATCTTTGCGGGATCAACTGATAATCCTTCTTCGGTCAAGACATGACCTAAGAATCCAACTTTATGCAGCCAGAACTCACACTTGCTGAATTTGGCATATAGTTGGTGCTCCCGAAGCTTGTCTAGGACCATCCTCAAATGTTGCTCGTGCTCTTCCTCCGTCTTCGAGAAGACAAGAATGTCATCGATGAAGACAACAACGAACTTGTCCAAATATTCCATGAAGACTTTATTCATGAGATACATGAAGTAAGCTGGGGCATTGGTTAACCCAAAGGACATGACCGTGCACTCGTACATGCCATATCTGGTTACGAATGCCGTCTTCGGAATATCTTGGAGTCTGATCTTCAGCTGGTAGTACCCAGATCTGAGGTCGATCTTGGAGAACACCTTGGCTCCGCTGAGCTGATCAAACAGGTCTTCAATCTTGGTAAGTGGGTATTTGTTCTTGATTGTAACTTCATTGAGGGAACGGTAGTCAATGCATAAGCGGATGGTACCGTCTCTCTTTGCCACAAACAGAACAGGAGATCCCCAAGGGGAGGCACTCGGGCGGATAAATCCCTTCCTCAGCTGCTCTTCCAGCTGCTTCTTCAACTCGGCTAATTCTTCCGTCCCCATTCTATAAGGCTTCTTATAGATGGGTCCTGCTTCGGGCACGAGCTCGATGATGAACTCAATGTCACGGTCAGGGGGCATTCCCGGTAGTTCATCCGGAAAGACATCAGGATACTTGCATACCATCGGTACTTGCTCTAGCCCGACTTCAGACAGACAGTTGACTTGAGCGGCTTGAGCGGAAGAGGAGTTAGAAGCAAACTTGACTTCGACTCCTTGGTCATTGGTCACAGTGACTGTACGATTGGCACAATCTAACAAGCCTTGGTGCTTACTGAGCCAATCCATCCCTAAGATCACATCCAAGCCTTTCAATCTCAGGATGATAAGGTCTGCTAGGAAGTCTACACCGTTAATGGTAATACTGATTCCTTTACAGCCTATCTTGGCTCTCATCTCTGCTCCGGGGGTTTGTACCACCATAGGGTTATTCAGGGGTGTAGGGGTCATGACACTTTTTAATGCAAATCTTTGAGTGACAAATGAATGCGTTGCTCCAGAATCAAACAAGACAGTTGCAGGTGCTGAGTTGACAAGGAACGTACCTAGCATGACGTCCGGGTCTTCCTGGGCTTCTTCAGCAGTGACGTGATTCACACGCCCCTTCCCATGGTTAGGCGGGTTGCGAGGAGCTGGGTTCCTTGGTGGCATCCCGCGGCCTTGTCCTTGGTTCTGCGCATTGGGGCGCGGGGCATCTGGCTTCTTGTTGGGGCACACCCTTGAGATGTGTCCTGACTGACCACATCCAAAGCAAGTGACCTGGTTTGGATTGTTGATCTTGTTGCCACCACTGTTATTGGGGTTGAAAGTTGGCCTTGGGTTGGCATACTGCTGAGGCTGAAAGTTGGTGCGAGGTGCAGGAGCTCTTGGTTGCTGATAGGTTGGCTTGGCCGGGGCTGACTGCCACAGACGAGGCTTCTGGTTGCTGGAACTTCCCTTGCTGTCCATCTTGCACTTGCGAGTGTCTTCCAAAGCACGCCGCTTGTCTTCAAGCATGAGTACTTTGTTCACCAGGTCAGGGAAGGTTGGGCAGTCGCACACGACAAGCGAGTATTGCAGAGTCTGATTGAGGCCTTCCATGAAGCGCTCCCTTTTTGCAGCATCAGTGCTGACATCTTCAGGGGCATACCTTGACAGAACACTGAACTTCTGCATGTACTCCTTGACAGTGGCACTTCCTTGCTTCAGGGCTCGGAACTCACGCTTTTTGATAGCCATGATTCCGGAAGGAATGTGGGCCTTGCGGAATTCTGCCTTGAAGTTGACCCAAGTGATGTCTTGTTCAGCATGCATGACCTTGAATCCATCCTACCAAGCTCTAGCAGTCCCCCCGAGGCAGTGGGCTGCATAAGCCACCTTCTCGCGGTCTTCGGTGCATCTGACTAGTTCCAGTATGTCCTCAATGGTGCGGACCCAGTCGTCTGCATCCAGGGGTTCAGCAGTCTCGATGAAAGTTGGCGGTGCATGCTTCTTGAACTCTGCCAACGTGGAACGTCCATTGCCATTCCCCGCCGGCTGGCGGTTGTTGGTGACAGCTTGAGCAATCAACTGAAGGGCTGCGGTGTTGGCTTGGCGTTCCTCTCGGAAAGCTTGGAGAAGCTGAGCCTTGTCCATGTTCGGAGGAGGTGGTGGTGGTGGAGCTTGGTCGTTGGTTTGGTCGTGGCCTGCCTCTGACTGAACGGATGCTCCGGCTTCAGGCTGCTGGGTAGAGGTACCAGTACGAGTTACAACAGGCATCCTGTTGGAGCGGTAAAAGGGTCTCATGACTTGGAAGAGGGAAAGCAAGATAGATGGGTGCCTAGTAAGGGGGTGGGTGTGACACTAATCAAATCATGCAAGGGTCGAAACACATTCATTAAAATCCAAATGGGTGATGCAGTCGTTTACACATTCCCGAAGGAAGAATACGACATACATCCAGACACAACAAAAGCTAACACTAGATGGTTTCATGTGAACCATACAAGGACTCGACTGCGCATAGGGGTTACACGACCTATCCTACCGTAGAGGTCACGAACTGGCATATCCGAGTAGCGAATAATGCCTAAGCGGCGGAATGCTCGGTCGCGTATTCCGGCTCTTCTGGGTCTTCCTCCTTCTCTTCACCTGTCTGGGCCCCCTTGTCACTTGAGGGTGTGGGGGAGTGGAGGAGGTGGATACGACGGTGCTTCGTCGGTGGTGCAGGGAAAAGCTTGCGATATTCCCTTGCCGTCATCCGGCGTCACCGAGGTGGTTCTTCATTTTTGGAAGATACATCTTCGGAGGGCCTTCCGCCTCGGTATGCGATAGCAGACTGTCCGGAAGGTGCTCCTTCCTTCTTGATCCTATTTGTCTTCTCTTGAGCTCGGCGAAGAAGTGCCTTGGTCTTGTGAAGTTCTTCTCGAAGCTTCATTGATTCCGAGGCCAAGTCTTGTGCCAAGCTGTCGGCACATAGACTGAAGTAGGTCTGGAACCGAAGCGAGAGTCCTTCCTTCAGTGGAGGGGCTAGTGCGCTGCTTTCATCTTCACCTTCCTTCCGGTAAGGTAAGAAGCGGGTTGTCATCTTGGCTGCCATCTCCAGAAGGAGCTCACGGAGACGGGTTAGTGCCTTGAGTGCAGTAGCCTCGACAGCGAGTGGTAGTGTTGCCATCTGGGGTCCCTCGAAGAACCAACTTGTGGGAGGATTGTTTGCCTTTACGATCACTTCCACATGGTACTCCACCTCAGTGTCGCTAACCCAATGCTCAAGGTAGGTGAGGATGGGCGCTCGGTGGAACTGACACTCTTGGAGGCTATCCCCGAGAAGCAAGGGAAACCCAGTGGTCAGGTGCTCTTCGGGTACAGCGGCCATCTACAAAGGTGGAATATGAGGGGTTAATAAGCTGATGAAATCTCAGTTTTAGAAAAGAAGAGAGGTTCAGAAGGTTTTTGGAAAGGGGTCTCATCTAACTAACGCTCATGCTAACTAAGGCTTCCTACAGTCAGGATGGCTCTGATACCAGCTCTGTGGGGACCCCGACTTAGAAGTCGAGATCACCAAATGCACGTGTACAGTGATCCCAGAGATCAATGCTCACTGAACACACAGAAGCTGAATAACAAGAGTCTTACATCCATACATATCGTCTTGCACAAATTATGGCCATTATGGCCAAGTCTTACATAGATAAAGCCTCACGGGCTGAATAGCAAATAACACAAATAGCGGAAGTCTTCGATAATAGGTAGAACCCATGCCATCTGCCTTAACCCTACATGCATTCTGACTGGGATAGCGTCCTAGTTCGCATGTTCGTCTCCAAAGAACTCTTCCTCATATTCCTGTTCCTCCATGCCTGGCCAATTAAATAACCAGTGGCAAGCCAATGAGTACTTTGAATGTACTCGCAAGCAACCCATGATGTGGTTCAAAGTAACAATGCAATTGAACAATAATGAGCAATCTAGCAATGGGCTAGAATAAATATTCTACCATTAAGTGTATGCATCAACGAGTTCACGTAACCTCGAAAATAGGTTACCGATATCAACATGAATATGATTCAACTCATCGAGTCAAGTCACCACCTTGACTCATCACACACTTACTTTCATCGATGAGGTAAAATTCTGGACATAGTTTAAGTAGCACCACCCAACTGTCCATGACCGTGGACACGACTATTCGAATAGTTTTACACTCTGCAGAGGTTGCACACTTTACCCACAAGATCCAGGAAGCTTTCGTGTCATCCACGATCCTGAAGTACCTCAAGTACTCGGGGGAAGCACCCGGACATTATATTTCCTTAGACGACACTAACATAGAGTCCACTCGTTGGTACATGGCCCTCGAGTACAAACAGTAGATCACGGGACTTGCCCTAATTTCAATGCCACGCATACCCGAAGGGACCAACGGTGTGTCCGGTGCCCTGTGAAAACAGTCATGGTCGTCTATCCAAGCACGGCCCCGTCCCGGGAAAGACCTCAAGTATTCCCGTCACTAGTAATGCGGGCACCATGCTAGTATCGACCTAAGTATTCAATAAAGCCCCGTCCCATAAGGGGTAGAGTGGTTGCACATGTTTGGTTGGGACGGTAGTCACACATAAATCTAATCCATTATTTCACCCATGCACAAGATTTTACCGGCACGTCACTTCTTCCTCAAGTGATGACCTGACTCAACATCACCCTCGGGCATTAGGGGCACCCGATGGGGTTTATTAAAAGATTTCAACCATGAAGGTTTCATGTCACACATGCATCACTAAGCATCACTACTAACCATTTGCATGACATCTAGCACATAGCAAGATCATGAGCAAAGCATGCATCATGTGGTGATTCATCTAGGTCACCACCGTAACTCTATCATCATGCATCGGAAACAAAAGGGCTCCGAAGAACAAGTGTATCATGGTCAAAGGGCTGCTTGCCTGGATTGGCTTGGTCTTCAAAGTCTTCAAATCCTTCTCCTTCTCCTTCTTCAGCAACTTCGTCAAATACGGGATCTAATCGTCGCAAAATAACAACGGAAGAATAAGACCTCAATGAAAACAGAAATATCAAAGTGCTCAGAAAAATGTCAACTCATTTTTGTTAAATACTAGGGGGGGAAACTAAGATGGCAAAAATTCTTAGTTGGAGTTTTGGAGTTACAGAATGGAATCTAGGGATTTTTGAACAGGAGTTTTAATGCTCAAATTTGAATTTAAATTTGAACAGAACAGAAAAGTTTCATGGATATGTGTGAAAGTGACACCATTAAATAGGTTGGAATATTACAAGATTTTAGGAGTTGGAATTAATTTATTTGGACAAATATTCATTTCTGTAAAATTATTTGAAGTTTTTACAGAAAAGAAAAGAAGAAAAGGCCCTGTGCAACTGGGCCAGGACGGCCACAGTGCACGGCCCAGGGCTAACAGCCCAGCCGCACGGGCGCCAGCGCGCGCACGTCAGGTTTTCAAACCTGACGGGCGGGGCCCGGCGGTCAGCGGCTGCGAGGGGAGAGAGAGAGTGGTGAGGATGACAGGCGGGGCCCGCCTGTCATCTTCAACCTCTCGGCCACGGCCACGGCGAGCTCACCGGCGGCGAATCCGAGCACGGCGGAGCCAACGGAGGGCAGGGCCGGGCTCAGCAACGAGTCGCGGAGGTAGTGGTAGTGGTGCGGCTCGCCGGGGAGGTCGGGTTCGTCGGCGGCGAGGTGGGACGGCGGAGGGTCGTCGGGAAGCTGCTGGCTAGCTCGTTTCCGGCAGCTGTAGAAGGGGAAAAGGGAGGGGAAAGTATTAGTGGGGTGCGGTGGTTCCAAATCGAGCGAAAGGAGGGGCGGAGGAGGCTTGTACTGCGAGATCGCCGGCTGCCCGACACGGTGGAGCTCCGGTCGATCCCGAGCACTGGGGCTCTTTGGGGATGAGTGAGTGGTACTGGTGTGTTGCTGTGAGTGAGGAGAGGCTGCTGGTGCTGAGTGGAGGGCTCGGGGGGTTCCTATTTATAGGGGAACGGCGAGGTCCCGTGGACCTGTGCGCCGGCGAGCTTCTGCTCGACGCCACAGTGCACGGGAGGCGACGGGAGTGTGTCTGTGGCCTTGCGGGACGAGTCCTACGCCTAGCAGAGGGGAGAGGAGGAGCGGGGAGGCTTCCAGACAGTGCGCGCGTGTGAGGCCGACGAATGGAGGCTGCGGGCGGCCGGCGCGCGTGTGGAGACGTCCACTGGAGGGCGTAGGAGGAGGGGGACAGCACCGGTGGAGGTTGCGGACGTCGAGGGGCGTTGGGAGGCTCGAGGGGAGAGCTCGAGGCTATCTGCTACGCTGGATTGGGCGAAGCTATAGTGCGGGGGCGCACTGTAGCGCGCTCTGGAGCGGCCTTATCGCATGCCATGGCATGCCATTGGCCCTCTGGGCGCGTCCACCGTGTCTGGGGGGTCCAGGGTGATGCAAGCAGCTCGTCTGTGGCTTTGCATACTCTGGAGAGTCAAGGAGAGAGAGAGGAAGCTAGTGACTTGGTAGAAAATGGCTGTCCAGCAAGGTGATCTAGGGTTTTTACCCCTCAATCATGGAGCTGGAGACATGGGGGAGTTACTGGAGGTAGATAGTAACTAGATGAAGCTGTGGTAGAAAGTTGAGGCCAAGGTAAATAGTAAAAGTGATCAAGATGGTAGTTTTGGTAAAATAGCAGAAGGTGTTTGATTAGTGTTTGGTCAAGCAAATGATCTCCACTTGCCATGACACTTAACAGGATTGAATGCTATAAGAAAATAGGGTGTTTCACCAAATTTGGGCTCATTTGAAGAAACTAGCCAATGTAACTTTGGTGAACCCTAGAAATCAACAGAAATGGCTTCATCTTGTTTGAGTCAAGCTAATCATCTCCCCTTGATGCACCACTTGGTGTAGTTTCATCATTTGGGGTATTGATCATGCCCACAAAGTTTGAAGCACCAGGTAAAAAGTTGGTAATGTAAAGTTGTTCAAATTTACATTTTAACAGAAAGGGTTTTGGGGTATTCTGATCAAGTTGCTCTACTCCAAATCTTGTGCCATTTGGTCTAGATGCCTTATTAGTCCATTCTAGCATTTGCACCAAGTTTGAGAGCATTTGGACAAGTTTGGCAATGTAAAGTTGCTCAAACTTCAAATATGGACATAATGGTTTTGAAGGGTTTAGATGATGATTCCTTGATCTTCAAGGCATGAGGCTTTGCAAGATCATCAAATATGTCATATATGACATGATAGAATTTCCCTGGAATTTTTGGAGAATATTTCCTTTGTAAATATTTCAAAAGCTTGAAATATCCAGAAAGGGTTTTGGAGGGATTAGCCCATTATTTTGAACATGACCAAGTGTTGAAACTCTTATATATGGACAATATATGTCCTATGAGTCTCCCTGAATTTTGGCAAATATTTTTGAAATACTTAAATAATTTTCCCCTATTAAAGACCATTTCTGGCCTTAAGAAAAAGCTTTTAAATAAAATAGGAAAATAACTTTTAAAATTATACTTTTGTGGTTTCTGGGAATCCTATGACTACTAGGTCTCAAATGTACCTTTTGAAATAATTTTCTCACCCTAAATCAAGCACTTGCAGTGCAAACCTTAATTCAGGGGTTTTTGGAATACTAAATTTATAAAATACATTTTGGCCAAATTAATTTTGTAAGAAAATACTATACTGCTATATAACACTTGGCATGATCATTGGGCAGAAGTTTTGGGTATGGAGATGAATTCTACAAGAGGTAATAGTTGACTTTAATGAGCACATAAAAAGCACATGAAGAAAAACTCAATTCCAAATAAAAGCCAAATGATGCCAAAAAAATTTGTTGGTCCAAATTTTCATGCTTCATTGATGCAAATAACATGTTACAAAATGCAGGGTGTGACCAAAACTTAATTGCCCAAATTTCGGATAAACAGTCCACCTTGATTAATAAGATTGCTGCTAAACCGGAAGAGCATGAAAATAAAGATGAAGATCTGAAAGTTATTGATGTGTCTCCTATTAGATCCTTGTTTTCTAGTATTAATCTTGATGATAATAGGATTGGAGATGATTCTGCTTTAAGGTGTCCCAATAATTCGGTGTTTTTAGATCTTGATGCTAAAATTGCTAAAAGTGGGATTAAAGAGATTAAAACTTTGCATAGTGATGAACCCACTACTTTGGATTTCAAGGGCTTCAATTATGATAATTGCTCTTTGCTTGATTGTATTTCCTTGTTGCAATCCGTGCTAAATTCTCCGCATGCTTATAGTGAAAATAAAGCTTTCACTAAGCATATAGTTGATGCTTTGATGCAATCTTATGAAGAAAAACTTGAGTTGGAAGTTTCTATAGCTAGAAAGCTTTATGATGAGTGGGAACCTACTATAAAAATAAAAATAAAAGATCATGAATGCTATGCTTTGTGTGATTTGGGTGCAAGTGTCTCCACTATCCCAAAAACTTTGTGTGATTTGCTAGGGTTCCATGAGCTTGGTGATTGTTCTTTAAATTTGCATCTTGCGGATTCCACTATTAAGAAACATATGGGAAGAATTAATGATGTTCTTATTGTTGCCAATAGTAATTATGTGCCCGTAGATTTCATTGTTCTTGATATAGATTGCAATCCTTCATGTCCTATTATTCTTGGTAGACCTTTCCATAGAACGATTGGTGCAATTATTGATATGAAGGAAATAAATATTAGATTCCAATTTCCGTTAAGGAAAGGCATGGAACACTTTCCTAGAAATAAAATCAAATTACCATATGAATCTATCATGAGAGCCACTTATGGATTGCCTTCCAAAGATGGCAATACCTAGATTTATCTTGTATCGTGCCTAGCTAGGGGCGTAAAACGATAGCGCTTGTTGGGAGGCAACCCAACTTTATGTTTTTTGCTTTTGTTGCTGTTAGAGAATAAATATTGCATCTAGCCTCTGATTATATGTGTTTTCATGTTTTGTTTAGTGTTTGTGCCAAGTAGAACCTTTGGTAAGACTTGTGTGAAGTTTATTTGATCTTGCTGTGAAAAACAGAATCGTTAGCGCTCGCTAAAGTAGTCTTCAGATTTTACTGGAGCGTGCTTTTTAGTTGATTCCTTGCTGCTGATTGGTAGACAAATTGCGCAAATTTACCAATTTAGTTTGAATTTTTTGGATTTCCAGAAGTAGGCGAACCCAACAGATTACTACAGACTGTTCTGTTTTTGACAGATTCTGTTTTTCGTGTGTTGTTTGCTTATTCCGATGCATCTATGAGTAATATTGGAGGATGTGAACCATAGAGAACTTGGATTACAGTAGGTTTAACACCAATATAAACAAAGAATGAATTCCTTGCTGTACCTTTGAGTGGTGGTTTGCTTTCTCTTACTAACGGAGCTCACGAGAATTTTTTGTCTAAGTTTTGTGCTGTGAAGTTTTCAAGTTTTGAGTATTGCTTTGATGGACTATGGAACAAGGAGTAGAAAAGGCCCAAGCTTGGGGATGCCCATGGCACCCCAAGTAAAATCAAGATAATCAAAAGCCTAAGCTTGGGGATGCTCCGGGAAGGCATCCCCTCTTTCGTCTTCATCCATCGGTAACTATACTTGGAGCTATATTTTTATTCGCAACATGCTATGTGTTTTGCTTGGAGCGTCTTGTATAATTTGAGTCTTTGTTTGTTAGTTTGCCACAATCATCCTTGCTGGACACACCTATTTGAGAAAGTTAAATATGGCCTAGAAATTATTAGAACACTCTATGTGCTTCACTTATATCTTTTGAGTTGAATAGTTTTTGCTCTAGTGCTTCACTTATATCTTTTAGAGCACGGTGGTGGTAATATTTTGTAGAAATTGTTGAACTCTCATGCTTCACTTATATCTATTTGAGATTCCATTAAAACAGCATGGTAATGTGTTTAGGCTAAAGAAACTAGTCTTCACATGATAAACATCCAATGTCAATGTAGTAATTTTTTTTACATCGAGTGCATTGAATAGAATGAGATGTTGGGTTCTTGATAATTGTTTTGAGACATGAGGATAATGATATTAGAGTCATGCTAGTGGAGTTATTATGAAATTTAAGAATACTTGTGTTAAGGTTAGTGATTCCCGTATCATGCACGTATGGTGAACCGCTATGTGACGAAGTTAGAGCATGAGGTATTTGTAGAGTGCCAGCCTTTGTGTGGAGGTCGGGGGCGCGCGATGGTTAACTCCTACCAACCTCCCCCCTAGGAGCATGCGTTGATTGCTTTGTTTTTTATGACTCGTAGATTTTTGCAATAAGTATATGAGTTCTTATGACTAATGTTGAGTCCATGGATTATACGCACTCTCACCTTTCCACCATTGCTAGCCTCTCTTGTATCGCGCAACTTTTGCCGGTACCATAAACCAACTATATATCCTTCCTCAAAACAGCCATCATACCTACCTATCATGGCATTTCCATAGCCATTCCGAGATATATTGCCATGCAACTTTCCATCGTTCCGTTCATATGACATGCATCATATTGTCATAGTGCCATGCATGATCATGTAGTTGACATCATAGTTGTGGAAAAGCCACCATGCATAATTTTTCATATATGTCGCTCTTGATTCATTGCTTATGCCAGTACACCACCGGAGGCATTCATGTAGAGTCATACTTGTTGTAGTATCGAGTTGTAATTTCAAGTTGTAACAAAAAGTGTGAGTTCATCATTATTAGAGCATTGTCCCGTGTGAGGAAAGGCAAATAAAAAAAGAGAAGGCCCAAAAAAATATAGAGGGGCTAATAAAAAAGAGAGAGAAAATCCCCTCCAAAAAAATGAGAGAAAAGAGAGAAGGGACAATTGCTGCTATCTTTTTCCACACTTGTGCTTCAAAGTAGCACCATGATCTTCATTGTAGAGAGTCTCATGATTAGTCACTTTCATATACTAGTGGGAATTTTCATTATAGAACTTGGCTTGTATATTCCAACAATGGGCTTCCTCAAATGCCCTAGGTCATCGTGAGCAAGCAAGTTGGATGCACACCCACTAGTTTCTTTTGTTGACATTTCATTCATATTTAGCTCTAGTGCATCCGTTGCATGGCAATCCCTGCTCACTCACATTGATATCTATTAATGGGCATCTCCATAGCCCGTTGATATGCCTAGTCGATATGAGACTATCTTTCTCTTTTTTGTCTTCTCCACAACCACCTCTATTGCACCCATAGTGCTATATCCATGGCTCACGCTCATGTATTGCATGAAAGTTGAAAGGTTTGAAAAGAATAGAGTATGAAAACAAGTACTTGGCTGAAATCGGGGTTGTGCATGATATGAATATTTTGCATGATGACGAGGGAGCATAGCCAAACTATATGATGTTGTAGGGATAACTTCCTTTAGCCATAGTATTTTGAGAAGACATGATTGCTTTGTTAGTATTGCTTGAAGTATTGTTATTTCTTATGTCAATATAGACTTTTATCTTCAATCTTTCAAATCTGAACATTCATGCCACAATTAAGAGAATTACATTGAAAAACTATATTGGTTAGCCTTCCACATCAAAAATTCTTTCTTTATCATTTACCTACTCGAGGACGAGCAGGAATTAAGCTTGGGGATGCTTGATACGTCTCCAACGTATCTATAATTTTTGATTGTTCCATGCTATTATTTATGAAGTCTTGGATGCTTAATGGGCTTTATCATTCACTTTTATATCATTTTTGGGACTAACCTACTAACCCAAAGGCCCAGTCCAGATTGCTGTTTTTTTTTTGCCTATTTCAGGGTTTTGCAGAAAAGGAATATCAAACGGAGTCCGAACGGAATGAAACCTTCGCGCGAGATATTTTTGGAGGAAATCACGCTCGTGAAACGTCAGGACCAAGTTAGGGGGCAAGGGGCCAGCCCTCGAGGGTGGGGGCGCGCCCCCTTCCCAGGGCGCGCCCCTGCCTCGAGGCTGGCCTACACGGCTCCCGGTGCCCTCCTTCTTCCTATATATACCTACGTACCCCAGAAACTCCATACGCAGAGAGAAAACCCTAATTCCACTGCCGTAGCTTCTGTTCCCATGGAGATACCATCTTGGAGCCTCTTCCGGGAGGGCGATCCATCACGGAGGCCTTCATCATCATCATCATCATCGCCCTCACCATTAGTTGTGTGTAGTTTACCACAGACCTTCGGGTCCATAACTAGTATCTAGATGGCTTCTTCTCTCTCTCTGGATCTCAATACAAAGTTCTCCTCAGTCTTTGAGGAGATCTATTCGATGTAATCTCTTTTTGCAGTGTGTTTGTCGAGATCCGATGAATAGTGAGTTATGATCAAGGTTATCTATGAAAGATATTTGGTTCTTCTCTGAACTTTTTATGTGTGCTCATAATATCCTTGCAAGTCTCTTCGAATTATTGGTTTGGTTTGGCCTACTAGATCTATAGTTCTTGCAATGGGAGAAGTGCTTGGCTTTGGGTTCAATCTTGCGGTGTCCTTTCCCAATGACAGTAGGGGCAGCAAGGCATGTATTGTATTGTATTGTTGCCATCGAGGATAAAAAGATGGGGTTTTCATCATATTGCTTGAGTTTATCCCTCTACATCATGTCATCTTGCTTAAAGCGTTACTCTGTTCGTATGAACTCAATACACTAGATGCATGCTGGATAGCGGTCGATGTGTGGAGTAATAGTAGTAGATGCAGAATCGTTTCGGCCTACTTGTCTCGGACGTGATGCCTATATACAATGATCATGCCTAGATAGTCTCATAATGATTCGCTTTTCTATCAATTGCTCGACAGTAATTTGTTTACCCGCCATAGAATACCGCTATCATGAGAGAAGCCACCAGAGAAAACTATGGCCCCCGGGTCTATTCTCAACATATCAATCTACATCTACTTTACTTTTCTTGCTTTTATTTGCTGTTTTATTAAACCAAAAATACCAAAAATATAATTATCATCTCTATTAGATCTCACTCTCGTAAGTGACCGTAGAGGGATTGACAACCCCTTATCGCGTTGGCTGCGAAGTTCTTATTTGTTTGTGCAGGTGCGAGGGACTGTCGCGTGGTCTCCTACTGGATTGATACCTTGGTTCTCAAAAACTGAGGGAAATACTTACGCTACTGTGCTGCATCTCCCTTTCCTCTTCGAGGGAATACAACGCAAGCTCAAGAGGTAGCAGGCCCATCTTCAGCATCGACACTCAAGACCCTCTCGGGGGTGGGGGGGGCAAGCGTCGCGAGGTGGACGACACCAAGACCTTCGGAGGGAGCAGACTCGCTAGGCTGGCTCCTGAGGGGTGGAGAACTCTATGCAGTACCTCACCTCATGAGGTTCGGATGACGCAAGCCATGATGACCAAGGCCAGGCGAGTGCGAGCGGGTGCAGGACAACCAGTTTCCTCTTTGGTGCTAAAGAGGCGCGTGGAGGTGCGGAGTCCTGAGGAATCAACCAAAGATTTCCATTCCATGCAACAAGACTAGGATCACCAGGACGGCTGGACGGAGGTCATCGTCGAGCCCACCGTGGCGTCAGGATTAGAAGCTTTGCAGGCGAAGACCACCTTTAGACAGGATAAGATGTACTAGTTGTATCCCTTCAAATTTGGCCGTTGTGGAATCCCTTCCCGCCTATATTTTGGGGGAAGAGAACCAATGCCAATATAAATATAGGTTAGCCACCACCACGGGAGGGGATGCAGATCGAACAAATCATCGAGACCTCCCTCAGACACGCACCATCAAGAACACACCTCGCGAGGTTGTTCACCCACTGTACTAGTTCTCCCTCAGCCCACCTTGAGGCAATCCACCAGATTGCAGGAGTAGGGCCACTCACCACTAGGTGGCCTAAACCTGGTTAAACTGCCCTGTGTCGTGTTATTTCTTGTTCCTTGAGCTAGTTCGTAAAAACGTCGAGTAGACTGATAGGGGGAGTTGAGTTCTTTGCACGCACCCCAGTGTTCGAACTTACAAGGGTTTTGTGGAGCCCTGAATCCGACATCTGTACTAGTTCTTCTTTAGCCCACCTCGAGGCAATCCACCAAAAAGCAGGAGTAGGGTATTAAACCGCGAGGTGGCCCGAACCTGGGTAAACTGCTTTGTCCCATTTCCTTCCTATTCATTGAGCTAGATCGTGAGAACGATGAGTAGGCGGATAGGGGAAGTTGAGTTATCTGCATGCACCCAAGTGTCCGAGTCTAACAAGGGTTTTGCGGAGCCCTGAATTCCACATTTGGTGCGCCAGGTAGGGGTGCGTCATCTTCTCTTTTCTTCTGGTCGGTTCGCCATCGCCTCACCATCTCCATGGCGGATCCTCGTCGAGTTCGTGTTGTGCGCCGGGCTGCCCTCGCCGCCTGCGTGGCCCAGACAGCACCTCCCGGCGACGGTATTCCTCGTCGTTCCCCGTCGCAGGTGGCAGACACCGCCATCGGCCCCGCGGCCCGTGAGCAACAAGATTCGTCGCTGTCGCTCTCCACGTGGCGCGACGGCCGCCCTGCAACCCCGTCACTAGCTCCCGTGGCTGCTTCGTCCTCCTACGCCCGTCGTGGACCGGCGAACTCGCAAGCCGTGCTGCTCATGGCGCGTGAGCTCCTACGCTACCTCCCGGCCAATGACCTCTAGGAGGACTGGCTAGACCACATCGCCGAGCTCGTCAGCATCGCGGGAGAAGCTCTAGCATCATCCCGCTCGCTGCCTCCTCCACCACCTCAAGCGGGCGACATGGCCCATGGCGCACCTCCTCCTCCTCTTTGGTGTGACGTCATCCCCAAGCCAAGGCTCGAGGCTCCCCAGCGCGACCAGCCCCGCGGGCCGCCCGCGCATGATGAAGAAAGTTGCCAGGTTGTGCAGCGGCCCCAAGGCGAGGCGCGTGCACGCCCCGCGCCACCTCATCAAGGTCGCGCGCCACCTCACGTAGCGGCACGCGAACATGCTAATCAGGCTCCACCTCCACGACGGGCACTCGGAAGCGCAACTGGCTGCCGGGCATTCACCTTGGAGCTACGTCGCGTCGTTTGGCCCGGCAAGTTCAAGCCAGACCTGCCACCACGCTAAGATGGAACACCTGACCCCGCAGAGTTCCTGCAGCTCTATGAGATGAGCATCGAGGCGGCCAGTGGCGACGAGAAGGTTATGGCCAATTGGTTCCCCATGGCTCTCAAGGATGGTGCGCGTTCGTGGCTCCTGAACCTCCCAGCGGAGTCAATTTCCTCCTGGGAGGAGCTGCCCGACCGGTTCATCTCCAACTTCAAAGGGACTCGTGACCGCGCCCCTGCGATAGGCGACCTGCGGCGTATCAAACAGTAGCTAGGGAAACCCTGCGCAAGTACATCCAGCGTTTTACCCACGTCCGCATCAAGATTCCCAAGGTGTCAGACGAGGACATCATCTCCACGTTCACTGATGGTGTCCGGGGTGTCAGGATGAAGGATGAGGTCGCCATCCATGAGGACCTGTGCTCCGCTCTGGAGATGTTCAATATGGCAACCAAGTGCGCAAGGGGAGAAGAGGGTCGCCTCTCGCTCATCGAGGTCCCCGAGGCCGACCCAAAAGACAAGAAGGCCAAGACCAAGGATGTGAAGCGCAAGGGACTGGCTGTGCTCGCAGCCGAGCCTGGGATGAAGCGTGGTTGCAACCACCCTGAGTCCTCCAAGGGCAGCCGCCCGTTTTGCGTCTTCCACCACGTGCACAACCACAACACCAATGAATGCGAGGAGCTCAGGGCCATCCACGATGGGTGCCTTAGTCGTCACCTTGAGCGCGGTGACTGAGGCAACGACCGCGGAGGTGGTCGTGGTGGAGGATGCTGGGAGAACCGTGACTCTTGCCAAGGCTGGCATGATCAGCCTCGCGAGGACCACTGACAGGGCCAGCCTCGTGAGGGCCCTTGGAGGGATCAACCTCGTGAGGGTCCTTGGAGGGACTAACCTCGTGAGGATCGCCCTCAAGGCAACGCTGGCCTTCCTCCGTTGCCACCACCACCAAGAAGGTACAACGACCGCCACCAAGATGATGAGGCTAGGGGCTTTCAAGAGCCTCGTGCCATCGCTTGCATCCTGGGTGGTGCTCAGACCCCGGCATCTCATCGCATCTTCAAGCAGTTCGCTTGTGAAGTGAACGCGGTCCTCCCAAGCTCGAGGCAACGCGTCCGCTCAAGTGGTCCAAGTATGCTGCCACCTTCAACTCACCTAACCAGCTCAAGTGCGAGTCTGCGGCCGGCGCCCTCCCACTGCTCTGCTTGCCCACCATCAATAATGTGCTCATCACCAAGACACTCATTGATGGCAGTGCAAGACTCAATGTCCTCTCCATCGAGACCTTCGACACGCTCCAAGTGCCATATGACTAGTTTCAGCCTACCAGGCCCTTCTCAGGAGTGACTGACGGCTCCACCACCCATAGGGCAGATCCGCGTCCTTGTCACCTTTGGCGATTGCTAGAACTACCACACTGAGCTCATCGACTTCGACGTTGCCAACATCTGTCTCCCGTACAATGCCATCATCGGGTATCCAGCCTTGACCAAGTTCATGGCGGCGACCCACCACAGCTACAATGTCCTCAAGATGCTAGGGAGCGGCGGCATCATCATGACCGCCTGCAATGAGAAGGATGCGGTGTGCTCCCTCGAGCGCACCTACCAAGCTGCAGTGGTCGAGAACCCAGATGTCGAGGGCTTTGCCTACCCACCCGAGGCTGCCCCAAAGAAGAAGAAGAAGCTGCTCACCCTGGGGCCTTAGGAGGGCGGGGCGCCCGACGGTCGTGCCTCAGGACCTGTGCTCATGGACAGGGTGCCCTCCCCTCTCGCATAGGAAGGCACGTCTCAGGCTGGACTCGGGGGCTCTCCTCTGGAGGGCCTTTGACTGGCCAATGCCATGAGGGAGGCGCTCGTGCATCATGTGGAGGCGTGCTTCAACGCGTGCTTCCGCGAAGAGAGCATGGGGCACGAGGCGCCAGGTGCTCAAGAGTTCATCACCAAGGCGATCAAGGATCTTCAGGAAGCAAGGGCGATGCGAGGCAAGCATCGCCCCACACCACCAAGCACCGCTCCCTCTACCGATGAGGGTAGGGGGCTGTGCGTCTGCGTCAACATTCTAGGGATCAAAAGAGCCACATCTCAGGAGCTCTTCTGGCCGTCCCATGTGGGCCGAACAACGCTTCCCTGCACCAGCGCCACATGCAGAGCATCCTGGCAGCTCATGAGGCCAAGCACCAGGAGATCTTGGCGGAGGAGGCGCCAATCCTTCGTGAGCTTCCTGGACCTCAGGAGCCTCGTGAGACCCCGGAGCCAGGCGACTCATGAGGAGCGACTTCAGCGGTGCGCGTCTCCACCTACCCCGACACTTCTTCCACAACAGTGCCAGGTCACACTTTTTGGTTTGTTCAGTTGGGGGCGCCCCTCAAGCTGCATCATCCCCAAGCCTTGTGGGTCCGTCCCTGCAACATGTATCGTTTTTGCATCTATCAAAACTTGCCTTACCTTGAGCTGCCTTATGATCATCACCTGCCTATCTGGTGCTTCCCCGCCATTAACGTTGTGCGCTGTTGCAAACCCGCCTTTGACCGCCTCATGGTTAAGGACTGCCACGACATCTATGCTCGGGTCCGTCCCTGCAGCGTTGCTAAACCCAAGTGGCCAAGCTCTGGCTCGTGGGCCAGCTCCCGTGCATGTCACCTCCCATGGTCCTTGGTGCCTTGTTCTCGCATGAGCTAATCGAGAGCGGATGAGTCAGGGCGCGTGGCCCGTTCCCTCGCCACCACGGGAGCCGCGCATCGGTTGTCTTTCTTCAGGACCTTCGCATGTGAAGACTAGGCACGGCGTCTGTGCTTAGGTACATCCCTGCAACATTGACAAACCCAACGGCTGAACTCTGTCTGGCGGGCCGATCCCGTTCACGTCACCTCCTGGGGTCGTTGGTGTTTGGCCTTCTCATGCATTATCCTCGGGAGATTCACTCGGTGCAGGTTGCCTAACCATCTTGCAGGAACCACCCCCACCCCAAGTGTTCCAAGTCAAATCCAGGCGCAACCCGCCTTGAGGTAGGGCCTCGTGAGTCCCGCGCTGGCTCACGAGTGCCCATATAAACCTCCTCCAGTCCTTCTGTGACGCCCGAGATCGACGTCCCAGAAGATCCCAGAAGATTCCAGAAGATTCCAGATGTCCCGGGTTGCCCGTGTGTTTCTTTTGAGCTTGTGTTATTTTATTTTCGCATTGCATCATGTCATCATGCCATCACGTCATATTTATTTTTGCATCTCAACCTAAATAAATCGTGTGGACCTTCGGTCCATTTAAATAGAGGGAAGGTGACTTCTCTTTATAACATATAAAAGTCTCTCAATATTTAGGGGAGCTATATTAAAATATTCCATTCTTTGGAATTACTCAAACACACTTGCATAATTTTTCCCCATGTCTCTTAATTCTAGTTTCTCCGTCAAAACCCTTCCCTGTAATTCTTTTCCGTTGTTCGAGGTTCTTCCAAAAAAACCTCCTTCTATTTATTTTAAATCCCAGACATTTTTGTGAGCCCAGGGATTTTTACCTCATGCACAAATTCCTCCCCTACCTTCTCTTTCTTTTCTTTCTCCTTTTCTCTTTTGTTTTAAAAGAGAAATAATTAGTACAGCAGCAGTTTTAAAAAAATCCAGCAGGCCTGAGGCCATCTGGGCCATCTCCTTCCTCCCTCCTTGGCCCAAGGCCATTCTGGGCCTCAGCCCCTCCAGCCGGCCTTGGCCCAACAGCTCCCCCGAACCCTAATCCCTTCGCTCGTCCTTCCCTGCCCGCCGCCGCTATCCCTCGATCCCGCATCGTCTTTCTCCCGCTGAGCGCCCGATCTCCCTCTCCCTTCTCTCTCTCGACCGACAGGTCCCGATTCCCTCGCTCTCTTTCTTCCCCGACCCGATTTCCCCGTGCTCCCCTTCCTTCGTTCCCTCGAGCGCCTTCCTCTCTCTCTCCCGAGCCCGAGCGGCCTCCCTTCCAGCGCCCTGCCCCGACGCCTCCCTCGCCGTGGCTCGCCTCCACTTCGTCCAGGAGCCCGCGCCTGGCTTCTCTCTCCGCGCGCCCTCGTCCAGGAGCCCGCGCCTGGCTTCTCTCTCCGCCGCGTCCAGCCACCCGAGCAGCACCGAGCAACTCTTGCAGCGCCAGTTCTCCGCGCGCCGTGCGCCTCGGCCGCCCCGGCCAGCACCTCGTCTGCGCGGATCCGCGAGCCTCCCCGAGTACCCCGTCCTCAGGCCGAGACCGGGCTCCTTCCTCCGTGCGCAGCAGCCGCACCTTCCAGCGCGAGGCCGCACCGTGTGCCTCGGCCAGGCAGCAGCCGCGTGCAGCCTCCTCCGCGCGCCCAGCCTTGGAGCGCCCATCTCCTCGAAGCCGAGCCGGCCGGTTCCCGCGATCCCGTCCCCGCCCTCCGTGCACCTCGGCTCTGCTCCGTCCCCAGCTCACCATGGTCGCCCCCCCAAGCAGCACCGTCCGTTCTCCAGCGACCGGGTTCCGTGCCTTCAGCGCCATGGCTCCGGCCTCCATCGCCTCTTCGCCGTGCAACCCTCTACCTCGTCGTACCGCTGCTAGGGTTCCTTCCTGCAAGAACGTGCTGTAGTTTTGTTTTGTTTTGGTGTTGCTTTGTGCTGTAATTTTTGACAGATGACCCGTGTACGACTACCGGCGACCCGACCAAGTACCTCTACACGTGACGTTGAACGGCTACGAGCTCGAGAACGACTACATGAACGCCTACACGACGACCGACTCGACAAGTACCACTACTACCACTACCGTCGCCCGTGTACCCCTACGGAACATCCTCGACCAAGTACCCCGACGTCGCAAGTACCACGACGACCGAACGGCTACGGAAACGTGAACAACTACCGTCTCGGAGACGCACCAAGTACCCCTACCGTCGCCCGAACGTCTACCGTCGACATGTTCATCTACGAGAACGTCTACTTCCACTACCGCTATGTGAACGACTTCTTCCTCTTCGGACACGTGAACGACTCCTTCCTCTACATCTCGAACCGCCCCGAAACGAGTGTTTCGAAGGTATAACCCCGAGACGTGACCCGTGGATGCATGCTTGTGTTGTATGAAATGTTTCCCGTGTGAGCCCCGTGTCCGTTTCGTCCCTTTTGTCATGTCCCTCGGTTGCCTCGTCACCGACTCGTGGGAACCCGGCAACGGGATCGCCCACCTTTCATCTCGTTTGACTCGTTCACTCCACCTTTTGTTTTGCACCGGTCTCTCCCGAGTTACCGGAACCGAGTTGTTGCCTTTGCATCATTTCGGATCGTTGCCATGGCACTCTTTTCATTCCACCATGGTGACAATACTTCTTATCTCTTTTAAGACAACCTTTTAATAAAATTGCATAAAACTTGATCATGTCATCCGCATCATGTTAACAATATTATATGTGTGAATTGTTGTTTGCTTTTAATTATCAAACATGCTCATGGGGATTTTCCGGATATGTTGTTGTTATTTTTCCGGCCTCATTTAAAATGTCTAAATAGGTAGTTTACTTTTGCTTCACCTCTTGCCATGTTAACCAACATTTAATCTTGTCTTGTAAATTAACGAGAGTCAACTAAATAATTAATATGTGGTGTTTCGTCAATATGCAACTCGTTGCATATTGAGCTCCACTTAACTTGTAGTGTTGTTTGTGCACTTTGCCATGCCATGCATATTTAAACCGGTCATGCATCATACTTGAATGTGCATCGTATGCCATGTTTATGCTTGTGTGTTTACCGTGTTGTTTGTTTTTCTTTCCGGTTGCTTCTCTTGTTAGCTTCGGTTTCGTTCCGGAGTTGTGAGGTTTCTCTCGACTGTTGCTCCGTCTACTTCATGGATCCGTTCTTCTCCCTTGTGGAATCCCAGGCAAGATGATCATACCCTTGGATACCTTTACTACCATTGCCATGCTTAGTTGTCTCGATGCTATCGTTACATGTCGCGATACCCATCCTTTATGTCAGCCTCTCCTTGTTGCCATGAAACCTCTAACCTTGACACCTTCCTAGCAAAACCACTGTTTGGCTATGTTACCCGCTTGCTCAGCCTCGCTTGCTCAGTTCCTCTTATAGCGTTGTTAGTTGCAGGTGAAGATGAAGTTCGTTCCAGGAGGGAACTTCTTGTTGGATATATCACAATATCTATTAATATTATTAACACACCTATACACTGGGCATGGGTGGAAGGCTTGGCCTTTTGCTCGGTGTTTTGTTCCACTCATGCCACCTTAGGCGCCGATAAACCGGCATTATGTTCCTTGATTTTGCGTTCCTAACAAGATGGGTGGATGGGGACCCCTTGACAGTTCGACTTTGAATAAAACTCCTCCAGCAAGGCCCAACATTGGTTTTAATTTGCCTCATAATAACAACTTAATTAATTAATTAAATTTGCATAGGGAGTTAGCGCTACCCGAGGATTCTTAATTCTACATAGCAGGGGGGGGCAGTGCTGATGGTGTTGGTCCCAAACTAGAGCCACTTGCGGATACCACCCAGTTCGCTGGGGTCTTCGGTATCTGTACGTACTGCTCATCCGGACGTGGCCTGAGACGAGATACGCGCGGCTACTATCAGGGTGTCGGCACGCCGGGAGGTCTTGCTGGACTTGTTTTACCATTGTCGAAATGACTTGTGCTACAGGGATTCCGAGCCTGATCGGATTTTCCCTAAGATAAAGAGTGATGATATTATATTTATCACTTTAGCTAATCGTGAGAGCTTGTGATGGGCTAAGTTGGAACACCCCTGCAGGGTTATGAACTTTCGAAAGCCGTGCCCGCGGTTATGTGGTAGATTGGAATTTCTTAATGTCCGGTTGTAGAAAACTTGATAGATGATCCGAAGTAAAACACACAACTGTGTGAGTAACCGTGACTGTCTCTTTTCACTTTGAGAAGAGAACACGGTGGGGTTATGTTTGACCGTATGTAGTTAGGATCTTTAGCGATCACCTCTTTTGCGACCATTTGCGTAGCTTCTCATCTTATTCTGGTACTCGTAAGTTAGCCACCATATCATGCTTAGCCGCTGCTGCAGCCTCACCACTTTACCTCTTCCTACCCTTAAAGCTTTGCTAGTCTTGTTACCCATGGTTATGGGATTGCTGAGTCCTCGTGGCTCACAGATACTACAACACCAGATGCAGGTTCAGCCGAGTTTGAAGCAGAAGCTGGTTCAAGTTCTTCACCAGGAGCTCGATGAAGAGAGTGCTTGTGACGTTTCGACGATCAGTAGTGGTTTCTACTAGGATTCGATCCTGACCTGTGGCTTTATGTTGTTTTGGTATCTTTCTTTTGGATCTTACCCGTAGTCGGGCTGTGATGTTTTGAATGATGTATTGCTTATGAATTGTATTGTGTGAAGTGGCGAGTGTAAGCCAACTATCTCCTTTTGCATTTTAATCCCTCTTTTACATGAGTCGTGCAAAGATACCAAACTTGAGATTATTCTAGGATGGATTTATGCCTTTAAGTCGTGCCTCGACACGTAGGAGGTATAACTCCATCCTGGGCATTACAAGTTGGTATTCAGAGCCTTCTCCGACCTAGAAGCCCCCACTGATTGATCGAATCGTTGACGGTTGAGTCTAGGCACACACTTGAAAATATTTTGAGTCCTATATATTATATCGGAGAGTAGGATTTCTTTGCTTCTCACCCCCTTTCATTCTTGTGAGGACTCTTGACGACTACTCTTGCCTCTTCTACTTTCAAAAATTGCACCAAAATTTTTTTTAGGATCCCGCGAGTATTCTGGGATTGTTTCGATGTTCTTGTGACAAGGATATTGTTCTCGATGCCTCCTGTTACCGAGGAGTTGAGCTTCGGGATATCATTGTAACAAGCATATCGCGGCAGTACTAAATACTTAAGACGGCCGACATCGAAAATCTCTCCTATACGGCCAGTGGCAAGATAACCCCGACATCACCCAGTACTGGGGAGGTAGTTCGAGAGTATTGCCATAGCTTGTATAGTGGATGCTTTTCGAAGGTCCGAGGTAAACAGTTTCCGAGAACGACTGGTTATGTGTTGAAGGATGGATACACCTGGATGTAGGTTTAGAGTTGTTTGCGCGGTGCTTCCCGTGTATCCCCAACACCTGATTGCATAACTGGAAACTTTCGGAAATCTATAGGTGGGTTCATCTAGTAGTTCTAGGCATTCTTCCAACGGATGCACGATATGAAGTTTGGGGTTCTACATTGAGTGAAGTGGTTTTATGGACTTGTTCTGATCGGGAGTTGCATCTTAAAGGGTCCTTGGCTATGCTGATCCGGGGATTGCAAAACCCTTTTGTAACACGTTCCATGAGCTTTCAGCACGAAGATGTCGAACGAAGCTTCTATCTTGTGTTTGTTCTATCTGATCCTTGTTCCTTTTTATTTACCTTTTGTTCTTTCAAGTGGCTTCTCATCAAGTGATGTACCTGCAGAATTCATCCGTTCAATTCTCTGTTCGGATGATATTGTGAAGATTAGGCTGCTACACATCTATCCTTTGTTCTTGTCTTGATTCTGGTATTCGAGTTGCTTCGATGTCAAATGTTGATTCCATACCTTTCCCTTATCGGTATTCTCATATTTCTATGGGAGTGCTAATTCTTCTTGACCATCGAGATATTCATGTTAATCCTTTTCAACCGGTGTGCCTTCTCTCCAAGTTACTCCATACGGACTCCGTTGAGAAATCTGACGGTGTATGTTTCAATCATCCCAAGTTGTCCTTGTTTTTCCCGCCCTCCCACCCTTCTTCTTCTCGAAGCAAGAAATTCTTAAATGAAATATCCATTTTATTCATGTGATATTTCTTCATTCTTTTCCTTCGATGTTCTTATCCGGTGATTTATCGTGAAGATGCTCAAGAGCTTCAAGTTCATCATTCTTTTGTTCTCATAATTCTACCGGTGGATGTAATTCAAGATTTCGGTGTTGATCTTATTCTTTTTCCTCATTTCATAATGCTTTCTTATTCCGGTGCACCAATTAATCATTCTCCTCTTGCTATTCATATCCGGAGTGATGAAGATTCATAATTCCATTCTTAATCCGTTCAAGATATTTTTGAGATTGTCATCTTACTCAAGCCATTTAATTCAACCGGCGCAATATCTCTTAAGCAATCTTTTCAACGGTGATTTCTTTGAGTGGGCCCTAACCCACAGGTCTTTTTTCCCAGGATCTTACCTGACTCTTCTTTTTCCGGAGAATTCTTTTAAAGTGTGACGTAAGAATGATTTCCATCAGTCACATGCTTTCTCCAAGGTCGCTTTCAAATTCTTTTTCATCATTGGTTCAACCTTTTTAATTCTTCATTCCGGAGTGCTCAACAATTCTTCATGGCTTTTCTCGTCTTCATTCTCAACATTTGGAGATCGGAGAAGAGTTTCTCTTAAATCTTGGCCCGTTCTTCTTGAAGATTCGTGGTTCTAGCTTCATGCCATCCTCATTATTGTTCCGATTGTGAGGAATTCTTTTTATACCCATCCGAAGCATTTCATGAATTCTTTTCTATTGTGATCCTCCGAAGGCCATCATTTCAGAATATTTCTTTGTTCTCAGTTTTCAACTTCGTCCTCCAAATATTCTTCAATGATGTCTCTTCGTTCGTCTCCATATTTTTATGGTGGTTCGCTCAAGAGTTACTCTTCCTTGTTTTCGTTCTAATTCATTTGTTCTTTCATAATCCTACCGGTGCTTTGTTGAAGATTTACCCAAGCTTGTGCTAGATCTCTCTTTAATTCTTTGCGACGAGAATAAGTAGTATGCCAAATCCTTTGGTTGTCATCAATTTAAATTGGTGAAGGAGATGCATGACATAATTCTTATTCTTATTCCTTCAAGGTGTTTTAATTCTTTTGTCGGGAGCTTGTTCATCATATCACATTCTCGGTTTTAAATTCTTTATCTTGTTTCCGGAGCACCAAGTTATTTCAGTTATATCATTTCAAAGCTCCATCTAATTCATCGCAGGCCTTGAATCTTATTCTTTTCATCTTTCTCTTCTCATGCTTTCATTACCGGAGTCCATCTTGGTGGTTCATCATGTTTTAATTAATCCTTGAAGTCTTCATCAAGATTCTTGTTGGAGCTCAAGCATTCTTCTTCTTGCATTCCAATTGCAATCCTTTCTACCTTATCTTTTCAGATGGTGTTATGTCATTCTTGACAATTCCTTCATGTTTCATGATTCACGAGTTTTCAAGAATGAGATATTTAAAACCCATCATTTTTCTTGGTTCGAAAGATCCTTTCAACCCCTCGTTTATCCCTTGGAGTTATCTTTGGTTGTATTTCACTTAAAAGCTTTCCCTAAGGATTGTCGATATTATGGTGCTTATAATGACCCAAGTTCTTCATTTATCATTCCGGTGAAATAAGATTTCCATCTCCTTGTTGATCTCAATCCAATCAATTGTTTTCGTCAGTGGTTGGTTGTCACCTCTTAATTTTGAGATGTTTTCCATAAGCCCACATCAAGCTTATTCTTTCGTTGTTGAATTTCCAACAACTCCGTTCAACCCTTCTTCGTAAGGATGCTCTTTCAAATTCAATTTTGAGAGAAGTTGTCTTTTTCTTCTCCGTTCAATTCTGTCTTTCATTTATATGCTATTCTTTCATTCCGGAGGCTTTGTGATGTTGCTCTCTCCAAACCATCATCTCGTTTTATCGGGATCATGTTCTTTCCCTTGTTTATCATTTAACCGGAGTGTTGTATTTTCATTCAAGTTCCATCATCTTATCTAGTTTTGCCTGTCTTTTAACCGGAGTGCTGTCTGAAATCTTTCTTAACCTTGTGCCACTCTTTTAATTGTTTCGAAGGCAATATGTTGCTGTTTTCATCAAGTATCATTCCATCTCCTCAAGTTCTTGTTAATTCCTTCCATTTTTCAGTCGGAGTGTTGTCCGAATTCTGTCATTCTTATTCCTTGGCCATACCATTGCAGTTTCACATTCTTTTGGTCCGTGAGCTCTTGTTTCATGTCTTTCAACCTACAAGGTTCTCATAATGCCCTTTGTTCCTCTTTTCTAACGGAGTGTTTCATCTACGTTCATCTCCGTTGTATTCTTTCTTTCAAGATTGTTCAACCTCTCAAGGTTCTTTGGTTTCACTCGTCTGTCAAAGAAGCAACTTTGTTTTACCTCTTCCTCTTCCGTTTTTACCCGGTGATATCTCTAGGATCTCGGGTCGAGATCCTCTGTTAGTGTGGGAGAGTTGTGACGCCCGAGACCGACGTCCCAGAAGATCCCAGAAGATTCCAGAAGATTCCAGATGTTCCGGGTTGCCCGTGTGTTTCTTTTGAGCTTGTGTTATTTTATTTTCGCATTGCATCATGTCATCATGCCATCATGTCATATTTATTTTTGCATCTCAACCTAAATAAATCGTGTGGACCTTCGGTCCATTTAAATCGAGGGAAGGTGACTTCTCTTTATAACATATAAAAGTCTCTCAATATTTAGGGGAGCTATATTAAAATATTCCATTCTTTGGAATTACTCAAACACACTTGCATAATTTTTCCCCATGTCTCTTAATTCTAGTTTCTCCGTCAAAACCCTTCCCTGTAATTCTTTTCCGTTGTTCGAGGTTCTTCCAAAAAAACCTCCTTCTATTTATTTTAAATCCCAGACATTTTTGTGAGCCCAGGGATTTTTACCTCATGCACAAATTCCTCCCCTACCTTCTCTTTCTTTTCTTTCTCCTTTTCTCTTTTGTTTTAAAAGAGAAATAATTAGTACAGCAGCAGTTTTAAAAAAAATCCAGCAGGCCTGAGGCCATCTGGGCCATCTCCTTCCTCCCTCCTTGGCCCAAGGCCATTCTGGGCCTCAGCCCCTCCAGCCGGCCTTGGCCCAACAGCTCCCCCGAACCCTAATCCCTTCGCTCGTCCTTCCCTGCCCGCCGCCGCTATCCCTCGATCCCGCATCGTCTTTCTCCCGCTGAGCGCTCGATCTCCCTCTCCCTTCTCTCTCTCGACCGACAGGTCCCGATTCCCTCGCTCTCTTTCTTCCCCGACCCGATTTCCCCGTGCTCCCCTTCCTTCGTTCCCTCGAGCGCCTTCCTCTCTCTCTCCCGAGCCCGAGCGGCCTCCCTTCCAGCGCCCTGCCCCGACGCCTCCCTCGCCGTGGCTCGCCTCCACTTCGTCCAGGAGCCCGCGCCTGGCTTCTCTCTCCGCGCGCCCTCGTCCAGGAGCCCGCGCCTGGCTTCTCTCTCCGCCGCGTCCAGCCACCCGAGCAGCACCGAGCAGCTCTTGCAGCGCCAGTTCTCCGTGCGCCGTGCGCCTCGGCCGCCCCGGCCAGCACCTCGTCTGCGCGGATCCGCGAGCCTCCCCGAGTACCCCGTCCTCAGGCCGAGACCGGGCTTCTTCCTCCGTGCGTAGCAGCCGCACCTTCCAGCGCGAGGCCGCACCGTGTGCCTCGGCCAGGCAGCAGCCGCGTGCAGCCTCCTCCACGCGCCCAGCCTTGGAGCGCCCTTCTCCTCGAAGCCGAGCCGGCCGGTTCCCGCGATCCCGTCCGCGCCCTCCGTGCACCTCGGCTCTGCTCCGTCCCCAGCTCACCATGGTCGCCCCCCCAAGCAGCACCCTCCGTTCTCCAGCGACCGGGTTCCGTGCCTTCAGCGCCATGGCTCCGGCCTCCATCGCCTCTTCGCCGTGCAATCCTCTACCTCATCGTACCGCTGCCAGGGTTCCTTCCCGCAAAAACGTGCTGTAGTTTTGTTTTGTTTTGGTGTTGCTTTGTGCTGTAATTTTTGACAGATGACCCGTGTACGACTACCGGCGACCCGACCAAGTACCTCTACACGTGACGTTGAACGGCTACGAGCTCGAGAACGACTACATGAACGCCTACACGACGACCGACTCGACAAGTACCACTACTACCACTACCGTCGCCCGTGTACCCCTACGGAACGTCCTCGACCAAGTACCCCGACGTCGCAAGTACCACGACGACCGAACGGCTACGGAAACGTGAACAACTACCGTCTCGGAGACGCACCAAGTACCCCTACCGTCGCCCGAACGTCTACCATCGACATGTTCATCTACGAGAACGTCTACTTCCACTACCGCTATGTGAACGACTTCTTCCTCTTCGGACACGTGAACGACTCCTTCCTCTACGTCTCGAACCGCCCCGAAACGAGTGTTTCGAAGGTATAACCCCGAGACGTGACCCGTGGATGCATGCTTGTGTTGTATGAAATGTTTCCCGTGTGAGCCCCGTGTCCGTTTCGTCCCTTTTGTCATGTCCCTCGGTTGCCTCGTCACCGACTCGTGGGAACCCGGCAACGGGATCGCCCACCTTTCATCTCGTTTGACTCGTTCACTCCACCTTTTGTTTTGCACTGGTCTCTCCCGAGTTACCGGAACCGAGTTGTTGCCTTTGCATCATTTCGGATCGTTGCCATGGCACTCTTTTCATTCCACCACGGTGACAATACTTCTTATCTCTTTTAAGACAACCTTTTAATAAAATTGCATAAAACTTGATCATGTCATCCGCATCATGTTAACAACATTATATGTGTGAATTGTTGTTTGCTTTTAATTATCAAACATGCTCATGGGGATTTTCCGGATATGTTGTTGTTATTTTTCCGGCCTCATTTAAAATGTCTAAATAGGTAGTTTACTTTTGCTTCACCTCTTGCCATGTTAACCAACATTTAATCTTGTCTTGTAAATTAACGAGAGTCAACTAAATAATTAATATGTGGTGTTTCGTCAATATGCAACTCGTTGCATATTGAGCTCCACTTAACTTGTAGTGTTGTTTGTGCACTTTGCCATGCCATGCATATTTAAACCGGTCATGCATCATACTTGAATGTGCATCGTATGCCATGTTTATGCTTGTGTGTTTACCGTGTTGTTTGTTTTTCTTTCTGGTTGCTTCTCTTGTTAGCTTCGGTTTCGTTCCGGAGTTGTGAGGTTTCTCTCGACTGTTGCTCCGTCTACTTCATGGATCCGTTCTTCTCCCTTGTGGAATCCCAGGCAAGATGATCATACCCTTGGATACCTTTACTACCATTGCCATGCTTAGTTGTCTCGATGCTATCGTTACATGTCGCGATACCCATCCTTTATGTCAGCCTCTCCTTGTTGCCATGAAACCTCTAACCTTGACACCTTCCTAGCAAAACCACTGTTTGGCTATGTTACCCGCTTGCTCAGCCTCGCTTGCTCAGTTCCTCTTATAGCGTTGTTAGTTGCAGGTGAAGATGAAGTTCGTTCCAGGAGGGAACTTCTTGTTGGATATATCACAATATCTATTAATATTATTAACACACCTATACACTGGGCATGGGTGGAAGGCTTGGCCTTTTGCTCGGTGTTTTGTTCCACTCATGCCACCTTAGGCGCCGATAAACCGGCATTATGTTCCTTGATTTTGCGTTCCTAACACGATGGGTGGATGGGGACCCCTTGACAGTTCGACTTTGAATAAAACTCCTCCAGCAAGGCCCAACATTGGTTTTAATTTGCCTCATAATAACAACTTAATTAATTAATTAAATTTGCATAGGGAGTTAGCGCTACCCGAGGATTCTTAATTCTACATAGCAGGGGGGGCCAGTGCTGATGGTGTTGGTCCCAAACTAGAGCCACTTGCGGATACCACCCAGTTCGCTGGGGTCTTCGGTATCTGTACGTACTGCTCATCCGGACGTGGCCTGAGACGAGATACGCGCGGCTACTATCAGGGTGTCGGCACGCCGGGAGGTCTTGCTGGACTTGTTTTACCATTGTCGAAATGACTTGTGCTACAGGGATTCCGAGCCTGATCGGATTTTCCCTAAGATAAGGAGTGATGATATTATATTTATCACTTCAGCTAATCATGAGAGCTTGTGATGGGCTAAGTTGGAACACCCCTGCAGGGTTATGAACTTTCGAAAGCCGTGCCCGCGGTTATGTGGCAGATTAGAATTTGTTAATGTCCGGTTGTAGAAAACTTGACAGATGATCCGAAGTAAAACACACAACTGTGTGAGTAACCGTGACTGTCTCTTTTCACTTTGAGAAGAGAACACGGTGGGGTTATGTTTGACTGTATGTAGTTAGGATCTTTAGCGATCACCTCTTTTGCGACCGTTTGCGTAGCTTCTCATCTTATTCTGGTACTCGTAAGTTAGCCACCATATCATGCTTAGCCACTGCTGCAGCCTCACCACTTTACCTCTTCCTACCCTTAAAGCTTTGCTAGTCTTGTTACCCATGGTTATGGGATTGCTGAGTCCTCGTGGCTCACAGATACTACAACACCAGATGCAGGTTCAGCCGAGTTTGAAGCAGAAGCTGGTTCAAGTTCTTCACCAGGAGCTCGATGAAGAGAGTGCTTGTGACGTTTCGACGATCAGTAGTGGTTTCTACTAGGATTCGATCCTGACCTGTGGCTTTATGTTGTTTTGGTATCTTTCTTTTGGATCTTACCCGTAGTCGGGCTGTGATGTTTTGAATGATGTATTGCTTATGAATTGTATTGTGTGAAGTGGCGAGTGTAAGCCAACTATCTCCTTTTGCATTTTAATCCCTCTTTTACATGAGTCGTGCAAAGATACCAAACTTGAGATTATTCTAGGATGGATTTATGCCTTTAAGTCGTGCCTCGACACGTAGGAGGTATAACTCCATCCTGGGCATTACACCTTCCATGCAAGCCACGTGTCGGGATGGGGCTGTAAACGCCCCGGGGACCTCCACCCAGAGGGAGCCCCCACCCACGCACCAATAGAAGCCCCTTGTTGCACGCTCGCGGACGACACTGTCGAGGAGCGGCTATGCTCGTGCAACAGTGGAAGCGCCATGCTCCGCGCTAGTGAATAAACAACTGAGGGCGGCCTCACGGCCACAACAACCTCAGGAGAGCCACCAGGCTCGCTGCTCAGCCTCACCGCGCTGCTTTCCCTTGGGAGGGTAGCATGAGGGGGCTGGGCACGGAGGCTACACCAAGGACTCACCTGGCGTACACCACCTCGCTAGGTCCACTCAGACAAGGTCTTCGTGCGCCCCTCCTAAGCGAAAGCTCAGCGAGGAAAGATATGGAGTTTCATTCATACGTCAAGAGGGGCCCATGGGCATCACGACCCAAGGGCCTAACTGGTCACGTAGCCCCTCACCCCTTGGTCTCGTCCTGGTGATCCGGATGCCCCAATGGCGGTTGAGGTATGCGCGGGGCCGGGCCCTACCGACGCAGAACATCAGAGCCTACACCCGCATCTCCTTCCCGAGGGCTATTCGTACATCAAGGGAGACTCCTGTGCATCGCGACCCAGGGGCCTAACTGGTCACATAGACTATCACCCCTTGGTCTCGTCCTGGTGATCCGGACGCCCCAATGGCGGTTGAGGTATGCGCGGGGCTGGGCCCTGCCGACGTAGAACACTAAAGCAAATGGAAAGGAAATCATGAAATCCTAGCAAATTATTACAAATCATATTGTTTCTTAAAAATTCAAAGCATGAGTTCTTACGCCTCCACGAGGCACGACAAATGTTGCAAGATGAAAGTGGAAGAAGCAGTGCCTCCGCCCCCCCTCTTCAAGCTTGGACGCCGCCATCGCCTGCCTGAGGTGACCCGTCGCCATCAACACCGTCGCCGCCTCCACCGTTGGCTCGAGCTGCCGCAACGGCAGGGTTGACGCAAAGGAACTGCTGAAAGTGCAATCACGCCCTTGTATCAAGTTCTGATGTTGATGACAATATACATGTAGGGGACTAACTATGTTTGTCAAGTAAATATCAGGTGTTAGTCCCCAGATGACAAAAGGTGTGTGGATCATGAACCTACGGAGTTGATATCACTCAAGGAAGAAATACTAAATCAAACAGATTTTATCTTTTGTTATTCTTGAGTATTGGGATCTCGGACTATTAAGAGGGGATCGATAGGGTTGGTAAAGGACTTGATCATGTCATGAAATCCTAGCAAATTCATCATAGACACATACATACAAAGCAAAAGCTATTGGAGGAGCTCTGCCACTTTCTCCTATGCCGGATGTCCGGCCAAGTTCCTCGGATTTCTGGGCTACCGCCAGATATCCAGCCCCTCTATCCAGAGACCACATAACGTGAAATGGAATTCACGGATGTCCGACCAGACTGCCAGATGTCCGGGCTCTTCGTGTTCCCCGGACATCCGCGCTACCTAAGCCGGATGTCCGGTTTGAGCTATCCAAGGGGCTAATAGGTTTTGTGAACTCGCCGGATGTCCGGGCTTCTTGCCGGATGTCCGGGTCTTCTAGTCACGCCGGATGTCCGAGATTTGCCCCGGATGTCCGGGCCCTCTATTTTGTTCTATGCTTTCCGTTTCGCTTGATAAGTGCTACGCTAGGCCGGATGTCCGGCCCCTATCTCAGATATCTGGCTTGCCCTATCACTTGCACTACATCGACCATATTTGCACCCGCACTATATATAGACCTCTTCCCCCACGGGAGAGGGTTGACTATTCACTTCAAACATCCTCAAGAACACTTTTCACTCTCTCTCTCACTCTCCTACACGAAATCTTAGATCCCCAAGGGATGTGAGAGCATTTGAGAGAAGTTGTCTACCCAAGTGATAGATCCACTCCTTCTCATTCTTTGCACCAAAGGAATTCGTGATTTGAGCAAGTCTTGAGCTTTTCCCCTTTGTTCTTGTTACTCTTGGAGGTTGGAGACTCCTAGGCGGTAGGAGTTGGAGAGGAATCGAACGTTGTGATTACCCTCGGAAGTTTGTGAGGGTTTGGAGGCCACCTAGGTCTACCACTAGTGGTTGGGAATCACCTTTGTGGCAATATCTCAAAGAGAGAATAGGGTGAGCCTTCGTGGCGTTGGTGTGCCTTCATGGTAACACCCACCTCTCTAAACGGTGACGTAGCTTCCCTCCAAGAAAGTGAACATCGGCATACATCACGTATCTCGAAGTTGCGGTTATTCCTAACCCTAAATTCCTACTTGTGGTTACTTGTCTCTTAGTCCTTACTTATATCTTATTGTGCTTGCTTACTTACATACTTGTGTTACTAGCTTACCTTGCTTAGCTCTTAGCACCTTACTTGTAATTGTTTGGCTAAATCTCATATTCCGCATTAGTGCCAAAAATTGCTAAGTAACAATTAAAATTTGTAATTGTACCTATTCACCCCCCTCTAGGTCCATCTCGATCCTTTCAATTGGTATCAGAGCCTCGCGCTCTATTCTTGTGGATTAACCGCCCTAGAGTGAGATGAACCCCGATGGGAGTCCCCTTGTTGTGGATCCAAAGGATAAAGGCGTGGCTTCCACGTAAGACAAGTCCTTTACTTCTGAGGATATGGAAGGAGCCCTTGCTAAGAAAAAAGAGGCGCATGATGCTTCTCTTGAGGCCTTGGTCCAAATGAGATTAGCCACATTTACCATGATGTTTGCACCTCTTTCGGGTGGTGCAGCGTCAAGGCTAACTGTGCCTACTCCTTCACTTGGTCAACAACCTCCTAGTAATGAACACTCCAGTGTTCCTTGGCTTTATGCAAGACCTCATATAGAAAAACCAAAGTACAACCATCAAGGCAAACCTCCTCTACTTGATGACACTACCAATTTTGCTTTGTGGAGAGTTGCTATGGAGGATCATCTTCGATATGGAAATGATGAGATGTTGGAGATCTTGGAGTATGGTTACCAAGCTATTGACCCGAAGAATCTTACACCAATAGATATATACGACAAGAATCTCAATGACACATCAACCATGGGCATAAGAAGAGGTATGACTGACAAGCAAATGAGACCATACATACACATTACAAGGGCCAAGGAATTATGGGATAGCAATGTGAGGACCAAGACCGGTACCTCCACTCTTCGGATTGCTCAATATGAAATTGCCAAGGGCCAATTGCAAAACTTTTGTATGGAGAAAAAGGTGAATCTCCCAAGCAGCTCCTTGAGCGTCTCATGACTCTCACCGCTGGCATCGAGTCTTGTGAGTGTGACAAGACACAAGATGGATTCAACTTGACTAAGAGATTTCTCGTGGACAAGTTAATTCATGCTCTTGCTCCATATCATCACCAAATGGTGTGGGACATAAGACAACACCATGGATTCAAGGAAATGGCTCCGGATGACATCATATCCACTTTCCAACTATTTTGAGAATCAAAAGGAAATGCTACAAAACATCTTGCCATGCATGGTACCTCAACATCAAAGATCAATCTTGCATTGAAGGCCAAGCATGTATGCGAAGAAGAGCAAAGTGAAGAAGAGGATGATGATGATGGTGATGAGATTGACTCTGATGAGAGCCCTTCTTATGAAGACATTGCCCTCTTTGTAAAGAAGTTTAGTGCGGGAAAATTCAAGGGAAGATTCCAGAAGAAGAAAGTGAGAAAGTGCTACAACTATGAAGAAACCAACCACTTCTCCAATGATTGCCCTTATGAGAAGAGAGAAGATAAACCAAGGTTTCCAAAGACCTTTCCCAAGAAGAAGTTGCCAAATCCTTTGAACTCCAAGCTCAAGAAGAGAGATGGGAAAGCAATGGCTGTTCATGAAGAATCCGATATGGATGATGTTAGTGGTGTTGTCGGAGTTGCTCAAGATTCTCAAAACACCTTGAGGCTAGTCAACCAGAGTGGTGATGTTGTCACCTACAACTATATGAAAGACTAGAAGGGCAACACTCACAAGTATCTAATGGCAAAGGCCGTGGTAGAAGATGGAGAGGTTCAAAACTCTCCTGACAAGGTCAAGGTAACTCCACGATTAAATCCTCCTCTTTTCACTCCTTCTACTCCTTGTGATGAGTATATTGATGCAGAGGACAATTATGATGATGGTGAAATAGATGATCCCATGCTTGCTAAACTAAATAAGTTCATGTGCTCTCTCAAAGTAAAGAAGCTCACTATGTTTCGTATGCTTATGGAGATGGTGAGTAAGCACACCATCACCATTAAGGAACTCGAAACCCTCATTATCGAGGAAAAGGAAAAAAATATGAAATCAGTGAGCAGAAAGTCCAATATGAGGAAGCACAAAATGATGAACTATGCTTGAAAATTGGTGCAAACATTGATGTTCATGCTAAAGAACTTGCCTCCTTGCAAAAGACTAAGGACTCTTACGAGGAGTTGATGAAAGATAGAAGTAAGCTTGTGAAGTCTCATGCTTCTCTCTCTAAGGATTGTGAGCTTCTATCCACGTCCCTCAAGATCAAGGAAGAAGAGCTCACTCTTCTTACAAAGAGTTTTGAGGCGCTCAAGCTTACTTTCTTGAAACTCTAGCCTACTCTTCTCCTATTATCAATGTTGATGCCTGTACTTCTAACTCTAGTGGTGACCTAGCATCTATTCTTGAGGAAAATCGCTTTCTCAAGGCGCAACTCGAGAAAGGACTCATGACATGTGCTCAAGGACAAAATAACCTTAATGAGGTATTGAGCCAACACAATGACGTGTTTGCCAAAGAAGGGCTCGGGTTTGACCCAAGCATAAGCAAGAAGTAGACATCTTCTCAAAAGTACACCACTCCTCTAAAAGAAACATTTGTACAAGGAGGGCACAAGGAGAAAGGTAAGGTTGTGAGTGGGAAGGCCACTAGGGGCATGCCCACTCTGAACAAGCCAAAAGAGTTCATGCCTCCATCATATGTACTTCGTAAAACTAAGGATGGCGAAGTTTATGCAAAATTTGTTGGTCCTCGAAATGTGATACGTTCCATGCTATTATATTATCCATCTAGGATGTTTTATATGCATTTATATGCTATTTTATATGAATTTTGGGACTAACCTATTAACCCAGAGCCCAGTGCCAGTTTCTGTTTTTTTTTCTTGTTTTTGAGTTTTACAAAAAAGGAATACCAAACGGAGTCCAATTGACGTGCCAATTTTTGATGATTTTTTACGGACCAAAAGAAGCCCCCGGAGTAAAAGAGTAGGGCCAGGAGAGTCCTGGGCTGCCCACGAGGGTGGGGGCGCGCCCACCCCCCTGTGTGCGCCCCCTATCTAGTGAGCAGCCCAGAGACCCCCTAACTTGTGCCCTACGCCAAAAAATCCTATAAATACCGAAACCTCCAGAAAATAACCTAGATCGGGAGTTCCGCTGCCGCAAGCCTCTGTAGCCACTGAAAACCAATATAGACCCGTTCCGGCACCCTGCCGGAGGGGGGAATCCCTCTCCGGTGGCCATCTTCATCATCCCGGCACTTTCCATGACGAGGATGGAGTAGTTCGCCCTCGGGGCTGAGGGTATGTATCAGTAGCTATGTGTTTGATCTCTCTCTCTCTCTCTCTCTCTCTCTCTCTCTCTCTCTCTCTCTCTCTCTCTCTCTCTCGTGTTCTTGAGATGGCATGATCTTGATGTATCGTGAGCTTTGCTACTATAGTTGGATCTTATGATGTTTCTCCCCATCTATCTTCTTGTAATGGATTGAGTTTTCCTTTGAAGTTATCTTATCGGATTGAGTCTTTATGGATTTGAGAACACTTGATGTATGCCTTGCGTGGGATACCCGTGGTGACATTGGGGTATTCTATTGATTCACTTGATGTATGTTTTGGTGATGAACTTGTGGGTTCCGTGACCTTGGGAATCTATGCATAGGGGTTGGCACATGTTTTCGTCTTGACTCTCTGGTAGAAACTTTGGGGCACTCTTTGAAGTTCTTTGTGTTGGTTAAATAGATGAATCTAAGATTGCCTGATGCATATCGTATAATCATGCCCACGGATACTTGAGGTGATAATGGAGCATCTAGGTGACATTAGGGTTTTGGTTGATGTGTGTCTTAAGGTGTTATTCTAGTATGAACTATAGGATAGATCGAACAGAAAGAATAGCTTCGTGTTATTTTACTACAGACTCTTGAATAGATCGATCAGATAGAATAACTTTGAGGTGGCTTTGTACCCTACAATAATCTCTTCATTTGTTCTCTGCTATTAGTGACTTTGGAGTGACTCTTTGTTGCATGTTGAGGGATTGTTATATGATCTAATTATGTTATTATTGTTGAGAAAACTTGCACTAGTGAAAGTATGAACCCTAGGCCTTGTTTCAAAGCATTGCAATACTGTTTGTGCTCACTTTTGTCATTAGTTACCTTGCTGTTTTTATATTTTCATATTACAAAAACCTATATCTACTATCCATATTGCACGTGTATCACCATCTCTTCGCCAAACTAGTGCACCTAGACAATTTACCATTGTATTGGGTGTGTTGGGGACACAAGAGACTCTTTGTTATTTGGTTGCCGGGTTGTTTGAGAGAGACCACCTTCATCCTATGCCTCTTACGGATTGATAAACCTTAGGTCATCCAGTTGAGGGAAAATTTCTACTATCCCACAAACCTCTGCACTTGGAGGCCCAACAACGTCTACAAGAAGAAGGTTGCGTAGTAGACATCAAGCTCTTTTCTGGCGCCGTTGCCGGGGAGGTGAGTGCTTGAAGGTATATCTTTAGATACTGCAATCGAATCTTTTAGTTTCTTGTTTTATCACTAGTTTAGTTTATAAAAGAAAACTACAAAAAATGGAATTGAGGATACCTCATATGCTTCATCTTTTTAATATCTTTCGTGAAAATGATGGGAACGAAAACTGTGCCCAAGTACTAGAAGAAGAATGCATTAAAAGTACTAGAAGAAGAATGCATTAAAATGTTTGGCACTAAATACTTGAATGATGAACATGATGGTAATGTTTTTAGTGTGAATCCTTTGAATACCCATGATGCTAATGATATGCAAAGCCACAAGCTTGGGGATGCTATGTTTGATGAAAATGATACGTTTAGTCCCCCAAGTTTTGATGAGCAAATTTATTATGATGAAAGCATGCCTCCTATTTATGATGATTATTATGATGACACGTATGCTATAAATAATAAAGATAACCATGAAACTTGTCATCATGATTTTATTTTTCAATTGGATTATGCTTCACATGGTAGTTATTTTGTTGAATTTGCTCCTCCCACTATTATGAATAAGAATAATTTTGCTTATGATGGGAGTATTAAAATTTCTATGCTTGGGGATCATGAAAATAATGCTTTATGTGATGCTTATATTGTTGAATTCATCCATGATCCTACTAAAAATAATTATGAGGGAGGAATATATGCTTGTAGGAGTTGCAATAATATCAAGTTTCCTCTCTATGTGCTTAAAATCTTGAAGTTATGCTTGCTTTGCCTTCCTATGCTAGTTGATTATTGTTCCCATAAGTTGTTTGCTCACAAAATCCCTATTCATAGTAAATGGGATAGACTTAAATGTGCTAGTTATATTCTTCATGATGCTCTCTTTATGTTCCAATTCTTATCTTTTATGTGAGCATCATTGAAATCATCTTGCCTAGCTAAAAAGCATTAAAGAAAAGCGCTTGCTGGGAGACAACCCAATATTTACCCCTAATGTTTTTGTGTGTTCACAAGATTAAGCTACTGTAGTAATCATGTTTTATAGCTTTTGTTTCAATAAAGTGCCAAGTAGAACCTTTGGGAAGACTTGGGTGAATGTTCATGTGATCTTGCTGTAAAAAACAGAACTTTGCGCTCACGAGATTAGCTGCCATTTTTTTTACAGAAGAGTGCTTTTGAGTTGATTCTTTTTCAGAAGATTAATAGACAAATTCCTCACGTCCACCAATTTATTTCAGAATTTTTTGAGTTACAGATTGCTACAGACTGTTCTGTTTTCGACAGATTCTGTTTTTCGTGTGTTGTTTGCTTATTTTGATGAATCTATGAGTAGTATCGGAGGGAATGTACCATAGAGAAGTTGGAATACAGTAGATATTATACCAATATTAAAGAATGAGTTCACAAAAGTACCTAAGTGGTGGTTTTATTTTCTTATACTAACGGAGCTTACGAGTTTTCTGTTGAGTTTTGTGTTGTGAAGTTTTCAAGTTTTGGGTAAAGATTCGATGGACTATGGAATAAGGAGTGGGAAGAGCCTAAGCTTGGGGATACCCAAGGCACCCAAGGTAATATTCAAGGACAACCAAGAGGCTAAGCTTGGGTATGCCCCGGAAGGCATCCCCTCTTTCGTCTCCGTTTATCGGTAACTTTACTTGAGGCTATATTTTCATTCACCACATGATATGTGTTTTGCTTGGAGCGTCATTTTGTTTTATTCTGTTTTGCTTGCTGTTTAAATAATATCCCAAGATCTGAAATTCTGAAATGTCAGAGAGTCTTCACATAGTTACATAATTATTCAACTACTCATTGATCTTCACTTATATCTTTCGGAGTAGTTTGTCATCTGCTCTAGTGCTTCACTTATATCTTTTGAGAGCACGGCGGTGGTTTTATTTTGAAGAAATAGATGAACTCTCATGCTTCACTTATATTATTTTGAGAGTCTTAAATACCATTGTAAGTTGCTTGGGTTATGAAATTAGTCCTAATATGATAGGCATCCTAGTTGGGTATAATAAAAACTTTCATATAAAGTGCATTGAATACTATGAGAAGTTTGATGCTTGATGATTGTTTTGAGATATGAGGATGGTGATATTAGAGTCATGCTAGTAGAGTAGTTGTGAATTTGAGAAATACTTGTTCTGAGGTTTGCAAGTCTCGTAGCATGTACGTATGGTAACCGTTGTGTGAAAATTTTGAAGCATGAGGTATTTCTTTGATTGTCATCCTTTGTGTGGAGGTCGGGATCGCGCGATGGTTAACTCCTACCAACCCTTCCCCTAGGAGCATGCCTGTAGTACTTTGTTTTGATGACTTGTAGATTTTTGCGATAAGTACGTGAGTTCTTTATGACTAATGTCGAGTCCATGGATTATACGTACCCTCACCCTTCCGCCATTGCTAGCCTCTCTTGTACCACGCAACTTTCGCTGGTACCATACACCCACCATATACCTTCCTCAAAATAGCCACCATACCTACCTATCATGGCATTTCCATAGCCATTCCGAGATATATTGCCATGCAACTATCCACCGTTCCGTTTATTATGACACGCTTCATCATTGTCATATTGCCATGCATGATCATGTAGTTGACATCGTATTTGTGGCAAGGCCACCATGCATAATTTTTCATACATGTCACTCTTGATTCATTGCACAATCCCGGTACACCGCCGGAGGCATTCTTATATAGTCATATTTTGTTCTAGTATCGAGTTGTAATCCTTGAGTTGTAAATAAATAGAAGTGTGATGATCATCATTATTAGAGCATTGTCCCCAGAAAAGGGAAAGGCCAAAAAAAGGCCAAATAAAAAAATAAAAAAAAATAAAGGCCAAAAAAGGGGGAAGGCCCAAAAAAGAAAAAAAAGAAAAGGGACAATGCTACTATCTTTTTCCACACTTGTGCTTCAAAGTAGCACCATGATCTTCTTGACAGAGAGTCTCTTGTTTAGTCACTTTCATATACTAGTGGGAATTTTCATTATAGAACTTAGCTTGTGTATTCCAACGATGGGCTTCCTCAAATTCCCTAGGTCTTCGTGATCAAGCAAGTTGGATGCACACCCACTTAGTTTATTTTGTTGAGCTTTCATACATTTATAGCTCTAGTGCATCCGTTGCATGGCAATCCCAACTCACGCACATTGATATCTATTGATCGGCATCTCCATAGCCCATTGATATGCCTAGTTGATGTGAGACCATCTTCCTTCTTTTTGTCTTCTCCACAACCACCATTCTATTCCACCTATAGTGCTATGTCCATGGCTCACGCTCATGTATTGCGTGAAAGTTGAAAAGGTTTGAAAAAAAATTAAAGTATGAAACAATTGCTTGGCTGAAACCGGGGTTGTCCATGATTTGGGTATTTTGTGTGACAAAGATGGAGCATAGCCAAACTATATGATTTTGTAGGGATGAACTTTCTTTGGCCATGTTATTTTGAGAAGACATAATTGCTTTGTTAGTATGCATGAAGTATTATTATTCTTATGCCAATATTAAACTTTTGTCTTGAATCTTTCGGATCTAAACATTCATGCCACAATAAAGAGAATTACATTAAAAATTATGTTAGGTAGCATTCCACATCAAAAATTCTATTTTTATCATTTACCTACTCGAGGACGAGCAGGAATTAAGCTTGGGGATGCTTGACACGTCTCCAACGTATCTATAATTTTTGATTGTTCCATGCTATTATATTATCCATCTAGGATGTTTTATATGCATTTATATGCTATTTTATATGATTTTTGGGACTAACCTATTAACCCAGAGCCAAGTGCTAGTTTCTGTTTTTTCCTTGTTTTTGAGTTTTACAGAAAAGGAATACCAAACGGAGTCCAATTGACGTGCCAATTTTTGATGATTTATTATGGACCAAAAGAAGCCCCGGGAGTAAAAGAGTTGGGCCAGGAGAGTCCCGGGCTGCCCACGAGGATGGGGGGTGCGCCCACCCCCTGGGCGCGCCCCCCTATCTTGTGGACATCCCAAAGACGCCCCTGACTTGTGCCATACGCCAAAAATCCTATAAATGTCCAAACCTCCAAAAAATAACCTATATTGGGAGTTCCACCGCCGCAAGCCTCTGTAGCGACCCAAAACCAATCTAGACCCGTTTCGGCACCCTACCGGAGGGGGAATCCCTCTCTGGTGGCCATCTTCATCATCCTGGCGCTCTCCATGACGAGGATGGAGTAGTTCACCGTCGGGGCTGAGGGTATGTATCAATAGCAACGTGTTTGATCTCTCTCCCTGGTGTTCTTGAGATGGCACGATCTTGATGTATCGTGAGCTTTGCTACTATAGTTGCATCTTATGATGTTTCTCCCCCTCTATCTTCTTGTAATGGATTGAGTTTTCCCTTTGAAGTTATCTTTTCGGATTGAGTCTTTAAGGATTTGAGAACACTTGAGGTATGTCTTGCGCGGGATACCCGTGGTGACAATGGGGTATTCTATTGATTCACTTGATGTATGTTTTGGTGATCAACTTGCGGGTTCTGTGACCTTGGGAATCTATGCATAGGGGTTGGCACACATTTACGTCTTGACTCTCCGGTAGAAACTTTGGGGCACTCTTTGAAGTTCTTTGTGTTGGTTGAATAGATGAATCTGAGATTGCGTGATGCATATCGTATAATCATGCCCACGGATACTTGAGGTGACAATGGAGTATCTAGGTGACATTAGGGTTTTGGTTGATGTGTGTCTTAAGGTGTTATTCTAGTACGAACTCTAGGATAGACCAAACGGAAAGAATAGCTTCGTGTTATTTTACTACAGACTCTTGAATAGATCAATCAGAAAGAATAACTTTGAGGTGGTTTCGTACCGTACAATAATATCTTCGTTTGTTCTCCGCTATTAGTGACTTTGGAGTGACTCTTTGTGGCATGTTGAGGGATTGTTATATGATCTAATTATGTTATTATTGTTGAGAGAACTTGCACTACTTAAAGTATGAACCTTAGGCCTTGTTTCAAAGCATTGCAATACCGTTTGTGCTCACTTTTATCATTAGTTACCTTGCTGTTTTTATATTTTCATATTACAAAAACCTATATCTACTATCCATATTGCACGTGTATCACCATCTCTTCGCCAAACTAGTGCACCTATACAATTTACCATTGTATTGGGTGTGTTGGGGACACAAGAGACTCTTTGTTATTTTGTTGCAGGGTTGTTTGAGAGAGACCATCTTCATCCTACGCCCCCACGGATTGATAAACCTTAGGTCACCCACTTGAGGGAAATTTGCTACTGTCCTATAAACCTCTGCACTTGGAGGCCCAACAACATGTACAAGAAGAAGGTTGCGTAGTAGACATCAAAATGCATTTCGGTTTTATTCTATTTGGGTCCCTAAGAGCCTTGTGACTAACTTGAGAGGTCCCATTGCAAAATGGTTGCCTCTAACCAAGTCATAATTGTGTGTAGGTTGGTTTCTCTGGTGGAGTAAAATGGGTGACCGATAGTGGATGTGCCAATCATATGACCAGAGATAACAAATTCCTCTACCACTTCATGGAAGCTATTCAACCTTTTTATGAGCATTATGTTTGGTGTAGGATTAAAATGACTAGTACTCGGGTTGGGCAAGGTGGCTATCACGAATGACATGTCTCTTGCAAATTTCATGCTTGTCCAATCCCTTAAAAACCATTTTCTTTCTGTTCGCCAATTGGCTTCACTTGGTTACGATACACTCTTTAGACTAACGGATGTGAAAGTATTTAAGAGAGATACTCTCGAAGTGTCCTTTGTTGGAGAGTTGGATAGCAACCTTTACACAATTGATTTCTCGAAAGAGAGCACATTCCATGCAACTTGTCAAACGGCCAAGGCCGACAAAGGGTGGCTATGGCATCGCCGGCTAGCCCATGTCGGCATGAGAAATCTTCAAGATCTCTTAAAGGCTAATCACATCCTTGGACTAACCAATGTCTCTTTTGATAAAGATCGTGTGCGTAGGGCATGCATAGCCGGGAAGCAACATCAATCAAGGTCTTTGGAGCTCCTTCATGTGGATCTCTTTGGGCCTCCTTCATGGGACAGTCTGGGTGGGAAAAAGTATGGACTTGTCATTGTTGATGATTACTCAAGATATACATGGGTATTTTCCCACAATTGATTTTCCCTCAGCACAATGCAAGTTTGACAAAGAAATCTTGGCAATAAGAAGTGATAATGGCTCCGAGTTCATGAACTACACCCTAAAAGAATTTCTTAGTGATGAAGGAATTGAGCATCAATATTCCACACCATACACTCCTCAACAAAATGGTCTAGCCGAAAGTAAGAACTGCACACTTGTGGAGATGGCAAGGTCCATGTTGGATGAGTACAAGTTGCCACATAGTTTTTGGGCTAAGGCTGTCAACACCGCATGCCATGCATCAAACCGTCTCTTCCTCTGCACGATATTGGAGAATACTCCATATGAGCTTCTAACCATGAACAATCCAAATGTCAAGTACTTTCGTGTATTTGGGCGGAAATGTTTCATCCTCAACAAAAGAGAACGATTAGGAAAATTTTAATCCAAAACAATTGAGGGCATATTTGTTGGTTATGGATCAAACTCTCACGCCTATAGAATCTACAACAAATCCAATGGATGTATTGTAGAAACTTGTGACGTGGTGTTTGATGAATTTAATGGCTCCCATGGGGAGCGGGTTGATCTAAGTGATGTAGGTGAAGAAGATCCTTCTCAAGATATTTTGACCATGGGTGTTGGTGATCTTCTTCCAATGGAACAATAAACGCACGATGATGAAGAAGAAGATGGAAGTTTCACACATCATCAAACCATTGCAACACCCATACCACCACAAGCCCCTATTGCTCAATGGATCCCCATTGTTCAAGCACAAGAAGATGATAAAGTCCCTCATCATGATCATTTTCAAGAATAAGATCATCACCAAGAGAAAGAACAAGAAAGTGCAATCATTGATGACGAACCTCAACAAAGGAAATATGAAGAAGAAGATCTTTCACCACACATTAATGATCCATATTTTGAAGATGTGGATGATGGACATGAAGTTGAACCTTGTGAAACCCTAACCTCCATCATGCCCCATGTGGCCGATCATGTTGATGTGGATCAAATTCTTACCGACATATCGGAAGGTAGAGTCACTCATAGACAATTGACAAACTTTTGTGCTCACTTTTAGTTTGTCTCTAGTGTTGAGACACTCAAGGTACAAGATGCATTGGTGGACAATGATTGGCTCGATGCTATGCAAGAAGAGTTGAACAGTTTTGAATGCAACCAAGTGTGGTCATTGGTGGAGAGACCAACTAAGGAACACAATGTCATTGGAACAAAATGGATTTTCAAGAACAAGCTAGATGAGAATGGCGTAATCCTCTACAACAAGGCAAGGTTAGTGGCACAAGGGTACTCACAACTTGAAGGTTTGAACTTTGGTGAGACCTTTGCTCCCGTTGGTCGTCTTGAATCCATTCGCATCTTACTTGCTTATGCTGATTTCAATGGTTTTACATTACATTAAATGGATGTGAAAAGTGCTTTCCTTAACGGTCCTCTACAAGAAGAAGTATATATATCACAACCACCTGGGTTCATCGATCCCGATCACAAAGACTATGTGTATAAACTTCACAAGGCTTTGTATTGCCTCAAACAAGCATCCCGTGCTTGGTATGATCATCTTAAGAAGTTTCTACTCGATGATGGTTTTGTGAGAGGAGTGATCGATCCCACACTTTTTACTAAGAGAGAAAAGGGTTATTTGATCTTATGCCAATTCTATGTGGACGACATCATTTTTTGTTCTCCTAACATACATTTGTGCAAGAAGTTTGCAGCATCCATGACCAAGACCTTTGAAATGTCACTCAATGTGGACTTGAAGTTCTTCGTCGGATTTCAAATTCAACAATTTCAAGAAGGAATTTTCTTGTCCCAATCACAATACCTCTAGGATATTTTAGCAAACTTTGATATGACAAATGCTAGCCCATGTAGGACACCCATGCCAACAAAAATTGTACTTACTGAAGACACAAACGGTATCCCTTTCAACCCTTCTATTTATAGCTCTATGATTGTCTCACTACTTTATCTTTGTGCATCTAGACCAGACATCATGTTCAGTGTATGCATGTGTGCTAGATTTCAAGATCCCCCTAGGGAAAGTCATCATAAGGCAGTTAAGCATATCCTTAGATATCTTGTTCACATCCCAAAGTTGGGTCTGTGGTACCCCAAGGATTGCAAGTTTGACCTAATTGGGTATACATACGTGGATTGGGCTGGAGACAAGGTGGATAGAAAATCCACCTCCGGTGCATGTCATTTTGTTGGACGCTCCTTGGTAAGTTGTTCCCCGAAGAAGCAAAATTGTGTCGCCCTATCTACTGCCAAAGCTGAATACATTGCAACCCCAGTTGTGCAACTCAGTTGCTATGGATGAGGCAAACTTTGAAGGATTATGGTATCACTTATAGACATGTGCCTCGTCTATGTGCCATCAATATTGCTGAGAATCCCAAAGATCATCTTCGCAACTTGCAGATATTTTCACAAAACCATTGGATGAGGCAAGGTTTTGTTAGCTTAGGCGTGAACTTGGTATCTTGGAGCTTGATAACATTATGTGAAATCTAGCACCCATGCATGCAATTTACTTCATGGCTTGTCTTGGTGTAGGCATATATTTAGGGGGAGACATTCAACTCATGAATTCTCTCACCCTATACAAAGCATAAATAGAACAAACACTCTCAAAGTTATCATGGTTTTCGAACTATGGTACTTTAAATGACGGAGTCGTGACTATGTACCAAAAGTTCAAATCTTTGTGGCACTATGTCTCATATGCTCAAACATGGTGACTTCAATCACCGCTGATGCATTGCATATATGAATATTTCTTTGCTTAATGTTGTTGGGTAACTTGCGCATCTTAGTATGACCTTAAATTACTTACTTCTTCATCTCTACAATCTCTAAATCTTCTTGGAGGAGTCTATATCAAAAATATCACTATATGGCCCCTACTATCTTCTCCCTAGTGGGGATCTCTGTCCAGTGGCCGGACATCTGGGGCAACGGCTGGACATCCGGGCCTGGAATTTTGCTCTCTGGACATCTGACCTTTAGTCGCTGGATATCCGGGCTTGGACCCCGGATGTCTGGCCCGTCGCTCACATGCACATAAAAACGGGGTGGGCTCTTCTCCCCCACCCATCTCCAGTCGCCGCCGCCGCTGGGGTATGCTCCGGCCCGACCCCAGCCATCTCCTCCATCCTCCGGCCTTAATCCCCTGCCCACACCCTCATCTCCTCCCAATATATGCTTCCACACAATCCATTTCCTGGGCTGCGGTGTGAATCACTCTGGAAGGGCCGGCTCGGGTGTTTGACTCGAGGCTCAGCCGCTAGAGTTCTTCATGGAACGTACCAAGCAATGTGGCCCTCCTCCTTCTTCAAGGGGTATGGCTGCTATCTAGTCTTGCTTACTTCTTCGTTTTTCTCAACCATTCTATTTTTTCGGTAAAATCTCATGATTATCTTGATATATCTATCTCTCTAGTGCTTTGATGACATTTGCCTAGCCAAAATTCCTCTCTATATACTTGGCTAAACAACTAAACCATGGGCACGTCGATATTTTGATCTACCACTTGTGGTCCTGTTAAAAAATGTTCACATCTCCACTGTTTCATTGCTTTACCCTTGTTCATAACTTTTTGGCAACTTCTCATCGGTGTCCCTATCGTGTATCCATTCCAGTCGATCGCCGGCAAGGTTCCACCGACTCCGAGGAACATGTTCGACCTAAAATGAAGCAGACCACCAAGAAGACCACCACCGGACCCAAGAATAAGCGTAGGGATCCCTCACCCACTCCGTTGGCCTCTCATCCGGATGATGAAGACTATGTTCTGGAGGATGAGGAGGACATTGCTCCGCGACAATATGTTGGCTAGTCGAAGCCGGGCACATGGAGGGCGCCCGTGCCTCATGTCCGGGGTTCTGCAATGCTCGTTTCTCATGGCCGTCACGTCTCCATGGAGCTCCCTTTCAACGGGGATCATCCCATTCATGATTTTACAACGGTGGGGCCCTGTCATTATCTTGTGTTCCAGTGGGATACAAATCAGTTTGAGATGGTGGATGACTCTGAAGAACCTCAGTTTCGCACACGTATGCAACAAGATCTCTACTCCAGCTTCGTCCGCGGACGTGGTCTTGCCCCTCATACATACTTGGATCTTCAATTCCCGCATGATAATCCTACCATGTTCCCTGACAGCCCAATCAAAATCATTGATGATATGACTCTCAGTCCGGCAATGACCTTGAAGTGTGACTGGAATGAAGCCGCCATTCTCCAGTTCTATGCCACATGCTTCTTTGGTCCAGACAACACCCTCACTTGGATGACTGATGATACTCAGCTCAGTGTCACCTATGCCCAATTTGTTCAGATTTTGGGTTTGTCTGGTGTGGGCCATCAGATCCACAACCTTGGTCCACATCCTAGGCCCAAGAGAATTGATGTTTGCATTCCTCTTGTTAAACCTACCAATCAGCTCACTCCGGAGGAACGTGGTTATCCACCCAATGAGGTATCCATCTTCTGGGCTCCATACTACATCATGTATCAGTTTGTGCTTCGCACTCTCTATCCTAAGAAGGGAGATTGCCCGAGAGCTTGCAACTACTGCATTGATTTGGTGCTACGGATGCATGACAATCCCACTGAGCCCCTTGACACGACCCATTACATTTGGCATGAGATCGGTCTATCCAGCTTTCTTCAGACGCGCCAATTTCCTCATGCTCCTTTCATTCAGGCGCTGATTTATAGCACTTCCCCATTTGAGGTTGCCAAGACTGTTGTGCATCCTATTTGGAAACCTTCGAATCATATGTGAGTGACAACTTGTCACACCCTGATTTTCATGCCACATTGCTTAAGCTAATTATCATGTTAAAATGTGGATTTACAAAAACTTTTGAGTGTTTTTGGCTTTGCTTGATTGATTTTCTGTCTGATGTTTGCTAGTGCTCTAAAAATCAAATAAATCCTCCAACTCTTATACTTCATCTCCTTGATCCAAAACTTTTTCCCAATGATCATGCCATGTGTATAGAACAATATAGAATCTTCTTATAAAAATATTTTGGCCAAATAGTATTTTCTAAAATTAGTTTTCCAAAAACCCCTGAATTGAGGTTTGCACTGCAAGTACCTTATTTAGGGTGTGAAAAATCTTTCAAGAAGTATATTTGAATACTATTAGGTATAGGGCTCCCAGAAACCACAAAATTATAATTTCAAAAGTTATTTTTATATTTTATTTAAAAGCTTTTTCTTAAGGCCAAAAATGGTCTTTAATAGGGAAAAATTATTTAACTATTTCAAAAATATTTGCCAAAATTCAGGGAGACTCATAGGACATATATTGTCCATATATAAGAGTTTCAGCACATGGTCATGTTCAAAATATTGGACAAATCCTTCCAAAACCCTTTCTGGATATTTCAAGATTTTGAAATATTTACAAAGGAAATATTCTCCAAAAATTCTAGGGAAATTCTATCATATCAAATATGACATATTTGATGATCTTGCAAAGCCTCATGCCTTGAAGATCAAGGAATCATCACCTAATCCCCTCAAAACCATTTCTGTCCATTTTGAAGTTTGAGCAACTTTACATTGCCAAACTTGTCCAAATGCTCTCAAACTTGGTGCACATGCTAAAATGATGTAATTATGCATCTATGCCAAATGGCAGAAGTTTTGGAGAAGCATAACTTGATCTAAGTGCCCCAAAACCATTTCTGTTCAAATTCAAATTTGAACAACTTTACATTACCAACTTTTTACCTGGGGCTTCAAACTTTGTGGGCATGACCATAACCCCAAATGATGACACTACACCAAGTGGTGCATCAAGGGGAGATGATTAGCTTAACTCAAACATGGTGAAACCATTTCTGTTGATTTCTAGGGTTCATCAAAGTTACATTGGAAACTTTGCCCAAATGAGCTCAAATTTGGTGGAAGGGCCTAAATGTATGTGACATTCCATCCTGTTAAGTCCCATGTCAATTGGAAGTCATTTGCTTTCCCAAAACATGATCAAACACCTTCTGCCAATTTACCAAAACCATTGTTCTGACCCCTTTTATTATGCCCCTTCACCTCAAATTCTTACCACAGCTTCTCCTAGTCCTATTCTACCTCCAGTAACTCTCCCCTGCCTCAGCTCAATCATTGGAGGGGGTAAATCCCCAATTTACTCTTCTGGACAGCAGTTTTCACCTCCTCCTTCACCTCCCTCCTCATTCCAGTGGCTCCCCAGGGCATCCAGGACCATCACACAATTGTTTACTACCCCCTAGACCCCCTAGACAACGTTGGGCATGATGGACGCGACCAGAGCGGCGAGGACACGGTCGTGCCAGCCATTCGGGCGCTCTGGAGCGTGCTACAGTGCGCTCCCGCACTGTAGCCGCCTCCAATCAGGAGCATCCGATAGCCTCGGGCCTTCCCCTCGTGTTTCCCGAGGTGCCCTCGACGTCCGTGACCTGCTGACCTGTCGGCCCTATCCTCCCCTGCCCTCCTTCTCCCTCCGCGAGCTCGCCCGAGCGGGTCCATGGACGTCGCTCACGGTGCACCTCGGCCGCACCTATATAAAGCCTCCCCCGAGCACTCCCTTGCCTCTTCTGGATCCTCCTCTCTCCGGTGCACCTCCTGGACAATCTCCCTCTCCCCCTGGTGCTCTCCTTCCTCCTCTCCAAGGCCACCATGGCCGCCGTCAGCCTCTGCCGGCTCTGGGGAAACAGAGCCTCCCCCTTCTCTGTTGGCCACCAGGAGGAGGACCCCAGGACCGCGGAGCTCCCCCCTCCACTCCTTCCTTCCTTTCCCCTAGCATCCCTGGCGTCCCACCCATCTTGACCCGAAGCCGCTCGCCGGCGCCGAGGCTGCCGCCGCCCCCGTTCCCCCTCGGACCGCGTAAGGCCCATGGATGTGCTCGGCTTGATCCCCCGGAGCTCGTCGGCGTGCTGGACGCTGCCGGGGACGACGGAAGTCGCTAGGAAGGGTACCGGCGCCTGCTCGGCCGGCCTCCCCTGCTCCTCCTCTGATTTAAGCGGGAGGTAGGAGGAGGGCCTGCCAACAGGGCCCACCTGTAAGTGGCAAAGGCCCCGGGGCCCTGGAGTAAGTGGAGACGGCCTTCGGGGGAAGGCGCCTGCCCTGATCGAAGGCTTACTCACGGGAGTACGCCAACAACGTCACCTGTGCCACCCCACGCGGCTGATGCCACTGGGCCAGCCCACGTCCACATCCCGCCTGTGCGCAAGATAAGGGTAAAACCCTTCTCCCTATCCTTTTTCTTTTACCAGACAACTTCAAAAATCATCCAAATAATTCAAATAAACTCCAAATTGCATGATTCAAATTTCTCGTGGTTTCTAAAATCATGCTCTACCACATGGTGCAACATGCACATTTCTCCAGAATCATTTCCTTCACACATAATTATCAAATGCCATTATTCCATTTTCTGTGATGAACTTTAGAAAATCACAGAGGGCTCAAATTTGATCCAAATGCAGTGGTTCAAATTCCTAGATGCTTGTCATATCCAAACTTAGTTTTGGAACATTTTTATTAATACTTTCTGTACCCCACCAAATAATGAGCCATTTCTTCATATTTATCAACTTTGCAAAATCCTAGGAAATTCATTTGAATTCCAAATCCAGTGAAACCAACTCCTAGATGCTTCTAAAATCATGACTTGTTGATGGGTGCCTTTGCTCATCATTCAAGAATATATTTCTGTACACTTCTTTCAAATCCATAAACCCCTTAGTTCCATCATATTGAAATGTTCCAAATCACCCATTGATCCAATACCTATGAAACCACCTTGGTCATTTCTCATATGACGAGAGGTATCCTAGAAAAATCCAACTCCTATTTTTAGAGCACTTTTATTTTTGCTTTGTTGAGTTGCTTATTATGATTGTTTCCATCGTTAGTTGACGAAATAAACGGAGTACTCGGAGATGGACCAAAAGGTTTGAAGACTCGGAAGGATAAGGCAAGCAGCCCTTTGACCATGTTCGAGAAACCTTTTTATGCATGTCTCATAGCACCTTATTATCAATGCATCGGAATCATGTTGAGGTGGAGACCACTTTGGTTGCTACCTTTGTTACTTACTATTGAAACTTGCATCAAGCATGACCCTACCTTCCTATGAGGGTTATGTGGGTGGGAGTAGTTAGGTTGCTATAATAGTGGCTACGCAAATGGGACGGGTATATGCATGGCGACGGAGGCAGAATACTTTCAAAAGACTTTTCGAAAACCCCGTCGGGTGCCATTTATGCCCGAGGGAGATGGTGAGATGGGTAACCACTTGATGACGAAGTGGTGTACCGAGGAAAGTGTGTGTGTTGTTTTGAAAATGGATTGGTTTAAGTTGCGACCGTTATTCCAACCTTACATGCGCAACCACTCTACCCTTATATGGGAAAGGGCATTATTGATTACCTAGGCCAATACTAGCATGGTGCCCGCATTACTAGTGACGGGGGTGACATGAGGTCACTCTTGGGACGCGGTCGCGCTTGGATAGGTGGCCATGACTGTCTTTATAGGGCACCGGACACACCGTTGGTACCCCGTGCTTGTGGTATGTGATGAATATGGGACCGAGGCTCCAAAATCTTAAGATGTGAAATGTGGGGCACGAGGGTTGCTACCAATCGAGTGGACTCCATATTAGTGTCGCCTAGGGAAAGATAGTGATCGGATGCTTACCCCCGGTACTTGAGGTACCGCGGGTCGTGGATGTCACGGAAGTTCCCCGGATCTAGTGGGTAAAGTGTGCAACCTCTGCAGAGTGTAAAACAATTCGAATAGCCGTGTCCACGGTCAAGGACAGTTGGGTAACCACTATTGGGCTACGTACAATGTTTGCGAAACTTGGAGTGTGTGTGTGTGTGAGGAAACACCACGGTTCAGTGGTATTGATGATGTGATTCTTGAGGAAATCTCAATGAGCTTGAGCATGAGTTGATTACAACTCTTTCTCGATAATGATGTATGTAACCTCCCGATACTTGTTGCAGACACATGCATGTCCATGTTATATGTTGTTCATACTTGCATATGAAAAACTAGCTTTCCTCAAAACTGCCAATCTAGCAGTAGAGCCTTGCATAATTATTCTGTCATCACACTTGGGTTGCTTGCGAGTACATTCAAAGTACTCATTGGCTTGCACTGGTTATTTTATTGGCCAGGCAGGAGAGAACATGATATGATGAAGATTTCTTGGTAACGAGCATGCGATCTAGGACGCTTCCCAGTCAGAATGCCTGTAGGGTTAAGGCAGATGGCATGGGTCCAAGTTGTCATTGAAGATTTCCGCTGCAATGATATACTCAAGACTTGACATAATGGTCCTATTTGTGTAATACGGTATGTATGGATGTAAGACTCTTGTTATTCAGCTTCTGTGTGTTCAGTGAGCATTGATCTCTGGGATCACTGTACACGTGCATTCGGTGATCTCGACTTATGAGTCGGGGTCCCCACAAAGCTGGTATCAGAGCCATCCTGACTGTAGGAAGCCTTAGTTAGCATGGTCGTTAGTTAGGGTAAAACTAGTTTTCAAAACTATCTATACTTCTCTTCCTTTCTCAGTTTTTCAAAAATTAGGCTATACTTGATCTCTTCCCATTCAAAACTTTTGGTCGATAGAACACCTATGCCCCAGACCACTGGAATTTCTATAATCCTCATGGAGTGCACCTTGCCAAACACTCACCCACCACTTCTGAACACAAGATTGGCGACACCACGACAAGACGATGCCAACAGAAAATCCATCCTCGAGGAATGGGGACATGAAGACCCAGAAGATGGGGACACCCTTGACAGAGCCCCCAAGATGGTGCAACATTGGCCTATGATGACCAGGGTATAGGTTATGCAAAATCATGATATGCATCGCTAATAGAGTAATCCTGTCACTACCGTTGTTGTATCGGCAACCACCGGTGGATGAGAACCTCGCCATTTGGTCCGCCTCACTATAGTGAGCAGGAAAGCGGTTCTCTTCGTCCCCCGCTCTTGGTGTCGATGTTTTCATCAACGAAACCGACATGCTGGACCTCTATTATGCCTTGTTATTGTCATTGCATACGGATTGCCTACCTGGTACCCTCGACGTCCCAGAAGGCACAAGGGGTCGTCATGATTAAAGAGACAAGAAAAGACCAAGTCAACGCCAGCTACAAGGAGGCACCTTCACCACATCACCTCATCAGGCGAGAAGTTGTTGAAGATTCTTCAAGCTCAACCCGGATCATTTATCAAACAACTACGGGGGACATAGCAACACCTGAAGAAACTCAGGAGACTGCACGAGGCACAAGTCATGACACTGAGTCCGAGAACCCCTAGGGTAGGATGAGTCGTGTACCCCCTACGCGCAGTCGAGTCCGTATGATGGTTCGAATAGAACCATGATTGTGTGTTGCTTGCTTTTATTTGTTTGTGTTTTGATATAAGTCGCACTTTTGCCCCAGGCAACAAGTGCATGGCTATATCACCTTCTTTGCCTTGTTTCTTTTGTCTCGACCTTTTTGCACCTGTTGCTTGCACTTGCACTATAAAACCCCCTTTAGGCATTTCCCTCCTCTACGCTACTTTTTCCCTCTCTTCTATCTCCCCAACTGAAGACCCGCAAGACAAGATGCACCAAGGATCCTACCTAGGCAACCAACTGGCACTGAAGACTTCTGCTACAACCTCCGTGACCAAGTACAACCCCGTAGAGTTATGTTTAACCCTCCAGACTAGAAACCCATTCCGATGACCCTTTGAGACTTCACGAGACACTCCAGCTCGAACCCTTAACCATGTGCTTAGCCCATAGAATCGCGAGAGAACCTGTTAAGCCTATATAACCATGCACAACACTGGGTTTGTAAAGGAACTAGTGGACGCAATGAACGAGCACGTTTTCATCCTAATATAGCACAAGAACTGACGATGCTATAGATAGACCAATCTGAGGATATAAGACAGATGACTTGGTGGCTTTATGTCAGTAACTTCGAGGAATTATCTGAGACCTTGATGGATTGTGAGATTTCATATTGGTGGGATCATGACTTTGGGGAGGCATGTAGGAGTACCCGTTGGACATGAGATTTGATTTATGTAGGTGATTCTGGTTGGGTAGAGATGTTGTATATGTCTGCATGGTTCGGAGTAAATTGGATTTAGACCAATGATCCTGATCATGATACCATGCTTCTCGGTGGACAATAAAATTAGGAGATTGGATTATTTGTCGGAGATGATTTAGGGATCTATATAATCATGACCTTGGAGTTCACTTGACCCGGATGATGGGAATTTGGTGGACTTACTATCACGATGCATAGCCCTTCCAAGTATTTGGGTATTATAGGGACTTGAGATCTTGTGGAACACCGTAGGAATCGGATTGTAGAATTATTGGATTATGTGGTGATTGATGGAAATTACCTGGCTATTGGAGATGATCTATAGGAAGGAAACAAAATCTTGGAGTGGCATATGACGTGTTACCTTAGAATAGAGATGTAATATCATGAGCCTTGCAAGAATAGGTTGAGCGCTTGGATTGTGCTGTTTAATTCAAGCCTAGCAGCATGTATGATCTACCCATGGATTTTAGGGGTAGACATACATATGGATTTGGGGATCGTAGGCAAGTACAATTTTGTTAGACCGTCTCTTGAGAGTCATGAGGATATGTATGGCATGAGTGGTGACTGAGGTTGGTCTATGCGAGAAGATGCTTTTTCGTTCGGAGTACTAGATAGAGCTAATGGCATCTCAGAAACTGTGCTTAAGGATAAGATGATAAACATTCACTCACTCACTAGAATCCTTGAAACCCTTAATCCCGATCTCAGGCCTTGGCTCTAAGTCGGGAAGGCCTCTGCAAATACTCAACGGAGACCACCACCAATACCCCAGCCTACCTTGCGTACCCCCATAGACCTCATGGAGTAATTGGACAAGTTGGGTAACATCATTATTTGATGGCCTACTTGTCTGCCCAAAGACAAAAGAAGAGGCGGACAGCTGGATAGAAGACATTTGAAGACCGCCCTGTCAAGAAGGGAGAACTACACCGACCACCGTCATCAAGAAGTAAACTTCCGCGTCGAAGACCGGGCGTATCTGCAAACCACTCCTCTCGAAGGCACCGCGCATTTCCGTGTCGAAGGGACGCTCATACCAAGATTTATCGACTTTTCTTCAAGACCACTGCAAGACAAATAGTAGACGTCTACCAGCTAGATTTACCACCTGAGATACCCTCCGTGCACCAAATCTTCCACGAGTCCCCACTCTGGAAGTACTTCTTACCTCCTAACTAGCCCGGTGCCCGCAAGGACATCGATCACCGAGCCTTTGGCATCCAACTCAACCTAACCTACTCAAGAGACCCCTCAGCAACCTGCATCAAAGAAGGCAGCAAGCGAGAAGCCACACCACCAAGTACTTCAAGATTCCAAGGAGCACCACTCGGAAGCAGAACCAACAAGAAGAAGTGAAGACTACCCCGTATCCAAGACTCCGTATTCCTTTCCATGCCTAGTGTGGGAATCTCGGGGACGAGATTCTTGTAAGGGGGGTAGGTCTGTCACACCCTGATTTTCATGCCACATTGCCTAAGCTAATTATCATGTTAAAATGTGGATTTACAAAAACTTTTGAGTGTGTTTGGCTTTGCTTGATTGATTTTCTGTCTGCTGTTTGCTAGTGCTCTAAAAATCAAATAAATCCTCCAAATCTTATACTTCATCTCCTTGATCCAAAACTTTTTCCCAATGATCATGCCATGTGTATAGAACAATATAGAATCTTCTTATAAAAATATTTTGGCCAAATAGTATTTTCTAAAATTAGTTTTCCAAAAACCCCTGAATTGAGGTTTCCACTGCAAGTACCTTATTTAGGGTGTGAAAAAACTTTCAAAAAGTATATTTGAATCCTATTAGGTATAGGGCTCCCAGAAACCACAAAATTATAATTTCAAAAGTTATTTTTATATTTTATTTAAAAGCTTTTTCTTAAGGCCAGAAATGGTCTTTAATAAGGAAAAATTATTTAACTATTTCAAAAATATTTGCCAAAATTCAGGGAGACTCATAGGACATATATTGTCCATATATAAGAGTTTCAGCACATGGTCATGTTCAAAATATTGGACAAATCCTTCCAAAACCCTTTCTGGATATTTCAAGCTTTTGAAATAGTTACAAAGGAAATATTCTCCAAAAATTCCAGGGAATTTCTATCATGTCAAATATGACATATTTGATGATCTTGCAAAGCCTCATGCCTTGAAGATCAAGGAAACATCATCTAATCCCCTCAAAACCATTTCTGTCCATTTTGAAGTTTGATCAACTTTACATTGCCAAATTTGTCCAAATGCTCTCAAACTTGGTGCACATGCTAAAATGATGTAATTATGCATCTATGCCAAATGGCAGAAGTTTTGGAGAAGCATAACTTGATCTAAGTGCCCCAAAACCATTTCTGTTCAAATTCAAATTTGAACAACTTTACATTACCAACTTTTTACCTGGGGCTTCAAACTTTGTGGGCATGATCATAACCCCAAACGATGACACTACACCAAGTGGTGCATCAAGGGGAGATGATTAGCTTAACTCAAACATGGTGAAACCATTTCTGTTGATTTCTAGGGTTCATCAAAGTTACATTGGAAACTTTGCCCAAATGAGCTCAAATTTGGTGGAAGGGCCTAAATGTATGTGACATTCCATCCTATTAAGTCCCATGTCAATTGGAAGTCATTTGCTTTCCCAAAACATGATCAAACACCTTCTGCCAATTTACCAAAACCATTGTTCTGACTCCTTTTACTATGCCCCTTCACCTCAAATTCTTACCACAGCTTCTCCTAGTCCTATTCTACCTCCAGTAACTCTCCCCTGCCTCAGCTCAATCATTGGAGGGGGTAAAACCCCAATTTACTCTTATGGACAACAGTTTTCACCTCCTCCTTCACCTCCCTCCTCATTCCAATGGCTCCCCAGGGCATACAGGACCATCACACAATTGTTTACTACCCCCTAGACCCCCTAGACAACGTTGGGCATGATGGACGCGACCAAAGCGGCGAGGACACGACCGTGCTAGCCATTCGGGAGCTTTGGAGCGCGCTATAGTGCGCTCCCGCATTGTAGCCGCCTCCAATCAGGAGCATCCGACAGCCTCGGGCCTTCCCCTCGTGTCTCCCGAGGTGCCCTAGACGTCCGTGACCTGCTGACCTGTCGGCCCTATCCTCCCCTGCCCTCCTTCTCCCTCCGCGAGCTCGCCCGAGCGCGTCCATGGACATCGCTCACGGTGCACCACGGCCGCACCTATATAAAGCCTCCCCCGAGCACTCCCTTGCCTCTTCTGGATCCTCCTCTCTCCGGTGCACCTCCTGGACAATCTCCCTCTCCCCCTGGTGCTCTCCTTCCCCCTATCCAAGGCCACCATGGCCGCCGTCGGCCTCTGCCGGCTCTAGGGAAACAGAGCGTCCCCCTTCTCTGTTGGCCACCAGGAGGAGGACCCCAGGACCGCGGAGCTCCCCCCTCCACTCCTTCCTTCCTTTCCCCTAGCATCCCTGGCGTCCCACCCGTCTCGACCCGAAGCCGCCCGCCAGCGCCGAGGCTGCCGCCGCCCCGGTTCCCCCTCGAACCGCGTAAGGCCCATGGATGGGCTCGGCTTGATCCCCCGGAGCTCGTCGGCGTGCTGGACGCTGCCGGGGACGACCGGAGTCGCCGGGAAGGGCGCCGGCGCCTGCTCGGCCGGCCTCCCCTGCTCCTCCTTTGATTTAAGCGGGAGGTAGGAGGAGGGCCTGCCAGCAGGGCCCACCTGTAAGTGGCAAAGGCCCCGGGGCCCTGGAGTAAGTGGAGACGGCCTTCGGGGGAAGGCGCCTGCCCTGATCGAAGGCGTACTCACGGGAGTACGCCAACAACGTCACCTGTGCCACCCCGCGCGGCTGATGCCACTGGGCCGGCCCACGTCCACATCCCGCCTGTGCGCAAGATAAGGGTAAAACCCTTCTCCCTATCCTTTTTCTTTTACCAGACAGCTTCAAAAATCATCCAAATAATTCAAATAAACTCCAAATTGCATGATTCAAATTTCTGGTGGTTTCTAAAATCATGCTCTACCACATGGTGCAACATGCACATTTCTCCAGAATCATTTCCTTCACACATAATTATCAAATGCCATTATTCCATTTTCTGTGATGAACTTTAGAAAATCACAGAGGGCTCAAATTTGATCCAAATGCAGTGGTTCAAATTCCTAGATGCTTGTCATATCCAAACTTAGTTTTGGAACATTTTTATTAATACTTTCTGTACCCCACCAAATAATGAGCCATTTCTTCATATTTATCAACTTTGCAAAATCCTAGGAAATTCATTTGAATTCCAAATCCAGTGAAACCAACTCCTAGATGCTTCTAAAATCATGACTTGTTGATGGGTGCCTTTGCTCATCATTCAAGAATATATTTCTGTACACTTCTTTCAAATCCATAAACCCCTTGGTTCCATCATATTGAACTGTTCCAAATCACCCATTGATCCAATACCTATGAAACCACCTTGGTCATTTCTCATATGACCAGAGGTATCCTAGAAAAATCCAACTCCTATTTTTAGAGCACTTTTATTTTTTGCTTTATTGAGTTGCTTATTATGATTGTTTCCATCGTTAGTTGACGAAATAAACGGAGTACTCGGAGATGGACCAGAAGGTTTGAAGACTCGGAAGGATAAGGCAAGCAGCCCTTTGACCATGTTCGAGAAACCTTTTTATGCATGTCTCATAGCACCTTATTATCAATGCATCGGAATCATGTTGAGGTGGAGACCACTTTGGTTGCTACCTTTGTTACTTACTATCGAAACTTGCATCTAGCATGACCCTACCTTCCTATGAGGGTTATGTGGGTGGGAGTAGTTAGGTTGCTATAATAGTGGCTACGCAAATGGGACGGGTATATGCATGGTGACGGAGGCAGAATACTTTCAAAAGACTTTTCGAAAACCCCGTTGGGTGCCATTTATGCCCAAGGGAGATGGTGAGATGGGTAACCACTTGATGACGAAGTGGTCTACCGAGGAAAGTGTGTGTGTTGTTTTGAAAACGGATTGGTTTAAGTTGCGACCGTTATTCCAACCTTACATGCGCAACCACTCTACCCTTATATGGGTAAGGGCATTATTGATTACCTAGGCTGATACTAGCATGGTGCCCGCATTACTAGTGACGGGGGTGACATGAGGACACTCTTGGGACGGGGTCACGCTTCGATAGGCGGCCATGACTGTCTTTACAGGGCACCGGACACACCGTTGGTACCCCGTGCTTGTGGTATGTGATGAATATGGGAGCGAGGCTCCAAAATCTTAGAATGTGAAATGTGGGGCACGAGGGTTGCTACCAATCGAGTGGACTCCATATTAGTGTCGCCTAGGGAAAGATAGTGATCGGGTTCTTACCCCGGGTACTTGAGGTACCGCGGGTCGTGGATGTCACGGAAGTTCCCCGGATCTAGTGGGTAAAGTGTGCAACCTCTGCAGAGTGTAAAACTATTCGAATAGCCGCGTCCACGGTCAAGGACAGTTGGGTAACCGCTCTTGGGCTACGTCCAATGTTTGTGAAACCTGGAGTGTGTGTGTGTGAGGAAACAACATGGTTCAGTGGTATTGATGATGTGATTCTTGAGGAAATCTCAATGAGCTTGAGCATGAGTTGATTACAACTCCTTCTCGATAATGATGTCTGTAACCTCCCGATACTTGTTGCAGACACATGCATGTCCATGTTATATGTTGATCATACTTGCATATGAAAAACTAGCTTTCCGCAAAACTGCCAATCTAGCAGTAGAGCCTTGCATAATTATTCTGTCATCACACTTGGGTTGCTTGCGAGTACATTCAAAGTACTCATTGGCTTGCCACTGGTTATTTTATTGGCCAGGCAGGAGAGAACGGGATATGATGAAGATTTCTTGGTAAGGAGCATGCGAGCTAGGACGCTTCCCAGTCAGAATGCCTGTAGGGTTAAGGCAGATGGCATGGGTCCAAGTTGTCATTGAAGATTTCCGCTGCAATGATATACTAAATACTTGACCATAATGGTCCTATTTGTGTAATACGGTATGTATGTATGTAAGACTCTTGTTATTCAGCTTCTGTGTGTTCAGTGAGCATTGATCTCTGGGATCACTGTACACGTGCATTCGGTGATCTCGACTTATGAGTCGGGGTCCCCACACAACTACTCCCCGGTCTGCTGCTCCTGCTCAGCCCAAGAGGTCCACTGGTGGTGCTCAGTCCACAGTGCCCTCTGTGCCTTCCTATTTGACCACGCCTCGTGGCCGCCTTGCCTCATTTTTGGGCAAGGATCAGTCTGATATCATGAAGGCTATCACCTTCAACTGTTAGCAGGACCACTTGGTACTTGTCCTCGACAAGCAACCACTTGGTACTTGTCCTTGGCAAGCAATTGCTCCATAGTTTGGATGGAGCTCTCCACCGAGACCACCTCGTTCGTTTACACCACCGAGAGGGCCTTCCCCATCATGTGGGTGTCCACTAAATGATGCATGGTGAACTGCCTGCCGTTGTCATCTTCGGCCGCTGGGAGTGCCATTAGAGCCACGGGGAGCGCCATTGGAACCGCTGGATGTCCTCTCCGTATGTGTTGTCGTGGGTGTGCTTATTGTGTTGTGTGGCGCGAGAGATGAAGGTAAATGACCGCAGCAATAAATGGTGGCTGGGCGGCCTTGATTCTTAGCGCATCCGCATGGAGGTTTTTGCGTAACTGCATCGTCGCACCACGCCTAGTGCAACCGCATGCACAAGAGCATGCGTGATCGTGCGCCAACCTGAAACACTGGCAGCGAGCATGGAGGGACGAGGGCAGAGCACCCAGAGGGATGCGAGAGTAGAGTGCGCATGACGGACGCGAGCAGAGCGCGCCGCGACTGCCTCAACCGCAAGGAACCGCACACATATAGCAGTCGAACACGCAAGAAATGGTCGTCTACAAGCCGGCCGACAGTTGCGTTGCTGCGTAGAGACCTGGTGTTTGAAATTCATTCCCATTTCTTCTATGGGACCGAAGCATGCACCCAAGGACACACATTTCATATGTCACCTCATTTTTCTGCACTTGAGCATGTGCATGCAGTTCAAATTTGAATTATGTACATAAAATGCCTAGAAAACCTAGTTAATGTATAAAAATGTCCAAGCGAACCTTGACAAATCCGAAAAATTGACACAACACTCCTGTCATTCTATGTTGACACTAGAAAAATTTTGAAAGCAAGAAGTGGCAGCAGATATCGTTTCGTCCACAAAGGTGGCATATTCCCTACCGAAACCATCAGGCTTGTTGTAAGAAGCTCTGGTTTGAGAGAACCTTATACCCAAACCTGCCCCAAATGGGCACATTTTTTACCACAACATGTTGATGCCACTCCATGATAGCATGTCAAGTTTCATGAACTTCAGACGAGTTTTGGATTGACTAGAATTTAAAAGCCATGTATCTCAATGTTTGCGACCGAGCGACGGTGGCAAGGTGTTTGACATCCATTCCCATTTCTTGCATGGGACCTAAGCATGCCGTCAAGGACACACATTTGATTTTTCATACAATTTACATGCACTGGAGCATGTGCCTGTAGTTCAAATTTGAATTATGCACATAAATGCATATAAAACTCAATTAATGTATAAAAATGTCCAAAAAAACCCTCGAAAATTCCTACAATCAACACAACACTCATGTTGATCTATGTTGACACTAGAGAAAAAACTGAAATCAAGAAGAGGCAACGGATATCGTTTCGTCCAGAAAGGTGAAACGTTCCCTACCGTAACCATGAGGCTTGTTGTGAGAAGCTCTGGTTTGTAAGAGGCTTATACCCCAACATGCCCCAAATGGGACAATATTTTTACCACGACATGTTGATGCCATTCCATGCTAGCATGTCAAGTTTCATATATTTAAGATGCATTGTAGATTTTCTAAAATTTAAAAACCATGTATCTCAATGTTAGCGGCCGTTCACGATTTTACAACGGTGGGGGCCAGTCATTATCTTGTGTTCCAGCGGGATACAAATCAGTTTGAGATGGTGGCTGACTCTGAAGAACCTCAGTTTTGCACACGTATGCAGCAAGATCTCTACTCCAGCTTCGTCCGCAGACGTGGTCTTGCCCCTCATACATACTTGGATATTTAATTCCCGCATGATAATCCTACCATGTTCCCTGCAGCCCGGTCAAAAATCATTGATGATATGACTCTCGGTCCGGCAATGACCTTTAAGTGTGACTGGAATGAAGCTGCCATCCTCCAGTTCTATGCCACATGCTTCTTTGGTCCAGACAACACCCTCACTTGGATGATTAATGATACTCAGCTCAGTGTCACCTATGCCCAATTTTTTCAGAATTTGGGTTTGTCTGGTGTGGGCCATCAGATCCACAACCTTGGTCCACATCATAGGCCCAACGGAATTGATGTTTGCATTCCTCTTGTTAAGCCTACCAATCAGCTCACTCCGGAGGAACGTGGTTATCCACCCAATGAGGTATCCATCTTCCAGGCTCCATACTACATCATGTATCAGTGTGTGCTTCACACTCTCTATCCTAAGAAGGGAGATCGCCCGAGAGTTTGCAACTACTGCATTGATTTCATGCTACGGATGCATGATCATCCCACTGGGGCCCTTGGCATGGCCCATTACATTTGGCATGAGATCCGTCTATCCAGCTTTCTTCACACGGGCCAATTTCCTCATGCTCCTTTCATTCAGGCGCTGATTGATAGCAATTCCCCATTTGAGGTTGCCAAGACTGTTGTGCATCCTATTTGGAAACCTCCGGCCCATATGAGAGTGACAACTACTCCCCGGTCTGCTGCTCCTGCTCATCCCAAGATGTCCACTAGTGTTGCTCAGTCCACAGTGCCCTCTGTGCCTTCCTATTTGACCGCCCCTCATGGCCGCCTTGCCTTGTTTTTGGGCAAGGATCAGTCTGCTATCATGAAGGTTATCACCTTCAACTGTCAGCAAGACCACTTGGTACTTGTCCTTGGCAAGCAACCACTTGGTACTTGTCCTTGGCAAGCAATTGCTCCATAGTTTGGATGGAGCTCTCCACCGAGACCACCTCGTTCATTTACACCACCGAGAGGTCCTTCCCCATCATGTGGTTGTCCACTACATGATGCATGCTGAACTGCCTGCCGTTGTCGTCGTCGGCTGCTGGGAGTGCCATTGGAGCCGCGGGGAGCGCCATTGGAATCGTTGGATGTCCTCTCCGTATGTGTTGTCGTGGGTGTGCTTATTGTGTTGTGTGGCACGAGAGATGAAGGTAAATGACCGCAGAAATAAATGGTGGCTGGGCAGCCTTGATTCTCAGCGCGTCCGCATGGAGGTTTTGCACTGGGTAACTGCATCGTCGAACTACGCTCGGCGCAACCGCATGCACACAAACGTGCGTGATCGTGCGCAAGCCCCAACACTCGCAGTGCGCATGGAGGGACGAGGGCAGAGCGCCCAGAGGGACGCGAGAGTAGAGCGCGCATGACAGGACGCGAGCAGAGCGCGCTGCGGCTGCCTTAACCGCAAGCAACCACACGCATATAGCAGTTGAACACGCAGGAAATGGTCTCTACAAGCCGACCGATAGTTGCTTTGCTGCGTAGAGACCTGGTGTTTGAAATTCATTCCCATTTCTTCTATGGGACCGAAGCATGCACCCAAGGACACACATTTCATATGTCACCCCATTTTTCTGCACTTGAGCATGTGCATGTAGTTCAAATTTGAATCATGCACATAAAATGCCTAGAAAACCTAGTTAGTGTATAAGAATGTCCAAGCGAACCCTAAAAAATCCGAAAAATTGACACAACACTCCTGTCGTTCTATGTTGACACTAGAAAATTTTTGAAATCAAGAAGAGGCAACAGATATCGTTTCGTCCACAAAGGTGGCACATTCCCTACCGTAACCATCAGGCTTGTTGTAAGAAGCTCTGGTTTGCAAGAAACTTATACCCAAACCTTCCCCAAATGGGCACATTTTTTACCACAACATATTGATGCCACTCCATGATAGCATGTCAAGTTTCATGAACTTCACACGAGTTTTGGATTTACTAGAATTGAAAAGCCATGTATCTCAATGTTTGCGGCCGAGCGACGGTGGCAAGGTGTTCGACATTCATTCCCATTTCTTGCATGGGACCTAAGCATGCCGCCAAGGACACACATTTGATTTTTCAAACAATTTACATGCACTGGAGCATGTGCCTATAGTTCAAATTTGAATTGTGCACATAAATGCATAGAAAACTCAATTAATGTATAAAAATGTCCAATTGAACCCAGGAAAATTCCTAAAATCAACACAGGACTCATGTTGATCTATGTTGACACTAGAGAAAAAATTGAAATCAAGAAGAGGCAACGGATATCGTTTCGCCCAGAAAGGTGAAACGTTCCCTACCGTAACCATGAGGCTTGTTGTGAGAAGCTCTGGTTTGTGAGAGGCTTATACCCCAACATGCCCCAAATGGGACAATATTTTTACCACGACATGTTGATGCCATTCCATGATAGCATGTCTATTTTCATAAATTTAAGATGCATTTTCGATTTACTAAAATTTCAAAACCATGTATCTCAATGTTAGCGGTCGAGCGACGGTGGCAAGGTGTTTGACGTTCATTCTCATGTCTAGCATGGTACTTAAGCATGCAACCAAGGACACACATTTCAATTTTGAACCCATTTATATGCACTAGAGCATGTGCATGTAGTTCAAATTTTAATTATGCACATAAATGCGTAGAAAGCTCAGTTAATGTATAAAAATGTCCAAGCGAACCCCAAAAAATCCTAAAAATTGACACAACACTCCTGTCGTTTTATGTTGACACGAGAAAAAAAATGGAAGTAAGAAGAGGCAACAGATATCGTTTCATCCTCCGAGGTGGCACGTTCCCTACCAAAACCATCAGGCTTGTTGTGAGAGAAGCTCTGGTTTGCGAGAATCTTATACCCAAACCTGCCCCAAATGGGACAATATTTTTACCACAGCATGTCGATGTCATTCCATGATATCATGTCAAGTTTCATGAATTTGAGACGAGTTTTCGATTTACTAGAATTTAAAAACCATGTATCTCAATGTTAGCGGCCAAGCAATAGTGTCAAGGTGTTTGACATTCATTCTCTTTTCTTGCATGTGACCTAAGCTTGCAACCAAGGACACACATTTAATTTTGCAACCTGTTTTTATGGACTAGAGCATGTGCATGTAGTTAAATTTTGAATTATGCACATAAATGCCTAGAAAACTCAGCTAACGTATAAAAATGTCCAAACGATCCCCGAAAATTTCCAAAATTTAACATGACACTCCTGTTGTTCTATGTTGACACCAGGAAAAAATTGAAAGCAAGAAGGGGCGACGGATATCGTTTTGTCCACAAAAGTGACACGTTTCTCTAACAAAACCATGAGACTTCTTGTGAGAAGCCCTGGTTTGTGAAAGCTTATACCATAACCTGGCCCAAATGGGACAATATTTTTTATCCCAACATGTTGATGCCATTCCACGAGAGCATGCCAAGGTTCATGAATTTCAGATGGGTTTTGGATTTACTAGAATTACAAAAGCAAGTACCTCAACGTTTGCTGGAGAGCCTCGGTGCCGTGGTGCTCGAAATTCATCCCCATTTCTTGCATGGGACATAAGCATAAACCCATGGATACATATATGATTTTACAACCCTTGTTGGTTCACCGGAGCATGTGCATGTAGTTTAATTTTGAATTGTGCACCTGAAATGACAAGAAAACCAATTAAATGTATAAAATGTCCAAACGAACCCTGAATAATTCCAATTTTTTTTACGACACACATATATTTGCATGTTCACTGCAGATAAAAGTTCTAGCAATTCAAACACCCTACATTGCCGCTGTGACCCCATTATGTAATTCAAATCAAGATGAAAAATCAAGTAGATCGCACATAGTTTATTATCACCAACCGTGTGAGATGCAGTGCAAAATATCTTGGAGCACCGTCGAAGTATAGTACGCCTATGGCTTACGCGAGAAGGTGCGTCGGCTACAGTCCACAGTCGGCATGTCAAGCACACTAGCTCGCTCCCCAAATATCATTTCACTATTCAATCGTCGCCGGTGAAAGATGTGGACGTGGACCCGCATTGTGAGGGCAATTTCGGCGGCCCACTCCGGCTAGAGCGCGGCCGTAGCCGCCATGTGCGTGCTAACAAGGTGCATGAGAGCGACAACAATTTGCGACTGGGCGGCCAAGGCAGCCCAAAGGGCTGCTGTTGCTTCTTAGGTGGCGGCAGCAACATCTGCCTCGGGGATAGCAACTTGCGAGAGCGGCACAATGACTATCTGTTTTGCAACGGCAGACTTACCCCTAATGGAGGCCGCCCATGACCATGTCGAGGCCGCCCACACCCATGGCCCATCTCGTGGCGGTCACCGCGCAAATTGAACGAAGCTTCTCCGATGACTGGCAACCCACGGCCGAAGAGTTGGCAATCACCGAGAGTGTTCGACCAGTCGTCCGTTCCTCCGCCGCATTGTGATGGCCTGGCTTATTAGGGATGATAGACTACTCATATCAATAAGGAATTCCTTCTTTTCTGGGAGCCCATTCGGATAGAACTCCAAAGTTAAGCGTGCTCAGCTTGGAGTAGTTTCAGGATGGGTGACCGACCGGGAAGTTGCTCCCGGGTGCGCACGAGTGAGGACAAAGTGCGCAGAAAAGACTAGTATTGATATGTGGGTTGCCAGTCTAGATCCCGCCAGGAGTAACGACCACCGGCGGGTGTGTCCGGGGCGTTACAAGTTGGTATCAGAGCCGACCCTCGCGGTTACACGGATGTTTGCGGACAGTTTGCAGTCATGTTGTGCATGACGTTTGTGACCCGTCGTGGCACACGGCATGGCACATGTGCTGTCCTGGAAGCACAGACATTTGTGCCAAGAGGGAACGTTCCTGTGGCCCGACGAGGACGTCGGTTCCTCTGAGTGAGGGTGTATGTGATGGCCTAGCTTATTAGGGATGATAGACTACTCATATCAATAAGGAATTCCTTCTTTTTCGGGAGCCCATTCGTATAGAACTCCAAAGTTAAGCGTGCTCAGCTTGGAGTAGTTTCAGGATGGGTGACCGACCGGGAAGTTGCTCCCGGGTGCGCACGAGTGAGGACAAAGTGCGCAGAAAAGACTAGTATTGATATGTGGGGCCAGTCTAGATCCCGCCAGGAGTAACGACCACCGGCGGGTGTGTCCGGGGCGTTACACGCATACCTTGCCACGACGGAGCCCGTCCAAGCCCAGACCGCGGCTGCCCACGTGTAGCTTGTGGTAGCCTTTTACCAAAGAGATGGCGGGCGCGGATGGCGAGATGCTTGCCGAGTATGGTGCGATGGATGCCATGGATCCCCTTCCCCAGGAGACCGTCGAGCGCGAGCTGGACATGGAGGAGGCGACGGAGATCGACGAGCACCAGTTGTAGCAGTACCGTTTGTTTTGTTTAATTAGGAGCGCCGGTCTTTAATTTTTTAGAGTAATGTTTAGGTCAGCTAGCTCTGTTTAATTGCCGAACTTGCTCGATTAAGAAGTGTGGGTGTGCTGTAGTCTCCTTTGTGTACCCAAATTATGCAATGACCTAGATGACCGCTGTAACCAGGGAAATTCGGACCAAAATTCAAACTCATAACACATGGGGTAAGCTATATGAATCGTTTGTGATGTTTACATATCGTACACAGTGCTGAATAAGGGACCGTGTCTGTTGACACTTTGCACGCCAGTTTTTTCGCTAAACCGATTCAAATTTTTTGTCTTCCGCGGAAATATCTACCTCCCCGCCCCTTCCCCTTACCAGAAGCCACATTTCCCCTGTTTCTGCCTTCCTTTCTAAGTTGAAACCTTCACTCCCTGCTTGCAGCGCCGCCTCCTCGCCGGTGACCCTCCTTCATGCTGCTCGGCCTCGTCTATCTAGGCAGGTAATCCACACCCGACCCCTATCCTCCTCCTTCCATATCCCACATGCCCGACCGCCGGCGCAACACCTTCCACCCAAATCACCGACCCATCCACCAAATAAGCGCCGCTATAAGCAATGGTGCACACAGTATAGGCAAGAGCTCAAGGAGCATTTGGCAGTAAAGAAGAAAATCGCGGCCGCACGCGCGGATGAGGTCGCGATGGCTGCCATTCATGCCAACCCCCAGATGTTGGAGGAGCACCTCACCGTCGAGGCCAACTTCAATGCCTCGTGCGCCGACGCCGCTACACGGTTGGCTGCTATCAACGATAGTTCATGGCATTTTCCCGAGGCCACCCTCGGTGCCTTCGACGAAGACTACGAGGTGTTTTCTCATCGTGCACGTGCTTACCTCAACTCGAGAGCCAGCAGGTTGGTGCCCGGAGCGGCTCAGGCAACTCACCACTACGACGAGGGTACCCACGATGTGGAGGCCTCACCCTCTTCCATGTCCAAGGAGCCAATCATCATTGATATCTTCGACGATGAGGAGTAGCTTGTCTTATTGGCTCACTATAAGGACCCATGTTCAGTTTGCTAGCTATGTCGGTTAAGCATGCTCAGTTTACCCATTGCGTGTGCTGCTCCTACCTTTCCTTAACAAATTCTAGTGAATTGTGCTATACAATTTTACCACGCAATCTTTTGCTCTAGTGTATATGTTCTATATGTCGTGCAATGTGGTCCTCACTTATTAACTGTTTGGTTAATTAGTTGTCATCTTTTGTTAACTCTTTGGTTCAATTCTGTAAATGTGATGTTCAATTCTTCAGGTTGCAATTTTTTATTGTCTCCCATGTGAGAAATAAATCAAATTTATCTTTACGAAATACATGAGAAATGAATACAATTGCTATATTTCCAAGTTGTCAGGCATGCTTGGTTTGGTTAACTGTCTGACTTCTAGAGTGTTATACATTGTGCAATGTGGTCCTCAATTAACATTTGGTTCATTTTGTGTGGTGTTTAGTTAACTCTTTGGTTCAATTCTGCAATGTGATGTTCAATTGTTGTGGGTGCATTCTGTTATTGTATAACATGTGAGAAATAAATTGAATTTGGCTGTACTAAATACATGAGAAACAAATACAATTGCTATATTTCCAAGGTGTTAAGCATGCTTGGTTTGGTTAACTGTCTGATCTTCTATTAGGAGTATGTTATATTGTGCAATGTGGTGCTCAGTTAATGTTTGGTTCATTTGTTGTGGTGTTTAGTTAATTGCTTGGTTGAATTCTGCAATGCGATGTCCAATTGTCGTGGGTTGAATTTTGTATTGTTGTGCATGTGAGGAATATGTCGAATTTGGGAGCACTTAATACATGAGAAACATATACAACTGCTATATTTCCTAGTTCTTAATCATGCTTGGTTTGGATAAATGGGTTTTCCATGTGTCTTGAATTAATCTGATGAATCTTCAATGTGCTTATTTTTCATCAACATATTTTACTCATAGCATGCGAACCCTCACTTAACCTGATGACTAACTACCTTATATGTGTTGCAGGGAAACAATGGGAAGCACTGAGGTTTACAATCGAGGTTAGCACATGCATGGTCCTTTGACTAATATCACATTATTGTGCAATTGCAGGAACCATTCTAATATTTAGGTTTTTAACAATTTGGTCTTGCACATGTAGGTCCCGGTGTCAGAGGTTTTGACCCACCATTCAACCCATTTTGCATATGGGGAAATGAGTTGTCCATGAATATCAGTCAAGTCAAGAAACTCAGAAAGATTGTTAGGATAAACAAATTAGAGACAAAAAACAACAAAATCTTTGTCTTCACAATGAAGGAGACATCAGTTCACTACAAGATGGTACTAACCATTATACCTTGCCTTTTTTATTCCTTTACCCCATTTCCAATATAGAGAAGATATTTATGCACATCCTTGTTTTCGGGCCTTTCCAAAGCAGTTCACAGATGATTACCTCTCAAACCACCTTTATGGTTAGGAGGTGAGGAAGGTTTTCATACAACACCCATGGTTCAATATTGAAGTGTTTCTGAAGAGGATGAAGGATGGAAGGTCAATCATCCACATGCACTGGCCTAAAGTTGCAGAGACCTTCAGCATCAATGAAGGCTCAATATTTGCCTTCCGCTTCAGCAATTTTGTAGATGAGATGCATCCGTCTATGTACCGTCTATGATGCTAATTTCGAAAGGTTCTAGATGTTTCATGTGAAACTTGATTCTGGTGCAGTTGTGTAATGGGGTAGCTGAGTGCTGAAGCTATATGATGTTGCACTCTGATGTATTTCAATTATGAAATCCTGCTTCCTTAATATGGAAATTAAATATATTGTGTGCTTAATATGAAATGTCAATTAGATTAATAACTAGATTATTAATAATAGGTCAATTAGCCTGCTAATTGGATTTTTCTATTGCAAACAGTTATTGAGAAAACACCGTGGGAGATGACCTCACGCAACACACACAATTTCTTGGAATAAACCATGTTGGATCAATAAACAATCACACACGACATCCTCTTGAAAACTGTTTGCAGTAGGCGACCTTGCGCAAACGTTTACCACATAAAAAGTGTGTGTGATGGACAACCTTTGCCACACAGTTTCTTCTACGCACCGTGTGTGATGTGTTCAACAATGCAAACGATAAAATTGTTAATATCATGTGCAATGGCAACACGATCACATATGATTTAATGGGGAAAATTGTGTGTGATGTACCTACGAATGGAAACGCTTTCCTTGGAGCGACTGTGTGGGATGTATATACAAACGCAAACGTACTTCTTGGATTAACTGTGTGGGAAGTATATACTAACGGAAATGTATTCCTTGAATTGACTGTGTGGAATATACATACGAATGGAAACGTTTAGCGGAGACTGACTGTGTGGGATGTACTTACGACCGGAAATGGTTTTGCCCGTATAATTGTATTTTTGTAGCACAACTGTACGTATAACCGTATTTGATCGCTCGCTAGTCGCACATGACCTCATTTTGCCGAGCGTGTGTGCCGGGAGGGCATATCCCCGACGGTTTCTGGGTTGTGTGGGAAGGACCCCCTATCGCGGTAACTCACTAGGCGACGGTTCAGAACACCATCGCGAAAAGGGGTTAAAAACCATTTGTATAGCACCTCATTGTACTAGTGTATCGATGATGATTGGTTCCTTGGACATGGAAGAGGGCGAGGCCTCCACATTGTGGGTGCCCTCCTTGTAGTGGTGAGTTGCCCGAGCCGCTCCGAGCACCAACCTATTGTCTCTCGAGTTAAGGTAAGCACGTGCACGTTGAGAAAACACATCGTAGTCTTCGTCGAAGGCACCAAAGGTGGCCTCGAGAAAAAGCCACAAACTATCGTTTGAAGCAGCCAACCACATCACGGTGTCGGTGCGTGAGTCTTCGACGGTTGCCTCGACAGCGATGTGCCCCTGCAAGATCTAGGGGTCAGCACGAATGGCAGCCATCGTGACCTCATCCGCGCGTGCAGTCACGATTTGCTTCTCCGTTGCCAAATGCACCTTGAGCTCCTGGCTATATTGCGTGCACCATGTCTTAGGACAACGCTTATTTGGGATATGGGTCGGTGATTTGGGTGGAAGGTGTCGTGCCGGCGGTCGGGGCATGCGGGATGTGGAAGGAAGAGGATGGTGTTCGTGTGTGGATTACCTGCTTGGATCGAGGAGGCCGAGCAGCATGAAGGAGGGTCACTGACGAGGAGGCGGCGCTGAAAGCAAGGAGTGAAGGTTTGAACTTGTAAAGGATGGCGGAAACATGGGAAATGTGGCTTTTGGTAATGGGAGGGGGTGGGGAGGTAGATTCCACGGAAGTCGAAAATTTTGTCTCGGTGCAATGAAAAAACTGGCGTGCAAAGTGTCATCAGACATGGTCCCTTATTCAGCACTGTGTACGATATGTAAACATCAAAAATGATTCATATAGCTTACCCTGTGTGTGATGAGTTTGAATTTTGGTCCGAATTTCCCTGGTTAAAGTGGTCATCCAGGTCTTGCATAATTTGGGTACACAAAGGAGCCTACAACACACCCACACTTCTTAAACGAGCAAGTTCAGCAATTAAACAGAGCTAGTTGACCTAAACATTACTCTTAACAAATTAAAGACGAGCACTCTAAATTAAACAAATAGTACTAATCCGGCAGGCGCTCGTCGATCTCCGCCGCCTCCTCCATGTCCAGCTCGCGCACGTCGATCTCCCGGGGAAGGGTCTCCGTGGCATCCATTGCACCATACTCGGCAAGCATCTCACCATCTGTGTCCGCCATCTCTTTTTAAAAGGCCTCCACGAGCCGAGCGTGGGCGGCCGTGATCTGGGCTTGGACGGGCTCCGTCATGGTAAGGTATACAACGAAGGAATGGACGGCTGCTGGAACGCTCTCGGCGATTGCCAACTCTTCATTCGTGGGTTGTCGACCATTGTTTGAGAAGCTTCATTCGATTTGTGTGGTGATCGCCACGAGCTGGGCATGGGCGGACTCGACATGGTCTTGGGAGGCCTCCATTAGGGCTAAGGCCACCGCTGCAGAACGAACAACTGATGTGCTGCTCTCGCCTGTTGCTATCCCCGACGCAGATGTTGCTGCCGCCACCTGAGCGGCAACAACGACCGTTAGGGTTGCCTTGGCTGCTCGGTCGCAGATTGCGGCCATGCTCAGGCAGCTTGTTAGCATGCACATGGTGGCTGCGGCCGCACTCTAGTGGGAGTGTGTTGCCGAAGTGTCCCTCGCGACGTGGGTCCATGTCCCCATCTTTCACCGACGATGATTGAACAATGAAATGATATTTGTGGAGCGAGCTAGTGTGCTTGACACGCCAGCTGTAGACTATAGGTGACGCACCTTCTCGCGTAAGCTAGACATGTAATATACTCCGATGGTGCTCCAAGATATTTTGTACTACATCTCACACGGTTGGTGATAAAAAACTATGTGCGATCTACTTCATTTTTCATCTTGATTTGAATACATAATGGGGTCACGGCGGCAAAGGAGGGTGTTTGAATTGCTAGAACTTTGTCTGTAGTGAACATGCAACTATAGGTGTGTCGTCATTTTTTTGGAATTATTCAGGCTTCGTTTGGACATTTTCATACATTAACTTTGTTTTCTAGGCATTTCAGGTGCACAATTCAAAATTAAACTACATGCACATGCTCCGATGCACCAAAATGGGTTGTAAAATTATATATGTGTCCATGGATTGATGCTTATGTCCCATACAAGAAATGGGGATTCATTTCAGACACCTTGGCATCATGGCTCACCGACAAACGTTGAGATACTTGGTTTTTTAATTCTAGTAAATCCAAAACTCGTATGAAATTCATGATCCTTGACATGCTATCATGGAACGACATCAACGTGTCATGGTAAAAATATTCTCCCATTTGGGGCAGGTTTGGGTACAAGCTTCTCACAAACCAGAGCTTCTCACAAGAAGCCTCATGGTTCCGGTAGGGAACATGTCACCTTTGTGGACGAAACGATATTCATCGCCTCTTCTTGCTTTCATTTTTTTTGGTGTCAACATAGAACAACAGGAGTGTCGTGTTAAATTTTGGAATTTTTGGGGTTTGTTAGGACATTTTTATACGTTCACTGAGTTTTCTAGGCATTTATGTGCATAGTTCAAATTTGAACTACATGCACATGCTCTAGTTAATATAAGTGGGTTGAAAAATCAAATGTGTGCCCTTGGTTTCATGCTTAGGTCCCATGCAAGAAATGAGAATGAATGTCAAACACCTTACCACCATCGCTTGACCGCTAACATTGAGATACATGGTTTTAAAATCTCTACTACTATTAAACAAGCAAACATATTCATCCCTAAGTGCACCCATAAACATGTATACAGCCCAATCTAAATAAAATACCACCTCACGATCCGGTCCAGCTAATTAAATCTAACCGTCCACGTAAAAATTCATCCTCACATGTGTACGTTTAGCAATTTACCTGAGGCGGACGAAACTCTGCCACCCGCGCATCTATCTGGTCAAACGAAAAAAAAAATCAGCCCCATCCCCACGCACAACTCGTGGAAACCACCTGTGCTAAGGCGTCTCCTGCCCGACCCCCGGCCACCGCCCCGGCGGCCCCTCGCTCGAACGCCCGCCTCGTCGCCAGCCGCCGGTCCCTCGCTCAAACGCCCGCCCCGCCACCAGCTGTCGCTGCTCCACGCGCCCTACCTCGGTGGCGTCGCCGTCACGCCCCAACGCGGCCTCCCTCCGCGGCGCATCAGCCTCATGCCGCCCACTGCGTACCAGGGCGGTGTCCCTCCGTGGATACCCCGCCCCCGTGCCACCTGCAGCGCGCTCCCTCAGCGGCGCCCCCGGCCAACACACCCTCCCTCGGTGGCGTCCAGCCCGAGATCCACCGCCGAGCTAGGTAGCACTTTTTTTTCTGTCAATACAATTTTCTTGAGAACAATTTGGTCAGGGACATTGGAAATCAGTATAGACCATTGTTGTAGATGTCAAATGCATGGTCTTTTGTAGTGAAAAATCAAAGACCGAGAGATGTTCATTTTTGTTTGTACAAGAGACCATTCAACAATTATTCTTTGGTTGTCCTTTCTCCTGAGTGGCTCTGCGTGTTGTTTATTTTGTGATTGAGAAGAGAAGCTAAGGTCCCTGATAACTTTGGTAATCTTTCTGGGTCAGAACTAAAGGTAAGAGGTGATGGAAGAGAAGTGGTTATGAGACTTAACTCGTGAAGTTTGTTCTGTGATTTGGGTTTTAACATTACCTGGTTTGAACACTGGACTTCCATCTTTGGAACAACTTGTAACTATCAACCCGATTGATTCTTCTCTTAAAAGTCTGGAATCATTTGCTTCCAGCTCTCTTACTTGGTACTAGAAAATTTTCTTGCCATATATGTGTGTTTACCTTATTTCTTAAATTTCATTGGGTCACACCTTAAAAAATGAACAAAGTCTGACTGGTACTATTTATTTGCAGATTTCTTATGCTTAATGTTGACATTGCCCTAACTGCTTTCAGAATAATTTTTGAAGTGTTCAGTTGGACAGATAGTGAAGCAGTGACTAAAGTAATGCCCTTCTGTGGTGCATTGAGCTGAGACAGTTTGTTAGAAAGGATCTATTTTCTTCTATAAAACAGGGGTTATCTGTTGAGCTGAATGTCGTTATTAGTGCGGAGCTTATTGGACTTTGTCAAGAAATATATCATTATCTGTCAGACAAAGATCCTGTACCTAAACAGGTATTTTTTATCTTCTGAGATCATGACAGACTATATATGTATTTGGAAATTCTGTACTTTGTGGTTATATCAACGCACTGAATTATTGTGCCAAAAAAATGTTGTGAATTTGTTGTCCCAAACTGTTGTCAGAACCGCTCAAACTCACTACATTGATCCTTTTTTGCTCTAGAGGCTTTGGTCATGCACGGTTCAGAAAGTAAAACAGGAACACAAGTTCATCACTAAACTATTTTTACACCAGTAAGATATGCATATCATTTGCAGTGAAAAAGTGTTGAACTATTTAGATCCTAGACAATGAGTTTGACTTCATTTCCAGATGTGACAAAAAAAATAGTCTAACAAGTATCAGCATAGGCTTACTTCAGCGGCATGTGATATGTTCCCCTCACCGGTTACCATCTCAGTTGTCTTCCTCAACTCTGTTATCCCTCCGACAAGGCCGACGTCTCTACCACGGTGAGCCACTCCACCACGACATTTATCGCCCTCTCACCTCCACCAGTAGCCTCCCTATGTTGCAGGTATGTCTCTGCTCCTCAGTTTTGCTTCTTCACGCATCCTTATTTTAATGGAAATTATGAACTTTTTTCCTCATTATGAACACCTTTTTTCCTCATCATGAACACTCTTGTGAGTTTGGCATGAATGAGTGATTCGATGCAGCAAAAGTAAACCCCAATTAAAATTCAAAAAATGTAAACCTTGATTAGCCTTAGATGGAAAGTAGATACATGGTTTGGAAAAATTCATGCCAAGTAATGATTTGGGCTTTGCATGTCTGAACCAGTAAACTTGCTTGTCAAACTGGAATTAAACAGTGCTTAATACCAAATTAAGCCAATCGTGAAAGTTATGTCGCTCATTGTAAGGCAACAGGTGCAATTTTGTTCAAATAAAATTTATGGTGTACGAGATATGACCAAAATACTAAAGCTGAACTCGAGTTTCTAATTACAGCAAATAACTATTTAGCCCCCTTTCCAGCAACCCGAGACAGAGTTGCAATATGCTTGTAATATGGAAGTTGTAAAATAAATCTATAATCTTCAATGGTATCCTTTGCTATGATAGATGCTTTGCTTTATTTAAATATGCTATAGAGGAGGAGGCGCGCCGTGAGTTTGAGGTCAAGAGCAATCTCGCCTTTGCCTGTTCCCCCACGGGGATTTCGTGCCCGACCTGTTCTTCGCCCCGATTGCTTCTTGGCGCCACCGCATGAGCGCATGCCGATTAAACCGTTCCCGCAGGCGCCGCTGCCAGTGACTTTCGAGGAGTTTGTAGCCTGGCAGTGGTAGGGATTTGGGCCTCGCTGGAGCACGGGGTTTCTGGAAAGGATACCGGTGCTCTGTGACTCTGTGAGGATAGTAGGTTGTCTCCGTCGTGGCGAAATCTGGAGTACAGGCTCAAGCTTCTTGAGCTCGAGCCGCCGGGAGACCCGAGGTATGTGGGCTTAAATCTTCTTCAGATTGTTCGACAAAGTTATTATCATCGTGGTACTACGGCTGAGCTTATTTTCAAGATTCGGCAAGTACCTTCTGTATCTCTGTTGTGTCATTTCAGTGTCACCCACACTATCTGTTCTGAAGTTATTTACCATATCGCTTGGTCATACGCGGGCGGTGCTTGCGAGTTCTTGGTCGTCGTTGGCTGCGGCACGATTTCTTGGTCTCTGCCGCCGGCGGCACCGGTGCCAGCTCTTAATCGTCGTCGGCTGCGGCGCGAGTTCTTGTTCCTCCTCAGCCGTGCAGTTGGATTGTACCTTTGAGATGGCACGGTGAGATCCTACATTGCTGCCCAGCCGAGCAACTAAAATCACAAAATATTGTCCTCTGTGTGTGAAAGAAAAACAATTCAGAAGCATATCTGATCCTCCATTAGGAAGTTTGAAGCCCTTTGTTTTATGGGAAGCAACAACCAACGATTTGTACATCTCTATTGTAAATTAGTTAATTATTGTATAAGATAAATTTATATCATACATCTGCATGAAATTGCCATCTCCCTTGGTTGCCTGATGGCGTCACTTTTTCTTGACAGACTGATGCTGCTGTATGGCTATCGTAGAGCTGTGTTAGATATGTGATGAAACAGTACTGCACAAGATGTCGATTCTGATGACCGAAGCTAAGCAAGCCAATTCAGCGTCATCATCATAATATGGCTGCAATGTTGCATGTGTATATCTTGTCAGGACATGCGATCTCAGTAAATAAGTGCAGACTCAACCCTTCTTTGAACATACCATCAGGTAGTGCCCTCCCTGTGAACATCTCCAAGCTCCAGCAGAGTGATCCCAAAGCTGTAAGCATCACCAGCAGTTGATACATGAAGGGCGTATAATCATGGCAGTTTAGTTTATTAATAAGAAATCATATTGTCCGTTGGAAACATCAATATGTACTGTTGTTGTTCTGCGTAGAAGGGCTGATTCAGTCCAACCATCATGTTGTACATTCTAAACATATCTCCCAATTCATTAGCCATCAGCTACAACTTCAGTGATTTAGTTAGCAACGACTGACTAGCACAATTCGTGCACTTATGTACACAGTATATATGTACTTGTCTGGATCAGTTTGATGCGTGCCTACCAACACAGGCCAGCAGCCCCGGACACAATGATGCACCGGTGATCTTGCTGCCGTCCGTGCATATCGCCCATCAAAGTGTGCCCTGCCGTCACCTGGCCGCGCTGCAGATGAAAAAATCAGGTACTTTACAAACTGAACTTTTGCAACTGTGTATCCCATATGTGTTGGCTCTGCATGTGAAACTTGGATTAATTACATCAATATAATCTTTGTTAATTTGCATCACCATCCGAAATTGGTTTCTTTTCAATTCAGGTTTCACTTGTAAGACGTGGGAAACAGTGTGACGCAATGATATTTTGACTTTGTTAATTTATATCTCCATCCAAAATTCTGGTCACAAAATTACATGTATACTTTGCAATCTAACTGACATTTTTGAGTTTGCAGATTTGAGGTGGGAAAACCAAAATGCGTTTTCTAGAGTCGGATGGATGTTTCAGGATATCTGACCGTTGCAATGCATCACTATCCGATTGAGAAGTGGGGACGACCTGATGAAGGATGGAGCATAGATAAGTTATGCTTAGGAATCCATAAAATTGGCTTTTATGTCCATATGTACAATGCAGTGCAGATGTCAAAGTTCTTGGACTGAGTTTCTTATTAGTGGCACCATTTGTCCAGCAACGATCCAGCTTATTTGTTTTTAATAAAAATTGCTTCACGTACGATATTTTCTGCACGATCCGTGAACGTGACTTCCTTTGCAGTAGAAGCGTGTGCGTGCATGCACGCTCGCTGTGGCACTGCCAGGTAGGACCGTTCACGAGTCGGGCACAATTTTATCGTGTGTATAGCAGCGCTGTTTTTTCATAACAGTGTCATGACTTCGGGTAGTTCCATGCCCTTGATTTTCTCATGCACCAGTAGATTCTATGCAAATCAATGTTTTGGTCTTATATATCCTCATTTTTCAAAATGGTGTTAATAATGATGATATAAATCATCATCATAATAATAAGACCACCAATCAAGTTATGCTTTTAATTTTTGAAATTGAATTATGTTACTCTCCGATCAAAATTAATTGTCTCATACTTAGTACTACTTTAGTATAAAGTTGTACCAAGTGTGCATTAATTAATATGGATCGAATGAAGTAGTAGTTTTTGTGTCTAGCGATGTTATCTTAGTCAACACGTGCATGGCACATGCACAACTACTAGTTATAGTAAATCAAAAACTCCTCTGAAATTTATGAAACTTGACATGCCATCATGGAACGACATCAACATCTCGTGGTAAAAATATTTTCCCATTTGGGGCAGGTTTGGGTATAAGCTTCTCACAAAACATAGCTTCTCACAACAAGCCTCATGGTTCTGGTAGGGAATGTGTCATCTTTGTGGATGAAAAGATATCCGTTGCCTCTTCTTGCTTTCAATTTTTTTCTAGTGTCAACATAGAACAACATGAGTGTTTTGTTAAATTTTGTATTTTTCAGGGTTCATTTGGACATTTTTATACATTAACTGAGTTTTCTATGCATTTATGTGCATAATTGAAATTTCAATTACAGGCACATGCTCCAGTGCATATAAATGGGTTGAAAATCAAATATGTGTCCTTGGTTGCATGGTTAGGTCCCATGCAAGAAATGTGAATGAATGTCAAACACCTTGTGTCGGCGTCCTGGGAACGGGGGTACCCAGACTTGCCTGCCTGTGGCCCGTGATGTGGCTCCATTAGCGGCCTAGTGCGGCCCAATTTCAGCAACTGCAGCTCAAGACCCTCGCGAGGGGCCAAGCCTCGTGAGGCGGGCGACAGCAAGACCTCTCTGGGGGCAGTCTCTCTAGGATGGCTCCCGAGGAGCAAAGATATCTATGCAAGAGTACCTCGCAAGGTTCACGTGACGTGAGCCATGACGACCAAGGCCAGGCGAGCGCCAGCGGGCGCAGAATGCCAGTTTCCTCATTGGTGCTAAGAGGGCAAGCGCAGGCGCGGAGTCCCGAGGGATCAGGCAAATGTTTCCATATCGGTGCAACAAAACCAAGGACCGTCAAGGCCGCAGAATGGAGGTCAATGTGGAGCCCGGCGCGCCGTCACAACCAGAGCCTTTGGCAGGCGAAGACTACTTTTGTCAGGATATCTTGTACTAGCTGTTCCCCTTCAAATTTGGCCATTGTGGGATCCCTTCCCGCCAATATTTGGAAAGAGGACCAAGGCCACTATAAATAGGACCTAGCCACCACCATAGAGGGCATCTCATCTGGATCTGAAAAAGAGCTCGCCTAGTAGAAGAGACACCACAAGCTCACCCGAGCCCAATAACACCTCTCCTCCGGAGGCTATTCATCCCTTGTACTAGTTCATCCTCAGCCATGCTAAGGCAATCCACCCCACACACTGGAGTAGGGTATTACACCCCAAGCAGGCCCGAACCAGTATAAATCTCTGTGTCCCCTGTTCTCTGAGCACGACGAGCAAGGCTGCGGAATCGTAGGATGAGCGCGCTGGGGAGGGAGTGTTCTTCATGCGCACCCCAGAGTTCAAACCTCTCAAGGTTTGCAGAACACTAAATACGACATTTGGCGCGCCAGGTAAGGGTGCACTGAAGTTTCGCTTCTCCGTCCACCCCGCTCTCCATTCGCCAGGCTCTCATGGCGGGCGTCTCGTCTCCGACTGGCTTGGTGGGCGCGCGCGGCGGCGTAGCAGGCCACCGAGCCTTCACCCCCCGCCTTACGGTAGGTGCAGTGGACGCTCAGGTTTAGGCTGGAGCTGCCACCCCGTTACGACGGAGCGGCAGATCCGGCTGTCTTCCTTCAGGCCTACGAGGACGCAGTTTCGGCGGCCGGCGGCGACATCAAGGTCATGGCCAGCTGGCTCCCCATGGCGCTCACTGGCTTACCGCGCTCCTGGTTTCTTAGATTGCCAGATTCATCCGTGGCATCCTGGGAGGAGCTGCGCAACCTCTTCACTGCACGGGCACCACATGCCGTCGCGGCCTTCCTCGGCGGCTCTCAGGCGCCACCCTCAGGTTGCCACGTCAAGCAGTTATTCCATCAAGAGTGATCCACCCGAGCCTCGCAAGGAGTCCCTCCAGGGTGGGCTGCACCTGAGGCCGACCTCACATTCGACTCTAGAGACCACCAAGTGGTCACCGCAGGCACGAGCGCGCTCCCGATGATCTGCACCCCCATTATCTGCCATGTGGCAGTAACCAAGACCCTCATCGACGACGGGGCTGGACTCAACGTGCTCTCCCCAGAGGCATTCGGCATGCTCCACGTGTCGCCCGAGTGTCTCCACCCCTCCAGGCCGTTCTCTGGGGTCGTCATCGGCACCACCAGCCCTATGGGGTAGATCTGGCTCCCCTTCACCTTCGGCACCCACAACAACTACCGCACCGCGCTTATCGACTTCTACATCGCGCACATCGGTCTCCCCTACAATGCCATCCTCGGGTACCCAGCCTTAGCCAAGTTCATGGCGGCAACCCACACAGCCTACAACCTCATGAAGATGACGGGAAGCAGCAGCGTCCTCACTATGGCGGGAGATAGCAAGGAGGCCCTGGGGGCCCTCAAGCTCGCCTTCAGGGACGCAGCGGTGGCACGCCCGGCTAGCGAAGTAGCTCTGGAGGTAATGGGGGGTGCGCCGGCCAAAAAGAAGCAACTTTTCTCTCAAGACCGGGCCGAGATGAAGCAAGTGCTGGTGGATGAAGATGGGGCATTAGGAGCCACCTTCACCATAGGCGCTGGCCTTCCCCCAGCTCAAGAAAATGCATTGGTTGGATTCCTGTGCTCTGACAAGGAGGTGTTTGCGTGGGAACCCACGGACCTGGCAGGAGTCGCGAGGGGGGTGATTGAGCATCACCTTAACGTATGTCCCAACGTGCGCCCCACGAAGCAGAAGGCCAGACGCCCGTCCGCTGAGAAGCAGTCTTTCATCGTACAAGAGACTCGCAAGTTGCAAGAAGCTGGCGTGATCCACGAGGTGCGATATCCGGAGTGGTTGGCAAATCCGGTGGTTGTGCCCAAGAAAGACGGGAAGGAGCGCATGTGTGTCGACTTCACCAACCTCAATAAGGCATGTCCGCAGGACCCGTTCCCACTATCGCACATCGACCAGATTGTCGATTCCACCACCGACTGCGACCTGCTGTGCTTCCTAGATGCCTTTTTGGGCTACCATCAGATCAAGATGGCGGTGCAAGATGTCGAGAAGACCGCCTTCCCCACCCCATGCGGGGTATACTGCTACACTTGTATGCCGTTCGGGTTGCAGAATGCAGGATCAACTTTCCAATGGCTGATGGATATCGCCCTGGGAGAGCAGCTCGGGAGGAACCCTGAGGCCTAGATTGATGACATCGTGGTAAAATCTCGGGAGGCCAAGACCCTCATTGAAGATCTGGAGGAGCCCTTCGCCAGCCTGCGCAAGGTAGACCTGTGACTCAACCCGGAGAAATGTGTGTTCGGCGTCCCATCGGGCGAGCTACCGGGTTTCCTGTTGTCACATAGGGGAATCGAGGCAAACCCCGAGAAAGTCAAGGCCATAGAGAAGATGAGTCCACCGAAGGCCCTCACGGAGATGTAGAAGCTGGCCGGCTGCGTAAGGTCGCTCGGGCGTTTTATCTCCAAGCTAGGGAGCGTGCCCTTCCCTTCTTCAAGCTGATGAAAACAAAAGGCCTGTTTGAGTGGACCCCAGAGGCCGATGTAGCATTTGAAGATATCAAGAAGTACATCACTAGCCCGCCGTTAATGGTGGCGCCGAAGCCCCGAGAACCCCTGGTGCTTTACCTATCCTCGACACCACACTCTGCCAGCGCAGCGCTGGTGGTAGTCCGGGAGGAGCGCCAGGACAAGGCCGCACAGCCCCAGGGCGACACTCACGAGGCTCCGCCTGGGACGGCCGACGACCAAGTTCCATGAAATGACGTTCCTAAGGCCCCGACCGCTACATCCGGTGACCAAGCTCCTGAGGCCCTCTCGCTTCGGCGGGCGCCAGAGCCTCAGGGGAGCCTATCCCCCACCCACGTCGAGCACCTAGTGTACTTCGTCAGCACGGTGCTCTGCGACGCTCAGGCACGCTACCCCATGCCATAGAAGCCTCTACTCGCGCTCCTCGTCGCTTCGCGCAAGCTGCGCCACTACTTCCAAGGCCATCTCATCAAGGTTGTGTCCGCATACCCGTTGGAGAGGGTGTTGAGGAGCCCCAATGCTGCGGGAAGGGTCACCGAATGGAACATCGAGCTTCAGGCATTTCAGCTGGAGTTCAACACCACCAAGGTCGTCAAGGGCGCCGCGCTTGCCGGCTTCGTGGCAGAATGGACCGACGCCCCAGAGCCCGGAGCTGGTGAGGACCGGTCTCTCTTGCCAGGGAGTGAAGCACCAGATGGTTGGGTCATGTACTTTGGCGGCGCCTTTGCACGCTAGGGCGCAGGGGCAGGCGCCGTGCTCATCTCACCCACCAAGGACAAGCTCTACTGCATCGTGCAGCTTTGCTTCCAGCACGGTGAGAAGGTGTCGAACAACATCGCGGAGTATGAAGGCCTGATCGCTGGCCTAAAAGCCACAGCCGCCCTTGGTGTAAAGCGCCTCACCATCAAGGGCGACTCTCAGCTTCTCGTCAGCTTCTCCAACAAGGTCTACGAGCACAGGGATGGGCACATGGAGGCGTACCAAGCGGAGGTGCGCAAAATGGAGAAACAATTCCTGGGCTTGGAACTGCAGCGCATGGCGCGCGGCACGAACAAGGAGGCAGACGATATCGCCAAGAGGGCATCCAGGCGCCAGCCGCACGAGCCCGGCGTCTTCGAGGATCGGCTCTTCAAGCCCTCGGCCGCCCCACCACCTGCAGAGCCGATACTGCCTCAGGAGGAGCTTCCCCCTCTGCCAACCTCGGGAGCTCCGGCCTGTAGCCCGACCTTGGGAGCACGCTTGCTCCTTGCGCTTGAGCCCCATGAGGGGTGCTAGACTCAGGAGTTCAGGACCTACCTGCTGCATGGAACCCTGCCGGAGAAGGAGGAGGACGCAGAGCGCGTGGCCCGGCAGGTCACGGCTTATTGCCTCTAGGACGGTGAGTTGTACCGAAAATGACCCAATGACATTTCTTCGAGATGCATCTCGAGGGAGCAGGGACGCGAGCTGCTAACTGATAGATATAGCGGGGACTACGGGCATCACTCGTCCTCGTGCACCCTAGCGGGCAAGGCGTTTCGTAGCGGGTTTTATTGGCCCACAACACTCAGCGACGCTGCCGAGCAGGTGAAATCCTGCGAAGCCTGCCAGTTCCATGCCAACCAGATCCACCAGCTAGCTCAGGGCCTTCAGACTATCCCACTCTCATGGCCGTTCACGGTCTGGGGGCTGGACATCTTGGGGCGCTTTCCTCGAGCGCCTGGGGGCTACCGCTACCTCTACGTCGCCATCGACAAATTCACCAAGTGGGCCGAGGTGGAGCCAGTACCCACCATCCCTGCCGGCGCGGTGGTCAAGTTCATCAGGGGCATCGTGAGCCGGTTCAGGGTCCCTAATCGCATCATCACCGACAACGGCTCGCAATTCCCCAGCAACCTCTTCAAAACATATTGCGCTAACCTTGGAACACAGATATGCTACGCCCAAGTGGCACACCCTAGGAGCAACGTGCAAGCTGAGCGTGCCAATGCAGAGGTCCTGAGGGGCCTTAAGGCGAGGACCTTCAAGAAGAAGCTCGAGGCCTGTGGCAGGGGCTGGTATGATGAGCTCCAGTCCGTGTTGTGGTCCATTCACACCACCGCCACCAAGACGACGGGCGAGACCCCGTTCTTCCTCGTCTACGGAGCCGAAGTAGTTCTCCCTCACGAGGTCAAACATCGCTCCACGCAGGTCCTGGCGTTTGATGAGGCACGCTAGGACACTGCGCGGGGGATGGATCTCGTGCTGGGGGAAGAACGCCGCCGACAAGCCTCGCTCCGGGCGGCAAGGTACCAGCAGGCGTTGCGGCGGTACCATTGCCGCAACGTCTATTCCAGAACACTCGAGGTAGGTGATCTGGTCTTGACGCGGGTGCTCTCCCGGGAAGGGCTTCACAAGCTCTCACCCATGTGGGAGGGCCCGTTCAGAATTGCCCACGTCTCCAAGCATGGCGCCGTGCGCCTAGAGACGGGGGACGGCGTCCCCATCCAGAATGGCTGGAATATCCAGCACCTCCGGAAGTTCTACCCATGAAGCCAGGCCCAGTGCCTGTAAAGCCAAGGCCTAGTGCCTGTGAAGCAAGGCTCGCGCCACTGAAGGTCTCCGCCCATGACACTCTTACGTAATAATGAGTGGGGTTGTACACGCACCGGAGTCTCCGGAGAGCCGCCCTTGGGCCTTGGGGGCTCCCTCCCAGGTCCTAGTGGCAACACTTAGCTCCGCGCTGGTAAGAAGACTAGACTAGGTACCGGACACGGCTGTTCATTTGCTGTATGTATCTAGTTGCGATCTTTTAATGAATTTGGAGTTCTCTATCCTTCAGTTGCTTGGTTGAGTTTTCCTGTTCTCTCGCTTCGTTCGCTCTCTTTCTCGCCTCGGGGAGGACGGCAGGTGTTCGACATTCTCTCTCGAGCACCCCCTTGGGGGCTAGGCAGGGGGGTCCGTGTCCGTGCGCTGGCCAGCTCCCGTCACGGGAACCCCTCGCCAGATCCCTCTCGCCCCAGGGCTTCAGACTCCTTAATCTTCGCGAGGCGCTCTCGTTTGGACTCATGAGTGGCGCACCCCCCACAAGTCCGTGCCCTCGGGTACCGCGACGCGGTGCGCTAAGCTGTGACCAGCCCACGCCTGAGTGCTCGCGTGAGAAGGAACGAGGCATCTGGCGGATTCCCTAGCAAATTTTGCAGATGCCCCCGAAGCCAGTAGCGCACGTGCCGGTAGGGAGGAAGCCTCTCCAGACGCCGGAAGACGCATCCTCAAGCATACCCAGCTAAGTTACCCCTCTATCCCTGTAAGGCACTTGGATATCATAACATAACACGGCAGCATAGGCAACATAGTTCAGTACATGTCACAGTCGAGCCACTTGCCCTTTTTTGAAATGCATGAAAGAAGAAAAGCTAAACAAAAGTAGGCCGCACGACCACAACAGCTCGCGAGACTTGGCCCCAGGGGCCTCCGGGGCTCAGCCAGTCTAAGCCCTCCTCGCGCTTCACCGCCACAGGATGGCGGGATGACCCGCCACTGACCTCAAAGCGGGCCCAACGGCTGGTCGTAGCCGCCGTCGCCGGAGGAGCCGCGACCGTCACCAATGGCAAGCCTACCTGCGGCCTCGTCGCGACCACCTCCAAGGCTGGACTCAGCTGTTGTCTTTAGGACAGCACCCAGCGCGGCGGCCGTCCACCCCAAACACCCTCAGGAAGAGGGTCACAATGTCATCATACTTGAAGTGGAGGGTGCGTCGCCTGCCCAAGCCGCGTGCACGGGCAAACGTCTGCCAACCACGGGCCAGGGCCACGCTGCTCGCAGCGGAGGTCTCCACTTGAACCCAAGATGCCTTGTTGTAGCAGCCATCAGTCTGCAGCCAGAGGTCGTCAAGACCCTCGGCCTGCTGGTGGGTGAAGAAGCGCGGCACCTGGAGCCAAGCGCCGGCCGGGTTCTCCGGCCACACAACAAACTCCAGGAGCGCCTCCGACGGATGGGAGCCCGATCGAGGAGGCCGGGCGACCACGGAGCGCCTTCCCGCGGCGAAGGGGCTGCAACGACGAGGGTGGCCCCTGCCACGGGAAGAGGGGCCGTCATGACTGCCCAGGGCGGCATCAACTCTGGATGGAGTGCGTCTGTGACCTTGGAGCGCTACTGCAGGGGTAGCGATGTGCTTAAGGGGGCGGCCCGCCACCTCTTGAGCGGCGGCAAACCGGACTCCTCCTAGTGGGCCTTTCCCTTCTCCGCGGCAGAAGACCTCTTGGGTGGCACCATGTGAGTTGCAACAAGAGGGCAAAAGAAGGAGGAAGAGGAAGGAGCAGGCAACACGAAGAAGGTGATGGGCAACGGGGGCTTCACCCCCTCCCCATTTATGTAGCCTGGAGATGGCCAACCGTCGGCCTCCACGATCTCACGTAATAATGTCCCTTTTGTGCATGCAGCAGGGTCTCGTCAAATTGGGCAATTGTCGAGGCAGCATGGGGAAGTGGAGACGCCCACATCCCATCAAGTCGCCACGCATTGACCGAGGCCGCAGGCGTTTGGGGCCCGCGGCGCTTCGCCCTTGCCCCTTTGGCTTCGCCTCAAAGCCAAGTCCTGGCGCACCTTAGGCCCAGGGGCTACTGTCGGCGTCCTGGGAACGGGGGTACACAGACTTGCCTACCCGCGGCCCGTGACGTGGCACCATCAGCGGCCTTGTGCGGCCCAACTTCAACAACTGTAGCTCAAGACACTCACGAGGGGCCAAGCCTCGTGAGGCGGGCGACAACAAGACCTCCCTAGGGGGCAGTCTTTCTAGGCTGGCTCCAAAGGAGCGGGGATATCTATGCAAGGAGTACCTCGCGAGGTTCACGTGACGTAAGCCATGACGACCAAGGCCAGGCGGGCGCCAGCGGGCACAGAATGCCAGTTTCCTCTTTGGTGCTAAGAGGGCAAGCACAGGCGGGGAGTCCCAAGGGATTAGGTAGATGTTTCCATATCGGTGCAACAAGACCAAGGACCGTTATGGCCGTAGAACGGAGGTCATTGTGGAGCCCAGTGCGGCATCACCACTAGAGCCTTTGGCATGCGAAGACTACTTTTGTGAGAATAACTTGTACTAGTTGTTCCCCTTCAAATTTGGCTATTGTGGGATCCCTTCCCGCCGATATTTAGGAAGAGGACCAAGGCCACTATAAATAGGACCTAGCCACCACCATAGAGGGCATCTCATCCGGATCTGAAAAAGAGCTCGCCTAGTAGAAGAGACACCACAAGCTCACCCGAGCCCAAGAACACCTCTCCTCCGGAGGCTGTTCATCCCTTGTACTAGTTCATCCTCAACCATACTAAGGCAATCCATCACACACACTGGAGTAGGGTATTACACCACAAGGTGGCCCGAACCAATATAATTCTCTGTGTCCCCTGTTCTTTGAGCATGACGAGCAAGGCCGCAGAATCGTAGGTTGAGCGTGCTGGGGAGGGAGTGTTCTTCGTGCGCACCCCAGAGTTCGAACCTCTCAAGGGTTTGCGGAACCCTAAATCCGACACCTTGCCACCGTCGCTCGGCAGCAAACATTGAGATACATGGTTTTGAAATTCTAATAAATCGAAAACTTGGCATGCTATGGTGCAATGACATCAACATGTTGTGGTAAAAAATTGTCCCATTTGGGGAAGGTTTGGGTATAAGCTTCTGACAAACTAGAACTTCTCACAACAAGACTCATGGTTCCGGCAGGGAATATATGTGCCGCCTTCATGGATCAAATGATATTTGTTGCCTCTTCATGTCTTCTAGTTTTTTCCTAGTGGCAACATAGAGCAATAGGAGTGTCATGTTAAAAATTGGAATTTCGGGGTTCATTTGGACATTTTTATACATTAACTGTGCTTTCTGGGCATTTTATGTGCATAATTCAAATTTTAACTACATGCACATGCTTCAGTGCAGAACTATGGGTTCAAAAATCAAATGTGTGTCCTTGGGTGCATGCTTACGTCCCATGCAAGAAATGGGAATGAATTTCAAACACCAGGGCATCATTGCTTGCCGGCAAAATGTTAAGATACTTTGTTTTTAAATTCTAGTAATTCCAAAGCTCATTTGAAATGCATGAAACTTGGCATGCTATCATGGAATGGCACCCGACATGTTATGGTATTTTTCTTGTCCAATTTGAGAGAAGGCGCACTCGAATAACAACCAACAAATGCATTTGGAAACAAATAGTTGCCACTTTAACATCTCGAACGTTTGTATAATTTAAATCATGTGCGTTCTGTTAACCATTCACATGACGCCACGCATCACACTTTTAATGGCTAGGAGGTGCCGTGCGGATAGATGCTTGAGTAGATGGGAGGCATGCAAGCGCAGTCCGCTGCACACGCTGACCAGGAGGCGTGCAAGCTGTCCTCCAATGTGCAGGCTCACTGGGAAGCGTTCGAGCTGTACGCTGCAGGCTCACTGGGAAGCGAGCCATTTGACTTCCATGGCCGCTGATCTTGCTCACATCCTCTCCATTAATGGAGCCCGAGCCGCTGTTTGATACGGGAGACCTTATTGTTTGCCTCCCATTACCCTCCCGCAGACTTTCACCAATGCCGTTGCGTAGAAGGATCATCTACCACTACTCTTCCATTTTGGTGAAGTCGACTCCGAGCCGGACGAGATAGAAAATAAGGAGGCATGGGGCCTCATGGACATGCCCTTGAACGAGCTTGCCGCGGCGGTTGCTGCCCCCACGCCCGTCCCAGCTCCCATCCCTGCACCCACGCCAGTGTAAATCCCCATGGCATTGATGGGCTGGTCGCCAAGCACTATCACAGAGCTAGAAGCCACAGGCGACAATGAGGTCCCCGTGGACCCGCGTGAGCTTGTCTACATGGCAGGGCCCGTGCATGCCCCTGCACCCACCGCGTTGCCGGTTGTCGTGGTTATGATACTGACAATAAGTACTAGGGGTACGAATAAGGGACAGAGCCTAGCTATGGCGTAGGTGTAACACACAGTGTTTAATGAGTTTAGGCCCCTCACTCGGTGGAGGTAAAAGCCCTATGTCTCGTGCCCTGAGGATTGCTTTGATTTGATGGATAGGATTACAAGGTTGAACGTGCCCAGCCATGGAGAGGGATGCGGCTTATATAGAGTGTGTTGCAGCCCCATGTCTCCCACGCCACCGGGACAGTTACTGACATTGAATGAGGCAATTACTAGTGCAATGAGCCTATACTACAGTAGGTATAGGTAACATTAGTCATATCTCTATTTAGTGGACGACTTAGGATCCCTCGACCGTTGCAGCTCCCACGATGCCTTCTTGCCCTGTATGTCTGAGTGGTTAATCTTCCGTCGAGTGACGTGTGGTTGTCTGAGTGCTATGGAGCCGTCCTAGTGATTCTCCTGATGCAAGCATCCAAATGCAGGCACGGTCCGGGGACCTACCTATGATGGTGATGTGCCCCATGTGGGTCCCAAATGATGGGTCCATTACCCTACCTGTAATAGGTGACCACATCATTATCCCCCAAAGCGGTTGGGATTTCGTAGAACAGACGAATTGATCCTTCAATTTAGCTTGAGTGCTGCAAGGCCACTCGGAACGTGTTTCTGAGTCGTGATTCGTTGTTCCTTAGACGAAAATGCAACGGATTCTGGACCTTAATTTTACCCAGATGACAGGGTGTTGTTGACAGTCGAGGAAAAACCTGGTGGCATTCATTTTGTCTCTTGGAAGAGATAGAGTAGGGGCCCGAGTGAGGGCATGCCATGACAACTTGAGGGGCGATGACACTTTGGAGCTGCTAGTCAAATTCCTTGATACTTTTGACAAGATACGAAGACGATTTTTATGCGAAAAAATCTGAACATGGTGAGTCTTGTAACTCTTTAGTTACTTGGAAAAGAGTGTGTTGTCCCAAAAATAAGGGAGGTCTCGGAGTGATCAACATTAAAGTTCATAATCAAGCACTCCTCTTGAAATTCATGCATAAATTTTACAATCATGCAGACCTCCAATGGGTTAAATTGCTTTGGGAGTCATACTATACTAGTACTATCCCCCAAGTTGTTCCTAAGTGCGGTTCTTTTTTGTGACAGTCTATGGTTAAACTTATGCCTATCTACAGAGGAGTCGCCAAATGTGAGGTACATAATGGCCTACCTGTATCCATGTGGCATGATAATTGGAATGGTCTAGTCCTCTCTGAAAATTTCGCCTGCTTGTATTCCCATACCAACACAGAAGATATCTCAGTTCACACGTACTATGAGACAACTGATTTGAGTCCGATATTTCATCTACCTCTGTCTCTCGACGCCCTCAATGAGTTACACTCCATAGACAGTCTAAAACCACCACACATCCTTGAGTTTGAAAGTACTGATCAATGGGCATACCCACGGGGACCTGTTTATTCTGCAAAAAAATTCTACACTCACTTTCATAGACAAATCACCTGTCCAGAGCCTTTCAAATGTATATGGAAATCAAAGCTCCAAATGAAATTTAAGGTGTTCATGTGGTTTCTTTTAGCTGATAGAACAACACAAGGAACATGCTGAAAAGAAGACATTTTTATGTTGGAGATATTGAAACATGCGTCATATGCATTGTTCAAGAGGAAGAGACCATTGGTCACTTGATCTTTAATTGTCCTTTCAGCCAAACTTGTTGGTCGAAGATTGGTATCTCATACAACTCTGGCATCTCACGGATTGAGGCCACAATCAGGGCAAAAGAAAATTTATTCTGGTAGACTTTTCTTTGAAATCTTCACCATTCTGCTTGGAATATTTGGAAGGAGAGAAATAACTTCATCTTCAATCAAATCAGTCCTTCATATAGAGATTGGCTTGAGAGAACTAAGGTTGATCTTACCTGGCTTAGATACATAGTGTCCCTTGATCTCAGTGATTATATCACTTCTTTTGTAAATTCACTTTAAACTCTGATTTTTTTAACCTTTTGGGGGACTTTCCTCCTAGCCATGTAAATACTTATTATATATTAATATAGCATAGTAGGGGCCTCTCCTACTATTTCACAGTCAAACAAAACTTGAGGGGCGACGGTGGCGTGTGGTCTGACACTCTAGAGAGACGCCACTTCTTGTCCCAAGAGAACGCCAGCACGAGCCTTCTATAAGTCTAGGTTTACGAGTCATGCACCTTGGAGTCTACTGAGAGGGCCAAGCGAACCCGCAGAGGGGAGTCAAGCTCGTCACATAATGACCCTGAAGAAAACTTCAGTCGGGTGATTAACATGGTCGAGTGCATGGGTCCCCGCACAGGGTGGTCAGTCGGACTGATGCGCGTCCCTTAAGAAAGGAATCACTGGAAATCAATCAGATTGACCTGTCCTGGAAATGTCGGGATTTGAATTCGCATGTTCGCGCGCTGAAGCGGTAATTTCGTGCGTTAGTGCGAAAGTGGGGGGTGTGGCCCCTCGGTTTGCATGCACAATTCTCGCCATGTGTCGCGCCTGTCCTGTGCAAAGCCCTGCCGTGCGGGCCACTGATCCGGGGATTCACGGTGAGGGATGCTACCAATTGAGCATGTGTTGTATTCCCTCGAAGAGGAAAGGGAGATGCAGCACAATAGCTTAAGTATTTCCCTCAGTTTTTGAGAAACAAGGTATCAATCCAGTAGGAGACCACGCGCGAGTCCCTCGCACCTGCACAAACAAATAAGAACTTCGCAGCCAACGCGATAAGGGGTTGTCAATCCCTTTACGGTCACTTACGAGAGTGAGATCTGATAGAGATGATAGTTTATATTTTTGGTATTTTTGGTTTAATAAAACAGCAAATAAAAGCGGTAAAGTAAAGTAGATGTAGATTGATATGCAGAGAATAGACCCGGGGGCCATAGTTTTCTCTAGTGGCTTCTCTCATGATAGCGATATTCTACGGCGGGTAAACAAATTACTGTTGACCAATTGATAGAAAAGAGAATAACTATGAGACTATCTAGGCATGATCATTGTATATAGGCATCACGTCCGAGACAAGTAGACCGAAACGATTCTGCATCTACTACTATTACTCCACACATCGACCACTATCCAGCATGCATCTAGTGTATTGAGTTCATACGAACAGAGTAACGCCTTAAGCAAGATGACATGATGTAAAGGGATAAACTCAAGCAATATGATGTAAACCCCATCTTTTTTATCCTCGATGGCAACAATACAATACGTGCCTTGCTGCCCCTACTGTCACTGGGAAAGGACACCACAAGATTGAACCCAAAGCCAAGCACTTCTCCCATTGCAAGAACTATAGATCTAGTAGGCCAAACCAAACCGATAATTCGAAGAGACTTGCAAGGATATTATGAGCACACATAAAAAGTTCAGAGAAGAACCAAATATCTTTCATAGATAACCTTGACCATAAACTCACAATTCATCGGATCTTGACAAAAACACCGCAAAAAGAGATTACATCGAATAGATCTCCTCGAAGACCAAGGAGAACTTTGTATTGAGATTCGGAGAGAGAGAAGAAGCCATCTAGATACTAGCTATGGACCCGAAGGTCTGTGGTAAACTACTCACAACTCATGGTGAGGGAGATGATGATGATGGTGAAGGCCTCCGTGATGGATCCCCCTCCGATGGAGCTCCGAAACAGGCTCCAAGATGGGATCTCCACGGGAACAGAAGCTACGGTGGTGGAATTAGGGTTTTCTCTCTGCGTATGGAGTTTCTAGGGTACGTGGATATATAGGAAGAAGGCGGGCATCGGGGGCCACACAGGGCAGCCTCGAGGCAGGGGGCGCGCCCCCCACCCTCGAGGGCAGCCCCTCTGTCCCCTGACTTGGTCTTGAAGTTTCCTGTGCGTGATTTCCTCCAAAAATATCTCTCGCGAAGGTTTCCTTCTGTTTGGACTCCGTTTGATATTCTTTTTCTGCAAAACCCTGAAATAGGCAAAAAACAGCAATCTGGACTGGGCCTTTGGGTTAATAGGTAAGTCCCAAAAATGATATAAAAGTGAATGATGAAGCCCATTAAACATCCAAGACTTCATAAATAATAGCATGGAACAATAAAAAATTATAGATACGTTGGAGACGTATCAAGCATCCCGAGCTTAATTCCTGCTCGTGCTCGAGTAGGTAAATGATAAAGAAAGAATTTTTGATGTGGAATGCTAACCAATATAGTTTTTCAATGTAATTCTCTTAATTGTGGCATGAATGTTCAGATCTGAAAGATTCAAGATAAAAGTCTATATTGACATAAGAAATAACAATACTTCAAGCAATTCTAACAAAGCAAACATGTCTTCTCAAAATACTATGGCTAAAGAAAGTTATCCCTACAAAATCATATAGTCTGGCTATGCTCCCTCTTCATCACACAAAATATTCATATCATGCACAACCCTGATTTCAGCCAAGCATTTGTTTTCATACTCTATCTTTTCAAACCTTTCAACTTTCATGCAATACATGAGTGTGAGCCATGGATATAGCACTATGGGTGGAATAGAGGTGGTTGTGGAGAAGACAAAAAGGAGGGAGATAGTCTCACATCGACTAGGCGTATCAACGGGCTATGGAGATGCCCATCAATAGATATCAATGTGAGTGAGTAGGGATTGCCATGCAACGGATGCACTAGAGCTAAATATGAATGAAATCTCAACAAAAGAAACTAGTGGGTGTGCATCCAACTTGCTTGCTCACGAAGACCTAGGGCATTTGTGGAAGCCCATCGTTGGAATATACAAGCCAAGTTCTATAATGAAAAATTCCCACTATCATATGAAAGTGACTAAGCATGAGACTCTCTACAATGAAGAACATGGTGCTACTTTGAAGCACAAGTGTGGAAAAAGATAGTAGCAATTGTCCCTTTTTCTTCTTTTTTTCGGGCCTTTTTTCTTGCGGAGGGGCTCTATAGATTCAGCCTTTCCTCCCATGGGACAATGCTCTAATAATGATGATCATCACACTTTCATTACAACACGAAATTACAACTCGATACTACAACAACAAAGTATGACTCTATATGAATGCCTCCGGTGGTGTATCGCTATGTGCAATGGAACAAGAGTGACATGTATGAAAAGTTATGCATGGTGGCTTTGCCACAAATACGATGTCAACTACATGATCATGCATGGCAATATGACAATATGATGTGTGTCATATAAATGGAACGGTGGAAAGTTGCATGGCAATATATCTTGGAATGGCTATGGAAATTCCATGATAGGTAGGTATGTTCGCTGTTTTGAGGAACAATATGGTGGCTGTTTTGAGGAAGGATATATAGTGGGTTTATGGCACCGGCGAAAGTTGCGCGGTACAAGAGAGGCTAGCAATGGTGGAAGGGTGAGAATGCGTATAATCCATGGACTCAACATTAGTCATAAGAACTCATATACTTATTGCAAAAATCTACGAGTCATCAAAACAAAGCAATCAATGCATGCTCCTAAGGGGTAGGTTGGTAGGAGTTAACCATCGTGCGCCCCCGACCTTCACACAAAGGTTGGCACTCTACAAATACCTCATGCTCTTACTTCGTCACATAGCGGTTCACCATACGTGCATGATACGAGAATCACTAACCTTAACACAAGTATTTCTCAGTTTCATAAAAACTCCACTAGCATGACTCTAATATCACTATCCTCATGTCTCAAAACAATTATCAAGCATCCAACATCTCTTTCTATTCAATGCACTTGGTGTGAATTTTTTTACTACATTGACATTGGATGTTTATCATGTGAAGACTAGTTTCTTTAGCCTAAACACATTACCATGCTGTTTTAATAGACTCTCAAATAGATATAAGTGAAGCATGAGAGTTCAAAAATTTCTACAAAATATTACCACCACCATGCTCTAAAAGATATAAGTGAAGCACTAGAGCAAAACTATCCAACTCAAAAGATATAAGTGAAGCACATAGAGTGTTCTAATAATTTCTAGGCCATATTTAACTCTCCCAAATAGGTGTGTCCAACAAGGATGATTGTGGCAAACTAACAAGCAAAGACTCAAGTTTTACAAGTCGCTCCATGCAAAACACATATCATGTTGCGAATAAAAATATAGCTCCAAGTATAGTTACCGATGGATGAAGACGAAATAGGGGATGCCTTCCCGGAGCATCCCCAAGCTTAGGCTTTTGATTATCTTGAATTTACTTGGGGTGCCATGGGAATCCCCAAGCTTAGGCCTTTGCTACTCCTTGTTCCATGGTCCTTCAAAGCAGTACTCAAAACTTGAAAACTTCACAACACAGAACTTAGACAAAAATTCTCGTGAGCTCTGTTAGTATGAGAAAGCAAACCACTACTCAAAGGTATAGCAATGAATTCATTCTTTGTTTATACTAGATGACCCGTTGCACCAATGGCACAAAGGGCGAGAGTGAACCAAGGACTGATAACTTGATCAAGGAAGAAACTTCATTTCCTTAATAGCATTTGGCAGATTAGAATTATCAGGTTGATCTCTAATTTTCGCTGAACTAACAAAAACACATATTACACTGCCCGCGTACTACTATTACTGTCCGTTTGGAGTAGAATTTGTAAGTGAATGTTTATCTACTGCTGCACTCAAGTTAACTTGAATTACGTCGGATGAATCATATACTTCTGCCATTAGCATGAATAGGTCAATAGGACATGCATGCACACTATACTGCCACTTCTGCTTCAGAAGTAAAACTTTTTTGTATCTTTGATCATGTTTCTAATAAAAAGTATCAAGGGAACCAGCTATGAGGATAAATAAACGACCAAATTTAGATGTGTGTACTTCAGGTACCTGTCAGCAACGACATTGATCACCTGGTCTCTGCAGAACACATCCAACTCTTCTGCTATCCTGCAACACGTGGCCACCCCAACCCTGAAATCCTCGATGCTCCATACAGCCTCTGAGTGGCAGTAAGGCGAAACCAAGATCGATGTCATGAAGATTTCCAAAAAAAGTGTTCTTAACTAATGTATCTAATCAATTTCCCTGTACTCTGTTTCTATGCACTAAGTGTGCCGAACCGCTAAGGTAAAAACAGATTTTATGTTATCATACGTAATCGCATACTATGGTTAGTGCAAGGTATCACCTGTATGGAGCATCACATGATATATTTATGAGTACAAAAGTAGGGCATGCCAATTACATGGGATAACTAAGTAGTCTTTTAAGATGCGTTACACATGTCATATATTACATAGTCTAAAAGAATCATTCGCCTCTTTTTTAAGCATTAGAAAGGATACAAAATATTGGTACATTGGAAAGCACTTTTTTTACAAATAACTCTAGGTTTGTCCTGATACCTTAGTACCAGAACATGAAGGAAAACAGACGAATCAACACACAAAGGCACCATTCTTTCGCAGGCCTATACTCAAATGCGAAGGACAGAGGCAATAAGTGATAGCATATAACTGGAAATATCATATTTCATATATCAACGTATGCAGTAGAACCTATGATATACCCACATTTCCTGGGTCAACATATCTTTATTGACCATGCTGAAGCAATGAGACACAGATATACAATATTTCGCAGGCCTATACTCAAATTTTAAGGACAAAGGTAATAAGTGATAGCATTATTTCTTGTTTAGCTTCATGGCAATCAGCCACATCCATAAAAAAATACCTACACCAACCGAAGAGCAGGAGTTGTTAGGGAGATACAGCCAATATCATGTAAACCAAAAGCGAATTCTACTGCAAATCTGAAACATGACGACTCTGTGAGCTCCATAATTACTATTCAGTAGACCTAAATATTTTCTATTGCCTCTTTTTTGAAGATATTTTTGATTGCCTATTTTTTGGAGTATAGTACCAAAAGGAACGGTAAAGAGAATGATACGGAGCAAAATAGAACTAACCTTATTTTTGGAATTTCTGTCCACTATTATTACTGTTGCTTTTCCAATGTGTGTAGAAGGTTCAGTCTGAGTAAAACAAGGGATTCCATCCAGTGAATATCAAGGGGATACATGATCAGTATGAAACCTGACTCGATAGGCTGAATATACACAATGAAACACATGTTTCAGTGAGATTATCAGATTCACACACGAAAGTTGATTCGAACATTAACTGGAATAAAATGTATGAGTTCCAAAAGTTCCCTTCTAATTGTTACACATATAATCGGTGCAAGTAAACTCGACACTAAAAGCAAGATATTTTATCACTACCAAATGCCTCATTAAGTAGCACCAGGCTACAGAATCAGTTTGCACAAAGCTAGATTGTGCTTGAATTTTATAGGAAGGATAGTACGCTAGGCAGTAGGACACAACATGCATAGTATCCAGGCCAAACAGATTTATGGGAGTAAACTAAAGTGATCAAGTAGGTAAATATAAAAAGGTGAGCAGATTGACCACTATTATGCTTAGAGTAAGATTACTAATCACTCCCTCTATGCCATAATATTTGTCTTTTGAGCAGCTCAAATTAAGCTACTCAAAAGATAAATATTATGGTACAGAGGGAGTACTAAACAAGCACTACTGCAGTACCATGTTGAATCTACAGTGAATATGGAGTCAACCTCAGTCAGTCCAACTCTTGGTTGTTGTCATAATGAACACTCTGCTACCCAGTCACCTCCATTTGTACTGTTATTATTTATCTCATCGGTTATATGCCTATGCTTGAACAATAGTGGAAAGTATTGAAATTGAGCCAATCTTTGAGAGGGTTGTTACCTTCACATTTATACCAAGGCTATCTACAACCAGAATAGAAGGAAAATCCACCTGAAATAACTTACATATGTCATCCCTCAATATATTTAAATGGAAAGATGAACATTTGGTCAACGTATAGAAGTGTCAAAATCAAGAAATGAAAGATGGATGCAAGACATAGATGTGTTTACTGTAGAAAAATAGAACTGATGTGCTATGTGCTACTATGGTAAAAAGACGAACATTACATAGTCTGTCATTTGTTAGCACGGACATTACATAGTCTGTCAGTAGTTAGCTATGACAAATTGTATATTGCAATGTTAAAAGTCTGAATCCAAGTGTGCGTCTTGCAGACTCAGCGCACCAAATTTATAATAGTTCATCGTGCCCAGAAGACTAAGCACATAAACAGAGACTTATTATAAAACCAATTGCCTTTTAAATTGGTAAATTGGTTTATAAATTTTGGTGTCCACCTATTTTCCTGAGTCAAGATTTTAGCTCTGTGTGATGTTTGCCCTTTTTTATCTAATGTTTGGAGCCAAAAGTAGGAAGCATATGCTTGAACTAAAACATTCGTCTCTTCAACTAAATACTCCATCCGTCCCAAAATAAGCGACTCGGAAGTGACTCAACTTTGTACTAAAATAAGCGACTCGGAAGTGACTCAACTTTGTACTAAAGTTAGTACAAAGTTGAGTCATTTTTGAGTCGCTTATTTTGGGACGGAGGGAGTATATCATTGTGACCGATCACACACCATCCAATAACTAAAATACTATAGTTATTTGGTTACAAAAAGAAACTTAAGTATGGAATGAACAGAAGATAAATAGTATAACTGTTTCACAAACTAATATAGCTACAACTTGTTTTCTAGTATATCTTGCAGAGTCGCATTCATGACCATATACCATGTAAGTAAGCTCTATATTGTACTTGCCTTAACAAAGGTTGAGTGTTGCACAATGAGTTTTGTATCGTCCGCATGATCCTTGTTCATGTGGCCCTGTGGAATACATGCAGCTAACTTGAGCATAAAATATGCCAAATGAAGATCAATAATGGCCAATGCTACAACATCAGCTTGATTAGCTGAAATTAGTCAGAATGATATACACACTATGCCGACTGAACTTTGTACGCACTTAAGACAGCAAAACCAATGCATTTAGTTCTACAATAATTATCAGTCCTTGTTAGCTCACGTCAGCTTGATTAGCTGAAATTAATCAGAATGATATACACACTACGCCGACTAAACTTTTGTACAAACTTAAGACAGCAAAACCAATGCGTGGAGTTCTACAATAATTATCTGTCCTTGTTAGCTCAATAGTTTGTAGCTAGCAAATCTCTAGTATTCACATGGAGTGTAAATCTGATGTTGAAGAAGAACATTAACCTGGCTTTACCTAAGTTTGTAAATAGAAGGGAAATTAATTGGGAACCAACATCAAGATTTTATTGTTCCAATAGGGAATGACTGAACATGTATCCGAACAACAACAAATCTGATCTGCTGTCTATAGTATTCAAGTGCAGTGTCTGATTTGGTGTGATCCTCATACGTAGCAACTGTGAGGAAAAGGCATACAAGTTAAGGTAATCTGACCCTACGTTGCAAGGAACAGATTTAGGATCTAATAACCGGCCAATGCATCAACAAATCCGGTTACTGGTAAGTGGCAAGAAAACTGCCCGTATAACAGTATATATCGTCGCAGACAGAGGTGGTTAGCTTATAAGGGGATAAGTACCTCTGGTGTAGCCGCCGCTGCAGGTGACATTGGACGGCTCGACCGATGTTCTTGTTCCTCCGGCAAACTCGATGGCGACATTGGACGCTTCGCGTAAATTTCGATGGAATTTGATGGAGATTATGGCCCAAGGACGCAAACCGATGGAGATTCCGGCAGAGGACCCTTCCATCTTATAGCAGCCAAATTGAGTCTGGGTCGGGATCTTGCTATAAACATGTTAATCTAATGTAAAGAACATCAAAGAAAACTTTGCTGGTTTTATCTTGAACAACTGGTTCAAGTAAGCAGCACGAATTTTCCGAAGCACTTGCACCCCATAAAAGTTATAACCTGGAAATGAAATAAATCTATGCTGTGCCTGGTGTAGTTCACTGTTCGACACTGATTTAGAAATCAAAGCATATGTGTGTATGTGGAAAAAAATGGTATGCGGATCCTGCAAGATGTGTGGGAATCCCGTGACAATCAAATGCCTAAAGGACCTCCTTCCCCACTGGATTCAGTGCCAGCAAGTACCAAGTCCCTGAGATGATGAACACAGGGGGAAAGTGGAGTACCACATAAAATTTGGGAATAAAACAACAGGGGGGAAGCCAAACCGGAGCACTGGACCTAGGTGACGACTACAAACCTGACGGTTGTGGTGGATGACGAGGACCTCCTCGTACTGGATGTGGTGACCAAGGAAAAGGGCCTCCTCCTTCCCCTACCACAGCCACCTCATCACCCACCGCTATCCCACGGTGGTGACCTGCACCAATATGGAACCACGACGAGCGGCTGATGCAACGGGCCTTTTGCTCGTCTCGTGGACGCGGCCATGCCGCTTGTCGCCGTGGAGAAAAGGCGGCGACCGGGGCGAGCGAGCGAGCAGGGGAGGAGGGATGCGAGGTGACAGTGACGGGGATGGGGGAAGGGGAGGGCGGCAGCGACAGGAGAATCGAGGGAGAGAAGAGGAGGCGGCGGCAAGAGGGAGGAGGAAGGGCGCGGCCACGCGGGGCTCGCGGATGAGATGTGATTGGGGCTAGGTTTTCGCTCGGCCAGGGATCGCTACCATGCGCACATGTAGCGCCCGCTAGCCACTATTCACAGCCGACGTGGAGGCCGTGGTTGCGACTACCGACCCAACATCCTTTATATGTTCAATTGGTGTTAAGCCTACTGTACTCCAAGTTCTATATGGTTCATATCCCCCAATATTACTCTTAGATGCATCGGAATAAGCAAACAACACATGAAAAACAGAATCTGTCAAAGACAGAACAGTCTGTAGTAATCTGCAGGGTTCACCTACTTATGGAACTCCAAAAAATTCAAACTAAATTGGTAAATTTACGCAATTTGTCTACCAATCAGCAGCAAAAAGAATCAACTAAAAAGCGTGCCCAGTAAAATCCCACGACTACTTTAGCCAGCGCTAACGATTCTGTTTTCACAGCAAGATCAAATAAACTTCACACAAGACTTCCCAAAGGTTCTACTTGGCACAAACACTAAACAAAACATGAAAGCTCATCTAATAAGAGGCTAGATGCAATATTTATTCCCTAACAGCAACAAAAACAAAAAAACATAAAATTGGGTTGCCTCCCAACAAGCGCTATCATTTTATGCCCCTAGCTAGTCATTGATAGTTGGATGATGCTCACATGAAAGATAAGAATTGAAGGACAAAGAGAGCATCATAAAGTATGTGATAAACACATCTAAGTCTAACATGCTTCCTATGCATAGGCATTTTATAGGCCAACAAATTAGCAAGACAAGCAAGATCTAGCATATGCAAGGAAGGAGAAAGAAACAATAGCAATCTCAACATAACGAGAGGTAATTTAGTAACATGAAAATTTCTACAACCATATTCCCATCTCTCATAATAATTGCATGTAGGATCATGATCAAAGTCAACAAAATAGCTATGACATAACATATTCTCAACACGATCCACATGCATGCAAAGTCGACACTCTTCCAAAATAGTGGGATAAACATTAACTAAAGTCATGACCTCTCCAAACCACTTTCAATATTATAGCAAACATTAATATCAATCTCATAATCATGATGGGGTTTAAATAAATTTTCAAGATCATAAGAATCATCACCCCAATCATGATCATTGCAACAAGTAGTGGGCATAGCAAAATAAGCATCCCCAAGCTTATGGTTTTGCATATCATTAGCATAATTGACATCAATAGAGTTTATAATAACGTCATTGCAATCATGCTTTTTACTCAAGGATCTATTGTGAATCACTTTATAATTTTCTTTCAATATTTCATCACAATTTTCAGATTCACTAATTTCAAGCAAAACCTCATAAAGATAAGCTAGTGCACTCAACTCACTAGCAATAGGTTCAACATAATTGGATTTCATAAAGAGATTAGGAAGTGGATGAGGATTCATACTTTAGCAAGCGAAGATGCAAGCTAGTTGGGGCCACATAGCACACAAGCAGACAAGAAGCAAGCGAACGATAAACACACGGCAGAAGAAGGGTGAATAAAACGGCAAGGGTGAAGTGGGGGAGAGGAAAATGAGAGGAACAAATGTAATGCGAAGGATAAGGGTTTGTGATAGGTACTTGGTATATGACTTTTGTGTAAGCCTCCCCGGGAACGGCGCCAGAAATTCTTCTTGCTACCTCTTGAGCCTGCGTTATATTCCCTCGAAGAGGAAAGGGAGATGCAACACAATAGCGTAAGTATTTCGCTCAGTTTTTGAGAACCAAGATCTCAATCCAGTAGGAGACCACGCGCAAGTCCCTCGCACCTGGAAAAACAAATAAGAACTTTGTAGCCAACGCGATAAGGGGTTGTCAATCCCTTTACCGTCACTTACGAGAGTGAGATCTGATAGAGATGATAGTTCATATTTTCGGTTTAATAAAACAGCAAATAAAAGCGGTAAAGTAAAGTAGATGTAGATTGATATGTTGAGAATAGACCCGGGAGCCATAGTTTTCTCTAGTGGCTTCTCTCATGATAGCGATATTCTACGGCGGGTAAACAAATTACTGTTGAGCAATTGATTGAAAAGCGAATAATTATGAGACTATCTAGGCATGATCATTGTATATAGGCATCACGTCCGAGACAAGTAGACCGAAACGATTATGCATCTACTACTATTACTGCACACATCGACCGCTATCCAGCATGCATCTATTGTATTGAGTTCATACGAACAGAGTAACGCCTTAAGCAAGATGACAAGATGTAGAGGGATAAACTCAAGAAATATGATGTAAACCCCATCTTTCTATCCTCGATGGCAACAATACAATACGTGCCTTGCTGCCCCTACTGTCACTTGGAAAGGACACAGCAAGATTGAACCCAAAGCCAAGCACTTCTCCCATTGCAAGAACTATAGATCTAGTAGGCCAAACCAAACCGATAATTCAAAGAGACTTGCAAGGATATTATGAGCACACATAAAAAGTTCAGAGAAGAACCAAATATCTTTCATAGATAACCTTGACCATAAACTCACAATTCATCGGATGTCAACAAACACACCGCAAAAAGAGATTACATTGAATAGATCTCCTCGAAGACCGAGGAGATCTTTGTATTGAGATCCGGAGAGAGAGAAGAAGCCATCCTGATACTAGCTATGGACCTGAAGGTCTGTGGTAAACTAATCACAACTCATGGTGAGGGCGATGATGATGATGGTGAAGGCCTCCGTGATGGATCCCCCTCCAGTGGAGCTCCGGAACAGGCTCCAAGATGGGATCTCCATGGGAACAAAAGCTACGGCGGTGGAATTAGGGTTTTCTCTCTGCGTATGGAGTTTCTGGGGTACGTGGATTTATATAGGAAGAAGGAGGCCACCGGGGGCCACACGAGGCAGCCTCGAGGTAGGGGGGCGCGCCCTGGGAAGGGGGGCGCGCCCCCACCCTCGAGGGCAACCCCTTTGTCCCTTGACTTGGTCCTGAAGTTTCCTGTGCGTGATTTCCTCCAAAAATATCTCTCGCGAAGGTTCATTTCGTTTGGACTCCGTTTGATATTCTTTTTCTGCAAAACCCTGAAATATGCAAAAACAACAATCTGGACTGGGCCTTTGGGTTAATAGGTTAGTCCCAAAAATGATATAAAAGTGAATGATGAAGCCCATTAAACATCCAAGACTTCATAAATAATAGCATGGAACAATAAAATATTATAGATACGTTGGAGACGTATCAAGGGATCCATCTAGAGATTTGGTCTGGTGATATAAAAGACTTGGGGGCAGAGCTCTGGGCCTCAAATCCCCTTTCTCTCCTCTCTACTCCTTCGCTTCTCTCCTTCATCCGAGTGCATGGTGATGGCGAAGGATTCCTCGGCCAAGGTATAGAAGGCGAAGAAGGCGGGGAAGGCCTCCTCCTTTGGCTCTGGTGCGGCAGCCGGTGGCGCGGCGGGGGACTGGATCCTGTCGCATGTTTCGGCCCGACGACTGGAGGAGCTTGCGTAGGAGGGTTTGATCCCGCACAAAGGCTGGCGCCCTACCACGGGAGAGGTTGAGCCAGCGCCCCAGGAGGATGAGCACGTCTTGTTCGTCACCCACATTGAGCAAGGTTTCTCCATGCCTCCCCACCCTTTCTTTTGAGCGTTTCTTGATTATTTTGGTGCACAACCTCATCATCTTCCCCCCAATGCCATCATATATCTTTCGGCCTTTGTCTCTCTCTGTGAGAACTTCTTGGGTTATCGGCCTCATTGGGGCCTCTTCAAGTCTATCTTCACTTGCCAGTCGATAACCGTCAAGAAAGATTCACCGACTAGTGCGAAGACCAACATCTCCTAGCTGTGCGGTGGTCTGGGCATCCAAGTGCGTGGAGGGAAGTCTTTCCCGAAGATGAGCCTTCCCGACTCCATCAAGGGGTGGCAGGGCACCAGGTTCTACTGCAGGATGTCCCCAGTGCCAGCACTCGGTCATGCCTTCCACCGTACTCTTCAGAGAGAGTGAGGGCCCCGTCGTCGCTCTCTGTGGTGAGTTAGGAGAAAACGGAGGTCGACATCTTGTCCACTGCCCTCATTAGTGCCGTGAACACCTGCTTCAGCGGGATGGATTTGTTGGAGGTGTTTCTCACTCGGTAGATCCAGCCACTACAGGCCAGGGTCCATCTGATGTGGATGTATGAGGGGCCGATTGACCCCACCTGAGTGCACCCTAAGGATCTTGCCGATACCGACGTGGGAGCCAAGATCAAGGCCATCACCTATGCTTGAGACAACCCCGGGGGACTAGGAGGGTGCCCCATATGCATGTGGTGTTCAGTCGGTCCATGCGTGTGTCTTCTCATGTGTTCCTGACTCTGATTGTTGTGATAAATTTGCCTTTCAGGATTTCCCGAAGATGATCTCCAAGATCCAAGTGGTGAACCGGTCACCTGAAGATGTGACGAGTGACACTAAGAATAGGTACTCGGAGGAATCCGATGATGACGAAGGAGGGAAGTGAGGAGGAGGACAACTCTGAGGAGGGGCAGAGGCAGAGTCTTCTCCGTCCTATGAGTCTCCCAAAGAACCCCGCTCCAAGGCACTGCATGACCCCAAGGGGAAGGCGAGTGTGGCTCAGTAGCCAAATGTCTCTCGCCGGGCGACTCGGAGGTTAAAGCGTGCTCGTGCCGAGGCTGGGTACTCGGTGGAGAAGCAACCCAAGTTCCCCCGGCAGATCTCCTCTAAGCCTCGGAAGGCCGTAGTGTCGCGAATCAAGGTGGCCATGCCTGTGGCCTCGAAGTGAGTGCTCTTTTTACGTAGTTGCTTGTTCTTTTTGTGTTGATTCTGTTCTTGACCGAGGGTTCTTCGACCTCCTTAGTAATGACACGTCGACGACTTCGGCGGTCCCGCACACCCACAAGATAGATCAGAGTGAGGCTGATGCGGCGGACGCGGCTGTCGGATCTTGGGTTTTGGCAAAACCCTTGTGGTTCGAACACTTGGGTGCGCACGAAGATCTCTCCTTCCGCCCTAGCTCGCCTACTCGCTGATTCCTAGGCCTAGCTTGTTGAACTCGAAGAACAAGGGACACAAAGGTTTATATTGGTTTAGGCCACTATTGTGGTGTAATACCCTAATCCAGTGTGGTGTGGTGGATTGCCATGTAGGCAGGGGAAGAACTAGTACATGGGAAGAACAGCCTCCTGAGGAAAGGTGTTCTTGAGCTCGATGAGTTTGTGGGGTAAGGGTGGTGTCGATCTTCTCTCCGACCCGGATCCCCTTTCTATGGTGGTGGCTAGCCCTATTTATAGAGGCCCGGGTCCTCTTCCCAAATATTGAGCGGGAAGGGATCCCACAACGGCCAAGTTTGAAGGGGGACAGCTAGTACAAGCTATCCTGACAAAAGGTGGTCTTCGCCTGCCAAAGGCTCTGGTGGTGATGCCGCTGTGGGCTCCGCGATGACCTTCGCTCTGCTGTCCTACTGGCCCTGTTCTTGTTGCACCGATATGGAAACCTTTGCCCGATGCTTCAGGACTCCTCGCCTGCGCCTGCCCCTTTAGCACCAAAGAGGAAACTGGCATCCTGCGCCTGCTCGCGCTCGCCTAGCCTTGGTCGTCATGGCTCACGTCATGAGGGCCTCGCGACGTGCCCCTCGCCTTGATATCTCCGCTCCTCAGGAGCCAGCCTAGTGTGGCTGCCCTAGGGGAGGTCTTGCGTTGCCCGCCTCGTGAGGCTCGGCCCCTCGTGAGGGTCTTGGGTCGATGCTGACGAGGTTGGGCCGTACCAGGCCACTGGACGAGCCACGCTCCGGGCCGCAGGCACGCATGTCTGGGAAGCCCCATTCCCAGAACGCCGACAGTATCCCCCGGGCCCGAGGCGGGCATGGACTTGGCTTCGTGGCGAAGCCAAGGGTCAAGTGCGGAGCGCCACGGGCCCCAAAAGCCTGCAGCCTTGATTGACGTGTGGCGATTGATGGTACGTGCACGTCTCCACTTCCCCACACAGTCTCGGAAACTACACGACTCGACAAGTACCTGCATGCACAAATGACCATCATTACCTGTGATTATGGAGGCCGACGGTTGGCCTTCTCCTGGCTATATATAAGGCGACTGGCGGAGCTCTTGTTGCCCATCTTCTCCCTTCATTCTTCCCGCATCTTCTTCTTCCTCCATGCTTTTTGCCTGGCAGAGCCACCCATGGCGTCGATTCGGCGATTTTTCGCCACCGAGAAGGGGAAGGCTCCTCGCGAGGAGCCAGAACTGCTCCCGCCGAAGAAAAGACCGTTCCGCCCTCACTGCATCGTTCCGAGGCCTGAAGTGATGAGGCCTTGGCACGAGCGGCCTCCCCCCGGCAACCCGCTGCCCTTGTACGCCAGAGCACCAGGCTCTAGAGGGGAAGGCAGCGCCCTGCACCGCCCGTGCTTTGGCCGCGTCGATTGTGCCATTGTGGTGCAAGCCGCTGCCCCGCGGACGCACGTTGGGGGATCTGCACGCGAGTTCGTGGTGTGGGCGGTGATGCCTCCTAGCTCCTGGATCCGCTTCCCGTCATCCTTCTCCACAGAGATGCCGCCAAGAGGGCTGCTCGACCTGTGGTTGCAGCACGCCGAGTGTCGGGCCCCGGCGACGGGGGCTGAGGTTGAGGTCGTCTCCCCTCGTAAGATCTTCATGACCGCGGATGGGGCGAGATCACCCGCATTTGCCGCGTGGAGGGCGCCCTCGCCATCCACTTCGAATACGACGGCGCCTCCGTGCTGCTCTTCAAGGTGTTCGACAAGAAGGGACACCGCCTGGAGTGCTGCCCCGGAGGGGGCCGTTGGGATGGCACAGCGGCGGGCGCCATGCCAGCCATCGACCCTGCCGCCAGCTCTTCCAGCGGCAGCGACGGACTCCGGGAGTCCAGCAGCTCTCCTGAGGCCGATGCGTCTATGGAGACGAGCGACGATAGCTACGCGCCTCCAAGCTCACGCCATGCCCGAAGCGCGTCGGCCTCTCGAGCTCGTCGCCGACGGTGACTTGCGCGAGGTTGGGGGTGGCCCCTCATGGCCCACTGTTGATGATGGCGTCGACGATGGTAGCCATAGCTAGGGCCTCCTGAAATCCCTTTCTGGTGTTCCCTGCGAGGAACCAAGGTCAACCCGTGGGGGCGTGTAAAGAACTTGTAATGCTTTTGCTCCTACTTTATTATCCTTGCTAATAGACTTCATTTGCAAGCCCCGTTCCGACAATACTGCCCCTTTTTTCCCTTTTCGGTAGCTTGGTGCTCTACGCCGGCAGGTCCCAGTCCCAAGAGCTGCAGCCGTCGCCGGTATGCCAGGTCGCGATGCCATGGTCAAGGCCAGGAGGTGAGCGGCCCGAGGTCTTGTAAGAGCTCCTAAGGCATGATGCTCAAAAGGTCCCCCTTGGCATGCAAGCGGCTTCCGGAGGCTAAAAAAGTGGGGTGACATTGTCGATACGTGACTGATGGATCCAACTCCTCGAGTGATGACGTCATACTGATGGGGTGCACAACTTATATTGATGAGTGCGAAGTGATTCCTCAAGCCTGGCTTGCTTCCGATGTCGCGTGGCTGAGATTTCACGATTTCCTTCCCACTTGCCCTAGAGTTCTGCGTCGGCAGAGCCTGGCCCCGCGCGTACCTCAGCTGCCGTTGGGTCGTCCGGATCACCAGGACGAGACCAAGGGGTGAGGGGCTACGTGACCAGTTAGGCTCCTGAGTCGCGATGCTCCGGAGTCCCCCTTGACGTATGAACGGCCCCCGGAGAGGAAATGCTGGACTTAGGCCTTGGTGTTCTGCGTTGGCAGGACCCGACCCTGCGCATACCTCAGCCGCCACTGGCTTGTATGGATCACCAAGACAAGACCAGGGAGTGAGGGGCTACGTGGCCAGTTAGTCCCTTGGGTCGCGATGCCCAAGGGTCCCCTTGACGTATGAACAAACCTGAGCTCTCTAAGCCGACCTCCCCTTCTCCCGTCCTTCTTGGTGCTCTGCGTCCTCGGGTCCCGACACTCGACCAAAGCTCAGCTCCCGCTGGTATGCCAGGTTGCGGTGCCGTGGTCAAGGCCAGGGGGTGAAGGCTGGAGAGTTAGTAGGAGCCCTTGAGACGCGATGCTCAGAGGCCCCATTTAACGCTCAATCGAATTACGTGAGAAGGGGAGACTGGCAGGATTGCCTGCCGTCGTGCGCCTGAGACTCATGCGGGTTAGCCTGAAGCAGCACAACTTGGGATCGCGCCTACCACCGGGCCTCTGATAACCTCTCAGGAAGACGAAGGCACCGAGGACCTGGTGAGGTGACGTATGCGGAGCAGGCCGCGAGTCAGAGCTCGATCTCTTAGATTTGTCAGCATTGCAGGGACGAACCCAAGCACAAGCGTCGTGCCAACATATGCAGCCCCCGCCGCGGGATGAGCAAAAGTCCATTAGGCAGCGTGGGAGGTCAAAATAGGTGAGTAGGTGATGCCCGTGAGGCAAATCGTGAGAGGAAATGAGGTAGACCAAGCAACGTAAAATGCGATACATGCCACAGGGATGGATCCGCGCGGCTTGGGGATGATGCGGCCCGAGGGGGCGCCCCCAACAAAGTAAGCTAAAGATGCAAAAGGATACATGCCACAGGGTCGGGCCCGTGCGACCTGGGAATGATGCAGCCCGAGGGGCGCTCCCAGCTGAACAAGATTGGAAAATGTCACCTGGCACATTAGCTGAAGTAGTGTTGGTGCAGCTGAAGATGCTTGATGCAGACGCCGTTCCTCACGAGCCGCCCGACTCCGGGGCCTCACGAGGCTTCGGAGGTTCCCAGAGCTCGCAAAGAACCGAGGCCACCTCCGCCAAGATCTCTTGATGCCTGGACTGACGAGTCACCAGGACCTCCCGCATGTGGCGCTGGTGCAGGGTTTCTTAGTTCGGCAGGCCAAAGGGCATGCGGACGTAGCTATGAGGGGGGCCCTCGCACCGGCCCACCTGAGAGGGCCAGTAGAGCTCCTGAGACGCGATCCTGTTGAGTGCTGGGACATTGACGCAGCCACGCAGCCCGTCGCCCGAGCCCGGGGCGACAGCTGCACTCCGAGGTGCCAGGCGGCGCTCGCCCCACATTGCTCTTGGCACCTGCAAGTCTTCGATAGTCTGGCTGATGAACTCCTGAGTGCTTGGTGCCTCACGCCTTGAGGCCTCCAAAGGGAAACGTGTGGTGAAGCACGCCTCCACATGGTGCCCGAGTGCCTCCCTCGAGACATTGGCTACGTTAGAGGCCCTCCAGAGGAGAGCCCCCAAGCCCAGCCCGAGGGGAGCGCCGGGCGCGCCTTCCTATGTGAGGGAGGGAGGCACCCCATCCCTGGGCGCAGGTCATGAGGTGTGGCCACCAGACAACGTAACTTCATGAGGCTCCAGGGCGAGTAACTGCTTCTTCTTCTTGGGGATGGCCTTAGGAGGGTAGGCGGTGCCATCGTTGTCTAGGTCCTCGACTGCCGCTGCCTGGTAAGCGTGCTCGAGTGAGCACACTGCGTCCTTCTCTTCACGAGCGACAACGATGATGCCACCACTTCTTGGCATCTTGAGGACATTGTGGCCGTGGTGAGTCACCGCCATGAACTTGGCCAGGGCCGGGTACCTGAGGATGGCGTTGTATGGGAGATGAATGTAGGCGACGTCGAAGTCGATGAGCTTAGTGTGGTAGTTGTCGCGCTAGCCAAAGGTGACAGGCAGGTGGACCTGCCCTATGGGGGTGGTGGATCCGTCAGTCACTCTAGAGAAAGGCTTGGTAGGTAGTAGCTGATCGTATGGTACTTGAAGGCCGTCGAATGTCTCGATGGCAGGACACTAAGCCCTGCGCTGCCATCGATTAGGGTCTTGGTGACTTGAACGTTGCTGATGACGGGTGAACAAAGCATCAGGAGGGCGCCGGCCGTCGCCACGCACTTGAGCCGGTCTGCTGAACTGAAGGTGATGGGGCACTTGGAGCACCTGAGTGGGCGCATGGCTTCGAGCTTGGGGAGAGGCGCGTTCACTTCTTGGGCGAACTGCTTGAAAAGGCGTTGAGAGGCTAGGGCCTGCGCTCCGCCTAAGTTGCAGAGTTGCAGGTGATGGCACGAGGCTCCTAGAAGACCCCTGTCCCCTTGTCCTGGTCATCGTTCCTTCTTGGTGGCGGGGGAGGAGGGAGGCCAGCCTTGCCCTGGCGATGGTTCTCGCGAGGCTGGTCACTCTAGGCATCCTCACGAGGTTGGTCCCTCCATGCATCCTCACGAGGCTGATCGAGCCAACGGTCCTCCCGAGGCTGGTCACGCCACACTTGGCGGGGGCCGCGGTCATCCCAGCGCCCCCCGGTCCGACTTCCCCCACGGTTGTAGCCACGGTTGCTGCGCTCGGGGCGTTAGCTGATGCGTCCTTCATGGAGATCCCTGATCTCTTGACAGTCATGGGTGTTATGGATATGCACGTTGTGGAAGGCGCACAATAAACAATTGCTCTTGGATGACTCTGGGTAGTCGCGGCCGCGTTTCATCTATGTCTTAGCCACAAGCACTGCCACTCCCTTGCGCTTTATGTCCTTGCTCTTTGCCTTCTTGTCTTCGGTGTCACCAGCAGGGAGCTCGATGAGGGACAGGCGCCCCTCCTCAGCTCTGGCGCACTTGGTCACGAGGTTGAAAAGGTCAAGGAAAATGCACAGATCTTTGTGGATGGCGAGCTCCTCCTTCATCTTGACATCACGGACACCATCTGAGAATGCTCAAATGTTGACGCGGACTGCTACTTCTCGAGCTTGCGTTCTATTCCCTCGAAGAGGAAAGGGAGATGTAGCACAGTAGCGTAAGTATTTCCCTCAGTTTTTGAGAACCAAGGTATCAGTCCAGTAGGAGACCACGCGCGAGTCCCTCGCACTTGCACAAACAAATAAGAAATTCGCAGCCAACGTGATAAGGGGTTGTCAATCCCTTTACGGCCACATACGAAAGTGAGATCTGATAGAGATGATAGTTTATATTTTTGGTATTTTTGGTTTATAAGAACAGCAAATAAAAGCAATAAAAGTAAAGTAGATGTAGATTGATATGTTGAGAATAGACCCGGGGGCCATAGTGTTCTCTAGTGGCTTCCCTCAAGATAGCGATATTCTACGGTGGGTAAACAAATTACTGTCGAGCAATTGATAGAAAAGCAAATAATTATGAGACTTTCTATGCATGATCATTGTATATAGGCATCACGTCCGAGACAAGTAGACCGAAACGATTCTGCATCTACTACTATTACTCCACACATCGACCGCTATCCAGCATGCATCTAGTGTATTGAGTTCATAAGAACAGAGTAACGCCTTAAGCAAGATGACATGATGTAGAGGGATAAACTCAAGCAATATGATATAAACCCCATTTTTTATCCTCGATGGCAACAATACAATACGTGCCTTGCTGCCCCTACTGTCACTGGGAAAGGACACCGCAAGATTGAACCCAAAGCCAAGCACTTCTCCCATTGCAAGAACTATAGATCTAGTAGGCCAAACCAAACCAATAATTCAAAGAGACCTGCAAGGATATTATGAGCACACATAAAAAGTTCATAGAAGAACCAAATATCTTTCATAGATAATCTTGATCATAAACTCACAATTCATCGGATCTCGACAAACACACCGCAAAAAGAGATTACATCGAATAGATCTCCTCGAAGACCGAGGAGAACTTTGTATTGAGATCCAGAGAGAGAGAAGAAGCCATCTAGATTCTAGCTATGGACCCGAAGGTCTGTGGTAAACTACTCACAACTCCTGGTGAGGGCAATGATGATGATAATGAAGAACTCCATGATGGATCCCCCTCCGGTGGAGCTCTGGAACATGCTGCAAGATTGGATCTCACAGGAACAGAAGGTTACGGCGGTGGAATTAGGGTTTTCTCTCTGTCCATAGAGGTTTTGGGGTACGCAGACTTATATAGGAAGAAGGAGGGCACCAGGGGAGTCACGGGGGCCCCACGAGGCAGGGGGCGTGCCCTGGGAAGGGGGGCGCACCCCCACCCTCGTGGCTCTTCTGACGTGTTTCTCAAGTTGTTCGTGCGTGATTTTCTCCAAAAATATTTCTCACGAAGGTTTCATTCCGTTTGGACTCCGTTTGATATTCTTTTTCTGCAAAACCCTGAAACAGGCAAAAAACAACAATCTGGACTAGGCCTTTGGGTTAGTAGGTTAGTCCCAAAAATGATATAAAAGTGAATGATAAAGCCCATTAAACATCAAAGACTTCATAAATAAAAGCATGGAACAATAAAAAATTATAGATACATTGGAGACGTATCAAGCATCCCCAAGCTTAATTCCTGCTCGTCCTCGAGTTGGTAAATGATAAGGAAAGAATTATTGATGTGGAATGCTAACCAATATAGTTTCTCAATGTAATTCTCTTAATTGTGGCATGAATGTTCAGATCTGAAAGATTCAAGATAAAAGTCTATATTGACATAAGAAACAATAATACTTCCAGCACACTAACAATGCAATCATGTCTTCTCAAATTACTATGGCTAAAGAAAGTTATCCCTGCAAAATCATATAGTCTAGCTATGCTCCCTCTTCATCACACAAAATATTCATATCATGCACAACCCCGATTTCAGCCAAGCACTTGTTTTCATACTCTATCTTTTCAAACCTTTCAACTTTCACGTAATACATGAGCATGAGCCATGGACATAGCACTATGGGTGGATTAGAGAGGTGGTTGTGGAGAAGACAAAAGGAGGGAGATAGTCTCACATCAACTAGGTGTATCAACGGGCTATGGAGATGCCCATCAATAGATATAAATGTGAGTGAGTAGGGATTGCCATGCAACGGATGCACTAGAGCTAAATATGAATGAAAGCTCAACAAAAGAAACTAGTGGGTGTGCATCCAGCTTGCTTGCTCACGAAGACCTAGGGCATTTGAGGAAGCCCATCATTGGAATATACAAGCCAAGTTCTAAAATGAAAAAATCCCACTAGCATATGAAAGTGACTAAGCATGAGACTCTCTACAATGAAGAACATTGTGCTACTTTGAAGCACAAGTGTGGAAAAAGATAGTAGCAATTGTCCCTTTTTTGGGCCTTTCTCTTTTTTTCTTTTTTTTTTGCGGAGGGGCTTTATAGATTCAGCCTTTCCTCCCATGGGACAATGCTCTAATAATGATGATCATCACACTTTCATTACAACACGAAATTACAACTCGATACTACAACAACAAAGTATGACTCTATATGAATGCCTCCGGCGGTGTACCGCTATGTGCAATGAAACAAGAGTGACATGTATGAAAAGTTATGCATGGTGGCTTTGCCACAAATACGATGTCAACTACATGATCATGCATGGAAATATGACAATATGATGCGTGTCATATAAACGGAACGGTGGAAAGTTGCATGGCAATATATCTCGGAATGGCTATGGAAATGACATGATAGGTAGGTATGGTGGCTGTTTTGAGGAACAATATGGTGGCTGTTTTGAGGAAGGATATATAGTGGGTTTATGGCACCGGCGAAAGTTGCACGGTACAAGAGAGGCTAGCAATGGTGGAAGGGTGAGAGTGCGTATAATCCATGGACTCAACATTAGTCATAAGAACTCATATACTTATTGCAAAAATCTACGAGTCATCAAAATAAAGCAATCACTGCATGCTCCTAGGGGGGAGGTTGGTAGGAGTTAACCATCGCGCGCCCCGACCTCCACACAAAGGTTGGCACTTTACAAATACCTCATGCTCTAACTTCGTCACATAGCGGTGCACCATACGTGCATGCTACGGGAATCACTAACCTTAACACAAGTATTTCTCAGTTTTATAATAACTCCACTAGCATGACTCTAATATCATTATCCTCAAATCTCAAAACAATTATCAAGCATCCAAAATCTAATTCTATTCAATGCACTTGGTGTGAAAATTTTACTACATTGACATTGGATGTTTATCACGTGAAGACTAGTTTCTTTAGCCTAGACACATTACCATGCTGTTTTAATAGACTCTCAAAAGGATATAAGTGAAGCATGAGAGTTCAACAATTTCTACAAAATATTACCACCACCGTGCTCTAAAAGATATAAGTGAAGCACTAGAGCAAAAACTATTCAACTCAAAAGATATAAGTGAAACATATAGAGTGTTCTAACAATTTCTAGGCCATAGTTAACTCTCTCAAATAGGTGTGTCCAGCAAGTATGATTGTGGCAAACTAACAAGTAAAGACTCAAATTATCCAAGATGCTCTAAGCAAAACACATATTAGGTTGCGAATAAAAATATAGCTCCAAGTATAGTTACCGATGGATGAAGACGAAAGAGGGGATGCCTTCCCGGGGCATCCCCAAGCTTAGGCTTTTTATTATCTTGAATTAGTTGGGGTGCCATGGGCATCACCAAGCTTAGGCCTTTGCTACTCCTTGTTCCATAGTCCATCAAAGCAATACTCAAAACTTGAAAACTTCACAACACAAAACTTAGACAAAAATTCTCGTGAGCTCCGTTAGTATAAGAAAGCAAACAACTACTCAAAGGTGCAGCAATGAATTCATTCTTAGTTTATATTGGTGTTAAACCTAATGTATTCCAACTTCTCTATGGTTCATATCCTCCAATACTACTCATAGAAGCATTGAAATAAGCAAACAACACACGAAAAACAAAATCCGTCAAAAACAGAATAGTCTGTAGTAATCTGCAGGTTTCGCCTACTTCTGGAACTCCAAAAAATTGAAACTAAATTGGTAAATTTGCGGAATTTTTCTACCAATTATCTGAAAAAAGAATCAACTAAAAATAACGCTCCAGTATAATCTGAAGACCACTTTAGCGAGTGCTAATGATTCTGTTTTTCACAGCAATATCACATAAACTTCACACAAGTCTTCCCAAAGGTTGTACTTGGCACAAACACTAAATGAAACATGAAACCACATCTAATCAGAGGCTAGATGCAATATTTATTCCCTAACAGCAACAAAAACAAAAATTATAAAGTTGGGTTGCCTCCCAACAAGCGCTATCGTTTTACGCCCCTAGCTAGGCACGATACAAGATAGATCTAGGTATTGCCATCTTTGGAAGGCAATCCATAAGTGGCTCTCATGATAGATTCACATGGCAATTTGATTTACTTTCTAGGAAAGTGTTCCATGCCTTTCCTTCATATCAGTAATTGCACCAATCGTTCTAAGGAAAGGTCTAGCAAGAATAATAGGACATGAAGGATTGCAATCTATATCAAGAACAATGAAATCTACGTGCAGATAATTCCTATTAGCAACAATAAGAACATCATTAATTCTTCCCATAGGTTCCTTAATAGTGGAATACTCAAGATGCAGATTTAAAGAACAATCATCAAGCTCATGGAACCCTAGCAAATCACACAAAGTTTTTGGGATAGTGGAGACACTTGCACCCAAATCACACAAAGCATAGCATTCGTGATCTTTTATTTTTATTTTGATAGTAGGTTCCCACTCATCATAAAGCTTTCTAGGGATAGAAACTTCCAACTCAAGTTTTTCTTCATAAGATTGCATCAAAGCATCAACTATGTGTTTGGTGAAAGCATTATTTTGACTATAAGCATGCGGAGAATTTAGTACGGATTGCAACAAGGAAATACAACCAATCAAAGAGGAATTGTCATAATTGAATCCCTTGAAATCCAAAGTAGTGGGTTCATCACTATGCAAAGTTTTAATCTCTTCACTCCCACTTTTAGCAATTTTAGCATCAAGATCTAAAAACTCCGAATCATTGGGACACCTTAAAGCAGAATCATCTCCAAGCCTATCTTCATCAAGATTTATACTAGAAAACAAGGATCTAATAGGAGCACAGCAATAACTTTCATATCTTCATCTTTATTTTCATGATAACTAGAAGAACACGCTTTAGTATAATCCTCTCTTTTAGCATGCATCCTAGCGGTTCTTTCTTTGCATTTATCAATGGAAATTCTCATGGCTTTGAGAGACTCACTGATATCATGCTTAGGTGGGATAGATCTAAGTTTCAGAGAATCAACATCAAGAGTAATTCTATCCACACTTCTAGCCAATTCATCAACCTTAAGCAATTTTTCTTCAAGCAAAGCATTGAAATTCTTTTGCGAGATCATAAACTCATTAACAGTAGTTTCAAATTTAGAAGGCATCTTTCCATAAGAGTTGTTGTAAGAATTACCATAATTATTAGAGGAATTACTAGGAAAAGTCCTAGGATTAAAATTACCTCTATAAGCATTGTTACCAAAATTATTCCTACCAACAAAATTCACATCCAAAGATTAATTGTTATTCTCAATCAAAGTGGACAAAGGCATATCATTAGGACCATAAGAAGCACTCTTAGCAGCAAATAATTTCATAAGTTCATCCATCTTTCCAGTCAAAACACTAATTTCTTCAATAGCATGCACTTTTTTACTAGTACATCTTTCGGTGTGCCATTGAGAATAATTAACCATAATATTATGTAGGAGTTTGGTAGCTTATCCTAAGGTAGTTTCCATGAAAGTGCCTCTGGCGGCCGAATCTAAAAGATTTCTAGAAGCAAAATTCAAGCCAGGATAAAAGTTCTGAATAATCATCCATAGATTCAAACCATGTGTAGGGCAATTACATATCATCAATTTCATTCTCTCCCAAGCTTGTGCAACATGCTCATGACCTAGTAGCTTAAAATTCATAATATCATTTCTAAGAGAGATGATCTTAGCAGGAGGGAAATACTTAGAGATAAAAGCATCTTTGCACTTATTCCATGAATCAATACTATTTCTATGCAAAGAGGAAAACCAAGTTTTAGCACGATCTCTGAGTGAAAACGGAAATGACTTCAATTTAACAATATCGTTATCCGTATCCCTTTTCTTTTGCATATCACACAAATCAACAAAGTTGTTAGATGGGTAGCGGCATCTTCACTAGGAAGGCCGGAGAATTGATCTTTCATGACAAGATTCAACAAAGCAGCATTGATCTCACAAGATTCAGCATCGGTAATAGGAGCAATCGGAGTGCTAATAAAATCATTATTGTTGGTATTGGAGAAGTCACACAATTTTGTATTGTTCTGAGCCATAGTGACAAGCAAGCAATCCAACACACACAAGCAAACAAGAAGCAAGCGAATGATAAACACACAGCGGAAGAAGGGCAAATAAAACAACAATGGTGAAGTGGGGGAGAGGAAAACGAGAGGCAGATAAATGTAATGCAAAGGATAAGGGTTTGTGATAGGTACTTGGTATATGACTTTTGCGTAAGCCTCCTCGGCAACGGCGCCAGAAATTATTCTTGCTACTACTCGAGCTTGCTTTGTATTCCCTCGAAGAGGAAAGGGAGATGCAGCACAATACCGTAAGTATTTCCCTCAGTTTTTGAGAACCATGGTATCAATCCAGTAGGAGACCACGCGCGAGTCCCTCGCACCTACACAAACAAATAAGAACTTTGCAGCCAACGCGATAAGGGGTTGTCAATCCCTTTATGGTCACTTACGAAAGTGAGATCTGGTAGAGATGACAGTTTATATTTTTGGTTTATAAGAACAGCAAATAAAAGCAATAAAAGTAAAGTAGATTTAGATTGATATGTTGAGAATAGACCCGGAGGCCATAGTGTTCTCTAGTGGCTTATCTCATGATAGCGATATTCTACGGTGGGTAAACAAATTACTGTCGAGCAATTGATAGAAAAGTGAATAATTATGAGACTATCTAGGCATGATCATTGTATATAGGCATCACGTCTGAGACAAGTAGACCGAAACGATTCTGCATCTACTACCATTATTCCACACATCGACCACTATCCAGCATGCATCTAGTGTATTGAGTTCATAAGAACAGAGTAACGCCTTAAGAAAGCTGACATGATGTAGAGGGATAAACTCAAGCAATATGATATAAACCCCATCTTTTTATCCTCGATGGCAACAATACAATACGTGCCTTGCTGCCCCTACTATCACTGGGAAAGGACACCGCAAGATTGAACCCAAAGCCAAGCACTTCTCCCATTGCAAGAACTATAGATCTAGGAGGCCAAACCAAACCAATAATTCGAAGGGACTTGCAAGGATATTATGAGCACACATAAAAAGCTCGAAGAAGAACCAAATATCTTTCATAGATAATCTTGATCATAAACTCACAATTCATCGGATCTCGACAAACACACCGCAAAAAGAGATTACATTGAATAGATCTCCTCGAAGACCGAGGAGAACTTTGTATTGAGATCCAGAGAGAGAGAGAGAGAGAGAAGAAGCCATCTAGGTACTAGCTATGGACCCGAAGGTCTGTAGTAAACTACTCACAACTCTTGGTGAGGGCAATGATGATGATGATGAAGAACTCCACGATGGATCCCCCTCCGGTGGAGCTCCGAAACAGGCTCCAAGATGGGATCTCACGGGAATAGAAGGTTACGACGGTGGAATTAGGGTTTTCTCTCTGTCCATGGAGGTTTTGTGGTACGTAGACTTATATAGGAAGAAGAAGGGCACCGGGAGAGTCATGGGGGCCCCACGAGGCAGGAGGGTGCGCCCTGGGAAGGGGGCGCGCCCCTGATACGTCCATTTTGCATCATGCTTATAAGTTGATATTTATTACATTATGGGCTGATCATACATGTTTTGTCACAATACTTATGCCTTTTCCCTCTTATTTTGTAAGGTTTACATGAAGAAGGGGGAATGCCGGCAGCTGGAATTCTGGGCTGGAAAAGGAGCAAACTCTGGAAACCTATTCTGCACAACTCCAAAAGCCCCGAAACTTCACAGAACATTTTTTCGGAAAATATAAAAATATCTGGCGGAAGAAACCCACGAGAGGGGCCACTGGCTGGCCTCGAGGGTGGGGGGTGCGCCCCCTTCCCAGGGCGCGTCCCCTGCCTCAAAGGCAAGCCGATGGGCCCCAGGTGCCCATCTTCTCCTATATGAAGCGTTTTGACCTGAAAAAAAAATCAGGAGAAGGCTTTCGGGACCAGACGCCGCAGTCTCGAGGCGGAACCGAGGCGGAAACCAATCTAGGGCTCTAGCAGAGCTGTTCTACTGGGGATACTTCCCTCCAGGAGGGGGAAATCATCACCGCCGTCATCACCAACAACTCTCCCATCTTGGGGAGAGCTATCTTCATCAACATCTTCACCAGCACCATCTCCTCTCAAACCCTAGTTCATCTCTTGTATCCAATCTTTGTATCAAAACCTCAGATTGGTAAGTGTGGGTTGCTAGTAGTGTTGATTACTCCTTGTAATTGATGCTAGTTGGTTTATTTGGTGGAAGATCTTATGTTCAGATCCCTTATGCATATTAATACCCCTCTGATCATGAACAATATTATGTCTTGTGAGTAGTTACTTTTGTTCCTGAGGACATGGGAGAAGTCTTGCTATTAGTAGTCATGTGAATTTGGTCTTCGTTCGATATTTTGATGAGATGTCTGTTGTCTCTCCTCTAGTGGTGTCATGTGAACGTCGACTACATGACACTTCACCATTATTTGGGCCTAGAGGAGGGCATTAGGAAGTAATAAGTAGATGATGGGTTGCTAGAGTGACAGAAGCTTAAACCCTAGTTTATGCGTTGCTTCGTAAGGGGCTGATTTGGATCCATATGTTTCAGGCTATGGTTAGGTTTACCTTAATACTTCTTTTGTAGTTGCGGATGCTTGCATTAGAGGTTAATCATAAGTGGGTGGCTTGTCCAAGTAAGGGCAGCACCCAAGCACCGGTCCACCCACATACCAAATTATCAAAGTACCGAACGCAAATCAGATGTTCGTGATGAAAACTAGCTTGACGATAATTCCCATATGTCCTCGGGAGCGCTTTACCTTGCATAAGAGTTTGTCCAGGCTTGTCCTTTGCTACAAAAAGGATTGGGCCACCTTGCTGCACCTTATTTACTTTTACCGTTTGTCACTTGCTACCAATTATCTTATCACCAAACTATCTGTTACCTATAATTTCAGTGCTTGCAGAAAATACCTTACTGAAAATTGCCTATCGTTTCCTTCTGCTCCTCGTTGGGTTCGACACTCTTACTTATCGAAAGGACTACGATAGATCCCCTACACTTGTGGGTCATCAAGACTCTTTTTTGGCGCCGTTGCCGGGGAGTGAAGCGCCTTTGGTAAGTGGAATTTGGTAAGGAAAAATTTATATAGTGTGCTGAAATTTATTGTCACTTGTTACTATGGCTCAAAATCCTTTGAGGGGCTTGTTCGGGGTATCTTCACCCCGAGCAGAAGAGCAAAGAGTTGCTCCTCAACCTACTGCACCTATTGAAAATGTTCGCTTTGAGATTCCTTCGGGTATGATAGAGAAACTGCTTGAAAATCCTTATACAGGAGACAACACACTTCACCCCGATGTACATCTAATCTATGTGGATGAAGTTTGTGGATTGTTTAAGCTTGCAGGTATGCCCGAGGATGTTATCAAGAAGAAGTTTTTCCCTTTATCTTTGAAGGGAGATGCATTGACATGGTTTAGGCTATGCGATGATATGGGATCTTGGAACTATAATCGTCTGAAGTTGGAATTTCATCATAAGTTCTACCCTATGCACCAGGTTCATCGTGATTGTAATTATATTTATAATTTCTGGCCTCTCGAAGGAGAAAGCATCGCTCAAGCTTAGGGGAGGCTTAAGTCAATGTTATATTCATGCCCCAATCATGAGCTCTCAAGAGAAATGATCATTCAAAATTTTTATGCTCGACTTTCTCATAATAATCGCTCCATGCTCGATACTTCTTGTTCTGGCTCTTATATGATAAAGACTATTGACTTCAAATGGGATTTATTGGAAAGAATTAAACGCAACTCCGAAGATTGGGACCTCGATGAAGGTAAGGAGTCAGGTATGACCCCAAGTTTGATTGTGTTAAAGCTTTTACGGACACCGATGTTTTCCGTGAGTTTAGCACTAAATATGGACTTGACTCTGAGATAGTAGCTTCTTTCTATGAATCTTTTGCTACTCATGTTGATCTCCCCAAGAAGATGTGGTTTAAATATCATCCACCTATTGAAGTAAAAGTAGTTGAACCTATTAATGTTGAAGAAAAGACTATCACTTATAATGTTGATCCTGTTATACCTACTGCTTATATCAAGAAACCACCTTTCCCTGTTAGAATAAAGGATCACGCTCAAGCTTCAGCTGTAGTCCATAAGAGTAATACTAGAACACCTACACCCTCTGAGCAAATTAAAGTTGAACCTAGTGTTGCTATGGTTAAATATCTCTTGGTAGAAGATTTAGATGGACATGTTATTTATCTCCAAGAAGAGTCTGCTAGGATAGCCAAACCCATTGCTAGGAATAAACATAAACCTATCGTAGGCTTGCCCGTTATCTCTGTTAAGATAGGAGATCATTGCTATCATGGTTTATGTGACGTAGGTGCTAGTGCGAGTATTATCCCTCTTGCCTTGTATAATGAAATTATGCATGATATTGCACCTGTTGAGTTAGAAGGGATTGATGTCACTATTAAGCTTGCTAATAGAGATACTATTTCACCAGTGGGGATTGTTAGAGATATTGAAGTCTTGTGTGGGAAGGTTAAATACCCTGCTGATTTTCTTGTTCTTAGTTCCCCACAAGATGCTTTTTGCCCCATTATATTTGGCAGACCCTTCTTGAATACCGTTAATGCCAAGATAGACTGTGTGAAAGATATTGTCACTGTCGGATTAGGGGATATGTCTTATGATTTTAACTTTGCTAAATTCTGTAGACAACCCCATGAAAAGGCACCACCCAGTAAGGATGAACTTATTGGTCTTGCTTCTATTGCTGTGCCACCTAATGATCCTTTAGAACAATACTTACTAGACCATGAAAATGATATGCAAATGAATGAGAGAAGGTAGATAGATGAAATATTCCTTACACGGGGACCCGTATTGAAAAACAATTTGCATGTTGAAATCCTAGGGGATCCTCCTCCACCAAGGGCGATCCCGTGTTTGAACTTAAACCTTTGCCCGATAATCTTAAGTATGTTTATCTTGATGAAAAGAAGATATATCCTGTTATTATTAGTGCTAACCTTTCAGAGCATGAAGAAGAAAGATTATTGAAAACTCTGAAGAAGCACCGAGCTGCTATTGGATATACTCTGGATGATCTTAAGGGCATTAGTCCCACTATATGTCAACACAAGATAAAATTGGAAGAAAATGCTAAACTAGTTATTGATCATCACCGACGGTTAAATCCTAAGATGAAAGAAGTGGTAAGGAAGGAAATTCTAAAGCTTCTAGATGCAGGTATTATCTATCCTATTGCTGATAGCCAGTGGGTAAGTCCTGTCCATTGTGTTCCTAAGAAAGGAGGTATGACCGTTGTCCCTAATGATAAAGATGAATTGATCCCGCAAAGAATAGTTACAGGTTATAGGATGGTAATTGATTTCCGTAAGTTAAATAAAGCTACTAAGAAAGATCATTACCCCTTGCCATTTATTGATCAAATGCTAGAAAGATTATCCAAACATACTCATTTCTTCTTTCTAGATGGTTATTCTGGTTTCTCTCAAATACCTGTGTCAAAGGGGGATCAAAAAAATACCACCTTTACTTGTTCTTTCGGTACCTTTGCTTATAGACGCATGCCTTTTGGTTTATGTAATGCACCTGCTACCTTTCAAAGATGCATGATGGCTATATTCTCTGACTTTTGTGAAAAGATTGTTGAGGTTTTCATGGATGATTTCTCTGTTTATGGAACCTCTTTTGATGATTGCTTAAGCAACCTTGATCGAGTTTTGCAGAGATGTGAAGACACTAACCTTGTCTTGAATTGGGGGAAGTGCCACTTTATGGTTAATAAAGGCATTGTCTTGGGACATAAAATTTCTGAAAGAGGTATTGAAGTTGACAAAGCTAAAGTGGATGCTATTGAAAAGATGCCATGCCCTAAGGATATCAAAGGTATACGAAGTTTCCTTGGTCGGGTTTTATAGGAGGTTCATTAAGGACTTCTCCAAAATCTCCAGGCCTCTGACTAATCTTTTACAGAAAGATATTCCTTTTGTCTTTGATGATGATTGTCTAGAAGCATTTGAAATACTTAAGAAAGCATTGATCTCTGCACCTATTGTCCAGCCTCCTGACTGGAACTTACCCTTTGAGATTATGTGCGATGCTAGTGATTATGCTGTAGGAGCTGTTTTAGGGCAAAAAGTCGATAAGAAATTGAATGTTATCCAGTATGCTAGTAAAGCTCTAGATAGTGCCCAAACAAATTATGCTACCACTGAGAAAGAATTTTTAGCAGTTGTGTTTGCTTGTGATAAGTTTAGACCTTACATCGTTGATTCTAAAGTAACTATTCACACTGATCATGCTGCTATCAAATACCTTATGGAAAAGAAAGATGCTAAATCTAGACTTATTAGATGGGTCCTCTTACTACAAGAATTTGACTTGCATATTATTGATAGAAAGGGAGCTGAGAACCCCGTAGCAGATAACTTGTCTAGGTTAGAGAATATACTTGATGACCCACAACCTATTGACGATAGCTTTCCTGATGAACAACTAGCTATCATAAGTACTTCTCGTACTGCTCCTTGGTATGCTGATTATGCCAATTACATTGTTGCTAAGTTTATACCTCCTAGCTTCACATACCAGCAAAAGAAAAAGTTCTTCTATGATTTGAGACATTACTTTTGGGATGACCCACATCTTTATAAAGAAGGAGTAGATGGTATATTAGACGTTGTGTGCCTGAGCATGAACATGAACAAATCTTACACAAGTGCCACTCCAAAGCTTATGGAGGACACCATGCGGGAGACAGAACTGCCCACAAGGTATTGCAATCCGGTTTTTATTGGCCTACTCTCTTCAAGGATGCCCGTAAGTTTGTCTTATCATGTAATGAATGTCAAAGAATTGGCAATATTAGTAGACGTCAAGAAATGCCTATGAATTATTCACTTGTTATTGAACCATTTGATGTTTGGGGCTTTGATTATATGGGACTTTTTCCTTCCTCTAGTGGGTACACACATATCCTAGTTGTTGTTGATTACGTTACTAAGTGGGTAGAAGCTATTCCAACTAGTAGTGCTAATCATAACACCTCTATTAAGATGCTTAAAGAAGTTATATTTCCAAGGTTTGGAGTCCCTAGATATCTAATGACTGATGGTGGTTCACACTTTATTCATGGTGCTTTCCGTAAGATGCTTGCTAAGTACGATGTCAACCATAGAATTGCATCACCTTATCACCCACAAACTAGTGGCCAGGTAGAACTAAGTAATAGGGAGTTGAAATTAATCTTGCAAAAGACAGTTAATAGGTCTAGAAAGAATTGGTCCAAGAAACTAGATGATGCATTATGGGCCTATAGAACTGCATACAAAAATCCTATGGGTATGTCTCCATATAAGATGGTATATGGAAAAGCTTGTCACTTACCTCTTGAGCTAGAACATAAGGCATATTGGGCTATCAAAGAGTTCAATTATGATTTCAAACTTGCCGGTGAAAAGAGGCTATTTGATATTAGCTATCTCGATGAATGGAGAACCCAGGCCTACGAGAACGCCAAATTATTTAAAGAAAAAGTTGAAAGATGGCATGACAAAAGGATACAAAAGCGTGAGTTTAACGTAGGTGATTATGTTTTGCTATTCAACTCTCGTTTAAGATTTTTTGCAGGAAAACTTCTCTCCAAGTGGGAAGGACCTTACGTTATCGAGGAGGTCTATCGTTCCGGTGCCATAAAAATCAACAACTTCGAAGGCACAAATCCTAAGGTGGTGAATGGTCAAAGGATCAAACATTATATCATAGGTAATCCTATAAATGTTGAAACTAATATTATTGAAACCATAACCCCGGAGGAATACATAAGGGACACTTTCCAGAATGATTCAGCCTCCGAAAAGGAAGAGGTACGTGATACAGTAAGTAAACCGACTCCAAAACAGTTCTAAAGGCAATTTTTCTCCGTTTTGGAATATTTAGAAAAATAGAAAAATGAACCGCAGTCCAGAAGAGACACGAGGTGGCCTCGAGGGTAGGGGGTGTGCCCCCCTTCCCAGGGCGCGCCCCCTGCCTCGAGGGCACCCCGTGTGTCCCCTGGACTCCGTTTTCTTGTGGGTTACGACTTTTGTTCGGGAAAAAATCATTATATATACTCCCGAAGGTTTTGACCTCTGTATCACGCAGAATTCCTCTGTTTTCTTTTCAAGCCTCTTTTGTCACAGATAAAAGCAATATGTCGTCCCAGGATTCGGAGGGAGAAAGCTATGTGGCTGATTCCCTTACTGACCCTAAGTTCTATGGTGATTTGGAGCATTATGGTTGGACCACGGAAGAAGACGAGGATCAGGATTCAAAGAGGAAGGACTGGACTAGCTCAGACGAAGACGAGGTCCAACTACCTCAACCTGGAGACATGCACGTGGTGTTCAAAAAGTCGAGCCTCCTGGACAGAATAAAGAAACCTAAGATCGAATTTATCCCTTTTAAGCTCTTGCAGGAAAACAAGCAGGCATTATTCAAGAGCATATTAAATCTTGAGCAAGAGATCAATGATCTAAAGGTGCAAAATTATGTCCTTAAGCGTAAGCTCAGGAAGAAGCCATCACCACCAACCCCGAAGAAGGAGACATAATCATATGGGTATGGGCACTCCCCTTGGCAACTGCCAAGCTTGGGGGAGTGACCCCCGTATCGTATCACCATCACCCCTATCTTTACCGTTTTACTTAGTTCGATCCTTTTGGTAGTATCTTGATCTATTAGAATAAAGTTAGCATGATCTAGTTGTGAGCTTTTGCTTTGTGAGCTTTATCCTTTGTAATCGAGTCCGTGAGCTATATAATAAAGATTTGTGTTGAGTCAAGGGCTTGATTTCCTCACTTTGGCCATGACAAAAAGAAAGAAAACAAAAAGAGTATCAAAGAGATCATATCGGTCTTATGGGAAGTAATGACCCCACATACAAGAGTATGATAAATAAAAGTTATTGGGAGGTGACAAACATAGTTTTGGTCATCGTTGCAATTAATAGGAACTAGTAAAAGATGAGAGGCTTCACATACAAATATACTATCTTGGACATCTTTTATGATTGTGAGCACTCATTAAAGTATGCCATGCTAAAGAGTTGATGTTGGACAAGGAAGACAACATAATGGGATATGTCTTCTTATATCCGAAATAAAGTATATTTTCATGGATCTTCCAACATGTTGAGCTTGCCTTTCCCCCTCATGCTAGCCAAAACTCCTCGCACTAAGTAGAGATACTACTTGTGTTTCCATACATCCTTAAACCCAGTTTTTCCATGAGAGTCCACCATACCTACCTATGGATTGAGAAAGATCCTTCCAAGTAAGTTGTCATGTTGCAAACCCGCTAAATATGTATGATTTATTAGTGTGGGAGAAACTAGCTTTATAGGAGCTTGTGATATGGAAGTAATAAAAGCGACGGACTGCATAATAAAGGTCCTTATCACAAGTGGCAATATAAAGCGAAGTTATTCTATGCTAAGACTTTGTGCATCCAACCATAAAAACACATGACAACATCTGCTTCCCTCTGCGAAGGGCCTATCTACTATTCCTGTCCTATAAGTGTCAAGGTGATATCCACCTTTACTTTTTCATTTTATCCTTTAGCAAGCACATTGTGTTGGAAAGATCCTGATATATATACCCACTTGGATGTAAGTTTTCATGTTCTATTACTGTTGACATTACCCTTGAGGTAAAAGGTTGGGAGGCAGCACCATAAGCCCCTATCTTTCTCTGTGTCCGATTAAAACTTCATAAACATAAGTATTGCATGAGTGTGAGCAATTGTGAAAGACTATATGATAGTTGAGTATGTAGGCTTGCTGAAAAGCTCTTATATTGACTCTTTCCGATGTTATGATAAATTGCAATTGCTTCAATGACCGAGACCAAGGTTTGTTAGTTTCTAATAAAGGTTATGATGCATACTTGATATTGTGGATGAATTGTTACTTTAGCATAATGATCATATGACTATATTTATATAAGTTACTGTTATGAGAATGATCATGATGCCCTCATGTCTGTATTCTGTTTTTATCGACACCTCTATCTCTAAACATGTGGACATATTTTTCAATATCGGCTTTCGCTTGAGGACAAGCAAGGTCTAAGCTTGGGGGAGTTGATACATCCATTTTGCATCATGCTTATAAGTTGATATTTATTGCATTATGGGATGATCATAAATGTTTTGTCACAATACTTATGCCTTTTCGCTCTTATTTTGCAAGGTTTACATGAAGAAGGGGAAATGCCGGCAGCTGGAATTCTGGGCTGGAAAAGGAGCAAACTCTGGAAACCTATTATGCACAACTCCAAAAGCCCCGAAACTTCACAAAACATTTTTTCGGAAAATATAAAAAATATCTGGCGGAAGAAACCCACGATAGGGGCCACTGGCTGGCCTCGAGGGTGGGGGGCGCGCCCCCCGTCTCGAGGGCCAGCCGGTGGGCCCCAGGTGCCCATCTTCTCCTATATGAAGCGTTTTGACCTGGAAAAAATCAGGAGAAGGCTTTCGGGACCAGACGCCGCCGTCTCGAGGCGGAACCGAGGCGGAAACCAATCTAGGGCTCCGGCAGAGCTGTTCTGCCGGGGATACTTCCCTCCGGGAGGGGGAAATCGTCACCGTCGTCATCACCAACAACTCTCCCATCTTGGGGAGAGCTATCTTCATCAACATTTTCACCAACACCATCTCCTCTCAAACCCTAGTTCATCTCTTGTATCCAATCTTTGTATCAAAACCTCAGATTGGTACCTGTGGGTTGCTAGTAGTGTTGATTACTCCTTGTAGTTGATGCTAGTTGGTTTATTTGGTGGAAGATCTTATGTTCAGATCCATTATGCATATTAATACCCCTCTGATCATGAACAATATTATGTCTTGTGAGTAGTTACTTTTGTTCCTGAGGACATGGGAGAAGTCTTGCTATTAGTAGTCATGTGAATTTGGTCTTCATTCGATATTTTGATGAGATGTATGTTGTCTCTCCTCTAGTGGTGTCATGTGAACATCGACTACATGGCACTTCACCATTATTTGGGCCTAGAGGAGGGCATTGGAAAGTAATAAGTAGATGATGGGTTGCTAGAGTGACAGAAGCTTAAACCCTAGTTTATGCGTTGCTTCGTAAGGGGATGATTTGGATCCATATGTTTCAGGCTATGGTTAGGTTTACCTTAATACTTCTTTTGTAGTTGCGGATGCTTGCATTAGTGGTTAATCATAAGTGGGAGGCTTATCCAAGTAAGTGCAGCACCCAAGCACCGGTCCACCCACATACCAAATTATCAAAGTACCAAACGCGAATCAGATGATCATGATGAAAACTAGTTTGACGATAATTCCCATATGTCCTCGGGAGCGCTTTACCTTGCATAAGAGTTTGTCCAGGCTTGTCCTTTGCTACAAAAAAGGATTGGGCTATCTTGCTGCACCTTATTTACTTTTACCGTTTGTCACTTGCTACCAATTATCTTGTCACCAAACTATCTGTTACCTATAATTTCAGTGCTTGCAGAAAATACCTTACTGAAAACTGCCTATCATTTCCTTCTGCTCCTCATTGGGTTCGACACTCTTACTTATCGAAAGGACTATGATAGATCCCCTACACTTGTGGGTCATCAGCCCCCCACCCTCGTGGGCCCTTCATGGCTATTCTGACGTGGTTCTCAAGTTCTTCATGCGTGATTTTCTCCAAAAATATCTCTCACGAAGGTTTCATTCCGTTTGGACTCCGTTTGATATTCTTTTTCTGCAAAACCCTAAAACAGGCAAAAAACAACAATCTGGACTGGGCCTTTGGGTTAGTAGGTTAGTCCCAAAAATGATATAAAAGTGAATGATAAAGCCCATTAAACATCCAAGACTTCATAAATAATAGCATGGAACAATCAGAAATTATAGATACATTGGAGACGTATCTCGGACACTGTTGAAGAGTTGGATGAACTTTTGCAGGGCTACTCCTGGTTGTTGCTTGATATGCCGCAGGGGCCGGGGGCGGTCATGGGTGCCCTGGAAGTTGGCAATGAACCGCTCGCGCATCTCTCCCTAGGTGGAGATCGATCCCGCGGGCAGGTTCAGGAGCCACAAGTGCGCGCCATCCTTGAGAGCCATGGGGAACTAGTTCGCCATGATCTTCTCGTTGCCGCCAGATGCTTCGATGCTCAAATCATAGAGCTGCAGGAATTCAGCAGGGTCGGGGGTGCCGTCGTAGCGTGGAGGCAGGTCGGGCTTAAACTTCCCAGGCTAGTTGACGTTGTGCAGCTCGGGGGCGAGGGCTTTGCAGCCTGCTATCGACACCGAAGCTTGTTGGAGGAGGGGAGCTTGGTCTTGGTCCTTGTGCGCCACCACGGCGGGGGGCGCACGGTCTCGACGCGGCGGTGGAGGGAGCGATGACGCTCCTCCTCGGGGCCGCTGGATCTCTTGGCAGCTTCCTTCTTCGTGCACTGGCGCCGCACGAGGGTGGTCACGCCGCGGGGCCATGTGCCTTGGGTCTTGGACGATGCCTTGACATGCAAGTGGCAGAGGCGCTTCATGGGCCTTGTCGCCCGCATGGGGAGGCGGACGAGGCAACGAGAGGGACGACACTGGAGAGCCCCCAGCGGGGCTGACGAGCTCGGCGATGCGGTCGAGCCACTCTTCGTAGAAGTCGTCGATCTTGAGCTCGATGAGTTTGTGGGTGTAAGGGTGGTGTCGATCTTCTCTCCGACCCGGATCCCCTTTCTATGGTGGTGGCTAGCCCTATTTATAGAGGCCCGGGTCCTCTTCCCAAATATTGAGCGGGAAGGGATCCCACAACGACCAAGTTTGAAGGGGGACAACTAGTACAAGCTATCTTGACAAAAGGTGGTCTTCGCCTGCCAAAGGCTTTGGTGGTGACGCCACCGTGGGCTCCGTGATGACCTCCGCTCTGTCGTCCTGCTAGTCTTGGTCTTATTGCACCGATATGGAAACCTTTGCCCGATGCCTCGAGAATCCTCGCCCCTGCCTGCCCCTTTAGCACCAAAGAGGAAATTGGCATCCTGCGCCCGCTGGTGCCTACCTGGCCTTGGTTGTCATGGCTCACATCACGAGGGCCTCGCGAGGTGCCCCTCGCCTTGATATCTCCGCTCCTTAGGAGCCAGCCTAGTGAGGCCGCCCCAGGGGAGGTCTTGCGTTGCCCGCCTCGCGAGGCTCGGCCCCTCGCGAGGATCTTGAGTCGATGCTGATGAGGTTGGGCTGTACCAGGCCGCTGGACGAGCCACGCTCCGGGCCGCAGGTAGGCAAGTCTGGGTACCCCCGTTCCCAGAACGCCAACATCGGCTACTTCCAAATGTACCACATTCTGACTGATTGGAATGATCCGGCTTTCTCTGACAAAATTCTAATGATTTCCTTGGTTCGTAAATTTGTGTAGCTCCCCCCGAAGTCATCCAGCTGGATGACGACGAGAGGGCCGACCCGCCCAATCCTGATGCCATCAAGGAGGGAGCATCGAGTGCATACATGCCCATGCCGGATGCTTCTCCTTGCAGAGTGACCTGCAACTCCCCGTCGAAGGTTGCTACAAAGACCGCGAGGTCGAGTCCTCTAGCTCAAAGTGGCTTGGCATCCTTGTCAGTGGTGGTGCGGCCTACAGGGTTGCCCACGCTTCCCCGAGTGAAGCAGCAGTGATTGTGGCCCCGAGGCCTCCGCGTGTGACTCCGTCGACCCCAGTTACCTCCTTCACCTTGTATCATGTCCTTGAGGATCAGGTGGGGACGAGTATAGAAGCTCTGATCCAGGTGGGGATGATGTGCAACCGGCTGAAGGAGGCTTATGATGCCAGCGTAGCACTGCACACCAACGTCCGATTAAGTACCATTGTGAGTATAGTTTCCAGTCGAATCTTCTTCTTTTCTTGTTGGGATTGTAGTGCGGTTTTGCCAGTGGGTTTGGACGGAGCACACCCACTGGGTGTACATGATCCAGTGGGGGCATGCTTAGTGCACCCACTGGGTGTAGTCCCTGAGGCTCCTGTTGACTAGAGACAGTCGGCATGAGTCTTTGAGCGTTGAATTTTCTTATGTTCACTCGGAGTCTAACCAGAGCGTAGTCAAGTGGACATGATCTAGTGGGGGCAAGCTGAGTGCACCCATTGGGTGTAGTCCCCAAGGGTACCATTGACTGGAGTAGTCGACGGTAGTCTTAGAGCTATTTTTTTAGTTCCATCAACGGGTCATTTTCCAGTGGGGCCATGCTAAGTGCACCCACTAGGTGTAGTTCCAGAGACTATTGTCGATTGCGGGCAATTGATGGCAGTCTTTAGAACTGTCATTAGGCTTTCGGGACGCCCGGCGATACTCGTGTGTTGATGAGGTAATAGGTAGACCAACTCATTGCTGACTCGAAAGTCGGCCGAGTGTAGCAGGTCATCATGCGTTGTTGTCCACTATCACCTTCATTGCCAACTCAAGGGCCAATCGAGTGACGATGGGTTAGAGAGTACTTCAAGGTTTGGTATTGGTTGAGCTTGTTCCTTCCAGGGGTGCACGATCGACTCAATAGCCAGAACATACTTGAGAGTTTAGTATTGGTCCAGCTTGTTCCACTTGGTAGTCACAGGGTATTTCACGATTTGGTATTGGTCGAGCTTGTTCCTTCTAGAGGCTCTTGCTCGGATGTTTGTGAGTCGCTGCTTTTGGTTTCCCCTTTGGATTCCCCGACAGACCGATTCTTGTATTTTGCAGAGGACCTACAAGATGGGATCCCACTATTCCACCATGGATAAGGAAGTAGCGTCTCTTCGACTCGATCTGGAAGCCGAGAGGCTCAAGATCGCCCGACTGGAGCAGGAGAAGAAGGCCCTGGGAGGTAAGCTTTTTCCCTCCGTGTGGTAGCTAAATATTGTTCTTTCCTCTTGATCTAAATCGTCCCCCTCCGACAGATGTTCGTAGCGAGAATGCCCAACTTGTAATGAGGCTTAGGACCTCTATTTCTTTAGAAACCATGAAGCGGGCATTGGAAAACAAGGACAAGGACTTGGCGACGGCTGAGAAGGAAGCAAGGACCAAGGACAAGCTCACCAAAGAGAAGCTAGCTTCAGTTGGCAAGTTGGAGGAGGAGGTCAAGAACCTCGGGGCTGCCATCGAGGCTCTTACTCAGGAGAAGTTCAAGCTGGCGGAGAAGGTCACGCAGCTGGCCGACAAGAAGGATGCCCCGGAGAAACACATGGAGGAGTTGTGTGAGGGTTTCAGCAAGATGCTCTTCGGTAAGCTCTTTTCCTTGGCCGAGTGAAATCCATATGTTGCCAAATTTTCCCCGATCACCCGCTCATAGATTGTTCTTCTTGAAATAGAGCATTGTTACAACAAGGAACATGAGTTGGAGCGGCCTGAGAGAGATCTAGACCCTACTCGGCTCCTTGTCGCCGACAACGCGGCCCTTGCTATCCTCCGGCTTGAAGACCTCTTGGATAACGCACTAGGCTACATCAAGCGGACAAGACGTGAAGCGGGCCGGATTCATGAGGAGTTGCAGCCGGGTGAAGAAACTTAGAAGAACTTGGAGTCGATCATGACTCGGCTAAACGATGTTCCCGCTCGGGTGAAGGCTTGGAAGAAGTCTGCCACCCGGAGTAGTGCTAAGCCCCCGAGTGTGGAGCGAATCCTCACTCGGATTGTTTTTTAAATTAGGCGAAAGCTGGTCCGTGGCTAAGCCCCCGAGTGTGGACCGGACCCTCAATCGGATTATTTTTTCTAACTTAGGCGAAAGCTGGTCCGCGGTTAAGCCCCCCGAGTGTGGAGCAGACCCTCACTCGGATTGTTTTTTAACTTAGGCCAAAACTGGTTCACGGGTAAGCCCTCGAGTGTGGAGCGGATTGAGGGAGTCCTGGATTAAGGGGTCCTCGGGTGGCCGGATTACTCATTATGGGCCAGACTAGTGGGCCGTGAAGATTATCGCTGAAGACTATCCCCGTATCTTGATAGGACTCCCATATGTGTAAAATAGCAAGTTTAGAGTCCGGGTGTAATATTTCCTTCCTCTGCAAGATGATCATGTACAACCCTAGGTCCCTCCAGTGCATATATAAACCGGAGGGTTTAGTCCGTAGCGACAGAATCACAACATCCTAGACTAGACTTCTAGGGTTTAGTCATTACGATCTCGAGGTAGATCAACTCTTGTAACCCTATATTCATCAAGATCAACCAAGTAGGAAGTAGTGTATTACCTCGATAGAGAGGGCCCAAACCTGGGTAAACATCGTGTCCCCAGTCTCCTGTTACCATCGATCCTCAGGCGCACAGTTCGGGACTCCCTACCCGAGATCCGCCGGTTTTGACACCGACATTGGTGCTTTCATTGAGAGTTCCACTGTGTCATCGACAGAAGTATTAATGGCTCGCTTCATCATCAGCGAAGGCGCTGCACCCGGGGGGATTTTCCTCCCTGGTCAGCTTTTTGTGTTCGGCGGCTTCATGCTTCGTGCCAACATGGATGGCCACCTTGAGCAAGTTGACAGCTATGCCCCTGGTCATCAGATCAGGTTTGGAAGCTTGAACTATGTTGCTGACATCCGAGGAGACTTGATCTTCGATGGATTCACACCCATGGCTGCTGCTCCCTACCTACATGATGAAGACATCTTAGATCTGTCATCGGATCCCATCCAGGGGTCAACACCCACGATGGCTCTGGCCCTAGATCCAGAGCAGACCGCTTTGTCTGAAGATGGGAGGGTCAACCCAGCCATACAAACCACAGATTTAGCGGCGGTTGAGCCACTCACAGATCCAGAATCGAGTGGGATCCTCCCCGCCGCTGGAACGCCGGACTTGTCTCAGCTTACGAGCTCCGGACTTAGGGGATCCGCACTCTACGGGCTCAAAAGAGCGGGTTGTCGCCGAGCCTGGTCCCGCAGACCCCCAAACGCCTATCCAGCTCTCGCTCTTAAGCGAGGCGCTAGACTTGCTGCAATCTCTCACCTTAACAGAGGATTCTCAGCCGAACTATGCCTAGTTTAATTTGTGGGCCAAGGATAGGTAGATTTGCTTCCTACCCACCACCCACTTGGTAGCCATGGTCGAGGACTTAACCGACATACTAGACTATGCTTCCGAAGACATCGAAGGGATGGACCACGACACCGAAGCTGATCTAGATACAAACCCGCCTTTGACCGGTCGATGGATGGTCACTTCTACCTACGATGTGTACATGGTGGATACACCCAATGAGAAAGAAGATGACAGCGATAAAGATCTAGAGCAGGATAAGCCCGTCGGTGAACCTCCTAAACACCGGCGTCAGAAATGCCGCTCACGATCACGTCGAGGAAAGGAAAGTAACATCGGAACTGGAGACAATGACGATCCAGAGGAAGCCGATGACCCCATAGAGCCAGCGGTGGAGCAGGACAAGCGGGAAGATGGCGATACCAAACAACTCGCCGATCACAATGATTCCGAAGACAATAATTATCTACCTGTCTCCGAAAAGGATGTCAGCCTGGGAGACGAGGAATTCATAGTCCCAGAGGAACCCCTCGAACAAAAACGCTTTCAGCAATAGCTTATTGCTACAACAAGGAGCTTGAAAAAATAGTAGCAGCGACTTAAGGCCGAGTAGGATACGCTCAATGAAAGATGGAACCAAGTGCTAGACGCTGAAGAAATATATGGCCATGAGCGCCAAACAAAGAGCTATCCCAAATGCAAACTGCTGCCCCAATTCGACGAAGAGGCCCTTGCGCCAATACCGCTGAAGTACGATCGGGCTGATCAACCAGACCGACCACCTCATGGACGGGACAAAGCGGCCAGCAATGCCGTACACCAGCCTGCACCTCCCCACTATAAAGGAAAGGATACAGCGGCTCAAGGCCATATGTACGATTTACGTCAGGACCTGAATAGAAAAGCTAGTCAGGCCAGATCAATCTACAGACTAAGAGAATGTGCTCCCATGCGGGACAACGGCTATCAGGCCAAGCACGCCTGGTACGATCAAGTTCGGAACCAACACTGAACAAAGATACCGTTCGAATTACGCCACGATGTTGCGCGATACAGGGGCGCTGCACACCCTCTATGCTTCACCGATGAGGTGATGGATCATCAATTTCCAGAAGGGTTTAAACCTGTGAAGATCGAGGCATATGATGGAACGATGGACCCCGCTGTATGGATAGAAGACTTTATTCTTCACATCCACATGGCTCATGGAGATGACCTCCACGCCATCAAATACTTATCTGTCAAGCTGAAAGGGCCAGCTCGGCACTGGTTGAACAGCCTGTGAGAGAACTGCATTGGAAGTTGGCAAGATCTAGAGGATGCTTTCCGGGCTAACTTTCAGGGGACTTATGTCCGACCCCCGGACGCTGATGATCTAAGTCACATAATTCAGCAAACCGGGGAGTCAGCCCACAAGTTTTGGAATAGGTTCCTAACTAAAAAGAACCAAATTGTCGACTGTCCGGACGCCGAGGCCTTAGATGCACTCAAACACAATGTCCGGGACGAGTGGCTGGCAAGACACCTCGGCCAAGAGAAGCCGAAGACAATGACAACCCTTACTACACTCATGACCCGCTTTTTAGCGGGCGAAGATAGTTGGCTAGCTCGTAGAAGCAATAATACCAGCGACCCTGGCACTTCCGAAGTTAGGGACGGTAATGGCAAGCCACGACGTAATAAGAAGAAATGTCAAAACAATATCGGAGAAACAGATGACACGGCAGTAAATGCTGGATTCAGTGGTTGCAAGCCCGGTCAGCGGAAGAAGCCATTTAAAGGCAACAGAGACAGTCCACCTAGCCTGGACAAAATACTAGAAAGGCCTTGCCAGATTCATGGCACCCCTTATAAACGTGTAAATCACACCAACCGAAATTGTCGGGTCTTCAAGCAAGCCGGCAAGTTAAATGCCGAACACAAGGGGAAAGGACCTCAAAGCGAGGACGAAGACGAGCCTCGCCAACCAAACACGGGGGGCAGAAGAAATTTCCCCCTGAGGTGAAAACGGTGAATATGATCTATGCCACCCATATCCCCAAGAGGGAATGCAAGCACGCACTCAGGGATGTCTATGCCGTGAGCCCGTCGCCCCCAAGTTCAACCCATGGTCGACTTGCCCGATCACCTTCGATCGCAGGGATCACCCAACCAATATCTTTCATGGAGGCTTTGCGTCCCTGGTACTCAATCCTATAATTGGTGGATATCATCTTACTCGAGTTCTTATGGACGGCAGCAGCAGTCTTACTCGAGTTCTTATGGATATCATCTTACTCGAGTTCTTATGGGAGTAATACCTGGCGTAGAGGCCCGCTGCACGGGCTCATTGACACTGGAAGTCATAAGCGGCTCTCTTGATAAGTTTCAAAGCAGAGAGTTAATCTTCGATATCGCTCCTTTCCGAAGTGGCTATCATGCACTATTTGGAAGTTTAAAATGCCTCGACCATGTGGTCCCGCACTATGCTTATCTGAAGTTCAAAATGCCTGGACCATGTAGCGTCATCACTGTCAACGAAAACATGGAGCGCTCCCTCCGAACAGAGGAGGATACTGCAGCCCTGGCAGCCGAAGTTCAAGGTAGTCTAATCAAGCCAAATAGTTCATCGGTCGTCAAGACCAGTAACACTACTAAACATGTCCGGCCCGCACTACAATGTAGCAGCTCATAAGAACCTGAGCTCGATTAGCAGTTATGCCCCCGCTGACCACCTTACAAGGTAGCATCATACGTACCTCGCGTACACAATTATGCCCTTAAAATACCTTGGGCCGCGCTAGGGGCACACTGCATAAAAACAGTGCATAGTTCGGCTTGACCCTATTCAGGACTTTAAAATATATTCTCTGTAAAGGGTTCATTAAAATAACCCACCTTATCCACGGCTGCACATGACATTTCCAGAGTTCACTTTCCTTTTTCGCAAGCGGCCATCATAACTCCCCTCTTCAAGGACATATTACAAAGGAGAAAACAACGCAGACGTGCAGCAGGGCCCCTCGTCGAGATTTCTTTTTTCTGTTAGATTCGGGCTCTGTCTAAACCTTTTCCCCTTTTTAGTTTGTCTTTTTCTTTTGGCATGTAAAATAACCAAGGATGTTATTGGAATTATTTTTAACCACGCGGTTCGCTGTATCGAAAGGGATATAAAAGAAGCAGTTTGGTTCCAATTCACTTGGAGTTCATTTTATTACCACATGTGTTCTCTCCCCACGTCAGGTTGTCACATGTGCCTTTAATCTGAACTTAATACTAGGGGTTGTACTCAGCCTGGCACACCTTCAAGTCCGAACACCTATAGGGAATTGTTCGACATCCCGAATGTTGCATTATATGCATCGGCTCTGAATTATGTCTTGGGTCTATAGTTGAGTTGCCGGGCTCCTGTGCTTACCACCTTACGTTCCGCATTGTTTGGCTAAGGTAGTGTCAGGGATATACCCCGCGGCGTAACCCGGCCAAAGGTATAACCCGGCCGGACTTGGCGGTTTACTTAAGACGGTTTACACTTGGCAATTTACTGGTAACCCGGCAGGCGGATCATGGATGCCAAGGCCCAAGGCCCAGAATGCCGGTTCATGTTATGGTGGGCCGGTTTATGAAGAAAGCACAAGGAATATTCTCTTACAAAGGAAGCAAGCCTAGGACTCCTTGTAATAAAGCAATCCTAATCCTACTAGGAATAGTCATGTAACCCGCCCCTTCAACATATATAAGGAGAGGTAGGGCTCCCCAAAGAGGGATAAGTTCTCACAAGTTTCTAGGGCTAGACACAAAGAGCCGGTTTACCGGCGACACCATGAGGGTCATAATGAGATCTAGCCTCAAACAGCATGTAGGGCTATTACCGGATGATGTTTCCCGGGGCCCGAAGATGTCTAAAACCCTATCTTGCATTGTGCCTCTCGATTCCGCTCAACCCCTCTCAAGCTACCACATAGATGCGCGGCTCCGCGACTAAGTCCTAACCCTAGGACATCTGCCGTGACAAAACCATGACAGTTGGCGCCCACCATGGGGCCAGCGCACGGTGGTGTTGAGTCCTTGGAGGGATCTTTTTCCAGGGTTTCGAGAAGTTCGTAATTGGCCAGATGAAGAAAATTTGGCAGGAGATAGTCTTCGGCAGAGCCGGCTAATCCCATCTTGATGATCATAATTGTTGTTAACTTTGGAGCTGGCAGTGTGAATTCTTTCGTTCAAGACAAAATTAGGGATTTGGATTTTCTGCTGTGCGTCGCCGACGCAACATGATCCATCGAATCCGAAATTCAGATTATTTTTTCTGCAACCGCTTGTCGCCGAGGCCGACAGGAATTATACTACAACCGATGTGCGCCGCGTCAGATCAATCAACAAGCACGTGGACATGCACGGATTAAACCCCGAGGTAGTTTCATAAGTAATACTCCGTGGGGGATGTTCGTATGAAGTGGTCCACCGAGTACTTGAGTACTGCCTACATGAAAGCTGAGATTTTGAGGAGTTAATCTGTCTAGCGAAGGAAGAAGGCCACGACCAGTGGCTAGTCTGGACTCTGCCTTCCGTCCGAATCATGCTTTGTCTCCTGTCCGAGTGGTTGTCACGCCTCGTCTCCTATCTGAGTCATGGACCCCGACCAGTTTTCGTGGCCGACGAATCGCCACTACGGCGCTTGCCTCGGTGAGCCACTGTGCGCTGCTGTGGCCGAGTGCCACCTACCTTTCACGGCCAGGGTCAAATCTCCACTACCTGGTGCTCTAGCCGCGGCCGACGCACCAGGCCGGCCTTCGCTCAAATCACCCTCGCATGGATGACCGCGAGCCGCCCACTTCCAGGCCGCCGTTGCGGCCTTGAGCCGCCTCAAGCTCCTGCATAGGGCAGCTTCGCCTCCTAGAGTCGCCGCTTCCGCTGAATGGCTAGTTTTTGAGCCACTGTGGCTCCCCTCGTCGTGGACCTCGCGTTGAGCTGCACGCCTCCGCCGGCGTGCCTCCGCTACCAAGATGCTTTCGCCGGTCGCCGTTGTGCCCGACTCTTCTCTTGTCGCCTCCCGCAAGTCGCAGTAGCGGGTGCGCCGGCCGACTCTTGTGCCGTACCTTGAGCCGCTAGCCACCTCTGAGTCGCCGACCCCGATGCCGTTACAGACACGGCCCCGACACCAAGTTACCACTGCCATGGATACGCCTTGGCCTCGCATCAAGCCGTCGAAAGGCCTCCGCAGCAGGCCTCTTCACCATAGCGGACCGACTCCATCGTCACGGCCGTTGAGCCGCCAGCGCCTGGCTGGACCTACCTCCATCTTGAGCCGCTGCCTGTGGCTGGTCTCTTCCGCCGCTGTGCTCGACCCTCCTTCTGCAACGTTCGCCAGGTTTGCCCCGCCGGCTTACTGCCTCTCCAACACGGCCTTACATTGAGCTGGCCTCCTCGCGCGCCTCTGCTGCGGCCTCACTCCGCCTCGAGCTGGCCTCGCTCGGCTTTGGCCACGAGTCGCCGTCTCCGCCGCGGTGCCTCTGAGTCATATAAAACATGGACAAAGACTGATTACAACACAACCCCACTCGTTTCATGGCTATGAGGCAAAATACACAGAATCTGGTGCTACTTATGTTCACTAGTGCTACTATTGCAAGCTCACAAGGGCACGGGAATCAAGAAAGGATGAATCTTGTATTGCATGGGAAGTTAGCAAGCCGGCCTAGTTCACCGAGTGTGATTTGACTGGCTTCTGATGTTCTGCGTCATAAAAAATAGAGCTACACTGCATGCAATGCACCACAAGGAGGACTGCTATGTGGTCCACCATTAGTATGTACGGTGCAACAGAAGTCTTTGTCCATACTATTGCAAAAATCGTCTGCGTACTACAGCGACGCATTGAGCCGGCCTATGCGGTCTCCCTTCGTTTCTGACCTGTTGTGCTTCCAAAACTGCCTTCACCTCCGTGAGCCGCTGCCATGGCTGCCTCCGTTTCGCTACGGTGTTGAGCTGTCGGGGTCGCGTTGAGCCGCCTCTGCCATGTTGAGCCGCCGGGAGTCGCCGGTCTACCTGAACCGCCGGAACTATATTAAGTCGCCGGTCTTCCTGTCGCGATGAACGGATCATCCGTCGCCCAAGTAATTCAGGTGATATTTATCCTGTATATTGTTTGTTAAGCGCATGTTGATTTCTATTCACAAACAACTACTACGCCTTGCTGTATTTTTTATTCGCATGGTAATTATATCTATACCGCGGGTATGGAGCATGAGCTGGCAACGTTCTGCACCAGCGTTTCATCCGTGCCACACTATCCAATGAACGGACATGCACAAGTCACCGCTCCTGCGGCCTAGTCTACATCACCTCGCCAGGACCGCGCCCGCAGTTAACTCGCCCATCCGCACCGGCTTACAGCGCCGCGGCCGATTGATCTGTCTGTTGCTACGGCCGGTTCGACCGTGATTGATTTTAGCTTCACCGTGGTGATCATCAACTCCGGGGCGGATATTTTCTCACCAAACATATCAGGTGAAATCCATCCAGTATATTTTTCTATTATATATTGCTTTCTTTAAAAAGTGCAATTACTCCGGCTTGCAAATTCATCTAAATGCAGGGCCCTAAACCGCCACGGTGCCGTTTTAAAAGCGCCGGTCCTTCGTCTTCCTTGCGGGTGTTGCATCCAAACCGCCGCTGCGAGCTGCTAGTGTGTCAGCCGTGTTTTTTACATAAAAGAGTATCACATGGGGGCTTCCAAAGAAGCTTTCCATGGCCTCTTAAACCGGCACCCTTGATAGAATCAAGGAATCAGCCGTGTTCTTTACACAGAGGAGTATCACATGGGAGTTTCCAAAGAAGCTTTCCATGTCCTCCTGTCAGGACCAGTCTTTTAGTAAAATAATTATCGGAAGACCGACCTTCTTATTAAACCAGCGAGGAAGATTATTTCTTGCTGGCAGACAACTCCTTGATATAGAGTTCCAGTACACTGGATATTATACAAGTTTGGGCTGGGGTTGCTCAACAATTTTATTACAAGCGCGCCAATATAGTACATAAAGGCGGATATGACACAAAGGCAGGGTGGCATACTACTAACTCGTAATAAAAGGTGGTGGTGGTTATGTCACAATGAAGTGGGTGATGTGACTCCATTATATTACAGTTCATCGAGTCTTGGAGTGAGACCCGATGAATTTATTTGGTGGTATGCGGAAGCGGTTATATCACAGTGATCAATTCCAGGATCGCAAGGGACTGATTGGGACTCCACTAGATGTCGGACTCGCTATCGAACTCTTTATCCATGAGATCGCCTTCGTCCACATCTGGCCAAATCAACAAGCCAGGTGAGTACTTTGAATGTACTCGCAAGACAGTTCGGACTTAAGATATAACAAATGCCAACATGATGCATATGAGTATTCCAGCAAAAATGCGACCGGAATAAAATATTAATGTGCTGTAAGCAACGATAGAAGTCGGGCGGTAATCCTCCCGAAATCCATAAGATAAATAGAAGGAGACCAAACGAGTGTCTAAATGACGCCTCGTGTGAAAATAATAAAAGGAAACAGGCCTTAGTCGGGCGTCTGAGCGACACCACATAAAGGGCTTATAACAAAAATAAATAACAAGAATGCCTTAGTTGGATGTCTGAGCGACATCGCATAAAGGGCTTATAAATAAAAAGAATGCCACAGTCGGACGTCTGAGCGACATCACATAAAGGGCTTATAAATAAAAGGAATGCCACAATCAGACGTCCGAGCGACATCACATAAAGGGCTTATAAATAACAAGAATGCCACAATCGGACGTCTGAGCGACATCACATAAAGGGCTTATAAATGAAAAGAATGCCACAGTCGGACGTCTGAGCGACATCACATAAAAGGCTTATAAATAAAAAGTATGCCACAATCGGACGTCTGAGTGACATCACATAAAGGGCTTATAAATAACAATTGTATAATGATGAAATACTTCTGGAAGTAAATCAATACAGAGATAGTTGGTGAGTTCATCTACCAAATGAACTTGAAGAAAAACACTCTCTTGTTACCATCAAAAATTTCACTAGAGACGGACACCGGGTTGACATGAAGATTGACCCTAGGCCATAAACATGGCTACTGAATGAATTTAACTCTACAAAGCTTGTACTATTAACTCATAGCCAACAGATTCTACTAGCCACGGGGACTAGTTCCGTCTACGGTGTTTTAGCAGAAACCCAACTAACCAGTACACACCCATTTCACATCCTGTTGTCCGGAATCACCCGCGACAACATTCACGAAAAATCTTAAGACGGGGAGGCTACAACCTCGAATAGCATGGGATCAAATTTATATATGCGCGCTCTAAGGGGTGCCCCCCTCTCGGTCCCAACCGGAACCACCCATGCCCCCTGACCGGATGACGGGCTTTAATCCAGGGCCATGGAACCCTCATCCCGGCCCCTCTACTTGGTGTGTACTCGAGAAGTGGTTTACAACTGACTAAACCGCAATCTTAACAGACGGCCTATGATAGTACCAAAAAGGAGATGAACGGAATCACGACATGATCTCCGTGATACTAAGTTAACCAACTACTGGCATGCTCCAACAATACCAGCATTCCACCCATCATGTCACCACATGATCGAGGTGGTTCAAACATTATCATTCGGGGCTCACCCGAAGCTTGCTTGCATGAAATATAACCATACACATATGCTTATATGACCATGCTTATGAAAGAACTACTCGAGCAAACATGCAACACACTCATCATATGAAAGGTTCAAACATGCTTGCCTGGTTCTGAGAAGTCGGAGTCTAACTCGGTGAGGTTCGCGGCTCCGTCACGTCCTTCGGTATCTACGTATTCAAACAAATGGATACTAACATAAATACCGCGCGTGCAAATAAAGTAGCTCCAAAAAAATTCACCTAAATATCACAAAAAACTAGACAGAAAACTAAAGAGGACAGAAAAGGAATCAACTCAAAATCATCTTTAGTTAAAAAGATAATAGATTTCTGTCCAGGGACTCATCTGTAATGAAACATAAAAGTTCCAGGGGCTAGAACAGAAAACAACAAAGCGAACCGGTACGCAGTATGTCTACCGCAGAAGGAAAACGTACTTTGCCCGAAGGCGCTTACAGAAAAACGGTTCGGGGGAGAGGTGTGAGGCTGACACGGGGCCCCACTCGTCGGGTTTGAACTCTGAGACAGAGTCGCGCCGGCGCCAGGTGCGGCGGTGGTCGCCAGCGCCGATCCACGGCGAGCTAGGGGAAAAGGAGGGTACGTACAGCTTCTCGGTGATCTTCCGCGTCGATTGGTGGTGGAGTTGGGCATCAGCGAGCCCCACGTCGACGGCGACCTTGTCTCCGGCGGACGACGGCTCGGGTGGTCGTGGGCCTCGTCGGAGAGGATCCATGGGGTCAAATTGGAGTGGGGGTAAGGTTTTGGTGGGTGCCAGGGTGCTACGCTCGAGTCCACGGCGGCGGAGGAGCTCTCACCGGAGAGAATGCTGCTGGAGCCCGAGGCGGACGGAGTTGACCGGAGTTGGAGAAGAAGGGCCCCTCGAGGCTCTTCCAGAGGCTGGGCGCGGTCTAGGGAGATAGTGGAGGTGTGCGGGCTCGAGAACGAGCTCGGGGGTGCCTTATATAGCCGGCCCGAGGCGGTTGCCGTGAACGGGATAGGTCGGGCGAGTGATTACGGCGAGGCAGTGGCTGGACGGCGGGTTTAGGGGCTTGAGCATCAACTAGGA
>LR738710.1:262721871-262806293 GCA_902687465.1 Secale cereale | reverse complement strand
GGAGAAGATTACGGGCTGTCCTCGACGGAACGGCCGTGCGGCACGTCGGCGGCAGAAAACGCGCTCTGTGTGCGCCAGGCCACGGCGACGGTGCGGCACGCGTGCGCTGGTAGTGGAGATAGCCACGCGGAGCGCTGGGGTGATTCGGGCGGCGCCAAACGGCGTTGAGCCGCGGGGTGACTTCTGTCAGCCGGCACGGGCGGTGGTGTTGCCGTGGCAGTCGTCGGCGTGGTCGGGCCAGGGCGCCACCGATGCCCAGAAGGAGCCAAGCAACCGTGCGGCGCTCTGGATAAGAAGAAGGTGCAGTGCAGCATCGAGCCAAGGTGGGTACTTGTGAGATTGTCGAAGCTGCCTGACGAAACTGACGAACTGTCGAACTGTCTGTCGACAGTTTCAGTTAATAGTTTCTGAACCTGACAGCACAGTGCATGCTAAGTGTTTGATGAAATTATTTTGGCATGTGGGAAATGTTTCTGGGGCTGATATTTGGTGGAGTGACCTCTTGATGCATCTAGAGGCTGCCTGGTTTTTCACAGAATTTTTGGAAGATGATAAATATGAATTTCAACAAAATTTGCAAATCTGGTCCAAACTTGCAACAGGTGAAATTTGAAAATTTTGAACTGTGGACCAGTGAAACAAGGTGGATCTAGGTTGTGGGTACTAAGGACTATCTGGGGAAGTTTGTTTGGAAACAAATAACTAGATGGTTATGGTGGTTCCTTTGTAAAACACCAAGGTCCACTATAAATGACCAAAATAGTTTTTGGAGTGAAATAAATAGAGGAAAAATCCCAATAAGGTCAAACCTTACTGGAATTGATGAGAGACTTGTCCTAAGGTGTGAAGAGGGTTTTGGAGAGAAATATTTCTGTTGGGGTCATGGCAAGGGGAAGGTTTGAGAGGAAGGTAGGTCCAAGTTTAAACCTGAGAGGTTTAAATCAAGAAGGGGAGAAATCAAACAAACTCTTTGAAACTCAACTTGGGCTTGAGCCAACACAAGAGGAAATCTTCAAGATAAAAAACCAAGCTTTGAGATAACAGAAAAACTTTGGACAGAAGAGATTTTAGAAGGGTCTTAAGAAAAGATCAAACAACCCCCTTCCTAAAGGCCAAAAGTTTTGGAAGAAAACCAAGCTCAAAAATTTGGGGTGTTACAACACCTACCCCCTTAGGAAAAATCTCGTCCCCGAGATTTCAGCTGATCCTCAAATAGTTGTGGGTGTTCTGTCCGAAGGAAATCTTCCCTTTCCCATATTGCCTCATCCTCTGTGTGATTACTCCACTGAACCTTGAGAAATTTAATAGTCTTTTGACGGGTTCCCCTTTCAGACTCCTCCAAAAAATTTACTGGGTGTTCCCGGTAGGTGAGATCCGGTTTTACGTCAAGGTTTTCATGTGACACATGTTTCTCTAGGTTGCTTACACACTTCCGTAGTTGCGAGGCGTGGAACACGTCGTGGACGTCTGACAGTTCCTTGGGAAGGTCCAGCTGATAAGCTACTGTACCTCTCCGTGCAATTATACGGAAGGGTCCGATGAATCGGGGTGCTAGTTTCCCTTTGACCTTGAATCGTTGCAGTCCTCTCATAGGTGATACATGTAAGTATACGTCTTCACCGGGCTCAAAACTTATTTCCCGATGATTTTCATCGTAATAGCTCTTCTGTCGGCTTTGGGCTGTTTTGAGTCGATCCCGTATTATTTTTACTCTCTCCTCGGCTTCCTTCAACATATCTGGGCCGAATATGCGACTGTCCCCTGTTTCTGACCAGTTTAATGGAGTACGACATCTCCGTCCATACAAGGCTTCGAAAGGTGCCATCTGCAGGCTGGCTTGGTAACTATTATTGTTTGCAAACTCGGCATATGGTAAGCTTGCCTCCCAACTGGTCCCATATGTGAGGACACATGCCCTTAGCATGTCTTAAAGTATTTGATTTACTCGTTCCGTTTGTCCTCCAGTCTGGGGGTGATAAGCTGTACTGAACGTTAGTTGCGTTCCGAGAGCTTGTTGCAACTGGTCCCAAAATTTGGAGACGAACTGAGTGCCTCTATCGGATATTATAGTTTTTGGAACCCCATGTAGGCATACTATGCGGGCGAGGTAAAGCTTGGCAAGCTTTTGGGTGGTGTGGGTTGTCTTGACTGTGATGACCCATATGGCATCATTACCGTGCTGTGACCGTGGTAGTCCAACAATAAAGTCCATTCCAATATCGTCCCATTTCCACTCTGGTATCTTGTTTGGCTGTAATAGCCCTACGGGTTTTTGGTGCTCGGCTTTTATGCGTTGACATGAATCGCAACATGCAATAAATGTGGCTATATCCCTCTTCATGCCGTGCCACCAAAATCATTCTTGAATGTCCTTGTACATTTTCGTCCCTCCAGGGTGGATTGAGTATGGAGCGGTGTGTCTTTCTGCTAGAATTTGCTGTTTGAGGTCGTTGTTATTTGGTACGCAAAGTCTGTCTCCGAACCATAATATTCCTTCACTGTCTATGGTGAATTCTGAGGCCTTGCCCTGACTTACTTTTCTTTTTATCCCTTCGATGCTGGGGTGTCCATGCTGAGCCTTCTTTATTTGTTCTATTAGTGTAGGTTGTATTTCCAGCTTTGACACTTCGCCTTCAGTGACCATCATTAGGTTGAGTCTGGCGAATTCTTGCTGAAATTCGGGTCTCAGGTACTGTATGTTGCCGCTGTTCGGGCTGGGGTTACGGCTGAGAGCATCTGCCACCACATTTGCTTTTCCTGGGTGATAGTGTATACCGACGTCATAATCTTTTACTAGTTCCAGCCAGCGTCGTTGTCGTAAATTGAGCTCTAGCTGCGTGAAAATATATTTGAGGCTCTTATGGTCCGTATATATTTCACAACGATTTCCAAGCAAAAAGTGTCTCCACTCCTTGAGTGCATGAATGACTGCTGCCAACTCCAAACCGTGAGTAGGATAATTTTCTTCATGTTTTTGCAGTTGCCAGGAAGCGTAGGCGACTACTTTGCCTTCTTGCATTAGTACGCATCCGAGGCTCTTTCGGGAGGCGTCGCAATACACTTCAAAACTCTTGTGTATATCTGGTACGGTCAATATTGGGGCTGTTGTTAACTTCTTTTTGAGTTCTTGAAAGCTTTTCTCACATGCTTCGGTCCATACGAATTTCTTATCCTTCTTGAGCAACTGTGTCATTGGTTTGACTATGGTGGAAAATCCTTCAATAAACCTTCTGTAATATCCGGCCATATCAAGGAAACTTCGTATATCCGTTACACTGGCTGGTGACTTCCAGCCAAGTACAGCCTTGACTTTATCTGGGTCCACAGCGACTCCTTCTTGGGTTAATACGTGTCCTAGGAAACCCACTTGTCTTAACCAAAATTCACATTTGCTGAATTTGGCGTAAAGTTGGTGTTTCCTTAATTCCCCCCAGTACAATGCGGAGGTGTTCAGCATGTTCTTCCGGTGTCTTTGAATATACCAAGATATCATCAATAAATACCACCACAAATTTGTCCAAGAATTTCATAAATACTTTGTTCATGAGGTGGACGAAATATGCGGGGGCGTTGGTCAGTCCAAATGGCATTACTGTAAATTCATAAAGTCCGTATCTGGAGGCGAATGCTGTTTTCAGGATATCTTCTGTTCGTACCTTCAATTGATGATAACCTGACCTTAAATCCACTTTTGAGAAAACCTTGGCTTGCGCAAGCTGGTCAAATAAATCATTTATTCGAGGCATCGGATATTTGTTCTTGACTGTGACCATGTTGAGTGCTCGGTAGTCTATACACAATCTCATGGTCCCATCCTTCTTTTTGGCAAATAATACTGGCGAACCCCAAGGTGAGGAGCTGGCCTGTATAAATCCTTTGTCTAGCAGTTCCTTTATTTCCTTCTTTAGTTCAACCAATTCGGATGGTGCCATTCTGTACGGTTTCTTGTATATGGGGGTGGTTCTAGGTGCTAGCTCAATAATGAATTCTATTTCTCTGTCTGGTGGCATGCCTGGTAGTTCTTCGGGAAATACGTCCGGAAATTCACATACAACTCGAACCTTGCTTAACTCAGAAGTATCAACCTTGTTTAATTTTGGCTGTCGTGATACTGGTCTTTCCTGAGCTGCGACTCTTATTGTCTTTCCGTGATGATGAGTAAGAATCACAGTCCCGTTGAAGCAATCGATAAATCCTTTATTGGTGGTTAGCCAATCCATACCCAGGATAACATCCAGTCCCTTGTTTTCCAACACGATGAGGTTTGCGTGAAATTTTAATCCTTCAATTTCAATGGTCAAACCTTGGCAGTAATTCTGAGAGATCTTCTTACTTCCAGGGGACTTGATGGTCATTGATTTTCCCAAGGGAAACATTGAAAAACCATGTTGCAAAGCAAAACTCTTCGAAATGAACGAATGAGAAGCTCCAGAATCAAACAAAACCGTGGCAGGTATTGTCTTGACAGGGAACGTACCGAGTACGATATCCGGGGCATCCTGAGCTTGCTCCTTGGTCACATGGTTCAGGTGGCCTTTCCTGTGATTGTTATTGGGGTTGAAGTTGTTACGCTTGGGCGCGGAATTGTTTCCGTTGCTGTTTGGCTTCGGTGCTAAGTTTCTTGGTTTTGGGCACTGTTTAGCATAGTGTCCCTCTTCTCCACATGCGTAGCAGGTAACACCCGGGCGATAGGTGAAATCTTTGTCTCTTGCATGAAAATTCTTGTTTGGACGATTGTCATTTGTCGTGGGTTTGTTCGCCCCATTTCTCTGGAAGTTTATTATTTTCTTGTTGTTGCGAGGGTGGTTGGTCTGATCCCTCTTTCTCTTGCGAATGTCTTCCAGACTGCGACGTTCATTTTCCAATGTAATGGCTTTGTCCACCAGTGTCTTGAAATATGGAAATGTGTGTACGACTAACTGGCATTTTAGTGTTGGACCCAGTCCGTCCAGGAATTTCTCCATCTTCTTATTTTCAGTCATTCGCTCTTCGTTGGCATAACGGGACAATTGGGTAAACTAACTGTTGTACTCCGGTACTGTCATGCTCTTTGCTTGAGGTCATCAAATTCTCTTTTCTTGATCTTCATAATGCTCTTAGGGATGTGTGCCCCACGAAAGCCTTCCTTGAAATCTTCCCAGGTGATATCATTTATGTTGGGATGCATAAGCAGAAAATTTTCCCACCATGATGCGGCTGCTCCAGTAAGGTAATGTGGTGCGTACAACACCTTTTCACGGTCTGAACATTGTGCCACAATTAATTTCCTTTCAATATCTCGAAGCCAATCATCGGCCTCAAGAGGTTTGTCTGTGTGCGAAAACGTCGTTGGACGTGTCTTCTGAAATTCAGATAATTTTGAGTGCTGCTGGTATGGCTCACGGTGATTTCCCATGTTAATGACATGGTTCATCATTTCTTGGTGATGTTGCTGACTTTTCTCATAAAGACGGCACACTTGAGAAAATGCTGTTTCACTGCCCTGCTGACTTGACTGCCCCTGTGTGAAATTGTTGTCTGTCTGCGTGCCATAATTTTCTTCCGGCGGACTTGGCATGGAACGCGTCCAGGGACGAGTCATTTCTTACTCTGGGGTATTAAAGCAGAAATCCTGAGAAGAACCGAGCAGCAAAAATAAACCAAGATTTTGCAAAAGCGACAAAACACGAGCTCCAAAGAGATTTAAAAAAAATCTGCTGGATTGCGCACGGAGAAGGACCGCCAGTACATATCTTACATGCGGGTACTAATTATACATACGTCACTCAGGGTGTGCGTACACATCCTGACATGTTATTAAAGCTAGTGCACTCCTCCAAGATCCTACATGATGCGCAAACATACTACTCCCATCAACCTATTTTACATATCACACACATATTACAAGCGAGCATAGTGCGTCGCGGAATAACGCACTAGTCGGAGATGTTGAAGATTTCCCTCGGCCTGCCGAGGGTAAGCCCCAGTGGTGCTGGAGACTCAACTTCCTCCTCACTAATAGGCTCCAGGCGTGGAGTATGGGTACGAGGTGTTGAAGCAGGTGCAGCAGGCGGTGCAGCTCTGACTGGGGTAGGAGCAATGACCTGGTCAAACTCCTCAGTGGTAGTCAGACGGCGAGAGGTGGCTAAGATGGAAGGTGTGTAGGATGCGGCGAACGAGACAAATGTCATTGGTGGCGCAGTATGGAGTAGCTCCCTCCTATTGGCGGAGCCACTCTGGACCAATTCCATACGGGTAGCCACCAAGTCGTCCACGAGATTATCAAAAGCTGCCTCAAGTGCCTTGAGGTACTCAACCATTGATTCAATGGCTTCATCACGTTCCCCATTTGCGCAAGCAAATGCATAGTGGCACGTGTAGGGCACGTGGCATGGGAGGTAACGGTAGCGACGAGTCTTCATTGAAGGAAGGATGTCCCGGAGACGAGCTATCGCCTCACGGGCAGCCATTTGCATGGCATGCCTCTCCGTAGGCATGGCTCTGCCCACAAATCGGAGGCGGCGCGCTTCAGAACGCCCTCCCTTGAAGTGCATCACGGCCTGGTGCATAGACACGCTATCGTTGAGCTTGTGACGGTAGAGTGTAAACTCTGGACGGGTGGATGGCCCAATCGCGACTTTGGTGATGACGAAGAGGAGCTTGACAAACCCCTCAGGAATGTTGACGAACACCTGTGCATCACAATCGTTGCTGGCCATCTACAAAAGTAGACAAAAATTCCGAATAGTCAAGTCATAAATTTATGATGACGAACAGAAAATTGCTACAGATGTAAAAATGATGAAAATCAATTATTCGCTAATAACCGATTAGCGAGCGCACCTAGTGGCTTCCTACAGTCAGCCTGGCTCTGATACCAAGGTTGTCGGGACCGGTCTTTTAGTAAAATAATTACCATAAGACCGACCTTCTTATTAAACCAGCGAGGAAGATTATTTTTTGCTGGCAGACAATTCCTTGATACAGAGTTCCAGTACACTGGATATTATACAAGGTTGTTCTGGGGCTGCTCAACAATTTTATTACAAGCGCGCCAATATAGTACATAAAGGCGGATATGACACAAAGGCAGGGTGGCATACTACTAACTCGTAATAAAAGGTGGTGGTGGTTATGTCACAATGAAGTGGGTGATGTGACTCCATTATATTACAGTTCATCGAGTGTCGGAGTGAGACCCGATGAATTTATTTGGTGGTAGGCGGAAGCAGTTATATCACAGTGATCAATTCCAGGATCGCAAGGGACTGACTGGGACTCCACTAGATGTCGGACTCGCTATCGAGCTCTTCATCCATGAGATCGCCTTCGTCCACATCTGCCCAAATCAACAAGCCAGGTGAGTACTTTGAATGTACTCGCAAGATAGTTCGGACATAAGATATAACAAATGCCAACATGATGCATATGAGTATTCCAGCAAAAATCCGAACGGAATAAAATATTAATGTGCTGTAAGCAATGATAGAAGTCGGGCAGTAATCCTCCCGAAATCCATAAGATAAATAGAAGGAGACCAAACAAGTGTCTAAATGACGCCTCGTGTGAAAATAATAAAAGGAAACAGGCCTCAGTCGGGCGTCTGAGCGACACCACATAAAGGGCTTATAGCAAAAATAAATAACAAGAATGCCTTAGTCGGACGTCTGAGCGACATCGCATAAAGGGCTTATAAATAAAAAGAATGCCCCAGTCGGACGTCTGAGCGACATCACATAAAAGGCTTATGAATAAAAGGAATGCCACAGTCGGACGTCTGAGCGACATCACATAAAGGGCTTATAAATAAAAAGAATGCCACAATCGGACGTCTGAGCGACATCACATAAAGGGCTTATAAATGAAAAGAATGCCATAGTCGGACGTCTGAGCGACATCACATAAAGGGCTTATAAATAAAAAGAATGCCGCAATCGGACGTCTGAGCGACATCACATAAAGGGCTTATAAACAATAATTGTATAATGATGAAATACTTCTGGAAGTAAATCAATACAGAGATAGTTGGTGAGTTCATCTACCAAATGAACTTGACAAAAAACACTCTCTTGTTACCATCAAGAATTTCACTAGAGACGGTCACCGGGTTGACATGAAGATTGACCCTAGGCCATAAACATGGCTACTGAAAGAATTTTAATTCTGCATAGCTTGTACTATTAACTCGTAGCCAACGGATTATACTAGCCACGGGGACTAGTTCCGTCTACGGTGTTTTAGCAGAAACCCAACTAACCAGTACACACCCATTTCACATCCTGTTATCCGGAATCACCCGCGACAACATTCATGAAAAATCTTAAGACGGGGAGGCTACAACCTCGAATAGCATGGGATCAAATTTATATATGCGCGCTCTAAGGGGTGCCCCCCTCTCGGTCCCAACCGGAAACACCCATGCCCCCTGACCGGATGACGGGCTTTAATCCAGGGCCATGGAACCCTCATCCCGGCTCCTCTACTTGGTGTGTACTCAGGAAGTGGTTTACAACTGACTAAACCGCAATCTTAACAAACGGCCTATGATAGTACCAAAAAGGAGATGAACGGAATCACGACATGATCTCCGTGATACTAAGTTAACCAACTACCGGCATGCTCCAAAATACCAGCATTCCACCCATCATGTCACCACATGATCGAGGTGGTTCAAACATTATCATTCGGGGCTCACCCGAAGCTTGCTTGCATGAAATATAACCATACACATATGCTTGTATGACCATGCTTATGAAAGAACTACTCGAGCAAACATGCAACACACTCATCATATCAAAGGTTCAAACATGCTTGCCTGGTTCTGAGAAGTCGGAGTCTAACTCGGTGAGGTTCGCGGCTCCGTCACGTCCTTCGATATCTATGTATTCAAACAAATGGATACTAACATAAATACCGCGCGTGCAAATAAAGTAGCTCCAAAAAATTTCACCTAAATATGACAAAAAACTAGACAGAAAACTAAAGAGGACAGAAAAGGAATCAACTCAAAATCATCTTTAGTTAAAAAGATATTAGAGTTTCTGTCCAGGGACTCATCTGTAATGAAACAGAAAAGTTCCAGGGGCTAGAACAGAAAACAGCAAAGCGAACCGGTACGCAGTACGTCAACCGTAGAGGGAAAATGTACTTTGCCCGAAGGCGCTTACAGAAAAACGGTTCGGGCGAGAGGTGTGAGGCTGACACGGGGCCCCACTCGTCGGGTTTGAACTCTGAGACAGAGTCGCGCCGGCGCCAGGTGTGGCGGTGGTCGCCGGCGCCGATCCACAGCAAGCTAGGGGAAAAGGAGGGTACGTACAGCTTCTCGGTGGTCTTCCGCGTCGATTGGTGGTGGAGTTGGGCGTCGGCGAGCCCCACGTCGACGGCGACCTTGTCTCCGGCGGACGGCGGCTCGGGTGGCCGTGGGCCTCGTCGGAGAGGATCCCTGGGGTCAAATTGGAGTGGGGGTTAGGTTTAGGTTGGTGCCAGGGTGCTACGCTCGAGTCCACGGCGGTGGAGGAGCTCTCACCGGAGAGAAAGCTGCTGGAGCCCGAGGCGGACGGAGTTGGCCGGAGTTGGAGAAGAAGGGCCCCTCGAGGCTCTTCCAGAGGCTGGGCGCGGTCTAGGGAGATGGTGGAGGTGTGCGGGCTCGAGAACGAGCTTGGGGGTGCCCTATATAGCCGACCCGAGGCGGTTGCCGTGAACGGGATAGGTCCGGCGAGTGATTACGGCGAGGCAGTGGCTGGACGGCGGATTTAGGGGCTTGAGCATCAACTAGGAGGTGTAGTGGTTCCATTCCCGTGCCTAACTCAGCGGGGGGGGGGGGAGAAGATTACGGGCTGGCAGTGGAGATGGCCACGCGGAGCGCTGGGGTGATTTGGGCAGCGCCAAACAGCGTTGAGCCACGGGGTGACTTCTGTGAGCCGCCACGGGCGGTGCTGTTGCCGTGGCAGTTGCCGGCGTGGTCGGGCCAGGGCGCCACCGACGCCCAGAAGGAGCCAAGCAACCGTGCGGCGCTCTGGATAAGAAGAAGGTGCAGTGCAGCATCGAGCCAAGGTGGGTACTGGTGAGATTGTCGAAGCTGCCTGACGAAACTGACGAACTGTCGAACTGTCTGTCGACAGTTTCAGTTAACAGTTTCTGAACCTGACAGCACAGTGCATGCTAAGTGTTTGATGAAATTATTTTGGCATGTGGGAAATGTTTCTGGGGCTGATATTTGGTGGAGTGACCTCTTGATGCATCTAGAGGATGCCTGATTTTTCACAGAATTTTTGGAAGAAGATAAATATGAATTTCACCAAAATTTGCAAATCTGGTCCAAACTTGCAGCAGGTGAAATTTGGAAATTTTGAACTGTGGACCAGTGAAACAAGGTGGATCTAGGTTGTGGGTACTAAGGACTATCTGGGGAAGTTTGTTTGGAAACAAATAACTAGATGATTATGGTAGTTCCTTTGTAAAACACCAAGGTCCACTATAAATGACAGAAATAGTTTTTGGAGTGAAATAAAGAGGAAAAATCCCAATAAGTTCAAAACTTACTGGAATTGATGAGAGACTTGTCCTAAGGTGTGAAGAGGGTTTTGGAGAGAAATATTTCTGTTGGGGTCATGGCAAGGGGAAGGTTTGAGAGGAAGGTAGGTCCAAGTTTAAACCTTAGAGGTTTAAATCAAGAAGGGGAGAAATCAAACAAACTCTTTGAAACTCAACTTGGGCTTGAGCCAACACAAGAGGAAATTTTCAAGATCAAAAACCAAGCTTTGAGATAACACAAAAACTTTGGCCAGAAGAGATTTTAGAAGGGTCTTAAGAAAAGATCAAACAACCCCCTTCCAAAAGGCCAAAAGTTTTGGAAGAAAACCAAGCTGAAAAATTTGGGGTGTTACACCTCCTAAACCGGCGCCCTTGACAAATCAAGGAATCGGCCATCTCATCTATACGAACAAGAATCACATGGGGGCTTCCGCGGGCAAGGATGTTTTCCCATGGTCTCTTGAGCCGGCGGCGGTATGAAGCCCATCATAAGAGCACTGCTCTAGTTGCTTCGGCAATTCCCACATGATGATGAGGGGTAAAAGAGAGTTTTGGTGCCTAACCCAGCTCAAACATATGCCCCGATGAGCAAACGGCTCACACACTACCTGGGGGCTCGCATCGAGTTGAATACCCTTGTAGTGAACATGGCTTGGAAGCCCGGTGCATGCACCTAAAACCCCAGATTAATCTGCCTACCTCAAGTAAATCACGCCATCCAGGTAAACCTGGTATGACCCGTCAAACCTGCCACAAGTCAATCCTTCGGGACCCTGAACTTGGCCACGTTAAATTGACGATCATCGAGTTGATTACCTAAAGACAAAATCTTTACGAGATTTTGAAACATTGGGTAGCTTGTCATCGATGATTTGGTTAAGGATTGCGGAGCATCTTGACAGGCTTTGCTAAAATGGTTAATGACAGTAGCCTGGCAACTCATAAAAAGCCTCGAATTTGGAGCCTGGCAGCTCGTAAAAAGCCTCGACTACATGGTCTTATTTGCCCAAAAACCTTATTTTCTATTTTTTTTATGTTTTCACAAATCTTTGTCGTCAAGGTCATTGGTTTTTTAACCGAGTCCATTGATGCGAGACTGGACAACTACAAGGTTGACCATATGTCTACAGAGTTAAAGTCTGGGTCATGAACACCAGCGAGAGTTAAACCGGCGTTCATCGTAACCTGGATCGGCCATCATGCTAAGCCGACAAGAGAGCCAAGGGCTTCATCAGCACCCACGCTTTAAAATTATTCCTACCGGGTTAAGGTCTACAAGCACACTTAATCACAGGTATGGTATATGTGTGTATTTTATATGTAGCCAAGGGAGTCATCAGCACTTACACCTTGAATGGTTTCTGCCGGATTAAGGTTTATTGTGATACATTTAATCACAGGTATGATACATACTTATACTTTATGCACAGTTCAAATTATCAACTTAGATCATGTGCTCGGGCATTATGACCCGTCCGGCGATAAACCGCCAGGACACTTTGAACATTGTCTTATGCAGAAAACAAGTTGTCAGTACATGATCAGTTATAATGACCGGTGTTTAACCCGGCCTGGCTTTTGACTATAAGTCGCCAGTATGAGACAAGATAATGACTGGTGTTTATTAAACCGGCCTGGCTTTCGACTATAAGTCGCCAGTATGAGATAAAATAACAACCGGTGTTTATTAACCCGGCCTGGTTGTGATCAAATATCACTGGAACCGGTTTTCAAACCGGGTTATATTATTCAAATCTTTAAATAGCCAACATGGCTTGATTTTCATTATGGTTATCAATAACCAGTATTATGATTATGGTTTTCAAAGTCTCTTTAGCGCAATGGCTATCATATTATCAATGGAAATGATTTATTCTACAATTGAAGGAATAGTCCTAGGTCGCTGCAGGCTTATGACCCGGCACTTGGGGGCTACATTATTCAAATTGAGATTACAACAATTATGTAAGTCTCATGTCACTGTCAGCATGCACGATGACACTTGGGGGCTAATGCAAAGTCATTTTTACTGGCGTTATTGAAGAACCGACTCATCACATTATAATGAACCGGCCCTTGGGGGCTACCAATTGCTCGTGTCAACAAACCAAGGTACACAAGTATTAATCCATTATATTGAAGAGTCCACTGCTCAGTCGGTAAAGCACAAAGCTCTTAACCTTGTGGACGTGGGTTCAAGCCCTACGATGGAGGCTACATTATAAAATGTTATTTTCATTGAAGTATATATAAAGTCTCAGCTCAGTATTCTTACTAAGTCGGCCCTTGGGGGCTACACATTGTTGTTCAAGTCTACATGATCATATCTACAAAGTCCGTGCCCATTATTGCATAATGACCCGGCCCTTGGGGACTACACTGGTTGAAGTTTTTGAGCATCAGGTAATTACAAGTCCCAGGTTGCTGCAAGCATGATAACCCGGCACTTGGGGGCTACATATGTGGAATATTCAGTTTTGACTAGTGAGTGAGTTGAACAATCTGGATTTCTTCAAGATTGCAACTTTTATATTCAAACAAGTCTTAAGACATCACTATGTTCTCCTCTTAAGACTTGGGGGCTACATGTAATATGCATATAAAGGAGGAACATCTTCAAATTCTCAGTTTTGGGCAAGTCAGGAAGATTAATTGTGTGACCCGGCGTTGGCAACAATCATAACCCGACATCTATAAACAGTCATGACCTGAAATTATCAGTTTTTATAACCCGACAATTTTGACAATCATAAACCGGCAAGTTATACATTTTAAAACCGGATGAATATCAATTGAATATTTGAAGACCAATATATTTGTCAAATCAGAGCATTGATGGCCGATTCAAATGGATTCTTTATTTAGAAAATATCACCTGCAAGCAAATTGATTATGAAGCTGGTCTATTGACCCGGAGTTTCCAGAAGAAATACCTGGATTTTTTGCATTGGTAATGTTTGAATATATATGCTAAGGAGATTTTCTATGAGATCATGGATACATATCAAGGAGAAAATGACAAGGATTTATGGATGATCAGGTGCCGGTTCAGGAAAATATTTTAACCCGGAGCACAACCTATCAAATTTGTTCTCGTGTTTATGTATACAAGAAGGATCAAGTTTAACATGGATAAATCCAAATTAAACTGGGGGCTAATGTCGGGGATATACCCCGCGGCGTAACCCGGCCGAAGGTATAACCCGGCCGGACTTGGCGGTTTACTTGAGACGGTTTAAACTTGGCAATTTACTGGTAACCCTACAGGTGGATCATGGATGACAAGGCCCAAGGCTCAGAAGGCCGGTTCATGTTATGGTGGGCCGGTTTATGAAGAAAGCACAAGCAGTATTCTCTTGCAAAGGAAGCAAGACTAGGACTCCTTGTAATAAAGCAATCCTAATCCTACTAGGACTAGTCATGTAACCCGCCCCTTCAACATATATAAGGAGGGGCAGGGCTCCCCAAAGAGGGATAAGTTCTCACAAGTTTCTAGGGCTAGACACAAAGAGCCGGTTTACCGGCGACACCATGAGGGTCATAATGAGATCTAGCCTCAAACATCATGTAGGGCTATTACCGGATGATGTTTCCCGGGGCCCGAAGCTGTCTAAATCCCCGTCTTGCGTTGCGCCTCTCGATTCCACTCAACCCCTCTCAAGCTACCACATAGATGCGCGGCTCCGCGACTAAGTCCTAACCCTAGGACATCTGCCGTGACAAAACCACGACAGGTAGTAAAGGGAGAACTACTGTGATTATACTTCTGGTTCATCTGCTCAAGTACCTCAGTAGAGAAAGCCGAAAACTGACTGTCATGATAAGCGAGAGCTGGTCGGCGATTCGGTGACCTAGTGTTATACTACGATCGATAGCGATCTACTTCATGTTATACGAGGGGCTGGTCTTCGCCCAACTGCGTAAAGTGGGCACCATAGTTCAGAAAGCCGCACACGCACTAGGGGCTAGTACTTAGCCCCACAAGTCAAGCTCCTATGGCTAAGTGAAAGCATTACAACCACATAGTATCGTTGCCTAGTTCGATCCACGGACATTGAAAGTGCAACTAACCCCCGAGTGGTTTTGGTAATTAATAACAACATATAGCTCATTGAACTAATATCCTTCAAGATAAATATTTCAGGAAGTTCAACGGTTGGCATGGCATGGATTAGAAATGTGGACCCCTCAAAATGTTAAGGACAAAGATTGGCAAAAGCTAAGACTCTACATTTTCATTTTAGTGATCCAAGATCACATTGTGTCTATAGGAAAATCCAATACTATTACAAGGGGATGAGGTGTTGCTTAATAGTCTGCTTGCTCAAGTGCTTAGTAATATGCTCCAAATCCCTCAACCACTTTCTCATTTACACATATGTCCCAAACCTAAAAGTCAAACTCGGCCCCACTGATTTGATCTATCTGGCGCCACCGAGTTCACTTGACATAGCCACCTCCAGAAACCCTAATCAGTTCGGTCTCACCGATAGGGATCGCGGTCTCATCGAGATGGGAATGCAAACTCTCTGTTTCCTCTTCGTAACGTTTTGGTCTGACCGAGATGAGTGAATCAGTCCCACCGAGTTGGCATTGCAAACTCTGTGTTTCCTCTTCGTAACATTTCGATCTAACCAAGATGAGTGAATCAGTCCCATCGAGTTTGCCTGACCAACACTCTGTTAGCCTATTACCAGAATCGGTCTTATCGAGTTTGTGTAATCGGTCAAACCAAGTTGAGGTTTTGCCCTAACCCTGACGCATCGGTCTCACCGAGTTGATACTGTCGGTCCCACTGAAATGTCTAATGTTCACATTTTGAACTGCTTCAGTCTGACCAAGTTGGTTTATTCGGTCTGACCGAGTTGGGTCAAATGTTTGTAACAGCAAGATTTTGTGTGGAGGCTATATATACCCCTCCACCCCTCCTCCATCAGAGAGAGGGCCATCAGAACGTGCCTACACTTCCACTATTCATTTTTTGAGAGAGAACCACCTGCTCATGTTTTGAGACCAAGATATTCCAATCCAACCACAAGAATCTTGATCTCTAGCCTTCCCCAAGTTTCTTTCCACTCAAACCTTGTTTCCACCATATCCAAATCTATGAGAGAGAGTTGAGTGTTTGGGAGACTATCACTTGAAGCACAAGACCAAGGAGTTCATCATCAACACACCATTTATTACCTTTTGGAGAGTGGTGTCTCCTAGATTTGTTAGATGTCACTTGGGAGCCTCCGACGAGATTGTGGAGTTGAACCAAGGAGTGTGTAAGGCAAGGAGATCGCCTACTTCGTGAAGATCTACCCTAATGAGGAAAGTCCTTCGTGGGCGATGACCATGGTGGGATATACAAGGTTGCTTCTTCGTGGACCCTTCGTTGGTGGATCTCTCCGTGGACTTGCGTAGCCGTTACCCTTCGTGGGTTGAAGTCTCCATCAACATGGATGTACGATAGCACCACCTATCGGAACCACGCCAAAAACATCTATGTCTCCAATTGCGTTTGCACTCTCCAACCCCTCGCTTTACCTTCATATGCAATGCTTTACTTTCCGTTGCCACAACTCTGGAATTGCATGTGTAGGAAGATTGCTTGACTTGTGCTAAATTGCTAAAAACTATCAAAACTTAAAATTGGGAAAAGGCTAAGTTTTTGTTTGGTCAAGTAGTCTAATCACCCCCTCTAGACATACTTTCGATCCTACAAGTGGTATCAGAGCATTGGTCTCCATTTGCCTTGATTTCCATAGCTTTGGTGATCATAGCCTTGGTTTCAGAACCTAGGAGATTATGGCGTCTAGCGAGGGAAGTTACCACCATAGAGGTCCTTACTTTGATGGTACTAATTTTGCTAGTTGGAAGCATAAGATGAAAATGCATATTCTTGGACATAACCCCGCCGTTTGGGCTATTGTGTGTATTGGTTTGCAAGGTGAATTCTTCAATGGGAAGGAACAAAATCGTGAAGCTACCGCTGAAGAATTTAAGATGTTGCAATACATGCTCAAGCTTGCGATATCCCCTTCAATGGATTGTGTCCCGAAGAATTCAACAAAATCAGCCGTCTTGACAATGCAAAGGAAATTTGGGATACTTTGATAGATATGCACGAAGGTACCGACTCCGTCAAGGAATCCAAGTTGGATGTGCTTCAAAGTCAACTTGACAAGTTTAAAATGAAGGATGGTGAAGTTGTCGCTGAAATGTACTCTAGGCTTGCTCTCATCACAAATGAGATTGCCGCTTAGGAAGCGAAGAAATGACTGATAGATTCATCATCAAGAAAATCCTAAGAGCCTTGGATGGAAAATATGACACCGTGCGCACATTGATCCAAATGATGCCCAATTACAGAGATCTCAAGCCAACGGAAGTCATTGATAGAATTGTTGCTCATGAGATGTCACTTAAGGATAAAGAAGAGCTTCACAACAAGTCCAGTGGCGCTTACTAAGCTTCATGTGATGCTCCTACATCATCAAGTGAGAAACAAGTCTTAAATGAATAATTGAACTTAATGGTGAAGAACTTCAACAAATTATACAAGAATAGAAGCAAAGAAAGAAACTCCAAGTCAAGGTCCTACAATGACAAAAGATCTTCTAGTCGTGATCGAAATTGCTACAATTGTGGGAGACCAGGACACTACTCAAATGAGTGTACGGCTCCACACAAGAGAAGAGAAGACTCCCCAAAAGGAGAAGTGGAAGAGAAGATTCACCGCCAAGAGAGAGAAGGATTAGAGATGATCGTTATGAATGAAGACCCTCTCGTAGAAGCAATGATTTGGAAAGGAAGGACAAATCATCAAGGAGCTATACAAGACGAAGAAATCAAGCTCATGTTGGTGAATGGGTATCCGGTTCCGACTCCGAAGACCACTCCGAGAGAAGCTATTACTCCGACTCCGAAGATACTCAAGTTGAAGGTATTGCCAAGATTGCTCTTGTGTCATCCAACTCCTACGACATATTTGACTCACCAAATGAAGGAATTGGAAGATGCTTCATGGCTAAAGGCCCTAAGCCAAGTTACACTTGAGCAAGAAAATAGCTTATTGAAGGGAATTATAGAGATGGTGTTTATAAGAGCCTTGCCAGGAGTAAGCAATTGAGGAAATTGTACGCAAGCAAGGAAGGCACCGGAAGAATCAAGGTGTTGGTTTTGAATGAAAGTTCAATGCCAATGGAGTTGAGTGGGAAGAAGATCAATACCCCAAGACAAAGATTTTTCCTCAACAAGAGAAGTATGACCCTACTTCCTTCAAGGGTACACAAGCCCAAGATGATCTTCCACCACAAGACCACAAGCTAAAAGGCAAGGACAAGCTTCAAGAAGAGATTGATGCATTTGAAGAAGCTCCTAAAGCCTTGGTCAAGTGGGTTCCCAAGATGTCACATCCCTAGATTTACCTTTTGCCCTAGGAATTCACTTGCCTGTTGCACCATGTTTAAATTTCTCATAAACTGGAAATGGGGATGTTCAAACCCTAGCACCAAATGAATTCAACTAGGGTAAAATTAAAATCTTTTTCAATGAACCCAAAATGCCTTGGGAAAAGTTCATCATTTTTGGATTGATTAAAAACCTCTACCAAAAATGTTGCACCTATTTCTAGGACCATTCTGGATTTTTGAATAACCCATATTATATTTGAATTGGGGCATTTAAATATTTTTAATATCCTTAAATGCTCCAACAATTCTGAAAATAGTTGAGGGCCTTTGTAATAATTCATTTAATGCCCACAATTATTTTCAGGATTTATTAAAATGATTTGGGCTATAAACTAAATCAAAACAAAATAACAAAAATAGAAAAGAAAACATATTAGAAAGGTTAGAACTTACATGTAGCTTACGTGGCGCAGCCCACCTAGCGCCCAACCGGCCAAGCACAGTGACAGCGCAACCGGCCCGACTGGCCCAGTGACCAGTCATCGTTCTCCTCTTCCCAGGAGGACGCAGCGCGCGTGGTCGCCGCGCGCCGGCACGCGCCCGGCCACCTCCAGCCTGCCTGCTTGCGTCCCCGACGCCCTGGACGCCTCCATGCATCGCCACGCAGCCCCGACCTCTCTCCCACTCTCTTCGGTGCTTCTCCTCTCCTCTGCTCTCTCTCCCTCTCGCGTCCGAGCGGAGCTCGTCACCGCCGTTCGTCGCCGGCATAGCCACCGTCCAGATCACCCCCTCCCTACGTGCCCATCGGATCCGCCTGATAATCGCGGATCTCCACACGGACGCACGCGTCCTCCGGTGCCCTGCTTCGCCCTCACCATCGACTTCTCCACCGCCGGCCATCGGAGATGCCCTTAGCCCATACGTCGCCGTCAGGCCGCCCCCGAGCTCGCCGTCTCCTTCATACAAACCGCCGTGAGCCCCTCTTGCTCCTCCCCCTATCTCCTTACTCACACGCGTGTTGTAGCTCCGACCCCCACCATGCCCGCGAACTCCACGCCGCCGGCGATGTCACCGCCGTCACTGCAGCCACCGGGGCTTGAAAACGAGCCCGGCACCGTGCTCCGCACCCTCCCAGGAGTCGAAAACCCCCACCTTCTCGTCCTACGATGCACCTCATCGTCGTTCTCGAGCACGCTCGAACTCCGACCACCGCATTTCCCCTCGCCGCCGTCATTCTGGTCCTCCCCGGCGCGAGCTGATGGCTCCGTTGGATGCAGACGAGGGCCAGCATCACGCCAAGCCCCTCCGTCGCTCTTTTGGTCGCTGGAGGCGGATTTCCGACGCCCTCCGCCGCGTTTGGCCTCGCCGGCGGCTAGCCGCCGGTCGTTTGGCCTGTCTGACCGGGGGTTTGACCTCCCCGAGTCGCTGACAAGTGGGCCCTGGCCCCTGCTAATTTAAATTAAGTTTTTGTTCAGCTTAATTAACCCTTCTGACACTGACAAGTGGGCCCTCGCGCCTAATTAGGTTAGTCTAATTTTCTTGTTTAGATTAGTACTAATCCTATGGACCCCACGTGCCGGTTTTGTCTTTGGTCAAGTTAACGTTGACTGGTCCCACCTGTCATGCACACAAACCAGCCCTTAGTCACTGACCAGTGGGCCCCACTGGTCAGGTTTGACTGGACCAGCCCCTGTTGACTTGCTGATGTCAGCATCACCTAGTGCTAACGTAGTAACTATTTTCTGTGATTTAAAATAAATCAGAAATGATTTATTTATTTTAGAAAATAGCTAAAACTTCTAAAAATCTTATAAAATCAATCGTAACTCATATGAAAATAATTTATATATGAAAATTGATCAGAAAAATCCAAGGAATCTGTTTATGGCATTTTCATGCATGTTTGAATAATTTACAGCCACTGTTTAGGACAATTTGAATAAATGGCATTTGAATAATCACATATGGAGTTTGAATTCGAACCTTTGGTTCAAATCAACTTCATTTAATATGGTTGCTAGTTGCATTAGCTCAATCAACAGCATACTGCCATGTCATGATCATGCATCATATTGTCGCATTGCATTGATTGTGTTTTCTCTGTGTTGCCGGTTTTTGTCCCCTCTCGATAGACGTGGTTTCGACAATGTGATCGATGACACCGATGAAGACCCAATGTTATCTTCAGAAGTGCCAGGCAAGCAAAACCTCATTGAGCATTCCGATACAATCCCACTCTCTCGCTCTTGCTCTCTTTTACTGCATTAGGACAACCACGCTTTAACTGTTACATGTTGCGGTAGTTGAACCCCTTTCCACTGCATGACCTGTCATTGCCACAGTAAATAGTTGAAACCCACTAGTATGAGTAGGAGTTGTTTGAGCCATGTTGTGCCTACTCATTCATGCCATCTGGTTATGCCTCCTATTGCTTAGAGTTGTGTCAGGTCTGATTCATCGGGAATGAATTAGAATGTGGTGAACATGTCCTACTGTTCAGAGCTAAGTGTGTGAACACGATTTGGTAAAGGTAGCGATGAGAGGCCATGTAGGAGTACATGGTGGGTTGTCTCATTGAAACCGTCCTCAGGAACTGAGTTCTGTGTTGGTTGATCCATGAAATGGCTACTACCATGCATTGGGCCCTGAAATATGACCCCGCTCGACTTCTTATCCACCCTAGTCCTCTGTCCAGGAGTTGCAAGTAGTTTCTGGTGTTTGTAGTATGCTGGAGGCCGTAGGCAGCGCTGACCGAAGGGGTGGGCTATGATGCGGTAGGCACGTGGCCGGGTATACCGGGCGCTCGTTTGGTGTCGCGGAACCCTGTACACATTGTTCGGGGCCGTATGTGGAAACCCCGGCCGGACTCCCTGCGGATGGAACCTGAATAGGCGATAAACCTGGACTAGAGACTTGAGTGTTTAGGTAGGTCGTGGTCTACACCCACGTCGGCTTTTGCTTGAAGTCTGCCGAGCACATGTCATGTGCAGACGCTAAGTGGTGGAAACATGTATGAAGAAGTACACCCCTGGAGGGTTTTATATATGATCTATTCGAATAGCCGTGTCCACGGTAATGGACTTCTGGGTTGCCTATAACAGTTCATAGACAAGTGAAAGTGGATACTCTAAAACGTGCAAGATAAGTGTCAGTGCTATGGATGGCCTTCTCGTAGGGTGACGGGAGCGGATCCATAGTGGTGTATTGATTGGTGAATATGTGGACTCGTGTGCGCCACCTCAAAAGAGTTACTTGCAGTCGTAGTTTAGGATAGCCACCGAGTCAAAGCTGGCTTGCTGCAGTCAAACTCCACCACCCCCTTTGTGATACTGATGCATATGTAGTTAGTTCTGATGTAAGTCTTGCTGAGTACCTTTGTACTCACGTTTGCTTAATTTATGTTTTTGCAGAGAGACTCCAGTCTCGCTAGTGGTTCCGCGTGGACTTTGACGTTTAGCTTGTTACCTCAGCTACGATCTTGTACCCTTGGGAGGGTCTTGTAGATAGTCAGGCTTCTCAGGCTTTTTCATTTGTAGTTGTTTGTACTCAGACATGTTATGCTTCCATTGCCTGTATGCTCTGTATGTTGGGTCATGTGACCTCTGTTTGTAATAAATGCTATGATGGCTCTTCTGGGCCTTTATTTATATGAGTTGTTGAGTTATGTTGTGATGCCATGTTGTACAACACATACTTGCATGTTATGCGTACGTGTAATGTGTATTGCTATGTGTGAGGTCCGACACCTAGTTGTTTACCCTTGGTAGCCTATCTTACAGGGAAATGTCTCCTAGTGCTTCCACTGAGCCTGGGTAGCTTGCTACTGCTCCGGAACACTTAGGCTGACCGGCATGTGTCCTTCTTCGTTCCTGTGTCTGTCCCTTAGGGGAAATGTCACGCGTTGTTCTTTAAGTCCTTGTAGCTTGCTACGACTTGGGTTCATACATTGATGACCGACACGTTCGTTGCTGGGTCATGTATGCCTGTCTCTGTAATTTAGTGCCACTTTTGGTTTATAACTAGTCATGTCGGCCCGGGTTCTCTGTCATATGGATGCTAGCGACACTATCATATACGTGTGCCAAAAAGCGCAAACGGTCCCGGGCCAGGTAAGGTGGCACCCGTGGGGATACCGTGCGTGAGGCCACAAAGTGATATGATGTGTTACAGGCTAGACCTGTGTGATTTAGGATCGGGGTCCCGACAGCTTTGGTACCAGAGCCTGACTGCCTGTAGGGTTAGCAAGCCAAACTGGTCGAAGTTATGTCTAGAAACTCTTTAGTTATATTAAGGGAATTGATTGTGGAAGGGAACGTAAGGCTCTTTTTACTCCTTTACCCCATGACCTTCTGATCCGAGTCACCTTCTTCTTCTACGGGGATTAAGAAGTAGGATTCTCATTCCAATTGTCAGGATCAAGTTAATGGTGTATTCAACCCTCAGTTCAATTCCTACTACTTCTGTGTGCTCAACTGTTGATCTCAGAACCTTGACGTTATGATGTTGAGTGGTTATGCTATATTTGTGCATGAGTCTCAAAAGTATTTCGAGCATTTACAGCCGTTATGCTGTCCGAGTCATCCCAGGTTTCTAAATAGTCTGATGCATTTGCAAACCTTTCCTTCATGTTCCGATGTTCCTTTGGGCTAGACTATGCACACTAGTTAGTGTGTTGAGGTACTCTGTTACCTCGACATACATGTTGGAGTTATTATTATGACCCTAGGTGTCTTAGAAGATCACCAGTAATCTAGCAATGCTTTATACTCCCAGTGTGATGATTCTGGCCATTATTCTCGAAAGCATCCCGTGATGCCATTTAGTTAGTAGGTATTCCATTCCTGGGTTGCTGAACCCAAGTTTCATTCTACTTACTTCATGTTGGTAGTATTTGCTCGTCCCTTTAGGATATTAGTAACCTTGTGATAGTCCTCGAGGTTCGTGGTTATCGTTCTTCCAATACCATGAACCATCATTGCAGAAGTTCTTTGGAACCAAAGATCACAACCAGAGTGCTCTTGAGTAGTACTCAATTCATATTGTGACTCTGCCAGTCCTACCTTTTTGCATGGATTATCCGGAAGAAATATGTTGAAAGTTCGGCATACTAGTCTATGCATCCACAACTCAGAAAGTTATATGCTCCTTTAAGTTGTCCTCTTTTGGTTGTATTCTGACCTTCGTCTATCAATTGATAGTCAGGAGTAGTCGTGCATTTGTGCTCATCGATGCCGCTTACTCTTGTGGTCCGTCAAGCCTTTCTATTCTGGGATGACTAGGAGAAACAGACTCCAATACCTTATCCATATCCAGGATTGGGTCAAAGAAGTTGTACCTCGCAGGTGAAGAATGCTAATCCATCTTCTAATCTGTTCTACCTTGGAGTTTTACCCCCTTTTATGTTAAGAGTGTCATGGGAATTGCACCACCTCCTATGAACTCTTGATACAGTGATACTTCTTGCCATCATCGTTCATTCTTCGGTCTCCATGTTATTGTAACCGGAATGCCGACGGGTGTATCGTGGTGTGTGAAATCAATACTCCAAGCAACTCCGTTGCTTGGTAGTTAAATGGACAATAACCTCATCCTTAGCGAGTTGATTGTTGAATCATCACCATAAGGTTGATCGTGCTACCTAGTCCACTTTCCTGGTGCACTCCTCGATTGATGAGTTAGGATTATGTTAAGTCCTCGTTCATTTGATCATATCGTCTTGCCCTGAAAAGCAAGATTGTTCTCGAGCTTAGTAACATATCGGTGGTTCGTGATTTTCTGGTTATCTTCCCAGAAGTATCACCAGGTTGTCCCCTGACCAATGTGTTGAGCTCGTGATCAAGTTGGTTTCATATAAACCACCCCTTCTCCAAGAATATATGTTGCATACCCCTGAGCTAGTTGGTAAAGCTAAACAACAACTTGGAGAGTTGGAAGATGAAAGCTTGTCTCACTTAGTTCTTTGCCAAAGGGATATCCTTGTGTCTGTGTGTTTGTTGAAGGAAGATGATATCCTCATCGATTGATCCTCGTGATCAATTGTTGGATCTATTGTCTTGTCCAAACTTTGATTTGAGTGTGGGCTATCGTCAAGTCGATTCAGAACCAATGGTATTCGTAATATTGTCTTACTCGTGGTTGATCCCTCGAGCATACACCGCTCCATCTATTGGTCTAACCAATGCTATCACTTTGTTCACATAGTTATGGAATTCCATTTTATGGAAGCCCCGATGAATTGTTGTTGAGCCCATCGATGACATGTTTATCTCTCCATGATTCATGTTGAAAATTAAAGCCAACATTGGAAACTTTTGTAAGCATCATCTTTGTGTTAGCTCATGGAGTATATGTCTTGATGTAAGAAGTAGCTTCCCCTAATTCATGAGTACTTGATGTAAGTTGCCGCTGTGAATTTGAGAAAGCTTGTTTTACTTCCTCTGGAGTCATCCCAAGTCAGTCATGCAGACGTGCGAAGTATTCTATGGTCTGATAGACTGATCATCTTCATTCTATATGTATCCCTAGCACACCAAGCCACTGATTGATTTATTCAAGAAAAGAAGTTCATGCGCTAATCCCAAAGGGCCCGGACGGACATGCACAAGACTTTGTTATATTCAATGATGATTCCCAATCCGAACTCGGTAGTATTTTATTATAAGACTACTATGTGGTCATTCTTGTCTTGGACAACGTGTTCACATGTATGTAGAAGAACCAACTCATGTTTTGGAGCTTGCTATCGTAGATCACTCCTCGAGAATCTCGCAACGCCGTCTCGTCGATTTGTGTTGCAAACTTTCATTTTTTCTTTCTAGACTCGATGAGTCTGGAATATCCTGACCCCAACCAGAACTGAATCTCAGGCAGATATGATGGTTGGAGCATTTCCCAAGAACTATAATATTGGTCTCTCGATAACCGGTAAAGTGGATGTCGTGGCCAACACACCCAGCCGGAAGACCTATTGTTGTAATATCTTGATTGAAGAAGTTGGCCACCTCCCCATAAGGACTTCGTAGGATTTACTTTCTAGTTGTTCCTTATTGACTTTTGTCCTCGTGAAGTCCGACCTTTTACTTGACGTTCTAGGTACCAAACCATTTTAATAAATGGGTTGCGCTAGCACATCAAGGAGAATATTACAAGCGGAGTGCTAAATGTCTCTCGGTCGATCATCCAGATTTTTCCCCTTGACTCCGCTAAGAGGAAATCTGAGAAGGTGTTATCTTCCTTTGCATCTGCATCGTCCATCGCTATTCATCATGGTCGTATGTTGTGTTGTCAGTACCATTGGCACGGTTAGTTGTAAAACCTTGATGATGATGGAAATGCTCAAGTTCTTGAGAGCACGCACTAGCACTAGGTGTTATCCTCGACACTAGCCGGGATTGCTCCCAGTGTTCTTGGTTATGTTATTACCTCTGAAAGAGTAGATTTACTCTCTACTGTTGGGATTCACCCCAGTTACCAGAATCATTCCCAGCATTTGCATTTTGTTCCCAGCTTGCACCACCAATGTGCCAATTTTCCATGGGTTGCCTTTCTCAGCCATTGCGTTTAGGATTATCTTCAGAAGTGGACTTGCCATGGGTCCCATCCATCTCTGATGATAACCAAAATCATCCCTTGTGTTGTCTTCAACAAGTTAGTCCACATCATCCATTCTGGCCCGAGAATGTCATTCCTTCGGACTCCGTCAAACGATCGATTGTGTTTGCCTTAGGCTGGTATAGGGAATTTTAATGATCTCTATATCAAAAGTAATTCTTTTTGCCACTTAAGGGGATAATTCTATGAGTCACTTTCTCTAAGGTGCCCCGTCTGGTGACCTCGATCACCCTCTTCTCAGGTGTGGAACTATTGCCACTAGGTGAACTTTCATTGTTGTTTCACTCCATCCCTCTGGATTTGTGTTCCGTGTCACAGCTCAAGAGATGTTTCAACGTCTCACTCCATGAGTTGATCTTGAGTTGCTCGATCTTTCAAAAGATCAATTTTGTATAGTTTCTTTCGTCGTCACCGTGTTGGACAAAGACCTCAAAAGCAAGGGTTTCAAGATCAACATGATGCTAGCAATCAACATTCATATGAAGGGCACTTGGATCATGAAGATTGTGTTAGTTAGTGTCCCCTCTGATTTCTTACCCTACGCTTGAATCTCGGGACGAGATTCCTGTTTAGTGGGGGTGAGTTGTCACATCCCTAGCTTTACCTTTTGCCCTAGGATAGCACTTGCCTGTTGCATCATGTTTAAATTTCTCAGAAACTGGAAATGGGGATGTTCAAACCCTAGCACCAAATGAATTCAACTAGGGTCAAATTAAAATCTTTTTCAATAAACCCAAAATGCCTTGGGAAAAGTTCATCATTTTTGGATTGATTAAAAACCTCTGGCAAAAATGTTGCACCTATTTCTAGGACCATTCTGGATTTTTGAATAACCCATATTGTATTTGAATTGGGGCATTTAAATATTTTTAATATCCTTAAATGCTCCAACAATTCTGAAAATAGTTGAGGGCCTCTGTAATAATTCATTTAATGCCCACAATTATTTTCAGGATTTATTAAAATGATTTGGGCTATAAACTAAATCAAAACAAAATAACAAAAATAGAAAAGAAAACATATTAGAAAGGTTAGAACTTACCTGTAGCTTACCTGGCGCAGCCCACCTAGCGCCCAACCGGCCCAGCACAGTGACAGCGCAAACGGCCCGACTGGCCCAGTGGCCAGTCATCGTTCTCCTCTTGCCAGGAGGACGCAGCGCGCGTGGTCGCCGCGCGCCGGCACGCGCACGGCCACCTCCAGCCCGCCTGCCTGCGTCCCCGACGCCCTGGACGCCTCCATGCATCGCCACGCAGCCCCGACCTCTCTCCCACTCTCTTCGGTGCTTCTCCCCTCCTCTGCTCTCTCTCCCTCTCGCGTCCGAGCGGAGCTCGTCACCGCCATTCATCGCCGGCATAGCCACCGTCCAGATCACCCCCTCCCTACGTGCCCATCGGATCCGCCTGATGATCGCGGATCTCCACACCGGCGCATGCGTCCTCGGGTGCCCTTCTTCGCCCTCACCATCGACTTCTCCACCGCCGGCCATCGGAGATGCCCTTTGCCCATACATCGCTGTCAGGCCGCCCCCGAGCTTGCCGTCTCCTTCATACGAACCGCCGTGAGCCCCTCTTGCCCCTCCCCCTATCTCCTTACTCACGCGCGTGCTGTAGCTCCGACCCCCACCATGCCCGCGAACTCCACGCCGCCGACGATGTCACTGCCGTCACTGCAGCCACCGGGGCTTGAAAACGAGCCCGGCACCGTGCTCCGCACCCTCCCAGGAGTCGGAAACCCCCACCTACTCGTCCTACGGTGCACCTCATCGCCGTTCTCGAGCACGCCCAAACTCCGGCCACCGCACTTCCCCTCGCCGCCGTCGTTCTGGTCCTCCCCGGCGCGAGCTGATGGCTCTGTTGGATGCGGACGAGGACCAGCATCATGCCAAGCCCCTCCGCCGCTCTTTTGGTCGCCGGAGGCGGATTTCCGACGCCCTCCGCCGCGTTCGGCCTCGCCGGCGGCTAGCCGCCGGTCGTTTGGCCTGTCTAACCGGAGGTTTGACCTCCCCGAGTTGCTGACAAGTGGGCCCTGGCCCCTGCTAATTTAAATTAAGTTTTTGTTAAGCTTAATTAACCCTTCTGACACTGACATGTGGGACCTCGCGCCTAATTAGGTTAGTCTAATTTTCCTGTTTAGATTAGTACTAATCATGTGGACCCCACGTGCCAGTGTTGTCTTTGGACAAGTTAACGTTGACTGGTCCCACCTGTCATGCACACAAACCAGCCCTTAGTCACTGAGCAGTGGGCCCCACTGGTCAGGTTTGACTGGACCAGCCCCTGTTGACTTGGTGATGTCAGCATGACCTAGTGCTGACGTAGTAACTATTTTCTGTGATTTAAAATAAATCAGAAATGATTTATTTATTTCGGAAAATAGCTAAAACTTCTAAAAATCTTATAAAATCAACCGTAACTCAGATGAAAATAATTTATATATGAAAATTGATCAGAAAAATCCAAGGAATCTGTTTATGGTATTTTCATGCATGTTTGAATAATTTACATCTACTGTTTAGGACAATTTGAATAAATGGCATTTGAATAATCACATATGGAGTTTGAATTTGAACCTTTGGTTCAAATCAACTTCATTTAATATGGTTGCTAGTTGCATTAGCTCAATCAACAACATACTGCCATGTCATGATCATGCATCATATTGTCGCATTGCATTGATTGTGTTTTCTCTGTGTTGCCGATTTTTGTCCCCTCTCGAAAGACGTGGTTCCGACGATGTGATCGATGACACCGATGAAGATCCAATGTTATCTTCAGAAGTGTCAGGCAAGCAAAACCTCATTGAGCATTCCAATACAATCCCACTCTCTCACTCTTGCTCTCTTTTACTACATTAGGACAACAACGCTTTAACTGTTAACTGTTGCGGTAGTTGAACCCCTTTCCACTGCATGACCTGTCATTGCCACAGTAAATAGTTGAAACCCACTAGTATGAGTAGGAGTTGTTTGAGCCATGTTGTGCCTACTCATTCATGCCTTCTTGTTATGCCTGCTATTGCTTAGAGTTGTGTCTGGTCTGATTCATCGGGAATGAATTGGAATGTGGTGAACATGTCCTACTGTTGAGAGCTAAGTGTGTGAACACGATTTGGTAAAGGTAGCGATGAGAGGCCATGTAGGAGTACATGGTGGGTTGTCTCATTGAAACCGTCCTCAGGAACTGAGTTCTGTGTTGGTTGATCCATGAAACAGCTACTACCATGCATTTGGCCCTGAAATATGACCCCGCTCGACTTCTTATCCACCCTAGTCCTCTTTCCAGGAGTTGCAAGTAGTTTCTGGTGTTTGTAGTATGCTGGAGGCCGTGGGCAGCGCTGACCGGAGGGGTGGGCTATGATGCGGTAGGCACATGGCCGGGTATACCGGGTGCCCGTTTGGTGTCGCGGAACCCTGTACACATCGTTCGGGGCCGTATGTGGAAACCTCGGCCGGACTCCCTGCGGATGGAACCTGAATAGGCGATAAACCTGGACTAGAGACTTGAGTGTTTAGGTAGGTCGTGGTCTACACCCACGTCGGCTTTCTCTTGAAGTCTGCCGAGCACATGTTGTGTGCAGACGCTAAGTGGTGGAAACATGTATGAAGAAGTACACCCCTGCAGGGTTTTATATATGATCTATTCGAATAGCCGTGTCCGCGGTAATGGACTTCTGGGTTGCCTATAACAGTTCATAGACAAGTGAAAGTGGATACTCTAAAACGCGCAAGATAAGCGTGAGTGCTATGGATGGCCTTCTTGTAGGGAGACGGGAGCCGATCCATAGTGGTGTATTGATTGGTGAATATGTGGACTCGTGTGCGCCACCTCAAAAGAGTTACTTGCAGTCGTAGTTTAGGATAGCCACCGAGTCAAAGCTGACTTGCTGCAGTCAAACTCCACCACCCCCTTTGTGATACTGATGCATATGTAGTTAGTTCTGATTTAAGTCTTGCTGAGTAACTTTGTACTCATGTTTGCTTAATTTATGTTTTTGTAGAGAGACTCCAGTCTCTCTAGTGGTTCCGCATGGACTTCGACGTTTAGCTTGTTACCTCAGCTACGATCTTGTACCCTTGGGAGGGTCTTGTAGATAGTCAGGCTTCTCAAGCTTTCTCATTTGTAGTTGTCTGTACTCAGACGTGTTATGCTTCCGTTGCCTGTATGCTCTGTATGTTGGGTCATGTGACCTCTGTTTGTAATAAATGCTATGATGGCTCTTCTGGGCCTTTATTTATATGAGTTGTTGAGTTGTGTTGTGATGGCATGTTGTACAACACATACTTGCATATTACGCGTACGTGTAATGTGTATTGCTATGTGTGGGGTCCGACACCTAGTTGTTTACCCTTGGTAGCCTATCTTATAGGGAAATGTCTCCTAGTGCCTCCACTGAGCCTTGGTAGCTTGCTACTGCTTCGGAACACTTAGGGTGACCGGCATGTGTCCTTCTTCGTTCCTATGTCTGTCCCTTAGGGGAAATGGAACGCGTTGGTCCTTTAAGTCCTTGTAGCTTGCTACGACTTGGGTTCATACGTTCATGACCGACACGTTCGTTGCTGGGTCATGTATGCCTGTCTCTGTAATTTAGTGCCACTTTTGGTTTATAACTAGTCATGTCGGCCCGGGTTCTCTGTCATATGGATGCTAGCGACACTATCATATATGTGTGCCAAAATACGCAAACGGTCTCGGGCCAGGTAAGGTGGCAGCCGTGGGGATACCGTGCGTGATGCCGCAAAGTGGTATGATGTGTTACAGGCTAGACCTGTGTGATTTAGGATCGGGGTCCCGACACAAGACTACGTCAAGTTCTACTTCATCAAGTACATCTACAACTCCAAGGATTCCCATCAAGACGATGTGTATCATGAAGAAGAAGAACTAGAGAGTTCTTGAGGGTGACTCTGCCAACACACTTCACTCATATTCATATTGGCAAGGACAAGTGCAATCAACTTCCACATCTTGCACTAGTTCAAGGAGTCACAAACCCTCTTGTTAGTAAGATAAGGGACAAGGTAACCTAATGATTTCATGGACATCATGTTGTGTTGAATCCACTCTATGTCCATGGATATCTTTGTATGTTCCTTGTGGGACTAACCCATGTAGGTATTCAAACTGCAACTCACTCCAATGGATTGCTCCAAATGATCAACATCAACATTGAGCATCTACATCTTCAACACCTACATGAAGTCATCATCGACAAAACCCAAGGTTAGTTCATCCCTCTTAGGGGGGATATCACATCTAGGGGGAGTTTTACTCTAAGAATTGAGCTAAAGAAACTCTAATGATGTGAACACAACAATGCTTTATGTAAAAGTGGTAACCCCACTTGTTCTTAAAGGATGAGTATGACCTATGATCAAATGTTTTCATTTGACTCCTAAGTCAATATACTCATATATAGATGACCTAGTCATCGCCAATTGCTTCATAGATGCTAGAGTGTTTGTGCATGCTTTGCCACATATTTCATTTGCTATCTTATTGTGTGAGCATGTTGAGTGCATATTTTTTTCATTTGAGGACATCCATTTGTTGCTTTGATTGTTTGACTTTATTATTTTGCCAAATGGATGGACAAGAATGCCTAAGTACCCCCTCTAGCTATCAATGTTTTTCTTGTTTCAAACACTATTCATGCTACATCAAAAAGTTTGATCAAGTCAGATTCGAGCCCTCTGAGCGAAGAGCACTCGGAGTCACCGATTCGTCATAGATTAAACTTCCAAAACCTCTTAGTGCATTTCGGTCTGACCGATTCATCCCTTTCGGTCGTACTGAGTCCATTAAGTTGATCTAGGTTTTCAATCTCGGTGCAACTGATTAGAACAATTCGGTCACACCGAGTTGCAGTAACTGCTAGCAGTTTTGCAGCACAGTGCCACCGAGTCGTTCCACTTGGTCACACCGATAGGATCTGGATATATATACCCATAGGCTGAACCTTGGAAAGTTTTCTGAATCTTTTCGCCCGCTCCTATCCAACTCTGCCGACTCGAGGTCTCCGGATCATCCTCTTGTTGCCAGCGACCCCTTGCTGCTGGTCTTTGCTGCCGTCAACGGGAATCTCCGCCACCATTGTTGCCGTAGCAAACTCATCTCCGAGTTAGGGTATGAGTTTGACCCTTTGTGTTTTCTCAATCTGATTCTTAGCACTGTCGGATTTCGGGTTCCACAAACCCTAGAGAGGTTCAAACTCTAGGGTGCGCACGAAGACCACTCACTCCCTGTCGGGGATATACCCCGCAGCGTAACCCGACCGAAAGTATAACCCAGCCGGACTTGGCGGTTTACTTGAGACGGTTTACACTTGACGATTCACTGGTAACCCGGCGGGCGGATCATGGATGACAAGGCCCAAGGCCCAGAATGCCGGTTCATGTTATGGTGGGCCGGTTTATGAAGAAAGCATAAGGAATATTCTCCTACAAAGGAAGCAAGACTAGAACTCCTTGTAATAGAGTAATCCTAATCCTACTAGGACTAGTCATGTAACCCGCCCCTTCAACATATATAAGGAGGGGCGGGGCTCCCCAAAGAGGGACAAGTTCTCACAAGTTAGAGGCGCCATATTCTCGAGGGCTAGACATCAAGAGTCGGTTTACCGGCGACTCTCTCGTGATCATAATGAGATCTAGCCTCAGACAACATGTAGGGCTATTACCGGATGATGTTTCCCGGGGCCCGAAGCTGTCTAAATCCTCGTCTTGCGTTGCGTCTCTCGATTCCGCTCAACCCCTCTCAAGCTACTACATAGATGCGTTGGCCTCACGACTAAGTCCTTTTGCTAGGACATCTACCGTGACAAATCCACGACAGTTGGCGCCCACCGTGGGGCCAGCGCACGATGGTGATGAGTTCTTGGAGGGATCTCTCCGAGGGATCGAGAGGCTCATCATCGGCCAGATGAAGAAAAACCGAACAATTGTTCATTACAAAGGAGCGACGGCTGGACGTATCACGGATATATATAACTCGCGTCACCATTGTGATACGCTAGTGTCTAACCGTGCCATCAAGTTCAAATGAATATATAAGCTGCTGTTATGCAGACCGGTTTACCTCAATTCATCCGTCTGTACGACTTACAGTGCCTGCGATTGACTTGCCCGTCAGCGCCGGTTTACAATACCACGGCCAACTCGTCCGTTGTCGAGGCGAATCAGGTGATATCTATCCTATTTATTTTTAATACATATTAATTCATCCGAGCAAAATACCTCGCCCTGCTGTATTTTATACGCAGGAAACTCATTCATTGCAAAGTGGTATTATACCGCGGAGATAGATGCACGCCAACATCATTTGGCACAAGTGGTCGTCGTTACTCAACGGACTCCCATACCGGCTTACAATGCCGTGGCCGTCTCTCGTGACCGCGCCGGTTTACAATGCCATGGCCGTCTCTCGCGACCGCGCCGGTTTACAACGCCGTGGCTGTCTCTCGCGACCGCGCCGGTTTTCAACGCCGTGGACATCTTTCACAACCGCGCCGGCTTACAACGAGGAGGACAACTAGCCCGTCGGCGCCCGCCGGACCATCTGACGTCAGATCAAATAAGGTGAAATCCATCCAATTTATTCTTATTGATACGTTTTTTATTCTTTAAAGAACCATTGCATTGGCTTGTGATATTGTTTATGCAGGACAATTGTTCATCGCGAGAGCGGTGACCATGCTATGATGAATATATATGCAAATCACCGCTTTACGGCCTAATTTACATCAACATGGTACGATTCGCCCGTCCGCGCCGCCTTACAACGCTACCGACGATTCGCCCGTCCACCCCCGCAGCCGGTTCACGTGTCCTGCACCGGTTACAACGCGGCGGACAACTTGTTCGTCTGCGCTGGCTTACAACACCGCGGCCGACTCATGTGTCTGGGCTGCCTCTGATGCTGTGATCATTTTACTGTCCGCCCTGCGGTCCGGTCTATTCAACATGCCAGGTTGGCTAACAGACACCGATGAGGATCGTAAGGTCCAAATACATCAGGACAATTATTTATTAAAGGGACCAAAGAGAGTTTGTTGCACAACATAACTCAAAGGTAGGTACCCGGCGAGCATAGCTCAGAAATATGTCACATGGGGGCTTCTGTTTATAAAGTGCAGTTTTGACCACCTTTCTGATCCGGCAACCAAACCAAGACCATGATAAGAGTATCACATGGGGGCTTCTGCATGCCAAGGAGTTCCTATGGCCTCTTAAACCGGCGCCCTCGATAAATCGGGGTATCAGCCGCATTTTTCATAAGAGTATCACATGGGGGCTTCCGTGGGCAAGGGAGTTCTTATGGCCTCTTAAACCGGTGCCCCTGGTAAACCGGGGAATCAACCATCCTTTTCACAAGAGTATCACATGGGGGCTTCCAAGGAAGCTTTCCATGGCCTCTTAAACCGGCGTCCTTGACAAAATCAAGGAATCAACCGTCTTTTCTGCACAAAAAGTGTATCACATGGGGGCTTCCGTGCAAGGAAGCCTTCCATGGCCTCTTTGTCACACCCTGCATTTTGTAAAATGTTATTTGCATCAATGAAGCATGAAAATTTGGACCAACAATTTTTTTTAGCATCATTTGGCTTTTATTTGGAATTGGGTATTTCTTCATGTGCTTTTTCATATGCTCAATAAAGTCAACTATTACCTCTTGTAGAATTCATCTCCATACCCAAAACTTCTGCCCAATGATCATGCCAAGTGTTATATAACAGTATAGTATTTTCTTACAAAATTAATTTGGCCAAAATGTATTTTATAAATTTATTTTTCCAAAAACCCCTGAATTGAGATTTGCACTGCAAGTGCTTGATTTAGGGTGAGAAAATTATTTCAAAAGGTACATTTGAGACCTAGTAGTCATAGGACTCCCAGAAACCACAAAAGTATAATTTTAAAATTTATTTTCCTATTTTATTTAAAAGCTTTTTCTTAAGGCCAGAAATGGTCTTTAATAGGGAAAAATTATTTAAGTATTTCAAAAATATTTGCCAAAAATTCAGGGAGACTCAGAGGACATATATTGTCCATATATAAGAGTTTCAACACTTGGTCATGTTCCAAATAATGGGCTAATCCCTCTAAAACCCTTTCTGGATATTTCAAGCTTTTGAAATATTTACAAAGGAAATATCCTCCGAAAATTCCAGGGAAATTCTATCATGTCATATATGACATATTTGATGATCTTGCCAAGTCCCATGCCTTGGGAAGCAAGAAAACATCCTCAAAACCCTTTATAACTATTCTGTCCATATTTGAAGTTTGAGCAACTTTACATTGCCAAACTTATCCAAATGCTCTCAAACTTGGTGCACATGCTAGAATGGCCTAATAAGGCATCTAGACCAAATGGCACAAGATTTGGAGTAGAGCAACTTGATCAGAATACCCCAAAACCCTTTCTGTTCAAATGTAAATTTGAACAACTTTACATTACCAACTTTTTACCTGGTGCTTCAAACTTTGTGAGCATGATCAATACCCCAAATGATGAAGCTACACCAAGTGGTGCATCAAGGGGAGATGATTAGCTTGACTCAAACAAGATGAAGCCATTTCTGTTGATTTCTAGGGTTCACCAATGTTACATTGGCTAGTTTCTTCAAATGAGCCCAAATTTGGTGAAGCACCCTATTTTCACATGTCATTCAATCCTGTAAAGTATCATGGCAAGTGGAGATCATTTGCTTGATCAAAACATGATCAAACACCTTCTGGTTTTTTACTAAAACCCTCTTCTTGATCACTTTTACCATTTACCTTGGCCTCAACTTTCTACCACACGTTCATCTAGTTACTATCTACCTCCAGTAACTCCCCCAAGTCCCCAGCTCCATGATTGAGGGGTAAAAACCCTAGTTCACCCTGCTGGACAGCCATTTTCTACCAAGTCACCAGCTTCTCTTCTCTCTCACAGCATCTCCAGAGCATCCAAAGCCTCATCCGTAGTGCGTGCATCACCCTGGACCCCCCAGACACGGTGGACGCGTCTAGAGGGCCAATGGCATGCCATGGCATGCGATAAGGGCGCTCCAGAGCGCGCTACAGTGCGCCACCGCACTGTAGCTTCGCCCAATCCAGCGCAGCCGACAGCCTCGAGCTCTCCCCTCGCGCCTCCCAACGCCCCTCGACGTCCACAACCTCCACCGGTGCTGTCCCCCTCCTCCTCCGCCCTCCAGTGGCTGCCTCCACATGCGCACTGCCGCACGCAGCCTCCACTCCTCGACTTCACACGCGTGCATTGTCTGGAAGCTCCCCCGCTCCTCCTCTCCCCTCAACTAAGCGTGGAACACGTTCACGATCCTCCCCGGCTCGATCGCAGGCACCAGAACAGCCTCTGGCCTCGCCTGCAACCTCGCCGGCGCACGAGTCCATGGTGGACCGTGGGCGCGGCTATATAAGCGTGCCCCGGCCTCTCCAACGGCACCAGCAGCCTCAACACACCCCCAACAACACTCCCGCACCACTCACTCCTCCCTAGAAAGCCCCTGTGCTCGGGATCGACCGGAGCTCCGCCGCGTCGGGCAGCCGGAGATCTCGGGGTACAGGCCTCCTCCACCCTTCCTTTTGCTCGATTTGGAACCACCATGCACCACTGATGCGTTCCCCTCCATTTTCCCCTTCTGCAGCTGCAGGAAACGAGCTAGCCAGCAACTTCCCGACGACCCTCCGCCGTCCCACCTCGCCGCCGACGAACCCGACCTCCCCGACGAGCCGCACCACCACCACTACCTCTGCGACTCGTCGCTGAACCCATCCCTGCCCTCCGTTGGCTTCGCTGTGGCCGGAATCGTCGCCGGTGAGCTCGCCGTCGCCGTGGCCAGGAGGTTGAAGATGACAGGCGGGCCCCGCCTGTCATCCTCACCGCTCCCTCTCTTCCCTCGCTGCCGCTGACCGCTGGGCCCCGCCCGTCAGGTTTAAAATCCTGACGTGCGCGCGCTGGCGCCCGAGCAGCTGGGCCAGATGCCCTGGGCCGTGCACTATGGCCGCTCTGGCCCAGTGGCACATGGCCATTTCTTTTTATTCTTTCTGTAATTAATTCAATTAATTTTACAAAAATGAATATTAGTCCAAATGAAATAATTCCAACTCCTAAAATCTTGTAATATTCCAACCTATTTAATGGTGTCACTTTCACACATATCCATGAAACTTTTCTTTTCTGTTCAAATTTAAATTCAAATTTGGGCATTAAAACTCCTGTTCAAAAATCCCTAGATTCCATTCTGTTACTCCAAAACTCCAACTAGAAATTTTCTCCATCTTAGTTTTCCCTCTAGTATTTAACAAAAATAAGTTGACATTTTTCTGAGCAATTTGATTTTTCAGTTTTCATTGTGGTCTTATTTTCCTTTGTTATTTTGCGACGATTAGATCCCGTATTTGACGAAGTTGCTGAAGAAGGAGAAGGAGAAGGATTTGAAGAGTTTGAAGACCAAGCCAATCCAGGAAAGCAGCCCTTTGACCAAGATACACTTGTTCTTCGGAACCTGTTTGTTTCCGATGCATGATGATAGAGTTACGGTGGTGACCTAGATGAACCACCACATGATGCATGCCTTGCTCTTGATCTTGCTATGTGCTAGAGGACATGCAAATAGTTAGTAATGATGCTTAGTGATGCATGTGTGATATGAACCTTCGTGGTTGAAATCTTTGCATGAACCCATCGGGTGCCCCTAATGCCCGAGGGTGATGTTGAGTTAGGTCATCACTTGAGGAAGAAGTGATGTGCCGGTAAAATCTTGTGCATGGGTGAAATAATGGATTAGATTTATGTGTGACTACCATCCCAACCAAACATGTGCAACCACACTACCCCTTATGGGACGGGGCTTTATCGATTACTTAGGTCGATACTAGCATGGTGCCCGCATTACTAGTGACGGGAAGACTTGAGGTCTTTCCCGGGACGGGGTCGTGCTTGGATAGACGACCATGACTGTTTTTACAGGGCACCGGACACACCGTTGGTCCCTTCGGGTACGCGTGACATTGAAATTAGGGCAAGTCCCATGATATATTGTTTGTACTCGAGGGCCATGTACCAACGAGTGGACTCTATGTTAGTGTCGTCTAAGGAAAGATAATGACCGGGTGCTTCCCCCGAGTACTTGAGGTACTGCGGGATCGTGGATGACATGAAAGCTTCCCGGATCTTGTGGGTAAAGTGTGCAACCTCTGCAGAGTGTAAAACTATTCGAATAGCCGTGTCCATGGTCATGGATAGTTGGGTGGTGCTACTTAAACTATGTTCAGAATTTTACTTCATCGGTGAAAGTATGTGTGTGAGGAGTCAAGGTGGTGACTTGACTGGATGAGTTGAATCATATTCATGTTGATATCGGTAACCTGTTTTCAAGGTTACTTGAACTCGTTGATGCATACACTTGATGGTAGAATATTTATTCTAGCCCATGGCTAGATTGCTCATTATTGTTTAGTTTGCATTGTTATTTTAAACCACATCATGGGTTGCTTGCGAGTACATTCAAAGTACTCATTGGCTTGCCACTAGTTATTTAATTGGCCAGGCATGGAGGAATAGGAATTTGAGGAAGAGTTCTTTGGAGACGAACATGCGAACTAGGACGCTATCCCAGTCAGAATGCATGTAGGGTTAAGGCATATGGCATGGGTTCTACCTATCATCGAAGACTTCCGCTATTTGTGTTATTTGCTATTCAGCCCATGAGGCTTTATCTATGTAAGACTTGGCCATAATGGCCTTAATTTGTGTAAGACATCATGTATGGATGTAAGACTCTTGTTATTCAGCTTCTGTGTGTTCAGTGAGCATTGATCTCTGGGATCACTGTACACGTGCACTCGGTGATCTCGACTTCTAAGCCGGGGTCCCGGCAGAGCTGGCATCAGAGCCATCCTGACTGTAGGAAGCCTTAGTTAGCATGGGCGTTAGTTAGATGAGACCTTTTTTCAAAAACCTTCTGAACCTCTCTTCTTTTCTAAACCTGAGATTTCAGCAGCTTATTAACCCCTCCTATTCCACCTTTGTAGATGGCCGCTGTACCCGAAGAGCACCTGACCACTGGGTTTCCCTTGCTTCTCGAGGATAGCCTCCAGGAGTGTCAGTTCCACCGAGTGCCCATCCTCACCTACCTTGAGCATTGGGTTAGCGACACCGAGGTGGAATACCACGTGGAAGTGATCGTGAAGGCAAACGATCCTCCCACAAGTTGGTTCTTCGAGGGACCCCAGATGGCAACACTACCTCGTGCAGTCGAGGCTGCTGCACTCAAGGCACTAACCCGTCTCCGCAAGCTTCTTCCGGAGATGGCAGCCAAGATGACAACCCGCTTCTTACCTTACCGGAAGGAAGGTGAAGATCAAAGCAGCGCACTAGCCCCTCCACTGAAGGAAGGACTCTCGCTTTGGTTCCAGACCTAGTTTAGTCTATGTGCCGACAGCTTGGCACAAGACTTTGCCTCAGAATCGATGAAGCTTCGAGAAGAACTTCACAAGACCAAGGCACTTCTTCGTCGAGCTCAAGAGAAGACTAATAGGATCAAGAAGGAAGGATAACCTTCTGGATAGTCCGCTATCACATACCGAGGCGGAAGGCCCTCCGAAGATGTATCTTCCAAGAATGAAGAACCACCTCGGCGACGCCGGATGACGGCAAGGGAATATCGCAAGCTTTTCCCTGCACCACCGATGAAGCACCGTCGTATCCAACTCCCCCACACCCTCAAGTGACAAGGGGGCCCAGACAGATGAAGACAAGGAGGAAGACCCAGAAGAGCCGGAATACGCGACCAAGCATTCTGTCGCTTAGGCATTATTCGCTACTCGGATATGCCATTTATGACCTCTACGGTAGGATAGGTCGTGTAACCCCTATGCGCAGTCGAGTCCTTGTATGGTTCATATGAAACCATCTAGTGTTTGCTTTTGTTGTGTCTGGATGTATGTCGTATTCTTCCTTCGGCAATGTGTAAACGACTGCATCACCCATTTGGATTTTAATGAATGTGTTTTGGCCTTACGGCCCTTGCATGATTTGATTAGTGTCACACCCACCCCCTTACTAGGCACCCATCTATCTTGCTTTCCCTCTTCCAAGTCATGAGACCTTTTACCGCTCCAACAGGATGCCTGTTGTAACTCGTACCGGTACCTCTACCCAGCAGACTGAAGCCAGAGCATCCGCTCAGTCAGAGGCAGGCCACGACCAAACCAACGACCAAGCTCCACCACCACCACCTCCTCCGAACATGGACATGGTTCAGCTTCTCCAAGCCTTCCGAGAGGAACGCCAAGCCAACACTGCAGCCCTTCAGCTGATTGCTCAAGCTGTCACCAACAACCGCCAGCCGGCGGGGAATGGAATGGACGTTCCACGTTGGCAGAGTTCAAGAAGCATGCACCGCCAACCTTTATCGAGACTGCTGAACCCCTGGATGCAGACGACTGGGTCCGCTCCATTGAGGACATACTGGAACTAGTCGGATGCACCGAAGACCGTGAGAAGGTGGCTTATGCAGCCCACTGCCTCGGGGGGACTGCTAGAGCTTGGTGGGATGGATTCAAGGTCATGCATGCTGAACAAGACATCACTTGGGTCAACTTCAAGGCAGAATTCCGCAAGGCCCACATTCCTTCCGGAATCATGGCTATCAAAAAGCGTGAATTCCGAGCTCTGAAGCAAGGAAGTGGCACTGTCAAGGAGTACATGCAGAATTTCAGTGCTCTGTCAAGGTATGCCCCTGAAGATGTCAGCACTGATGCTGCAAAAAGGGAGCGCTTCATGGAAGGCCTCAATCAGACTCTGCAGTATTCGCTTGTCGTGTGCGACTGCCCAACCTTCCCTGACCTGGTGAACAAAGCACTTATGCTTGAAGACAAGCGGCGTGCTTTGGAAGACACATGCAAGTGCAAGATGGTCAGCAAGGGAAGTTCCAGCAACCAGAAGCCTCGTCCAAGGCAGTCAGCCCCGGCCAAGCCAACCTATCAGCAACCAAGAGCTCCTGCACCTCGCACCAACTATCAGCCTCAGCAGTATGCCAACCCAAGGCCAGCTTTCAACCCCAATACCAGTGGTGGCAACAAGATCAATCCAAACCAAGTCACTTGCTTTGGATGTGGTCAGTCCGGACACATCTCAAGGGTGTGCCCCAACAAGAAGCCAGATGCCCCGCGCCCCAACGCGGAGAACCAAGGACAAGGCCGTGGGATGCCACCACTGTCGGGGGAAATTGTCCACCACGAGCACCTATGGGACCGGAGCCCCTTGTTCGTACGGTGAGGGAGCGGAGGGAGCACAAAGAGCAGATCGTGGTGAGCACGCGGGCAGTTTACCCAGGTTCGGGCCGCGACGGATGCGTAAAACCCTACTCCTGCTTTGCTTGTATTGAGTTGGAGAGCTCGGGAGCTTGAAGAACTAGCTACACCGAGCAAATGAGCGCTCTAGGTTCCGAACCCTTTCTACGTTGTACATGGGCCTCCTTTTATAGCTCAAGGGGTCACCGACAGGTGTCAACGTAGGAGAAAGGGTAAAAATGTAATAGTGGTGGTAGTTGTAACAGTGCGGGAACAGTGGACGAACAGTGCATGAACAGTGGTCATCACCTACTTTGACAGTGGGGGACAAGAGCATTTAATGCCCGTCGCCGTCGACCCCAAAAGCGCCCGCCCTAGCGTCTCCATTTGCCACGGCGATAGCTTTATCACCGTGGAGTGCCACCGTGTCCCCCAGGCTGCACAGCCATCCGCCACGCGTCCCTGGAATGGTCCCAGGGCGACGCGTGGACCGATGAGCTGGAGCGCGGGCACACAGCGCAGCTCTCCCCGGCAAGCACCTTGCCGGGGTCTTGACCTTGCCGGGCCCGGAAGCTTGTCGCTCCCCGGGCCCTGCCGGGGCGCACGTTGCGCCGAGGCATGTCTTCTGAAATGTAATCTTCTGGCCTTCCTGGCAAGCTCCTCTTGCCAGGGTCTTGTGCTGGTGAGGTAATCTTGAGCCTGGGACGGCCTTCCCGACAAGCTACACTTGCCGGGGTCTTGATCTTCTGTCTTGTATACTTTCTTTTTGAATGGTTTCATATGGAGCAGGAAGGTCTCCGACAAGCACGTGGTAGGCCCTGCCGCGGGAAGCTGCTACTGCCCGTGCACAAGTTGGGGTACTTAGGTACCCCTACCTTAGTACACCGACAGGAGCCCCCGGGCCTGGGCCACACACGGTGCCGAGCGCTGTTGGGCCAGGCCCAAAACAGTGCACGGGCACGCGCGGCCCACGGCGCGCCGAATCCACTTCCGCATCCGCCGCGTCCCTCTGTAACGGCACGCGTTGATTGCGGCGTCGTGGGATGGGACGTGGCCATGTTCTTTTAATGGAAAGAGCGAAACGTCCCCCACTTCCCCATAAAAGCAGAGGAAGCAGGAGCGGTTCCCCTCCTACGCCTTCATTGCTTCTTCTTCCATCTCCAGAGATTCCCCTTTGCACTCCGCCTCCACACCTCCTCCTCCGTCTTCCGCATCCGCGGCGCCGCCGGACTCTTCGTTCCCCCTTCCCTCGCCGCCTCCGCCATGGCCCCGAAGACCGAGAAGTCGAAGGCGGAGAAGACCAAGAAGGAGAAATCCGAGCAGGCGGCGAGGCTTACTCTTCTGCGGAAGAGGAATGTCGTCTTCGCGCCGCGGCTCGGCGCGCGGGAACTCTGGAACAAGTACTACTTGTTCTGGGCCAAGAAGACCAAGGCGCATCCTCGGACCAGAGTCTATCCTGCCGCCGCCAAGGACAATTACCCCGACGGGTATTTCTTCTTCGCTGCTTTCTTCCACTGCGGCCTTTGTCCCCCTTTTTCCGACTTTTTCTGCGATATCATGCACACCTACGGCCTCCACCTTCTAGACTTCACCCCCAACGCCATCCTCACGATGGCGGTTTTCGCACATCTGTGCGAAAACTATATTGGGATCTATCCGAATGTAGCCCTGTTTAGGCACTTCTTCACCCCTAGAGTAGAGGCCGGCGCTCCCCTCTCCGGAGGAATCTCTTGGGTCTTTCGCCTGAACAAGAAAGAGTCCTACCTGCCCGGGGAGCTCCGCAGCAAGTGGGAGGAGTGGCGCGCGGACTGGTGCTGGGTAGTTGAGGACGAGCCGCAACCTTTCACTGCGCCGCGCACAACAGCCATCGTGCGCGGCAGGGACTGGAGTGAGTTGGACTCGGACGACATCAAGCTCAACGTCGCCCTCATCAGAATTCTTCATCTCCGGGTAGCTAGGTTGTCCGTCGGAGAGGTAGGAGCAGATTTCCTCCGCCGCCGCATTGCCCCTCTACAGGATAGGAAGAGGCCAGCATGGGAGTACGGCAACGCGGCGGACATAATGAGACTGCGCCCAGGGCTAAACTTCAACTTCACGGCGCTGGAGCTGAAGGGGATGGTCCGAGAACTCTTTAAGCACGACCTGGCCCATCCAGAGTGGTTCAGAGCTCCCCGGGGAGAGGTGCCCCTCTGCAACAGCATGGCCCGGGATCCTCTTCGCGCCATGATGCCCGCATGTGACTCGCATGGCGTGGACCGCACATGGATACCGCCCAAGTCAGCAGACATCATGAGCTTCTTCGACAACCTGGTGGAGGTGCCGAAGAACAAAGATGAGATCAAGGGGCTCACCCGGGACACCACCGACCAGGAGATTGCTTATATAGCTTCTCGGGTAGAAGAGGCCGCTGCAGCCGCAGCGGCAGGAGAGTTTGGCTTCACAGTCGAGGAGGCAGAGGCTGCGGATGCGTCCTGCCAAGCGGAGGAGGCGGAGATCCGCAGGCTGCTGGAGCTTCCCCCCGACGAGCTCGTCGGGGTCCCTTCTTTGAGGCACTCCGGGATCCCCGGAATCGTGACCGAGGCCGCGGCGAGAGGCGGCGTTGCCGGAGGAAACAGAGGCGCCGCAGGGAGCGGAGGCGCCGGAGGGAGAACGGCCGCAGGGCAGGGCGCTGGGTCCAGCAAGCCAGCCGAGGAGGAGGAGGACGTCGGGGCCGACGAGGACTCCGACGGGTCTTTGGGGCTCTATGCCGACGACGTCTCCTCGTCATCGGAGACCTCCCCGCCTTGGACAAGTCCCAGGCGATCTCCGCTGAAGCGTCTCCGCAAGGCGACGACGGGGACGAGGGCGCAGGCGCCCCGACAACAACCAACTCGCCGGGCGGCGCGAGCTACCCGGGGGAGCCAAGCTGCGACGGGGGCGCCCGGCGCGCCAACCACGGCGGGGGCGACCCGCACACAGGCCGCGGCGGAGGCGCCCCGCACGTCAGCACCAAGCGGAGGAGGGTCTTCTCAGAGCGGAGCGGCTGCTCCGCCCGCTCCCCGGGCTTCGGTGTTCACAGGGGCCGGGTCTTCGCAGCCCCCAGCCCCGGGGACCGCCAAGCGCCCGAGGGAGTCTTCGCCTCCTGCTCCTCGCTCGGACGCGCCTCAGGTGGCGTTCGACTTCTCCGCCCTGAGCGACGACGACGACAACGAGGAACATGAGTAAGAACTTGAGGTTTTGTATCTTCTTTAACTTTGTCTTGATTCTTGTTGATCCTGATCTTGCTTCTTGTTTTGATTTCAGGACCCTGGCCCAGCGAGCGGTGAAGAAGGCCAAGGTTCCCGTGGTCGAGGTCGCGGACGACTCGCCCGTCGCGGCGACCGGGGATGTGCCGGAGACGAGCTTGCCGGACCCGAGCGCTGCTCCGAGGAGCAGCCCCCAGCGCAGCCCCCAGCGTAAGTCTGGGTTCAATATTTCCACTTGTCGGGCGCGCTTGAGGAACTTGCTTATATTGACACCTTGCTGTTCTTGTTTTGCTTTGATTGTCTTGTGCAGAGGCGGAGCCGCAGCCACAGGAGCATCCGGAGACCGCTCCCGAGGTGCCGCAGGCCCCGCCGTCCCCGCCAAGGGCGAACTCTCCGGCAAGGGAGAGTGCTCCGCCAAGGGCGGGTACTCCGCCAAGGGCGAGTACCCCGCCAAGGGCGAGCAGCCCGGCGAGGGCGGCCACCCCGCCAAGGCAGAGCTCCCCGGCGAGGGAGCCCGCCGCCGACGAAATCCGCCAAGGTAAGTTTTGCAACTCCGTCTTCTTGAATTCGTCTTTTTTGGATATTTGCTTGAACTTCTTCTTCTTTTTCTTCTTCTTCTAGATCCCCCTCCCCAAGAACAGATGGAGACGGAAACCATCGTCGTGGAGGAGGGCGCGCAGGGCGACGGCGGCAACGCCCCTGTTGCTGAGGACACGGCGGGAGCCGCCGAGCCGGCTGTGGAGGAGACTGCTCCGGCCGCAGACGCAGCGGCCGGGGAGGGGGACGGCGGCCATACTGCCGGCCCGGAGGCGGCAGGAGCGTCGAGCGCTGTGCCGGCCGCCGACCCCTCCACCGAGAAGGAGCCGTCCGCCTACTATCTTGAGGCCCCCAACGGCGTCTACATCCAGGTGCCGTGGGGATCTTCATCGCGAGCCCCCGCGGAGGGAGAGGCCTTTGATGGGGAGGTCCTCGCCTCCGCAGGTCTAAAGGTTGTCGAGACGCCCGGCGGGAGCGACGAGCCCGAGGAGGAGAAGCTGCTCCACCGGCTCCTGGCCCTTTACCGGGCCAGGCAGGCGAAGCTTGCGTCTTGGGAGGCCCTCACCGCCAAGGCCGCCGCTGACATGGAGAAGCGCGCGGCGGAGCTCCGCGCCGCCAACCAGGCGGCCCTCCACGACGTGGCGGAGGAGCGCGAGAGGCTTGCCGGGGAGTACCAGGAGTGGCTCTTGGAGAAGGCCGAGGCCGAGGAGCAGCAGCGTCTCGCCGGAGAAGAGCTATCCCGGCGAGAAGGAGAGCTCACCCAACGGAAGGTCAACCTCGACTCCCATGAGGATGACCTTGCCGCCCGGGAGCAGGCCCTTGGCGGAGAGCTGAAGGAGGCGAAGGCCGCCGCGGACGCCGCAGAGACCGCCAAGAAGGAGCTCGAGGCCAAGGTCGCGCAGCTGGAGGAGTCCCTGAAAGCGAGCGTGGAGAGGGTCACCGCGCTCAACGCAGAGCGCGAGAAGGACGCCCACACTAACTCTGAACTCCAGGTGCGTCTCTCCAAGCAAGGCGACGAGCTGAAGGCCGCCAAGGATTCGATTGAGGATCTGGAGCTGAAGGTTTCCACGTTGAAGGACTCGCTTGACGCCGTCCGAGACCGGGAAACCAAGCTGAAGGAAGAGCTCCGCAAGGAGCGAGGCTTGGTGGAGAGCGCCACCACTGTGGCTGAGAACTTCCGCCGGACCGTCGAGGTATGGACCGACGACTTGGTGGCCTCTGCATCCAACATCGACCAGGAGCTGTTGGCGCTAAAGGTTGAGCATCTTATATACTCTCCGGATCCAAACCTCCCCCACAGCGCCAAGCTCAGCCTCTTCTTCAGAGGGATCGCGCCGGCTCTTGCAGATCTTCGGAAGAAGCTCCCCGCGCAACTGGCCGAGGAGTCGCGCCAGCTATGTGCGGGAACTTTGGAGCGCGTCTTGACGAAGATAGTATACCGCAATCCTGGTATAAACCTCGCCAACGTTCTCCGCAGCTTGCCGGCCGACGCGAATATGGAGGCGCTGAAGGCGCAGGTCGCCCACATTATCGCCAAAGTGAACAAGATCTCCAGGATTGAAGGCGACCGCGTAGACTAGGCCTCCTTTTCCTTTATCTCTTTTGTTGCTGCATAGTGCGCTATGAACTCATTAGTCATCGCGACAAGTTATCCCTTGTAAGATATTTATCTTATTTTTGATCAATTAGTGCAATGTTATCTCCCTTGTCTTGATCCTTTACTTTGTATGCTTTTCACCCCACGCTTCCAGGGAGCTTGCCGGCAAGGGCCCTTTGCCGCGAGCGCTGAGTGCTGGACTCTGAGCAGCCTGCTGGCCAAGGTCTTACCGGCAAGCAACCTTGCCGCAGCTAGTCGCAACGCACTTAGCTTGTTGAGTGAACTCGAAAAACGAAACAAGGGCGCGACACTTGTCGCAGCTCACTTAAGTCGTTGAGCGTACTCGAAAACAAGATAAGGGTGCGGCTAGCCACGGGTAGGTTCCTCCGCGCACAGGTTTTCCATACAAAGTGTGATCGTTCAAGGAAGACAACTAAAATTTAAAAATTTGAACTTGCTCAAATTCTGGAAACTTATCTTTCATATATTGCTTGCTTCTCCGACAAGGCTTCTCTTTCTCGAACAGCACTTGGTTCCTCTTCCATCTCCTTCCCCCCCGGCAAACTTGTGGGCGAGGAACATTCCTTCTGCTTAAGAGGCAAGGAAAAAGAAGAGGGAAAACAGGTATATGGCCTTTCGGCATGCTAATGCTTACCGGATACGTGTGTTGCACAAGAAATGCCAAATAACGCATGCAAATAGCGAAGAAAAGCATGGAAAAGGCAAATAGCACAAAACATGAAAGCTTTACTGATGCACGGGATCTGCGCCCGGCTTTGTACAAAGGGTTACATGCAACAGCGGCAAAGCTTGTACAAAAGGTGGTTGCCGGAGCGGATCACGGCAACCGCGCCTTATGGGTGAAACTTGCGAAGATGCTCTATGTTCCAGGAGTTGCTCACCGGTAAGCCTTCTTCGGTCTCAAGGCGGACAGCGCCGGGCCTTGTGACTTGTCTCACCCGATAAGGGCCTTCCCACTTCGGCGTCAACTTGTTGGAATTCTTGGCGGACTGAACACGCCGAAGAACAAGGTCGCCTTCCTCGAGACTCCTGGCCTTAACCTTGCGGCTATGATAGCGACGCAAGGCTTGCTGGTATCGAGCAGCTCGTACAGCAGCCTGGAGACGTTCCTCCTCGAGGAGCAATGCATCATCTTGCCGCAGTTGCTCTTGCTCGAGCTCATCATAAGCGAGCACTTGAGGAGATCCGTATACGAGTTCCGTGGGGAGAACTGCCTCTGCTCCATAGACTAGAGCAAAGGGTGTCTGTCCGGTGGCTCGACTTGGTGTCGTTCTGATTGACCAAAGAGCCGCCGGTAGCTCCTCTATCCAGTTTCTTCCGCACTTGTGCAGCCTGTCAAAGGTCCTTGTCTTGAGTCCGCGCAGCACTTCAGCATTTGCCCTCTCCGCTTGACCGTTGCTCCTCGGGTGAGCAACAGAAGCGAAACAGACCTTGGCGCCAAGGTCTTGGACGTACTGCATGAAGGTGCGACTAGTAAATTGTGTACCGTTGTCGGTGATGATCCTGTTAGGGATTCCGAAACGGCAAACAATCGACCTGAAGAACCTGACCGCTAACTGTGCTGTCACCTTTCTCACTGGTTCCACTTCTGGCCACTTTGTGAACTTGTCGATTGCAACGTACAAGTACTCAAAGCCCCCGACAGCGCGAGGTAAAGGGCCGAGGATATCGAGCCCCCAGACCGAGAAGGGCCAGGATAAAGGGATTGTCTGGAGAGCTTGAGCTGGCTGATGAATCTGCTTTGCATGGAACTGGCACGCTTCACACTTGGTTACTAGTGCAGTTGCATCTTGGAGGGCTTCTTGCCAAAAGAACCCTTGCCGGAAAGCTTTCCCGGCAAGCGCCCTTGCGCCAATATGGTGGCCGCATATGCCTCCGTGTATTTCTGCCAACAGCTTCTGTCCATCTTCCCTGGAAATGCACTTCAACCTGACACCATTGAGTCTTCTTCTGTACAGCTCATTGTCCATGAACTGGTACATACTTGACTGCCTGGTTATCTTCTCTATCTCTTATGGGTCGTCGGGAAGTTCTCCAGTTTGTAGAAAACGAACGATCTGCTGCGCCCATGCCGGAGCCCGAGGCTCAACGACAAGGACTAAAGGCATGAGGGCCGCTGCGGGGACCTCAGCTTCTACGGCAAGAACCTCTGGTTCTACCGGAGCTGATGGTCCCCCGGCAAGCTCACCGGGGCGAGGCTTGTCGGGAACACTTGCTTCAACTGCACAGATCCTCGGATCTGCAGGAGCAGACTGTTCCTCAGCGTTCTGATCGTTGATCTTGGGGACCTTGGCGGCGGCCTCGGGGAGATCCGCCGGCAAGTAGTCGCCGGAGACCAACTTTCTCTTCTTGGACTGCCCAATTGATGGTGTAACGGACGGCTGAGTTAGCTTGAGCAGGAAGGTCCCTGGTTCCACAGGTAACTTCATCGCAGCACACTTCGAAAGGCCATCTGCAATTTCATTCTGAGCTCTCGGGACGTGCTCCATTTGCAGACCCTCAAAGTGTTCTTCAAGCTTCCTCACTTCATCTACATAAGCTTCCATCAAAGGGCTCTGGTAACTCTTGTTGACTTGCCGGACCACCAACTGAGAATCTCCCCGCACAATCAGCTTCCTGATCCCAAGTTCGGCCGCAATCCTGAGGCCGGCAAGCAAGCCTTCATGCTCCGCAGTGTTGTTTGTCGCTTGCTCCCTGGGAAAGTGCATCTGGATAACATACTTGAGGTGTTCTCCGGTGGGTGCTATGAGTACCACACCGGCTCCAGCGCCTTGCAGCGAGAAGGCACCATCAAAGTACATTACCCATTCACTTCTCGCTTCTTGTACGGGTACACTTGTCTCTGGAACTTCCTCATCGGGCGTCGGGGTCCATTCAGCTATGAATTCTGCCAAGGCTCGGCTCTGTATGGTTGAGGTACTTTCAAACTTGAGTCCAAAGCTTGATAATTCCAGTGCCCACTCAACGATCCTGCCTGTTGCTTCTGGATTGTGCAATATCCTCTTCAGCGGAAAGCGAGTGACCACTGTTATCTCATGTGCCTGGAAGTAATGGCGCAGCTTTCTCGAGGCCATGAGGAGGCCGAAAAGCAACTTTTGCACCCCGGAGTATCTTGATCTGGCCCCCTGCAAGAGGGAACTCACAAAATACACCGGGCGCTGCACCATCTTCTTCCGCACTTCTTCTTGTTCCTGTGCAGAGTTGTTCTTGTCGGGGCCAGAGCTTGTCGGAGGAGCCCCCTGCTTGTCGCTGGATTCGCTTGCCGGTGGTGCAGACTCCTCGTCGGCCTCCCTCTCCGCTACTAACGCAGCACTAACCACCTGGTTGGTTGCCGCTAGGTATAGCAGCAACTTTTCCTGTGGTCTAGGTGCGACAAGTATTGGAGTGGAGGATAGGTACCGTTTCAAGTCCTGCAACGCTGCCTCCGCTTCCGGAGTCCACTTCATGGGACCTGCCTTCTTCAAGATTTTGAAGAAAGGTAGGGCGCGTTCTGCAGACTTCGAAATGAACCTACTGAGGGCAGCCACACAACCTGCAAGCCTTCTGACATCCTTGACGCGCTTTGGGGCTTCGATCTGCTCGATGGCTTTAATCTTGTCGGGGTTGGCCTCAATCCCTCTCTGTGACACAAAGAACCCGAGAAGCTTGCCGGAGGGGACTCCAAAGACGCACTTCTCGGGGTTCAACTTAAGCTGGATCTTGCGCAGATTCTCAAATGTCTCTTCCAAGTCTTGAATCAAGGTATCCTTGCCCTTGCTCTTCACCACGATATCATCCATGTAAGCCTCTACATTTCTGTGGATCTGTGGCTCGAAAGCAGTGTGTACTACCCTTGCAAATGTTGAGCCTGCATTCTTCAGTCCAAAGGGCATGCGTATGAAGCAATACGTGCCACACGGAGTGATAAACGCAGTCTTCTCTTCATCTTCCTTGGCCATGAAAATCTGGTGGTAGCCTGACTATGCATCAAGAAAAGAGAGTAGCTCACATCCGGCAGTGGAGTCAACGATCTGGTCAATGCGCGGCAAGGGAAATGGATCCTTGGGACATGCTTTATTCACATCGGTGAAGTCTATACACAGTCTCCACTTCCCGTTGGCCTTGCGCACGACGACTGGGTTTGCCAACCACGTCGGATGGATCACGCCTCTAACAAGGCCCGCTGCTTCTAGTTTCTTGATCTCTTCGGCAATGAATTCTTGGCGCTCCACGGCTTGCTTTCTGACCTTCTGCTTGACGGGCCGCGCATGAGGACAAACAGCAAGCTTGTGCTCAATTACCTTCCTGGGAACACCGGGGATGTCAGATGGTTGCCAGGCAAACACATCGACATTCGCCCGCAGGAAGGCAACGAGCGCGCTTTCCTATTTGCTGTCAAGTGTGGCACTGATGGTGAAGGTACCACCAGTGCCGTCCTCCTTGGCGGGCACCTTCTTGGTTGCCGGAGGAGCGGCCATTCCCTTCTTGCACTTGCCGGTGGAGCTCGATGGAACGTCCTCGACGGCAGCGCAACACTCCGAAGAGGTGCGGTTGCCGGAGTGGGCCCCAGAGCACTTGCCGGACTTGGTCTTCGTCTTGTTCCCCCCGGGAGCTTCAGCGGCAAGTGTGTCTTTCTCTGCTGCGGCTGCTGCGTCCCGGTAGATCTTGTCGGCGCAGACAAGCGCATCTTTCTTGTCGTCATGGACAGTGATGACGCTTATCGGCCCCGGCATCTTGAGTACGTTGTAGGCGTAGTGGGAAGCTGCCATGAACTTGGCGAGGGCGGGACGGCCGAGTATCCCATTATATGGTAATGGGATATCGGCGACATCGAACGTGATGCGCTCAGTTCTGAAGTTGAGCTCCCCGCCAAAGGTCACCGGCAAAGTTATCTTCCCCTTGGGCTTGCTCCTTCCCGGGTTTATTCCTTGGAAAGAACCGGTCTCTTCGAGCTCGCCATCTGGGATTTGGAGTTTCTTGATCACAGCAGAGGAGATCAAGTTCAGCCCGGCCCCGCCGTCTACCAACATTTTGGTGACCTTGAGGTTGCGGATGGTGGGCGAGACCAGCATCGGCAAGCACCCGACCGCAGTGGTGCGGTCAGGGTGATCCTCAAGATCAAAAATGATGGGCGTGCTGGACCATTTGAGGAGCCTGCGCGACTCCACGGGCGGCTCTGCTGCGTTCACTTCCCGCACCCACTGCTTGAGTTGGCGGTGGGAAGTGTGCAGAGAGGCGCCGCCGTCGACGCACAGGACCTCTGTGGCCTTCTGGAACTCCTGCTCGCTGTTATCCTCATCTTCCATGTCATCGTCGTCGTCTTCCTCGTCCTTGTCGCGGCCCCGGGGAGGTCGGTCCCCTTGCCGCTGCTTGGCCTTGCCGCGGCGTCCTCCCCGGCCATTGAATGGCCGCTTCTTGCTTGGTTCTCCTCCGCCACCTTGGGCCTTCTCCTTGTCGCGCCGCTCGTACTCAGCTTTCTGCTGCTCGACGAGGTACTCGACGCGTTTGCAGTTGGAGAGGTCGTGGCCCTTGGTGCGGTGGATCTTGCAGTATTGCTTGTCGGAGCCGTCCTGCTTGTCGGCTGCCGCTACAGGGGCAGGCTCCTTGCCGGAGCCGCCAGCCTGTGTTTGCTTGGCGGGAGCCTCCTTGCCGGACTTCTCGACGGCAAGCACTTCCTTCTTGTTCTTTCTCCTGTTGTTCCGCCGCCGGCTCTTCTTTGCTGGGGCGGCGTCATCGCTGTCGCTTCCCCCTGCGCCAGCATCTTCCCCGGGGAGTCTCCTCCCCTCTTCTGCGCGCGCGCACTTATCAGCTAGAGCATAAAGCTCGCTAACATCCCGTATCTTGGTCATGGCCATCTCCTCACGCATGCGGCGGTTACATACGTTCTGGTGGAACGCACTGATAACCGCAGCAGGGTGGACGTCGGGGATGTTGTGCTGCACGCGGCTGAAGCGTTGGATGTACTTGCGCAGAGGTTCTCCTTCCTTCTGGGCCAGAATATGGAGATCACTCTCCTGGCCGTGGGGTTTGTGGCCGCCTATGAAGGCGCCAACAAACTGGTGCCAAAGATCTGCCCAAGAAGAAATGGAGCCTTCCGGCAAGTGCATAAGCCAAGAACGAACGTTCGGCTTAAGCACGAGCGGGAATTAGTTCGCCAAAATCTTCTCGTCGCGCCCCCCGGCAGCCTGCACTGCTATTGTGTAAATGCTGAGGAATTCCGAGGGGTGCGTCTTGCCGTCGTACTTCTCCGGTACGTCGGGCTTGAAGTTCTTCATGCTGGGCCACTGGACGCGCCGCAGCTCACGGGTAAACGCAGGGCAACCTGCCGCGTACGGCAAGTCACCTGGCTCACCGGGCGCGTGTGCGTCAACAGCGGTCCCAGCTCGCTTATCTGATTGTCGCCGGGCTTCTCGGCGGCGCTCGATCATCGTTCGAGCGTCTTCTTGTCGCCGGTCGTCAAGGATTTGGCGCTGGTCCCGACAAGCCCGCGGATCCGACGACGCCGTGGAGTCGTCGTCGACGTTGATCCGGCGGGGAGGCGTCTTCTGCTTCCGCGGCGGGGAGTGCACGGTGGTTGCACCCCCGGCGGTCTTGTCGCCGTCGGCCTTCGTCTTCTCGACTTGCCGCGGCCGCGAGGTCACCGGCTGCTGTGGAGAGTCGTTGTTGGCGAAGGCGATCAGGCTCTGGATGGTTGCCCTCCAGTCTTCGGCCTTGTCCGCCGCTGGAGGGAAGTCGAGGAGCAGTTGCGCCCTTGCGAGCGCTTCTGCTGGAGAGGAGGGGAGCGGGGGCGAGCGGTGCGAGGAGCGGGATATGCTCGGACTCCTAACAGGGTTAGAAGGAGCAGGGTCCCGCCCCGGCGACCGTGCCTTCCTCGTGCCAGGACGATGGCCCAGAGCGTCCCGCGAGCCTCCGGTTTGCCCTTGGCCCAGCAAACGGATGCCACCTCCGGTGGCATGGCGCTGCTGGGTTGTTGTTTGCTGAGATGGACGTGGCGCGTCCACGGAGACCGAGGCTCGGTCGTCCGTCTTGTCTTTGGATTTGGTGGCGCCGCGAGTTTCCTCGCCGACGACCACCCTTCCGACGGCGTCTCCTCCGCCCACCGTTGGCTCTGGTGGCGGTGGATGAGACGCAGACGGGCCTGCGACCTCCGAAGCCTTCTTCTTCGAGGCCATGGCGCAGTTGTTGATGAAGCTGACGAATTTGGAGAGGTTGATGAAGAATGCGCCCGCGTGAACGCCGGATCAGGTTCGCACAACCTCGACGCCCCCTACCTGGCGCGCCAAAGATGTCGGGGGAAACTGTCCACCACGAGCACCTATGGGACCGGAGCCCCTTGTTCGTACGGTGAGGGAGCGGAGGGAGCACAAAGAGCAGATCGTCGTGAGCACGCGGGCAGTTTACCTAGGTTCGGGCCGCGACGGACGCGTAAAACCCTACTCCTGCTTTGCTTGTATTGAGTTGGAGAGCTCGGGAGCTTGAAGAACTAGCTACACCGAGCAAATGAGCGCTCTAGGTTCCGAACCCTTTCTACGTTGTACATGGGCCTCCTTTTATAGCTCAAGGGGTCACCGACAGGTGTCAACGTAGGAGAAAGGGTAAAAATGTAATAGTGGTGGTAGTTGTAACAGTGCGGGAACAGTGGACGAACAGTGCATGAACAGTGGTCATCACCTACTTTGACAGTGGGGGACAAGAGCATTTAATGCCCGTCGCCGTCGACCCCAAAAGCGCCCGCCCTAGCGTCTCCGTTTGCCACGGCGATAGCTTTATCACCGTGGAGTGCCACCGTGTCCCCCAGGCTGCACAGCCATCCGCCACGCGTTCCTGGAATGGTCCCAGGGCGACGCGTGGACCGATGAGCTGGAGCGCGGGCACACATCGCATCTCTCCCCGGCAAGCACCTTGCCGGGGTCTTGACCTTGCCGGGCCCGGAAGCTTGTCGCTCCCCGGGCCCTGCCGGGGCGCACGTTGCGCCGAGGCATGTCTTCTGAAATGTAATCTTCTGGCCTTCCTGGCAAGCTCCTCTTGCCAGGGTCTTGTGCTGGTGAGGTAATCTTGAGCCTGGGACGGCCTTCCCGACAAGCTACACTTGCCGGGGTCTTGATCTTCTGTCTTGTATACTTTGTTTTTGAATGGTTTCATATGGAGCAGGAAGGTCTCCGGCAAGCACGTGGTAGGCCCTGCCGCGGGAAGCTGCTACTGCCCGTGCACAAGTTGGGGTACTGAGGTACCCCTACCTTAGTACACCGACAACCACGGAACCCAGCTCCTCGCAACCCGCCTAACCATGGGAAGGGGCGTGTGAATCACGTCACTGCTGAAGAAGCCCAGGAAGACCCGGACGTCGTGCTGGGTACGTTCCTTGTCAACTCAGCACCTGCAACTGTCTTGTTTGATTATGGAGCAACGCATTCATTTGTCACTCAAAGGTTTGCATTAAAAAGTGGCATGACCCCTACACCCCTGAATAACCCTATGGTGGTACAAACCCCCGGAGCAGAGATGAGAGCCAAGATAGGCTGTAAGGGAGTCAGTATTACCATTAACGGTGTATATTTCCTAGCAGACCTCATCGTCCTGAGATCACAAGGCTTGGATGTGATCCTAGGCATGAATTGGCTTAGCAAGCACCAAGGCTTGTTAGACTGTGCCAATCGGACAGTCACTGTGACCAATGACCAAGGAGTCGAAGTCAAGTTTGCTCCCAACTCCTCTTCCGCTCAAGCCATTCAAGTCAACTGTCTGTCTGAAGTTGGGCTAGAGCAAGTACCGGTGGTATGTGAGTATCCTGATGTCTTTCTGGATGAACTACCGGGAATGCCCCCTGACCGTGACATTGAGTTCATCATCGAGCTCGTGCCCGGAGCAGGACCCATCTATAAGAAGCCTTATAGAATGGGGACGGAAGAATTAGCCGAGTTGAAGAAGCAACTGGAAGAGCAGCTGAGGAAGGGATTTATCCGCCCAAGTGCCTCCCCTTGGGGATCACCTGTTCTGTTTGTGGCAAAGAGGGACGGTACCATCCGCTTATGCATTGACTATCGTTCCCTCAATGAAGTTACAATCAAGAACAAATATCCACTTCCCAAGATCGAAGATCTATTTGATCAGCTCAGCGGAGCCAAGGTGTTCTCCAAGATCGACCTCAGATCTGGGTACTACCAGTTGAAGATCATACCCCAAGATATTTCGAAGACGGCATTCGTAACCAGATATGGCCTGTACGAGTGCACGGTCATGTCCTTTGGGTTAACCAATGCCCCAGCTTACTTCATGTATCTCATGAATAAAGTCTTCATGGAATATTTGAACAAGTTCGTTGTTGTCTTCATCGATGACATTCTTGTCTTCTCGAAGTCGGAGGAAGAGCACGAGCAACATTTGAGGATGGTCCTAGACAAGCTTCGGGAGTACCAACTATATGCCAAATTCAGCAAGTGTGAGTTCTGGCTACATAAAGTTGGATTCTTAGGTCATGTCTTGACCGAAGAAGGATTATCAGTTAATCCCGCGAAGATCGAAGCTGTGACCCAATGGCAATCTCCAACGACCGTCAAGGAAGTCAGAAGCTTCCTCGGACTTGCGGGCTATTACCGCAAATTCATGGAAGGATTCTCTAGCATTGCACGGCCAATGACTCAACTCCTCAAGAAGGACAAAAAGTTCGAGTGGACGCCAAAATGCGAAGAGAGCTTCCGAGAGCTCAACAAGAGATTGACCACCGCCCCAGTTCTGGCAACACCTGATATTCACAAGGAGTTCGTGATATATTGTGATGCCTCTCGAACCGGATTGGGAAGCGTTCTGATGCAAGAAGGCCGAGTCATAGCATACCTCTCCAGGCAGCTACGACCTCATGAGGAGAACTACGCTATTCACGAGCTTGAGCTAGCGGCAGTAGTTCATGCCTTGAAGACATGGCGGCATTACCTCCTAGGGAAACGGTGTGAGATATACACAGACCACAAAAGTCTGAAGTACATTTTCACCCAAAAGGAATTGAACATGAGGCAGCGAAGATGGTTGGAGCTCATCAAAGACTATGACCTCAGTGTTTAATATCACCCCGGGAAGGCTAACGTGGTGGCCGATGCCTTAAGCAGGAAGGCTTGCTCTTTGAATGCCATTATTCAAGAAAGGCAGCCAGCCTTGTTTAAAGAACTCGAACAATTCAGTTTGGAATTGGTCACCCCTGGATTTCTGGATCATTTGGAAGTCAGACCGACCCTGATGGACGAAGTCAAGAAGGCGCAAGATGGACATACAAGCATTGAAGGCATCAAGAAGAAGATGAAGCTAGGCAAGGCCCTAGGATTCCCTGAAGACGAGCACGGGATTGTTTGGTACAAAGGCCGCATCTGCGTACCAAACAACACAGAGCTGAAGAACCCGATCCTGCAAGAAGCCCACGACACTCCATATTCCATCCATCCCGGAGGAACCAAGATGTATCAAGACTTGAAGGCACGATTCTTGTGGCATGGGATGAAAAGAGAGATTGCAACCTATGTTGCAAAGTGTGATGTGTGCCAAAGGGTCAAGGCTGAATATCAGCGACCTGCTGGATTGCTTCAGCCACTCAAGGTTCCTGAGTGGAAGTGGGATACAGTCGGAATGGACTTCATCACTGGATTACCAAGGTCGGATAGTGGACATGACTCTATCTGGGTCATAGTCGATCATTTGACCAAGGTGGCCCACTTCATTCCTGTCAAGACCACTTATGATGGCAACCGGCTGGCAGCTCTCTACGTCGACCGAATCGTAAGTCTTCACGGCGTTCCCAAGGAGATTGTGTCAGATCGAGGAACCCAGTTCACCTCAAGATTCTGGAAGAAGTTCCAAGAAGCCTTGGGAACCAAGTTAGATTTCAGCACGGCTTTCCACCCACAGACCGGAGGTCAGACAGAACGAGTCAATCAGATTCTCGAAGACATGCTCCAAGCCTGTGTCTTGGCGTATGGAGCCAAGTGGGAAGATTGTCTCCCTTTTGCCGAGTTCTCCTATAACAACAGTTATCAGTCGAGCCTTCAGATGGCACCATTTGAGGTGTTGTACGGACGCATATGTCGCACACCCCTCAACTGGTCAGAGACTAAAGAAGGACTAGTCTTTGGACCGGATATTCTCCGCGCAGCAGAAGAGCAAGTCCAACTAGTCAGAGAACGTTTGAAGGCAGCCAAGTCAAGGCAGAAGAGCTATGCTGACACTCACCGTCGGGACATGAGTTTCCTTGTCGGGGACCATGTGTACCTGCGAGTAACTCCTCTGAAGGGAACCAAGCGTTTCCACGTCAAGGGGAAACTCGCACCAAGGTTCATTGGACCCTTTGAGACCACTGCACGACGAGGAGAAGTGGCTTACTAGTTGGAATTACTACCTGAGCTATCCGGTGTGCACAATGTGTTCCATGTATCACAACTCCGAAAATGTCTCCAAGTTCCGAACAAGCCTGATCTCTTCAAGGATGTTGATCACCAAGCCATTGATCTGCAGCCTGATTTGACCTACCGCGAGAAGCCCATTCGCATTCTAGATGAAGCAGAACGACAGACACGAAGCCGCACCATCAAGTACTTCAAGGTCCAGTGGAGAAACCACACCGAAGCAGAAGCTACCTGGGAATGTGAAGACTATCTTAGATCTGAGTTTCCCAATCTTTTTAAGACCTAGTTTAGGAATCTCGGGGACGAGATTCTTGTAAGGGGAGTAGGTCTGTCACACCCTGCATTTTGTAACATGTTATTTGCATCAATGAAGCATGAAAATTTGGACCAACAATTTTTTTAGCATCATTTGGCTTTTATTTGGAATTGGGTTTTTCTTCATGTGCTTTTTCATGTGTTCAATAAAGTCAACTATTACCTCTTGTAGAATTCATCTCCATACCCAAAACTTCTGCCCAATGATCATGCCAAGTATTATATAACAGTATAGTATTTTCTTACAAAATTAATTTGGCCAAAATGTATTTTATAAATTTAGTTTTCCAAAAACCCCTGAATTGAGATTTGCACTGCAAGTGCTTGATTTAGGGTTAGAAAATTATTTCAAAAGGTACATTTGAGACCTAGTAGTCATAGGACTCCCAGAAACCACAAAAGTATAATTTTAAAAGTTATTTTCCTATTTTATTTAAAAGCTTTTTCTTAAGGCCAGAAATGGTCTTTAATAGGGAAAATTTATTTAAGTATTTCAAAAATATTTGCCAAAAATTCAGGGAGACTCAGAGGACATATATTGTCCATATATAAGAGTTTCAACACTTGGTCATGTTCCAAATAATGGGCTAATCCCTCTAAAACCCTTTCTGGATATTTCAAGCTTTTTAAATATTTACAAAGGAAATATCCTCCAAAAATTCCAGGGAAATTCTATCATGTCATATATGACATATTTGATGATCTTGCCAAGTCCCATGCCTTGGGAAGCAAGAAAACATCCTCAAAACCCATTATAACCATTCTGTCCATATTTGAAGTTTGAGCAACTTTACATTGCCAAACTTATCCAAATGCTCTCAAACTTGGTGAACATGCTAGAATGGCCTAATAAGTCATCTAGACCAAATGGCACAAGATTTGGAGTAGAGCAACTTGATCCGAATACCCCAAAACCCTTTCGATTCAAATGTAAATTTGAACAACTTTACATTACCAACTTTTTACCTGGTGCTTCAAACTTTGTGAGCATGATCAATACCCCAAATGATGAAGCTACACCAAGTGGTGCATCAAGGGGAGACGATTAGCTTGACTCAAACAAGATGAAGCCATTTCTGTTGATTTCTAGGGTTCACCAAAGTTACATTGGCTAGTTTCTTCAAATGAGCCCAAATTTGGTGAAGCACCCTATTTTCACATGTCATTCAATCCTGTTAAGTATCATGGCAAGTGGAGATCATTTGCTTGATCAAAACATGATCAAACACCTTCTGGCTTTTTCCTAAAACTCTCTTCTTGATCACTTTTACCATTTAACTTGGCCTCAACTTTCTACCACACGTTCATCTAGTTACTATCTACCTCCAGTAACTCCCCCAAGTCCCCAGCTCCATGATTGAGGGGTAAAAACCCTAGTTTACCCCGCTGGACAGCCATTTTCTACCAAGTCACCAGCTTCTCTTCTCTCTCACAGCATCTCCAGAGCATCCAAAGCCTCATCCGTAGTGCTTGCATCACCCTGGACCCCCCAGACACGGTGGACGCGTCCAAAGGGCCAATGGCATGCCATGGCATGCGATAAGGGCGCTCCAGAGCGCGCTACAGTGCGCCACCGCACTGTAGCTTCGCCCAATCCAGCGCAGCCGACAGCCTCGAGCTCTCCCCTCGCGCCTCCCAACGCCCCTCGACGTCCGCAACCACCACCGGTGTTGTCCCCCTCCTCCTCCGCCCTCCAGTGGCTGACTCCACATGCACACTGGCCGCCCGCAGCCTCCACTCCTCGGCTTCACATGCGCGCATTGTCTGGAAGCTCCCCCGCTCCTCCTCTCCCCTCAACTAAGCGTGGAACACGTCCACTATCCTCCCCAGCTCGATCGCAGGCACCAGAACAGCCTCTGGCCTCGCCTGCAACCTCGCCGGCGCACGAGTCCACGGTGGACCGTGGGCGCGGCTATATAAGCGTGCCCCGGCCTCTCCAACGGCACCAGCAGCCTCAACACACCCCCAGCAACACTCCCGCACCACTCACTCCTCCCCAGAAAGCCCCTGTGCTCGGGATCAACCGGAGCTCCGCCGCGTCGGGCAGCCGGAGATCTCGGGGTACAGGCCTCCTCCGCCCTTCCTTTTGCTCGATTTGGAACCACCATGCACCACTGATGCGTTCCCCTCCATTTTCCCCTTCTGCAGCTGCTGGAAACGAGCTAGCCAACAGCTTCCCGACGACCCTCCGCCGTCCCACCTCGCCGCCGACGAACCCGACCTCCCCGGCGAGCCGCACCACCACCACTACCTCCGCGACTCGTCGCTGAACCCATCCTTGCCCTCCGTTGGCTTTGCCGTGGCCGGAATCGTCACCGGTGAGCTCGCAGTCGCCGTGGCCAAGAGGTTGAAGATGACAGGCGGGCCCCGCCTATCATCCTCACCGCTCCCTCCCTCCCCTCGCTGCCGCTGACCGCTGGGCCCCGCCCGTCAGGTTTAAAACCCTGATGTGTGCGCGCTGGCGCCCGAGCGGCTGGGCTAGATGCCCTGGGCCGTGCACTGTGGCCGCTCTGGCCCAGTGGCACAGGGCCATTTCTTTTTATTCTTTCTGTAATTAATTTAATTAATTTTACAGAAATGAATATTAGTCCAAATAAAATAATTCCAACTCCTAAAATCTTGTAATATTCCAACCTATTTAATGGTGTCACTTTCACACATATCCATGAAACTTTTCTGTTCTGTTCAAATTTAAATTCAAATTTGGGCATTAAAACTCCTGTTCAAAAATCCCTAGATTCCATTCTGTTACTCCAAAACTCCAACTAGAAATTTTCTCCATCTTAGTTTTCCCTCTAATATTTAACAAAAATAAGTTGACATTTTTCTGAGCACTTTGATTTTTCTGTTTTCATTGTGGTCTTATTTTTCCGTTGTTATTTTGCGACGATTAGATCCCGTATTTGACGAAGTTGTTGATGAAGGAGAAGGAGAAGGATTTGAAGACTTTGAAGACCAAGCCAATCCAGGCAAGCATCCCTTTGACCATGATACACTTGTTCTTCGGAACCCGTTTGTTTCTGATGCATGATGATAGAGTTACGGTGGTGACCTAGATGAACCACCACATGATGCATGCCTTTCTCTTGATCTTGCTATGTGCTAGAGGACATGCAAATAGTTAGTAATGATGCTTAGTGATGCATGTGTGATATGAACCTTCGTGGTTGAAATCTTTGCATGAACCCATCGGGTGCCCCTAATGCCCGAGGGTGATGTTGAGTTAGGTCATCACTTGAGGAAGAAGTGATGTGCCGGTAAAATCTTGTGCATGGGTGAAATAATGGATTAGATTTATGTGTGACTACCTTCCCAACCAAACATGTGCAACCACACTACCCCTTATGGGACGGGGCTTTATCGATTACTTAGGTCGATACTAGCATGGTGCCCGCATTACTAGTGACGGGAAGACTTGAGGTCTTTCCCGGGACGGGGTCGTGCTTGGATAGACGACCATGACTGTTTTTACAGGGCACCGGACACACCGTTGGTCCCTTCGGGTACGCGTGACATTGAAATTAGGGCAAGTCCCGTGATCTATTGTTTGTACTCGAGGGACGTGTACCAACGAGTGGACTCTATGTTAGTGTCGTCTAAGGAAAGATAATGACCGGGTGCATCCCCCGAGTACTTGAGGTACTGCGGGATCATGGATGACACGAAAGCTTCCCGGATCTTGTGGGTAAAGTGCGCAACCTCTGTAGAGTGTAAAACTATTCGAATAGCCGTGTCCACGGTCATGGACAGTTGGGTGGTGCTACTTAAACTATGTCCAGAATTTTACTTCATCGGTGAAAGTATGTGTGTGAGGAGTCAAGGTGGTGACTTGACTCGATGAGTTGAATCATATTCATGTTGATATCGGTAACCTGTTTTCAAGGTTACTTGAACTCGTTGATGCATACACTTGATGGTAGAATATTTATTCTAGCCCATGGCTAGATTGCTCATTATTGTTCAGTTTGCATTGTTATTTTAAACCACATCATGGGTTGCTTGCGAGTACATTCAAAGTACTCATTGGCTTGCCACTGGTTATTTAATTGGCCAGGCATGGAGGAACAGGAATTTGAGGAAGAGTTCTTTGGAGACGAACATGCGAACTAGGACGCTATCCCAGTCAGAATGCCTGTAGGGTTAAGGCAGATGGCATGGGTTCTACCTATCATCGAAGACTTCCGCTATTTGTGTTAATTGCTATTCAGCCCGTGAGGCTTTATCTATGTAAGACTTGGCCATAATGGCCTTAATATGTGTAAGACGTCATGTATGGATGTAAGACTCTTGTTATTCAACTTATGTGTGTTCAGTGAGCACTGATCTCTGGGATCACTGTACACATGCACTCGGTGATCTTGACTTCTAAGTCGGGGTCCCGGCAGAGCTGGCATCAGAGCCATCCTGACTGTAGGAAGCCTTAGTTAGCATGGGCGTTAGTTAGATGAGACCTTTTTTCAAAAACCTTCTGAACCTCTCTTCTTTTCTAAACCTGAGATTTCATCAGCTTATTAACCCCTCCTATTCCACCTTTGTAGATGGCTGCTGTACCCGAAGAGCACCTGACCACTGGGTTTCCCTTACTTCTCGAGGATAGCCTCCAGGAGAGTTAGTTCCACCGAGCGCCCATCCTCACCTACCTTGAGAATTGGGTTAGCGACACCGAGGTGGAATACCACGTGGAAGTGATCGTGAAGGCAAACGATCCTCCCACAAGTTGGTTCTTCGAGGGACCCCAGATGGCAACACTACCTCTTGCTGTTGAGGCTGCTGCACTCAAGGCACTAACCCGTCTCCGCAAGCTTCTTCCGGAGATGGCAGCCAAGATGACAACCCGCTTTTTACCTTACCGAAAGGAAGGTGAAAATGAAAGCAGCGCACTAGCCCCTCCACTGAAGGAAGGACTCTCGCTTCGGTTCCAAACCTACTTTAGTCTATGTGCCGACAGCTTGGCACATGACTTGGCCTCGGAATCAATGAAGCTTCGAGAAGAACTTCACAAGACCAAGGCACTTCTTCGTCGAGCTCAAGAGAAGACTAATAGGATCAAGAAGGAAGGAGCACCTTCTGGACAGTCCGCTATCGCATACCGAGGCGGAAGGCCCTCCGAGGATGTATCTTCCAAGAATGAAGAACCACCTCGGCGACGCCGGATGACGGCAAGGGAATATCGCAAGCTTTTCCCTGCACCACCGATGAAGCACCGTCGTATCCAACTCCTCTACTCCCCCACACCCTCAAGTGACAAGGGGGCCCAGACAGATGAAGACAAGGAGGAAGACCCAAAAGAGCCAGAATACGCGACCGAGCATTCCGCCGCTTAGGCATTATTCGCTACTCGGATAGGCCAGTTGTGACCTCTACGGTAGGATAGGTCGTGTAACCCCTATGCGCAGTCGAGTCCTTGTATGGTTCATATGAAACCATCTAGTGTTTGCTTTTGTTGTGTCTGGATGTATGTCGTATTCTTCCTTCGGGAATGTGTAAACGACTGCATCACCCATTTGGATTTTAATGAATGTGTTTTGGCCTTACGGCCCTTGCATGATTCGGTTAGTGTCACACCCACCCCCTTACTAGGCACCCATCTATCTTGCTTTCCCTCTTCCAAGTCATGAGACCTTTTACCGCTCCAACAGGATGCCTGTTGTAACTCGTACTGGTACCTCTACCCAGCAGACTGAAGCCAGAGCATCCGCTCAGTCAGAAGCAGGCCACGACCAAACCAACGACCAAGCTCCACCACCACCACCTCCTCCGAACATGGACATGGCTCAGCTTCTCCAAGCCTTCCGAGAGGAACGCCAAGCCAACACTGCAGCCCTTCAGCTGATTGCTCAAGCTGTCACCAACAACCGCCAGCCGGCGGGGAATGGCAATGGACGTTCCACGTTGGCAGAGTTCAAGAAGCATGCACCGCCAACCTTTATGGAGACTGCTGAACCCCTGGATGCAGACGACTGGGTCCGCTCCATCTAGGACATACTGGAACTATTCGGATGCACCGAAGACCGCTAGAAGGTGGCTTATGCAGCCCACTGCCTCGGGGGGGACTGCTAGAGCTTGGTGGGATGGATTCAAGGTCATGCATGCTGAACAAGACATCACTTGGGTCAACTTCAAGGCAGAATTTCGCAAGGCCCACATTCCTTCCGGAATCATGGCTATCAAAAAGCGTGAATTCCGAGATCTGAAGCAAGGAAGTGGCACTGTCAAGGAGTACATGCAGAAGTTCAGTGTTCTGTCAAGGTATGCCCCTGAAGATGTCAGCACTGATGCTGCAAAAAGGGAGAGCTCCATGGAAGGCCTCAATCAGACTCTGCAGTATTCGCTTGTCGTGTGCGACTGCCCAACCTTCCCTGACCTGGTGAACAAAGCACTTATGCTTGAAGACAAGCGGCGTGCTTTGGAAGACACTCGCAAGCGCAAGATGGTCAGCAAGGGAAGTTCCAGCAACCAGAAGCCTCCTCCATGGCAGTCAGCCCCGGCCAAGCCAACCTATCAGCAACCAAGAGCTCATGCACCTCGCACCAACTATCAGCCTCAGCAGTATGCCAACCCAAGGCCAGCTTTCAACCCCAATACCAGTGGTGGCAACAAGATCAATCCAAACCAAGTCACTTGCTTTGGATGTGGTCAGTCCGGACACATCTCAAGGGTGTGCCCCAACAAGAAGCCAGATGCCTCGCGCCCCAACGCGCAGAACCAAGGACAAGGCCGTGGGATGCCACCACTGAACCCAGCTCCTCGCAACCCGCCTAACCATGGGAAGGGGCGTGTGAATCACGTTACCGCTGAAGAAGCCCAGGAAGACTCGGACGTCGTGCTGGGTACGTTCATTGTCAACTCAGCACCTGCAACTGTCTTGTTTGATTCTGGAGCAACGCATTCATTTGTCACTCAAAGGTCTGCATTAAAAAGAGGCATGACCCCTACACCCCTGAATAACCCTATGGTGGTACAAACCCCCGGAGCAGAGATGAGAGCCAAGATAGGCTGTAAGGGAGTCAGTATTACCATTAACGGTGTTGATTTCCTAGCAGACCTCATCGTCCTGAGATCACAAGGCTTGGATGTGATCCTAGGCATGAATTGGCTCAGCAAGCACCAAGGCTTGTTAGACTGTGCCAATCAGACAGTCACTGTGACCAATGACCAAGGAGTCGAAGTCAAGTTTGCTCCCAACTCCTCTTCCGCTCATGCCATTCAAGTCAACTGTCTGTCTGAACTTGGGCTAGATCAAGTACCGGTGGTATGTGAGTATCCTGATGTCTTTCCGGATGAACTACCGGGAATGCCCTCTGACCGTGACATTCAGTTCATCATCGAGTTCGTGCCCGGAGCAGGACCCATCTATAAGAAGCCTTATAGAATGGGGACGGAAGAATTATCCGAGTTGAAGAAGCAACTGGAAGAGCAGCTGAGGAAGGGATTTATCCGCCCAAGTGCCTCCCCTTGGGGATCACCTGTTCTGTTTGTGGCAAAGAGGGACGGTACCATCCGCTTATGCATTGACTATCGTTCCCTCAATGAAGTTACAATCAAGAACAAATATCCACTTCCCAAGATCGAAGATCTATTTGATCAGCTCAGCGGAGCCAAGGTGTTCTCCAAGATCGACATCAGATCTGGGTACTACCAGTTGAAGATCAGACCCCAAGATATTCCGAAGACGGCATTCGTAACCAGATATGGCCTGTACGAGTGCACGGTCATGTCCTTTGGGTTAACCAATGCTCCAGCTTACTTCATGTATCTCATGAATAAAGTCTTCATGGAATATTTGGACAAGTTCGTTGTTGTCTTCATCGATGACATTCTTGTCTTCTCGAAGTCGGAGGAAGAGCACGAGCAACATTTGAGGATGGTCCTAGACAAACTTTGGGAGCACCAACTATATGCCAAATTTAGCAAGTGTGAGTTCTGGCTACATAAAGTTGGATTCTTAGGTCATGTCTTGACCGAAGAAGGATTATCAGTTGATCCTGTGAAGATCGAAGCTGGGACCCAATGGCAATCTCCAACGACCGTCAAGGAAGTCAGAAGCTGCCTCGGACTTGCGGGCTATTACCGCAAATTCGTGGAAGGATTCTCTAGCATTGCACGGGCAATGACTCAGCTCCTCAAGAAGGACAAAAAGTTCGAGTGGACGCCAAAATGCGAAGAGAGCTTCCAAGAGCTCAAGAAGAGATTGACCACCGCCCCAGTTCTGGCAACACCTGATATTCACAAGGAGTTCGTGATATATTGTGATGCCTCTCGAACCGGATTGGGAAGCGTTCTGATGCAAGAAGGCCGAGTCATAGCATACCTCTCCAGGCAGCTACGACCTCATGAGGAGAACTACGCTACTCACGATCTTGAGCTAGCGGCAGTAGTTCATGCCTTGAAGACATGGCGGCATTACCTCCTAGGGAAACGGTGTGAGATATACACAGACCACAAAATTCTGAAGTACATTTTCACCCAAAAGGAATTGAACATGAGGCAGCGAAGATGGTTGGAGCTCATCAAAGACTATGACCTCAGTGTTCAATATCACCCCGGGAAGGCTAACGTGGTGGCCGATGCCTTAAGCAGGAAGGCTTGCTCTTCGAATGCCATTATTCAAGAATGGCAGCCAGCCTTGTTTAAGGAACTCGAACAATTCAGTTTGGAATTGGTCACCCCTGGATTTCTGGATCATTTGGAAGTCAGACCGACCCTGATGGACGAAGTCAAGAAGGCGCAAGATGGACATACAAGCATTGAAGGCATCAAGAAGAAGATGAAGCTAGGCAACGCCCCAGGATTCTCTGAAGACGAGCACGGGATTGTTTGGTACAAAGGCCGCATCTACGTACCAAACAACACAGAGCTGAAGAACCTGATCCTGCAAGAAGCTCACGACACTCCGTATTCCATCCACCGCGGAGGAACCAAGATGTATCAAGGCTTGAAGGCATGATTCTTGTGGCACGGGATGAAAAGAGAGATTGCAACCTATGTTGCAAAGTGTGATGTGTGCCAAAGGGTCAAGGCTGAATATCAGCGGCCTGCTGGATTGCTTCAGCCACTCAAGGTTCCTGAGTGGAAGTGGGATAAAGTCGGAATGGACTTCATCACTGGATTACCAAGGTCGGATAGAGGACATGACTCTGGGTCATAGTCGATCATTTGACCAAGGTGGCCCACTTCATTCCTGTCAAGACCACTTATGATGGCAACCGGCTGGCAGCTCTCTACATCGACCGAATCGTAAGTTTTCACGGTGTTCCCAAGGAGATTGTGTCAGATCGAGGAACCCAGTTCACCTCAAGGTTCTGGAAGAAGTTCCAAGAAGCCTTGGGAACCAAGTTATCTTTCAGCACGGCTTTCCACCCATAGACCGGAGGTCAAACATAACGAGTCAATCAGATTCTCGAAGACATGCTCTGAGCCTATGTCTTGGCGTATGGAGCCAAGTGGGAAGATTGTCTCCCTTTTGCCGAGTACTCCTATAACAACAGTTATCAGTCGAGCCTTCAGATGGCACCATTTGAGGTGTTGTACGGACGCAGATGTCGCACACCCCTCAACTGGTCAGAGACTGGAGAAGGACTAGTCTTTGGACCGGATATTCTCCGTGCAGCAGAAGAGCAAGTCCAACTAGTCAGAGAACATTTGAAGGCAGCCAAGTCAAGGCAGAAGAGCTATGCTGACACTCACCGTCGGGACATGAGTTTTCATGTCGGGGACCATGTGTACCTGCGAGTAACTCCTCTGAAGGGAACCAAGCATTTCCACGTCAAGGGGAAACTCGCACCAAGGTTCATTGGACCCTTTGAGATCACTGCACGACGAGGAGAAGTGGCTTACCAGTTGGAATTACCACCTGAGCTATCCGGTGTGCACAATGTGTTCCATGTATCACAACTCTTGAAATGTCTCCAAGTTCCGAACAAGCCTGATCTCTTCAAGGATGTTGATCACCAAGCCATTGATCTGCAGCCTGATTTGACCTACCGCGAGAAGCCCATTCGCATTCTGGACGAAGCAGAACGACGGACACGAAGCCGCGCCATCAAGTACATCAAGGTCCAGTGGAGCAACCACACCGAAGCAGAAGCAACCTGGGAACGTGAAGACTATCTTAGATCCGAGTTTCCCGATCTCTTTTAAGACCTAGTTTAGGAATCTCGGGGACGAGATTCTTGTAAGGGGGGTAGGTCTGTCACACCCTGCATTTTGTAACATGTTATTTGCATCAATGAAGCATGAAAATTTGGACCAACAATTTTTTTAGCATCATTTGGCTTTTATTTGGAATTGGGTTTTTCTTCATGTGCTTTTTCATGTGCTCAATAAAGTCAACTATTACCTCTTGTAGAATTCATCTCCATACCCAAAACTTCTGCCCAATGATCATGCCAAGTGTTATATAACAGTATAGTATTTTCTTACAAAATTAATTTGGCCAAAATGTATTTTATAAATTTAGTTTTCCAAACCCCCTGAATTGAGATTTGCATTGCAAGTGCTTGATTTAGGGTGAGAAAATTATTTCAAAAGGTACATTTGAGACCTAGTAGTCATAGGACTCCTAGAAACCACAAAAGTATAATTTTAAAAGTTATTTTCCTATTTTATATAAAAGCTTTTTCTTAAGGCCAGAAATGGTTTTAATAGGGATAAATTATTTAAGTATTTCAAAAATATTTGCCAAAAATTCAGGGAGACTCAGAGGACATATATTGTCCATATATAAGAGTTTCAACACTTGGTCATGTTCCAAATAATGGGCTAATCCCTCTAAAACCCTTTCAGGATATTTCAAGCTTTTGAAATATTTACAAAGGAAATATCCTCCAAAAATTCCAGGGAAATTCTATCATGTCATATATGACATATTTGATGATCTTGCCAAGTCCCATGCCTTGGGAAGCAAGAAAACATCCTCAAAACCCTTTATGACCATTCTGTCCATATTTGAAGTTTGGGCAACTTTACATTGCCAAACTTATCCAAATGCTCTCAAACTTGGTGCACATGCTAGAATGGCCTAATAAGGAATCTAGACCAAATGGCACAAGATTTGGAGTAGAGCAACTTGATCAGAATACCCCAAAACCCTTTCTGTTCAAATGTAAATTTGAACAACTTTACATTACCAACTTTTTACCTAGTGCTTCAAACTTTGTGAGCATGATCAATACCCCAAATGATGAAGCTACACCAAGTGGTGCATCAAGGGGAGATGATTAGCTTGACTCAAACAAGATGAAGCCATTTCTGTTGATTTCTAGGGTTCACCAATGTTACATTGGCTAGTTTCTTCAAATGAGCCCAAATTTGGTGAAGCACCCTATTTTCACATGTCATTCAATCCTGTTAAGTATCATGGCAAGTGGAGATCATTTGCTTGATCAAAACATGATCAAACACCTTCTGGCTTTTTACTAAAACCCTCTTCTTGATCACTTTTACCATTTACCTTGGCCTCAACTTTCTACCACACGTTCATCTAGTTACTATCTACCTCCAGTAACTCCCCCAAGTCCCCAGCTCCATGATTGAGGGGTAAAAACCCTAGTTCACCCTGCTGGACAGCCATTTTCTACCAAGTCACCAGCTTCTCTTCTCTCTCACAGCATCTCCAGAGCATCCAAAGCCTCATCCATAGTGCTTGCATCACCCTGGACCCCCCAAACACGGTGGACGCGTCCAGAGGGCCAATGGCATGCCATGGCATGCGATAAGGGCGCTCCAGAGCGCGCTACATTGCGCCACTGGACTGTAGCTTCGCCCAATCCAGCGCAGCCGACAGCCTCGAGCTCTCCCCTCGCGCCTCCCAACGCCCCTCGACGTCCGCAAAGTCCACCGGTGCTGCCCCCTCCTCCTCCTCCCTCCAGTGGCTGCCTCCACACGTGCACTGGCCGCCCGCAGCCTCCACTCCTCGGCTTCACACGCGCGCATTGTCTGGAAGCTCCCCCGCTCCTCCTCTCACCTAAACTAAGCGTGGAACACGTCCACGATCCTCCCCGGCTCGATCGCAGGCACCAGAACAGCCTCTAGCCTCGCCTGCAACCTCGCCGGCGCACGAGTCCACGGTGAACCGTGGGCGCGGCTATATAAGCATGCCCCGGCCTCTCCAACGGCACGAGCAGCCTCAACACACCCCCAGCAACACTCCCGCACCACTCACTCCTCCCCAGAAAGCCCCTGTGCTCGGGATCGACCGGAGCTCCGCCGCGTCGGGCAACCGGAGATCTTGGGGTACAGGCCTCCTCCGCCATTCCTTTTGCTCGATTTGGAACCACCATGCACCACTGATGCGTTCCCCTCCATTTTCCCCTTCTGCAGCTGCCGGAAACGAGCTAGGCAGCAGCTTCCCGACGACCCTCCGCCGTCCCACCTCGCCGCCAACGAACCCGACCTCCCCGGCGAGCCGCACCACCACCACTACCTCCGCGACTCGTCGCTGAACCCATCCCTGCCCTCCGTTGGCTTCGCCGTGGCCGGAATCGTCGCCGGTGAGCTCGCCGTCGCCGTGGCTAAGAGGTTGAAGATGACAGGCGGGCCCCGCCTGTCATCCTCACCGCTCCCTCTCTCCCCTCGCTGCCGCTGACCGCTGGGCCCCACCCGTCAGGTTTAAAACCCGGACGTGTGCGCGCTGGCGCCCAAGCGGCTGGGCCAGATGCCCTGGGCCGTGCAATGTGGCCGCTCTGGCCCAGTCGCACAGGGCCATTTCTTTTTATTCTTTCTATAATTAATTCAATTTATTTTACAGAAATGAATATTAGTCCAAATGAAATAATTCCAGCTCCTAAAATCTTGTAATATTCCAACCTATTTAATGGTGTCACTTTCACACATATCCATGAAACTTTTCTGTTCTATTCAAATTTAAATTCAAATTTGGGCATTAAAACTCATGTTCAAAAATCCCTAGATTCCATTCTGTTACTCCAAAACTCCAACTAGAAATTTTCTCCATCATAGCTTTCCCTCTAGTATTTAACAAAAATAAGTTGACATTTTTCTGAGCACTTTGATTTTTCTGTTTTCATTGTGGTCTTATTTTTCCGTTGTTATTTTGCGATGATTAGATCCCGTATTTTACAAAGTTGCTGAAGAAGGAGAAGGAGAAGGATTTGAAGACTTTGAAGACCAAGCCAATCCAGGCAAGCAACCCTTTGACCATGATACACTTGTTCTTCGGAACCCGTTTGTTTTCGATGCATGATGATAGAGTTACGGTGGTGACCTAGATGAACCACCACATGATGCATGCCTTGCTCTTGATCTTGCTATGTGCTAGAGGACATGCAAATAGTTTGTAATGATGCTTAGTGATGCATGTGTGATATGAACCTTCGTGGTTGAAATCTTTGCATGAACCCATCGGGTGCCCCTAATGCCCGAGGGTGATGTTGAGTTAGGTCATCACTTGAGGAAGAAGTGATGTGCCGGTAAAATCTTGTGCATGGGTGAAATAATGGATTAGCTTTATGTGTGACTACCGTCCCAACCAAACATGTGCAACCACACTACCCCTTATGGGACGAGGCTTTATCGATTACTTAGGTCGATACTAGCATGGTGCCCGCATTACTAGTGATGGGAAGACTTGAGGTCTTTCCCGGGACGGGGTCGTGCTTGGATAGACGACCATGACTGTTTTTACAGGGCACCGGACACACCGTTGGTCCCTTCGGGTACGCGTGACATTGAAATTAGGGCAAGTCTCGTGATCTATTGTTTGTACTCGAGGGCCGTGTACCAACGAGTGGACTCTATGTTAGTGTCGTCTAAGGAAAGATAATGACCGGGTGCTTCCCCAGAGTACTTGAGGTACTGCGGGATCGTGGATGACACGAAAGCTTCCCGGATCTTGTGGGTAAAGTGCGCAACCTCTTCAGAGTGTAAAACTATTCGAATAGCCGTGTCCACGGTCATGGATAGTTGGGTGGTGCTACTTAAACTATGTCCAAAATTTTACTTCATCGGTGAAAGTATGTGTGTGAGGAGTCAAGGTGGTGACTTGACTCGATGAGTTGAATCATATTCATGTTGATATCGGTAACCTGTTTTCAAGGTTACTTGAACTCGTTGATGCATACACTTGATGGTAGAATATTTATTCTAGCCCATGGCTAGATTGCTCATTATTGTTCAGTTTGCATTGTTATTTTAAACCACAACATGGGTTGCTTGCGAGTACATTCAAAGTACTCATTGGCTTGCCACTGGTTATTTAATTGGCCAGGCATGGAGGAACAGGAATTTGAGGAAGAGTTCTTTGGAGACGAACATGCGAACTAGGACGCTATCCCAGTCAGAATGCCTATAGGGTTAAGGCATATGGCATGGGTTCTACCTATCATCGAAGACTTCCGCTATTTGTGTTATTTGTTATTCAGCTCGTGAGGCTTTATCTATGTAAGACTTGGCCATAATGGCCTTAATTTGTGTAAGCCGTCATGTATGGATGTAAGACTCTTGTTATTCAGCTTCTGTGTGTTCAGTGAGCATTGATCTCTGGGATCACTGTACACGTGCACTCGGTGATCTCGACTTCTAAGTCAGGGTCCCGGCACTCTTAAACCGGCGCCCTTGCTAAATCAAGGAATCAGCCATCTTTTCTATACAAACAAGAATCACATGGGGGATTCCGTGGGCAAGGGAGTTTCCCATGGCCTCTTGAGCCGGCGGCGACATGAAGCCCATCATAAGAGCACTGCTCTGGTTGCTTCGGAAATTTCCACATGATGATGAGGGGTAAAAGAGGGTTTGATGCCTAGCACAACTTAAACATATGCCCCGACAAGCTATGCTCACACACTACTTGTGGGCTCTCAGCGAGTTGAATACCCTTGTAGTGAACATGGCTTGGAAGCCCGGTGCATACACCTAAAACCCCGGATTAACCTGCCTGCATCAGGTAAATCACGCCGTCCAGGTAAACCTGGTATGACCCGTCGAACGTATCACAAGTCAAACCTTCGGGACCCTGAACTTGGTCACGTTGAATTGACGATCATCAAGTGATTACCCAAGCCAAAATCTTTATGAGATTTTGAAGCATTGGGTAGCTGTTGACATTGATGATTTGGTTAAGGATTGCGGATCATCTTGACAGGCTTTGCTAAAATGGTTAATGACAGTAGCCTGGCAGCTCATAAAAAGCCTCGAATTTGGAGCCTGGCAGCTCGTAAAAAGCCTCGACTACATGGTCTTATTTGCCCAAAAACTTTATTTTTCATTTTTTATGTTTTTTCAAACCTTTATATTCAAGGTCATTGGTTTTTCAACCAAGTCCATTGATTCAAGACTGGATAACCACAAAGTTGTCACTAGATCTGTATCTACAGAGCTATAGTCTGGGTCATGAACACTAGTACTAGTTTACAGTTAAACCGGTGTTCATTGTAACTCGGATCGGCCTTCATAATAAGCCGACAGAGAGCCAAGGGAGTCATCAACACTCACGTCTTGGATTGTTCCTAACGGATTAAGGTTTGTAGATACACTTAATCACAGGTATGATATATGATTATATCTTATACACAGTTCAATTTATTAACTTAGATCATGTGTTTGTGCACTATGACCCGTCCGGCGATAAACCGCCAGGACACTTTAAACATTGTTTTATGCAGAGGCAGGTAAGATAATGACCAATGTTTATTAAACCGGCCTGGCTTTTGACTATAAGTCACCAATATGAGATAAGATAAATGGCCGGTGTTTATTAAACCGGCCTGGCTTTTGACTATAAGTCGCCAGTATGAGATAAAATAATGACCGATGTTTATTAACCCGACCTGATTGTGATCAAACATTACTGGAACCGGTCTTCAAACCGTATTATATTCTTCAAATCTTTAAATAGCCAACAAGGCTGGATTTTTATTATGGTTATCAATAACCAATATTATGATGGAGGTTTTCAAAGTCGCTTTAGCGCAATGGCTATCATATTATCAATGGGAATGATTTATTCTACAATTGAAGAAATAGTCCCGAGTCGCTGCCGGCTTACGACCCGACACTTGGGGGCTATATTATTCAAATTGTGATTATATCAAATATGTAAGTCTCATGTCACTGCCAGCATGCACCATGACACTTGGGGGCTAATGCAAAGTCATTTTTTGCTCACCTTTATTGAAGACCTGACTCATCACATTGTAATGAGCCGGCCCTTGGGGGCTACCAATCGCTCCTGTCAACAATTCAAGGTACACAAGTATTCATCCATTTTATTGAAGGGTCCACTGCTCAGTTGGTAAAGCACAAATCTCTTAACCTTGTGTCCGTGGGTTCAAGCCCCATGATGGGAGTTATATTATATAATGTTATTTTCAATGAAGTATATACTAAGTCCCTGCTCATTATTGCATAATGACCCGGCCCTTGGGGGCTACACCGGTTGAAGTTTTTGAGCATCAGGCAATGCAAGTCCCAGGTTGCTGCAAGCATGACAACCCGACACTTGGGGGGCTACATAATATGGAATATTCAGTTTTTACTAGGGACTGGGAGGAACAATCTGGATTTCTTCAAGGTTGCAACATTTACGTGGAAACAAGTCTTAAGCTATCACTGTGTTCTCCTCTTAAGACTTGGCGGCTATAGGTAATATGCATATAAAGGAGGAACCTTTTCAAATTCTCAATTTTGGACAAATCAGGAAGATTAATTGTGTGACCCGGTGTTGGCAACAATCATAACCCGACGTCTATAACAGTCATGACCCGGTAATTATCAGTTTTTATAACCCGGCAATGGTGGTAATCATAAAACGGTATCCTCAAACCGGCTGAGTATTAGATGAGTATTTGAAAGACCAATATTTTTTGTTAAGCATTGGAAGCCGATTCAAGTGGATTATCTCTTACAATATTTCTCTATGAGACGCCAACGTCAGCAAATTAATTATGAAGCTGGTCTATTGACCCGGAGTTTCAAAAGAAGTGCCTGGAATTTTGCATTGGTAATGTTTGAAAATATCTGCTAAGGAGGTTTGTTATGAGATCATGGATACATATCAAGGAGGAAATGACAAGGATTTAAGGATGATCAGGTGCCGGTTCAGGAAAATATTTTAACCCGAAGCGCAACCTATCAAATTTGTTCTCGTGTTTATGAATGCAGGAAGGATCAAGTTTAACATGGATAAATCCAAATTAAACTGGGGGCTAATGTCGGGGGTATACCCCGTAGCGTAACCCGGCCGGAAGTATAACCCGGCTGGACTTGGCGGTTTACTTGAGACAGTTTACACTTGACGATTCACTGGTAACCCGGCGGGCGGATCACGGATGACAAGGCCCAAGGCCCAGAAGGCTGGTTCATGTTATGGTGGGCCGGTTTATGAAGAAAGCATAAGGAATATTCTCCTACAAAGGAAGCAAGACTAGGAATCCTTGTAATAGATTAATCCTAATCCTACTAGGACTAGTTATGTAACCCACCCCTTCAACATATATAAGGAGGGGTGGGGCTCCCCAAAGAGGGACAGGTTCTCACAAGTTAGAGGCGCCATATTTTCTAGGGCTAGACATCAAGAGCCGGTTTACCGGCGACTCTCTCGTGATCATAATGAGATCTAGCCTCAAACAGCATGTAGGGCTATTACCGCATGATGTTTCCCGGGGCCCGAAGCTGTCTAAATCCTCGTCTTGCGTTGCGTCTCTCGATTCCGCTCAACCCCTCTCAGGCTACTACATAGATGCGTTGGCCTCACGACTAAGTCCTTTTGCTAGGACATCTGCCATGACAAATCCACGACACTCCCCAGCGCGCTCGCCCTATGATTCCACGGCCTAGCTCGTTAAGCTCGAGGAACAAGAGACGCCAGGGTTTATACTGGTTCGGGCCACCTTGCGGTGTAATACCCTACTCCAGTGTGTGTGGTGGATTGCCTTGTGGGGCTGAGGATGAACTGGTACAATGGATGAACAACCTTTGGAGGAGAAGTGTTCTTGGGCTCGGATGAGCTTTTGGTATGGTCAGGGTGGAATGGATCTGATCCCTCCTATGTTCTTGGGCTCTCTCTCTCTCTCTCTCTCTCTCTCTCTCTCTCTCTCTCTCTCTCTCTCTCTCTCTCTCTCTGCTCGAATTCCCTCTTCTAGAATCTGCCCCTCTATGGTGGTGGCTAGGTCCTATTTATAGTGGCCTTGGTCCTCTTCCCAAATATCAGCGGGAAGGGATCCCACAATGGCCAAATTTGCAGGGGAACAACTAGTACAAGCTATCCTGACAAAAGCGGTCTTCGCCTACCAAAGGCTCTAGTGGTGATGCCGTGCTGGGCTCCATGGTGACCTCCGTTCTGCCGTCTTGACGGTCCTTGGTATTATTGCACCGATATGGAAGCCTTTGCTTGATTCCTTGGGACTCCGCGCATGCGCTTGCCCCCTTAGTACCAAAGGGGACACAGGTACACTACGCCCGCTGGCGCCCACCTGGCCTTGGTCGTCATGGCACACGTCACGTGAACCTCGCGTGGTGCACCTTGCATAGATATCTCTGCTCCTCGGGAGCCAGCCTAGAGAGGCTGCCCCCAGGGAGGTCTTGCCGTCGTCCGCCTCGCAAGGCTTGGCCCCTCGCGAGGGTCTTGAGCTGTGGTTGCTGGAGCTGGGCCGTACTAGGCCATCGACGGAGCCATGCCATGGGCCGCAGGCAGGCAGGTCTGGGTACCCCCATTCCCAGGATAGTGACAGTAGCCCCTGGGCCCAAGGAGCGCTGTAACTTGGCTTCCAGGCGAAGCCAAGGGGTAAGTGCGGAGCGCCGTGGGCCCCAATTGCCTACAGCCTTGATCAACGCGTGACGACTGATTGGATGTGGGCGTCTCCGCTTCCCCATGCTGCCTCAGCAACTGCCCTCATCTGACAAAAGGCTGGCGAACCCTGCCGGGCTTTCATTGCCTTCCTTCGTCTTGTTCCATATCCCCTTCTCCTTCCTGTCCCAAGAGGTTCCAGATCCGCCCGATCTCTCCCCAGAGTTCGCAGCTGATGGCGTCCGACAAGGCGAAGGACGCGCGCTCGCCCTCGTGGTTTGAGCCTGCCTTGAGCGCATCCTCCATCACCAAGGAGAAGCGCCTCGTCACCGCGCTCCAACTGTCAGCCGATAGTAGCAACGAATGGGGGAAGACGGTGCTCTGGGTTGGCTCTGCCGAGCCGGAGACCTTGGACGACACCTTCTACCCCTTCTTCTTGCATAATGTCTGTGCTGGGTTGGTTCCTCCTTTCTCTGATTTCTTCTACGCCGGTCTTCGCCACTACAAGCTCCGCACCCTCCATCGTCATCCCAACTCCGTCCTTCTTCTATCGATGTTTGCTTTCTATTGCGAGGCATTTTTGGGGGTGATGCCTTCCGTTGCGCTCCTCCACCACTTCTTCTATCATCGGATCAATGGCAGCCAATGCTCGGGATGCGCCTGCTTCATTGCTGCCAACGACAGCAATGCGATTTCTCAGACTGGGAAGAGCGTGGAGGACTTCAGGAACAAGTGGATCTTCATGGGCGCCAAGTGCTCCCATCCCCAGCTGGAGCTGCTGACCTCGCAGACGTTGCCCCTGGAAGGGTGGACTCATGGGAAGCTCATTGATCCTAGGGTTGAGCTGTTGCTGGAGAAGATGGCGGCTGATGTGAAGACCGGTGACCCGAAGGTGGAGAAGCTGATGGGGGCCATGATTGTCAAGGAATTCCTAACGCAGTGCCTAGTTCCGCTCCAGGCGCATTCGCGCCCCCTATGGAAGCTCAAGGGCGCAGACGATGACCTCCAGCTGCACCCAGATGACTTGTCCAAGGAGGAGCTGGACAAGGTCATGTGTGCCCTGCTCGGGAAGGATTAGGGGTGCCCCCCGGACTCTCATCTTCTGGTGTACCACCGCCCGGACGGGGAGAAAGTTGCCGACGCCATGCCTGTCTTCGACGAGTGGGGGCTCATGCCTATGGTGCCTTCTTGGCCCCCGGGCTCCCCAATAATGGTGTCTTCCAGCGGGCCCGATGATGAGGAGAAGACGGACTCGAAGGCTATCCGGGAAGGCGCGGGGGAGACCTCTCCCCCATGCCTGAGTGATCTCCTCTCCATCCTTTCCGACGATGATGACAACAGCGAGCAACCAGTCAGGGAGTCACTGCGCTCCGCCGGGGTTACCACGAGGTCTATGTGCACCCCTTCGAAGAAGTTGAAGCTGGGGGTCCCGAAGAAGGGCAGGTCGGCGCTGATCCCCCTAGGGTGGTGCATCTGCTTCGTCGATTCCCGGCGTCGCTTCGGGTCCGGCTGTCGTGCCCCCATCTGATCCTGGGGCTCGGGCATCGGTGCCGCAGACCATGAAGCTTTCGGGCCTCGTGCTTCAGAAGGGGGCGAGGGAGTACATTGCAGTTGACCAGTAAGTGTTCCGCCCTGATCTTCGTTCTTGTCTTTTCTGCAGCTTCTCGATGCTTCTCCCTTGTGCCGTCAGGCCAACGTCCGCGGCAAAGAAGAAGAAGGTGTTAGTGGTGACCCCTGAGTCCCAGCCGCCTCCCACGACCACGTCACCTCCGGAGCGGAAGGACGGTGCCCGCGCCTCAGCGACCGGATCGTCCTTGCGAGACACAGAGGCCCGTCCGGAGGAGAAGGCGATCTCCATGGCCAAGCCAGCTCCGGAGGCGCCTGCCCCCAGCTCGTCCACCGGGGTTCTGAGAGCACAGGAGCCCCCTGCCTCTTCTATTGCGGCCATCCTGCAGGTCTTGGCGCCGGTGCTGCCTCCTCTCCCTTCCGTGACATCATTGAATCACGATCTTCCTGCTTTGCCCGATGCTCTGGAGGGGCCCTCTCCATGCTTACCCATCTTCGCAACGACCTCCAAGGCCCCGATCGTCGTCTGGTGTCGGGGCGCCTGGAGTTAATTTCGGGGTGGCTACGGTCCGATGCAGTTGTCCGGGCGACATGCAGCCAGGCCATCACAGCCTCCAAAGAGGGCGTGCTGGCAGCCGACCTGGCCGCAGCAGCCCACAACATGGTGCTGAAGGATGCCAAGGCTGTGGAGGAGCGCTGCCTAGCGCTGAAGGCCAAGCTGAAGACCCTGCGCAGTGAGTGAGCCGCCGAGGCCCGTCAGCGCAAGGTACGGGAGGAGGAGCTGAAGGCCAGGGAAGATGCAGTCGCCGGTTGCGACACCCAGCTGGAGCAGTCCGCGCGGGAGGAGGCTAAGGCGTGCGGCCACCTGGAGAAGCTGAAGGAGGGAGTGGAGGCGGAGAAGGCCCGGCTAGAAGCCAATGAGAAGGTTCTTGTTGAAGACTCCGTGACCTTCAAATCCCTTGAGCAGAAGTCATGCAAGGCCTTGTAGGAGCTCTATGGGAAGGGCTTGAAGGAGCCATTGGGGACCGACGAGGACGGCCCTGTCGAGCTACTCCCTCAGCTTGTCATGACGCTCGAGGGCATTGTTAACAGGATCGGCCCCATGGTGGAAGGGGAGGCCCGTGCGCTTTCTGCTTTAGCCATGACGTGCGTGTTCAGCCACCTCCATATTCGTGACCCGAGCACCGATCTTGGAGCTCTTCTTGAGCCTAGGGACGAAGGGCGCTGCGCAGCCGCTGCCGAAGCCGTGAAGGACCGGGTGGACGCCCTGGTGGAGAAGTTCCTCGCCATCGATCCTGCGCCTCCTGTTGGTGATGCCACTGACCCTGCAACTGCGGCCGACGGTGATGCCGACGTCGAGGGGGTGCTCCTTGTGGGCGACGGCAACGCCCAAGGCTGAAGTGGAGACTTGCCGGCAGATCCTCACTCCACTTTTATTTCCTGCAACATGAACCGTGCCTCGTGGAGGCGTTAAAACTTATGTTTGGTATTCGAAGAACAGTACGTTTTGTAATAATTACTAGGAATTCATGATTTCCTTCTCGCTTGGTTTAATGTTTTGCGTCGGCAGAGCCCGGCCCCGCACATACCTCAGCCGCCACTGGCTCGTCCGAATCACCAGGACGAGGCCAGGGAGTGAGGGGCTACATGACCAGTTAGGCTCCTGAGTCGCGATGCTCAGGAGTCCTCCTTGACGTACGAACAACCCTCGGGAAGGGAACGTGAAACTAGACCTTAGTGTTCCGTGTCGGCAGAGCCCAACCCCGCACATACCTCAGCCGCCACTGGCTCGTCCGGATCGCCAGGATGAGGCCAGGGGGTGAAGGGCTACGTGACCAGTTAGGCTCCTGAGTCGCGATGCTCAGGAGTCCTCCTTGACATAAAAATAGCCCTTGGGAAGGGAACGCGAAACTAGGCCTTAGTGTTCTGCGTCGGCAGAGCCTGGCCCCTACATACCACAGCTACCGCTGGCTCATCCGGATCGCCAGGAGGAGGCCAAGGGGTGAGGGGCTACGTGACCAGTTAGGCTCCTGAGTCGCAATGCTCAGGAGTCCTCCTTAACGTACGAACAGACCTCCATACATGTCCTGGTAGGGGCGTATGCCAGGCGTGACCTGAGTGTAGCCCCCGTGAGTAACCCACTCGCGTGATTCTCCTAGGGGAAAGTGTTGCGACGAGGCTAGGCACCGAGCCTGATGGCTCCCTGAGGTTGATACGACCAAGGGTCCGCCCTCAGTATTTTATCACCAGCGCGGAGCATAGAGCTTCTGCACTTGCACAGGCATAGCCGCTCCTCGACCGTGTCGACTGCCAGTGCGGAGCATGGTGCTTCCACTAGTGCGTGGGTGAGGGCCCCCTCTGAGTGGAGCCCCGGGGCGTGTACAGCCCTGCCCTTACACGTGGCTTGCACTGCAGGGCTAGACGAAGTGTGTCTGGGCACCTGTGAGCCAGCGCGGGACTCACGAGGCCCTACCTCAAGGCGGGTTGCGCCTGAAATTGATCCATGATAGCTCTGGTGGTTCTACGAGATGGTTAGGCAACCTACGCCAAATGAATTTCCTGAGGCGATCACATGAGAAGGCCAGACACCAACAACCCCAGGAGGTGATGTGAACAGGGCCGGCCCGCCAGATAGAGCTCAGTCGTTGGGTTTATCGACGCTGCAGGGATGGACCCGGGCACATACACCGTGTCCAGACTTCTCATGCGAAAAATCCTGAAGAAAGACAACCGGCGCACGGCTCCAGTGGTGGAGGCGCACCGAGGCGCGCGCCCTGGCTTGTCCGTCCGCGATTAGCTCATGCAAGAACGAGGCACCAAGAGCCATGAGAGGTGACGTACACGGGAGCTGGCCCGTGAGCCAGAGCTCAGCCTCTTGGGTTTAGCGACACTGCAGAGACGGACCCGAGCACAGACGCCGTACCAATCCTTAATCATGAGGCGGTCTTGGGTGGTCTTGCCGGGGCTCATGGCGTTCATGGTATCGAAGTACCGGACATGCATATAATTAGCATGAAGCAACTCACGAAAAGAGACAAACTAGTTCAGGTAATGCGAATGCGATACATGACACAGGGACGAACCCATGCGGCCTGGGGATGATGCAGCCCGAGGGACACCCCCAACAGAGTAAGCTAAAGATGCAAAAGGAAACACATCGCAGGGACAGGCCCGTGCGACTTGGGGATGATGCAGCCCGAGGGGCGCCCCCCCAACTAAACAAACTGAAACAGAGTCACCTGGCATCGATGCTAGAGATATGTTGATGTAGCTGAAGACCCTTGCTGCAGATGTCGCTCCTCATGAGCCGCCTGACTCCGGGACCTCGCGAGGCTCCTGAGGTTCCGAGAGCTCGCGAAGAACCGTCGCCACCTCCACCAGGATCTCCTGATGCCTGTCCTCATGAGCCGCCGGGACGACCCGCATGTGGCGCTGGTGTAGGGCTGCCTGGTTCGGCAAGCCAAAGGGCATGCAAACGTAGCTTTGTGGAGGGCCCTCGCACCGGCCCACCTGAGACGGCCAATAGAGCTCTTGAGACGCGACTCTGTTGAGTCCTGGGACGTTGACGCAGACGTGCAGCTTGTCGCCCGAGCCTGGGACGGCAGTTGCACTTGGTGGTTTGGGGCGTCGCTCGCCTCGCATTGCCCTTAGTACCTACAAGTCTTCGATGGTCTGGTCGATGAACTCCTGAGAACTTGGCGCTTCATGCCTTGTGCTCTCGTGAGGGAAACGTGCGGTGAGGCATGCCTCCACGTGGTGCCTGAGCGCCTCCCTCGTGACATTGGACAGGTCGAAGGCCCTCCAGAGGAGAGCCTAAGCGCCCAACCTGAGAGGGGAGCCGAGCGCGCCTTCCTATGCAAGGGAGGGAGGCGCCCCATCCACGGGCGCGGATCCTAAGGCCCGGCCGCCGGGTGCTGCTCCCTCATGAGGCTCCAGGGCGAGCAGCGGCTTCTTCTTCTTCAGGATGGCTTCAGGGGGGTAGGTGATGCCTTCATTGTCTGGATCCTCGACTGTCACAGCCTGGTAGGCGCACTCAAGGGAGCAAACATTGTCCTTTTCCTCGCATGCGATAGTGATGATGTCACGGCTCCCGCGCATCTTGAGGACGTTGTAGCCATGGTGAGTCACCGCCATGAACATGGCCAGGGCCAGATACCAAAGAATGGCGTTGTACGGGAAACATATGTGGGCGACGTCGAAGTCGATGAGCTCGGTGTGGTAGTTGTCGCGGGTGCCGAAGGTGACGGGTAGCCGGATCTGCCCAATTGGGGTGGTGGAGCCGTCGGTCACTCCCGAGAAAGGCTTGGTGGGCTGCAGCTGGTCAAATGGCATTTGGGGACGGTCAAATGTGTCGACGGAGAGAACATTGAGTCCTGCACCACCATTGATGAGGGTTTTGGTGACTTGGACGTTGCTGATGATGGGTGAGCAGAGCATCGGGAGTGGGCCGGCGATTGCCGCGCACTTGAGCTGGTCAGCTGAGCTGAAGGTGATGGTGCACTTGGACCACTTGAGCGGCCGCGTGGCTTCTACTTTGGGAAGAGCTGCGTTCACCTGTCGGGCGAACTGCTTGAAGATGCACTAGGAGGCTAGAGCCTGCACACCGGCCAAGAAGTAGGCGATGGCGCAAGGCTCCTGGAAGCCCCCAACCCTCTCGTCTTGATCGTAGTTCCTCCTTGGTGGTGGTGGCCGTGGAGGGAGACCGGCCTTGCCCTGAGGGCGGTCCTCACGAGGCTGGTCCCTCCAGGCGCCCTCGCGAGGCTGGTTGTGCCAGCGATCCTCATGGGGCTGATGGCGCCACTCCTGATGGGGGCCGCGGTCGTCCCAACGCCCTCCAGTTTGGCTTCCTCCATGGTTGTTGCCTCGGTAGTTGCGCTTGGGGCGTCGGCCTAAGCGCCCGTCGCAGATGGCCCTGAGCTCCTGACAGTCATTGGTGTTGTGGTTGTGTACGTTGTGGAAGACGTAGAACGGACGGCCGCCCTTGGATGACTCTAGGTGGTCGCGACTGCGCTTCATCTCCTGTTTTGCCGCGAGCACGGCCACCCCCTTGTGCTTCACGTCTGTAGCCTTGGCTTTCTTGTCTTCTGGGTCAGCAGCGGGGAGGTCGACGAGGGAAAGGTGCCCTTCTCAGCTCTCGCGCACTTGGTCGCTATGTTGAACAGCTACAAAGCTGTGCACAGGTCCTCGTGGATGGCGAGCTCCTCCTTCATCTTGACATCGCGAATGCCATCAGAGATCGCTGAGATGATGGCCTCATCCGTCACCTTGAGAATCTTGAGGCAGACACTATTGAAGTGCTGGATGTACTTCTGCAGGGTCTCCCCCGGCTGCTGCTTGATGCGCCGCAGGTCACACGCGGCTGGCGGGCGGTCGCGAGTGCCCTGGAAATTGGCGATGAAATGCTCGCGCATCTCACCCCAGGAGGAGATCGATCCCGCGGGCAGGTTTAGGAGCCATGAGCGCACACCGTCTTTGAGAGCCATGGGGAAGCAGTTCGCCATAATTTTCTCATTGCCATTGGCCGCCTCAATGCTCAGCTCGTAAAGCTGCAGGAACTCACCAGGGTCGGGGGTGCCGTCGTAGCATGGAGGCGGGTCGGGCTTGAACTTCCTGGGCCAGATGACGCTGCGTAGCTCAGGGGTGAAGGCTCGTCGGCCTGCTATGGCCACCGGAGCCCGTCGTGGAGGCGGAGCTTGGTCTTGGTTCTCATGCGCTGCCACCACAGGGGGACCACGGTCTTGATGTGGTGGTGTTGGGAGCGTAGGAGCACCTCCTTGCGACCGCTGGACCTCTTGACAGCTTCCTTCTTCATGCGCGGGCGCCCCGCGCGATGGGTCGCGCCGCGGGGCCGCACACCTTGGAGCATGGGTGACGTCCTGACATGGAGGTTCCGGAGGTGCTTCATGGGCCACGTCGCCCGCAAAGGGAGGCAGGCGATGTAGCGAGAGGGACGGTGCAGGAGAGCCCCCAGCGGTGCTGACGAGTTCGGCGATGCGGTCTAGCCAGTGCTCGTAGAAGTCGTCGACGGGGCGGTAGTGCAGGAGCTCGCGTGCCATGAGCAGCGTGGCCTGCGCGTCCGCGACGATCGTGGGACGATGAGCCGGCAGGAGTCAGAGACGGGGTAGTGGTGCCTCCATCCCGCTGCACCGAGGGGTGCAGCGACGAGGCTTGTTGCTTGTGGCTTGCTGGGCTGGTGGCTGCATTGGCGGAAGGCGATGGAGAACAACGGG
>LR738710.1:262679770-262716674 GCA_902687465.1 Secale cereale | reverse complement strand
GGGGGGGGGACTTAAGGTATTCTTTCTTTTTCACACTAATGGAGGACATGAATTCTGGGCTAACTCTCTATGTTACAGTCTATTAAAAAAGGACATCTAATAACAAATTATTCTGCTAAAGTATAGGCGAGCCTATAAATAGAAGCTTCGGCGCACTCTCTATTTTGCGGGACAAGAAAGAAAGAGTCAAAGCCATGGGTATCGCTGCAAGACTTGCAATCATTCCTTAAGAAATTATAAATATAGAAAACGAGAAGCTCGAACTAGAGCAAAGCCTGGATCTCATCCGGGATCCTATGTTTCTCTCTTTCGTCGATCCAGTAGTTTGGATACTCAATCCAGTAGTTTGGATAGAAAATCATACACTTGATGTTCGGAACAAAATCCGCATTCTTGAAACGCGGAAGAGGGCGCTGCTGAGCGAACAACAATCGCTCATCGTGAAGGCTGCCCTCTACGGTGACCGTAGAAACTAAAATAGAAAAAAGTAGTTACTCGTCTATCTCAACGTAAAAGAACGAAGTCACTTAAGTCTTCCTACTACTACTGCTCCTTCTTACTTATTTTCGTTTTTTCAGGATCTAAAGAAGAAGAGGTTTTCTTAGCGGGCGTAAATCCGGCAGCTTCTACTTCTGTTGTCTCACTTATGAGGAGCTGGAACTTCCTGATCAAGAGATAAGTATTGTATTGTTCAGTATTTTCCTTTTCGGGTGTGGTATGTAGAGATATCTCATGTATCAAGTTCAGGTGTGGTGTGTAGAAATATCTCATGTATTGCCTTTATGAATAATACTTATGGATTGCCTCTTCTTCTTGTTGTAGAAGAATACTGATGTATTGTAAAGACCTGTTGTTGTTTTATTTCTTTTTGTCCCTTTATGACGATGAAATGTGGGAATGACTAAGAAAAGTAAGCATCTTTTCATCACAAGAGTGCATTTCATCTTCTTGGAATTTCGAAACTAGAATCCAAAGAAACAGGTTTCACGCCTCCCCGGCAAAAGCAGAAGAAGCTGTTACCAGATTGAAGCAAACAGAAGCGGTTTGACCCCGGTAGCCAACTGTAAAGGGGGTAGGGATGACTTTAGTAGTGAGATAACATGAATTACTGAGTGACGGCTACCTCCGCTCATTAGTGGAAACTGTTTCTTCTTATTGTTATCACCGTAAAACTACTTGTTCAGTAGTCCATACCATAAACTAATCACAAGTCGTAATGGTATAAGCCTGGCATTTGATAATGAAGTTATTGCACTTATTTGGAATCTCATTTTCATCCACTTTTGTGGAACTTTTTCTTCAAATCGATTGGAAGGTGATTCCCTATCAGCGACTTTCCATTTAGTTCTATTCCTTCTGTGCGTTACGTTCATTATGCTGTTTCCAAAACCTATCACTTACACCAGCGCAGATCTTATTTATGTGCATCCCTTGCTGTGACTACTATTCTTGTGTACAAACCTATGGTGGATAAACCTCTATGGTGCATGCATATCTGTTTCGCCTAACTTTTCTTAGTCATTCCCACATTTCATCGAATAAAATAGGACCAAAAGACGGAGGTTTCTGAACTTTTTTATGCTGTATGCCTAAGTTTCCAAACCCGTCTTGAAGGTTACTTTACTAGAGAAGTAGGTCCTATTGACCAAGAAGCGGAAAAAGCATAGTCGGTACTTCTTAATGCGGTACGTAAGCTGGCTATCCTGACTAACAATCATGCCTTGCTTGGATTTAGGGATTAGGAATTCTTATTGGGAAAGAGATTGGATTGGCATTCAAGTAGGAGTAGATCCTATTGGTCCAAAGTAGGCATTCTTGTATCAATTAAAGTAGCTATCTTCATGAAATAAGCGCTAAGATTCTAGTTCAAAGATAGGAGCATTAAGCTCTAAATCCAGTCAGTCCAGCTAGAAGTTTCACTAACTACTTAGGGAACTAGGGACCAGACCAGAGTTATGATTGGTGTATTCCATTCCTATCGTAATTGAGACTTGCCCTCGCTCGCGGGTGATTCCTTATAGCTTGATCCATGTGATGGTTGTTCTCTGCAATGAACCACAACATGTCCATGGACTTCACAGAGAATTGAGTGAACGCACTAAAAACCAAGAAATGACATAGCGAGAACTGAGCAGCTCGAAAAGCTCGGACTTCGTATATAGAAAGTAGAACTAAAAGCATATGAGTAGAGATTGAATCGAGCATAGAAATAAGAGAGTTTTTCTTTGCTTAGCACTGTTCGGTTCGTCTTTCTTTACAAGTCAATCTATGCATAATTCTATTTCTTGCAGCGCTGAATCCGCTTTTGAAATACAGATCAGGGGGCGGTATTCTTATTCCTTGGCTCGCCACTTATGAAACAAAACTAGATATTTCTTATTATTTTCTTAGGAGCTGAGCTCAGCATGTGATTCGATTAAGATGCGACAAAACCTTATCCATTAGTCTTGGCGATGCCAGGAATGGAGGGAGTCATCAGTCGCACAAGCTTATTGCTAAAGCCAAGACAGGACATAATAGCTTCTAAGTAATGCCATTGTACCCGCTTTCATCATGCCCAACTCAAAAACCATTTATCCCATACTTCTTCTTTTCTTGTTCCTTCGTATGAATAACAGGAATCCCGGTTCGGATGGTTGACCAACATTATGATTGTGTATGAACTAGGGCTTTGGCTCAACACCAGCTGTCTTTCTTGCCCATCCTTTTGTGGTATCGAAGCTGTTCATTGAGATCCATAGGTTCACGTTACAACCCACCAATAGTCGATTCCAGAGCAGAAGGCGAAAAAGATAGGACGGGGACCCTTCGGAAGAAGGTATATGCCCGTAGTATCTAGAAAATATTCATGGTTGCAAGAGCGAGGTTAGTCATCCTCAGCATCACCATCAAATACCGGTACTCGCTTTTTCTACAAGCTTGATTTACGAACTCGACCTTTCGCAGGAAGGAAGTTCCGTATACCATCAACGGAGTCAAACCGCTAGAGGGTCACATATATCTAAATACTAGTTCCGATCATACCAGTACTTACTTCCGTGGAGATACGAGAAAGGGGGAGAAGATGCAATTATGTATCATAAATACTAAGGCCAGACAGACTAAAAGGGGCTTTTGGATACGAAGAAGGTTTTCACGTCTTGCTTTGTCCTACTTATAGTATCTTTCCTCCAGCCTATCGAAACTCGTGTTTTTATTAACCAACAACACATGCACTTTGTTAGAACTAAAGAAAAGGTTATTCAATCCACTAGTGCAACTGAAGTGAAGGAATTACCTATTCTGAACCTCCACAAGAAAGAGCTCATAACCACTGCTTGTGAACAGTTCTCCTCAACTGAAGGCGCACTACTGTTACTATCAGTCTAGTCTCTCGAGGGCACTCTTTCGATCTCGAACAAACTTACTTCTCCGGAAGAGAATATTCAGAAAACCCGATTTCCAGTCCTGTCTTAAGAACCCGACTCCAAAGAAAGAAAAAAGAAAAGCGGACTAAAAGAGAACAACAAAAGAGAGATCACTTTCGACGATTGAACAACACTTTTATATCCAGATTGGAACTGGACTTGAACCTTCATATCCAGATTTCACTCCACTTTCACTTTCATATCAGGAACGTCGACTTGCACTTTCAATAGTGAATTATTCACTTTTCGGAATTGGCTCATATTCACATAGCCAAGAAAGACGAATAAGACCTTGAACTCCCTATTTCACGTATAATCGAGAGACTCACAATATCAGTGCCTTGGGTAAATGCCTACCAAAGGGAGAAGATTACCGAACTTTTTTATGTCTTCTTCGCTTCCTAAAATATTTAGGGAACAGGCTGGCTTTCATGTTCATAAGTTCTCTTTGTCACATACATCCATCGCTTTCGTCTTTCTTGGATTACTCAGGTGATCTAATTAATGGGCAAGCCCCACTCAAAGCAATTCAGCCCCGGAGCTCTTTCTTCTAAATGCGGATTCAATAGCACCGGTGACGAAAGCAAAGGATATTCAATCCACTTGTCGTCTTGTGGGCCTGCTTCTTTCCGTTCTTTTTCTTCTTTTGCAGAGGTGTGTGTTGCGCCACGCATACAAATCATTTTTTAGCCAAAGGGTGACTTTACCACTCGCTTCTGGTTCCAATGGATATGGGTTAGATGGATGGAGTCTTCCTTATTGAAGTGGGCAAGGCAAGCAGCTCCTCTCGAATAGGCTGATCGGTGATACGTGATTTTGGAATAAAAGCTAGAGGACTCAGCCCTCTTCTCATCTCAAAGCTCGACCTCTGCCACTACTACTGCTTCCCTAGCCAAGCCATACTTCTCATTCTTTGCTTGAATCCATAAAAAACAAATTCCGTCGAGTTTCCTTGCATGGGTTGATTGACCTTGAAGTCCATATATAGATTCCCGTAGTTCATCTCAACTTGACCAACCATTGAGAATGGAACAAATAGGGGAGATGGAATTCTTCTGTATTGTCTTTCAACCCTTGCTCTTGCCTTGGCTTCGCCTTCCACATTCAGCTAAGCACCTAACCCGTGGGACGGGACCTTCGGTCTAGCCTTTGTTCGGGTATGGGACCGACCTGGGATTCTTCCATCCGAGTGAGTACCGCCCTTCTGATTTGGTTTGAGTACGGGACCGACCTTCTCTTTTGTTTGTAATTGGGCTTGCCTGAAACAAAGGAACTTTGGTGTGAGAACCCACCCGAGTTGGTAACCCAACGTTTTCACCTATGATTTCTCCCTCGTCTTCTTTGCCTAACCTTTCGCTTCTTTCTTGTCTGATCTTAGATTTCACTGTTAGGAAATAGGGCATTACCTGTCACTCCGCCTTTCTAAGAAGGCCTTTCGCTTAGTTGTCCTTTCTACTAGAACTTCCCTTTAGCAGTTCTGGAACATCTATAGTATGCTTGAATGTCGGCAATTTTTCTATATTCTCTTCCTCCTCGTCCATTAGTTCAGTTCCTTTCCTTAGTGAAACTTGCCCCCCTCCATCTTTCGAGAACAACAAGAGGGCATTCTCAAGCAGGCGTATTCTTCTTCACTTCCTAAGAAGGCATTTTCTTGCTAACAAGCCATTCTGGCAAACAAAAGAGCTACTTCTATCAAAGAGGAGCAAAGGCTAAGCGGAACTCCTCCCTTCGTGTCTTCTTCCTTTCCAAGCTTGTTGCGGGGAATCTGGGCTCTTTTTCAGCCCCTAAGGACTGCTACTTTGATGAATGAGGCCTTACGGTCTTAATTCCTAATGCTACTCCTACTGCTATTGCTATTGTTACTGCTTTTGGGAATTGGCATCTTTCTTCATAGGGGCCTAGCCAAGGAAAGCTTTCCCATTAAATGAATGTGCTTGCGTACTCTTCGATTCCTGCGGGAAGTGTGGGACTAATTGAATTTCATTCTTGTCTGCTAAGATAATTATTCTTCCTTACAGCTTGCATTCGATGCATCCACCGTACTAAGAGCTCCTTCTTGAAGAACCGATTCTGTAACAACCCCAAAGGCGAATCTATCTAAATAAACCTAAAACTCCCATTATGATTTGAGATTGCCTTGCCGTTGCGCCCCTTGCCTTTCTTACTGGATTTCCAGTTGATGGGGAAGGCTTGGCAAAGAAGCTTGTGTCGGAAGAGAAGTAAGAAGGTTTACTATTGGGATAACGAAGATATGACCATATTTCAGATCGATTTTCAACAGACGAGATCGGATAGTAGAATAGAGAGAAGGATTTGCTGCTTTCTTAAAATGATAGAGAGTCAGGAGAGGGTCTTTGTTAATAGAGCTCTTTAGATAGGGAGAGGAAAGACGTAACTAGACCGCGGAAAGAATAGAATCTTTTACCGCTACATTCGCTGGAGAAGAAAACTCAGCAAAGGAGATTCCTATCCTTTCTCTAGTCGAAGACTAATCTGGATATTCCCGAAGATGCTTGACTTCGAGTTCTTGGAGTGACAACTTTCTTTGTAAACAAGGGTCCCTTACTCTATTACTTTTCCACTTCATTGATCTGAAAGAAGTGACAGAAGAAAGCTACGGGCATATACCCCTGCCCCGGGGGAACAGGTGCCACCTCAACAACTATATTCTAAATCGTTAAGCCTCGCAACCCTTTCCTTTGTATCGGACCTTTCCCGCTTTCCTTACTTTCCTTCCTCACTCAAACTTCAAAAAGTCCTTCCATGAATCTAGGGAAGGAAAACCACCTCTGACTTCACCAAGTCTCCCTTTCTTTGGTCGAAGGCTTCAGGTCAAGATCCTTTTTCCTATCTATTGAAGATGCAAAGAGAGATGCTTCTTCCTCTTCAAGTTGGAAGTGCAAGAAGAAATGCGGTAAATAGGAGTTCCATCTACCACGCACTCGCCCCACACTCCAGCTAACTTCAGCATCCATACTCAGCTAGGAGGAAGGTGCCGGGGACACTATGAACACACATGTACTTGGTTGACTTCACGTCCCATCTCACAACCGGGTAAGATCAAATAAACAAACAGCTTGCTTGCCCAATCCCTATTGAGAGGATTTCTTGAGCTTGAACTTCCTTTTGTAGCTCCGCTCACAAGGACTTCTTTTCATCCACAATGAAGCTTATACCACCACTTGGTTAGTAAGGCCTGATTCAAAAAAAGATCAATCACCCCCTTCCCTACTTCAATGGAAAAGGGGGAATCGCTCTTTCACAGCCGCCCCTCCACAAAATTGATACCTATCCTTTCGCCTAAGATGATCACGAACGAAGACAAAGAATTGCGTAGATAGGAGGAGGAAACGAACCAACCCGAAAAAACAAACAAAAGGGAATGAGAGAAATGATCGGAACGATTGAGGAAAGAAAGAGAATGGTGGCCCCTTTCCTTTCGCCCAGGGGCATCGTTGTCGGGGACATGCTTCGAGGGTTCTTCCATATCTAGATATAGAGATAGATGATGATAGAGATCTAGATCTTTCTATAGATAGATCCTTTGAGAAATTTATATTGATCCGCTTTCAAGATCTATGAACAAGAGAGAGCCAAAAAATCTCCATGTAAAAAAAAGAGATGAATAGATAGGGCTGAGCCGATAGCAGGACTGGGTACGATGATGGGGCGAGAGAGGGGAAAAAACCCTTCGGGATGGATCGGGAAAAGTGACCTCCGGCTCAGCCCATGACTTCCTTCCCTTCGCATAGCTCAGGTGACTCCCTTCCCCCTTTTTTCCCAGAATGAATTAGCCCGACACGACGAATCCTGCCCTCCTGTCTTTCTTTCTCATTGAATGAACCACTGCCTGGGACGCCCCTATGCCTATGAATTCAATGATTTAAGGGCCCCGGGAGGAAACTTCGGAAAGAAAGCCTACTGGTTGGTCTGGTTGTCCCCTGGCGGTGCCCGGGCGGGCCTCGGTTCAATCTTGCCGATTCTACCTAGAGATGGCTCAAAATGAAGGGGTAAGGCCAAGTGTTCTTAAAACAAAACTCGAAGTGCACACTTCGGAGCACGGTCTTCCATTAGGTCCTTTACGGACGACGAAAGCCCCTTGGCTATACTCTACTCTTCGCCTCCGGCTGTTCTGTTCTTTTCTTTTGGCTCGGCGGAGCGGAGCTGGGTTCCATTACACTCTGTAGGAAATGCATAGACAGTCCACGCAGCAAACCAAGGCCCTGCATGCGCCATACGTACCGCCTAAGAATAATAGGTAGCCCCACCCTAGGCAGAGTTTGTGAGCCGTGTAATAGGCGACCATTTCGCACGGTTCGGGGGGCACTTGAATAAGCCGTCGGCACCCGGCTGCGTCTTTACCCCTATCCAATTTTTGGGCCAATTCCCCCTTCGTACTACCAAAAAATGAGATTCTTGCCGAATCCGAGTTTGCTGCCCCAACCATTACAAAATTAATACCTATTATGTTTAGTACTTCAGGTGCTTCTCTAGCGTATAATGTAAATCTCGTAGCGGATCAATTCCAATGAGCTTTTCAAACTATTACTTTTTGTAATCGACTCTATAGCTTCTTCAATAAACGCTGGTTCTTCAATCAAGTTTTGAATGACTTTCTAGTCAAATCGTTCCTGCATTTCGGATATTCAGTCTCATTCGAAGCTTTAGACAAGGGTGCTATTCAGATATTGGGCCCTTATGGTATCTCGTACACATTCCGACGATTGGCCGAGCGAATAAGTCAACTTCAAAGTGGATATGTTGTGCGAAGAGTGCGTTATGAACCGTGGACGCCTACCTGCTTTGGTTGGTGGGGGCGGCTCCTCCGTTGTGGGTAAACGGGAAACCCGACTCTATGAACCCGAGGAAAGGCTGCACAGCTTCCGTAGGGGCGTTAAGACCGGAGCTTTTTGTAGTGCTAGCAGGAATGCAAGTGAATGAATCCAATCCCATCCCCTTTAAAATCGGCGAGGTAATACCTTATTGAAGTAGGGCATGCTACGGCAACACAGGACTGACGGGGTGGGGGCTTGCTGTCTACTTGGCGAGCCTTCACCGTCCCCTTCTGTAACTTCCCTTCTTTCATCCGTCCACGAGGCAGTCAAAAGAAAGAGAGAAAGGGGCGGCTATAACGCAGGAGTCATGGCGGTTGTATGCCACAAGGTCCCTATAGACAAGGGGACAAGTGAATCATCGCTTTTGGGTGCAGGCAGCCCTCTACCATCCATCCCATTGCATTCCTCTCGTAGAGTACTGTACCGTCTCATACCAGATACATCTATGGAAAGAAAGGATTTCATAGAAAATCTGCATTTTTCTATTTTTTTTATCCCCATGCATTCCGTTATTCCCGTAACTATGGATTGATTGTCCCTACCTAAATAAATGGTAGTGGTCTAGGGAGCGCAATTGCTAGAGCACGGGAGAATGAAGAGTAATGATTTAAGCAAGAGCAGCCGGACGGACTACTATAGTCAGTCTAGTGACTACTATAGTCTTTTCTTTCTTTGTAGTTAAGTAATAATGTTTGGTATAGCAGCCTTTCCGAGCGAGTCTCTCGGATCTCCTGTAAACCCCCATGATGTGGTAAAGGGAGGATATTAGGGGAAGCAGTGAGTGGAGATTCCCCTGCGGAGAGCCGGATGAGGGGAGACCCTCACGTCCGGTTCGGAGGGCGGGGATATCCCGACCCTACTATCATTATGCCTTTGCAATGTTACTTGGTTCAACTCCATTTGTGAGATTTTCTCGTATGTGGGACTCTCTATCTTCTTGGGTAGATTCTGGATCGTCTTTCATTTTGTTAGTGAGTAGTTTTCTTATTAATAAGTCAAGTCAAGAGTAATAAGAGAACTGTAGGAGCTTGCCAGGACGGCTTGGTAAGCAAGCTACCTATTATGTAGGCGCCAACTCCCAGTTCTTTCTCTTCTTTCTTTTTGATTTTTTATTCTCGTTTTTTTACTAAACGTATAATCTCCTTTCCGGGGAAGGGGTAACATAGACGGAGGCACATGTAGACAGATACAGACTTTTTCAATCTTTTGCCTAAGCGAAGTAGTTGATCCCTCCGAGGTAAGGGCGAATCGAGACCGAAAGCTACTAATAAAATAGCATAATCTGAACACATAGCTGAACACATAGTTTAAGTAGAAACTGTTAAAGCTCCGTGGTCTCGAAACGGCCGGCTTTGGTTCAGCTCTCGGGGCCACCTTACACACTAATAAAATCGTCAGCTTCCTTCCCCACTCATCGCCCCCACTTTAAGACACAAAATCCAATTCAATTCAAAGATCGGAATCATACCTCCAGCGGGCAAGGTCGGCTCAAGAAATGGAAGTTGTGAGATGGAAAGAAAACCACGAAAAAAGAACTGAATTAGGGATCAATCCATACGCGGCTTGCCTTCTCCCCTTCCCCATAGTAAGCCAGCCAATAGTACCCTAACTTAAGAAGTTCTCTTAGCTAGCGCATGTCCATTAATGTGACCACCGCATGCTCCTGCATGAGTTTCATGAATGGTTTGTTTTCGAATCCTATCTCTCTGGGGAAAGGTATCTTTTTTCAATTCGAACGACGGTATCCCTACCTGGCAAACTATCCTCGTTTTCGAAGTCCCTAGTTTTGTCCTCTGCTATAGTATTCCGGTTAGTAGACGGCTTCCTTCATCGGAAATCTAGCCAGTGCTTTCCATTAGGTGTGCAACGAAGGATAGCCTTGCTTTTCTTCTGATTCTGATTCAGTCCAAAGATAGAGACAAAATAAAGGTAATTATTGAATCGGACTTGGCTTCTTTTTCGGCATGGGCAAAGGTTTAGCAATTCCACCATTAGCAAAGGTTTAATCGGTTGACGGTATCCTTGGCGAAAGGCACCTGGTGAGAGTAGCTGTTGCTGCTGTGCTACCTCCAACTCTGAAGTTCAGCACATGAACAATACAGAGTACTTTGTTTCAAAAAACAATACAGAGAACAAGACCACAAGAAAACAATTTACAAGAACTACTTTTAGGCAGAAATCCATGGGCTGATCTATAAAAACTTTAATCGCGGATACGTCCCTCGCGAAAAATAAACAGAAAAAGAAAATACTAGAAAGTGAACATTCGTTTTTCTCATCTAAACAGCGGACGTTTGCTGTTTAATAAAACATAAAAAAACAGATCTAGGGTTTTAGAAAAATCGATCTAGGTTTTGAAAAAAAAAACAGAAAAAAAACTAAATAAACCGGCGGTTGGTTATTACCTAAATAGGTCGGGGCTCGGGCGGATTGGGTCGGGTCCGGGGGCGGAGCTCCGGCGGGCTGGCGGGTTGGTAGTGGCGAGGTGCTCCGACGACGACGGTGTCTTGGGCGGCGCTAGGCGGCGGCGATGCAGCAGCGGGCGGCGAGGCGCTGGGCGACGGTGTAAGGCTCGAGGGGGGAGGGCGGGGCTCGGCTTTTAAAGCCTCAAGGCGAGGCCCTTGCTTGGGCGAGGGGCAACGGCGGCGGCCGTGAGCGCGCCGAACTCCGGCGAGTCCGAGACGCGCACGGGAGAAAGAGGCGGCGCGGGGTTGGGCCGGCGGCTGGGCTTCGGCCCAGCTAGCCCGAAGAGATTTTTTTATAAAATACTTTTCTAAAAATAAAGAAAAATATAAAAATACTATTAAAATATTTTAAAAAATTACAGAAAAATTCACACATGCTTAGGGCCTTATTATTGACCTGGTGAACATTTTTTGGGCCTAAATGCCTTAAAATAAAATAAACTTTTTAGTACTAATTAAAATACTAAAAAGAAATATTTTTGCGACTAAAAATCCAATAAATATATTTTTACTCAAAATTCAAATTCCAACATTACTATTTCGTTTTGAAGAAGTCATATTATCTTCTCTCATTATTTTAAAAATATTGAAAATAAAAATTGGTAAATTAATATTTGATCCAACCCCACTAGGAAAATAATAAAATTTGTGGGTCCTCTTTGGAAAACTTCCAACTCTCTCCTTTGGGTCCTTGAGTTGCTTAAAGTCTTTGGATCCATTTTCAAATAAAAATCAAATTCAAAATGCTCAAATGCTGAATGCATATGAATGATCTATGATAACATCCAAATTGAAAATTGGGATGTTACAAACCTACCCCCCTTAAGATTAATCTCGCCCTCGAGATTCAGGTTGGCTAGAAAATAGGTGTGGGTGGTCCTGTCGAAGGTCTTCCTCTCGTTCCGAGGTGGCTTCATCCTCTGTATGGTGACTCCACTGAAATTTGCAAAACTTGATGACCTTGCTGCGAGTAACTCTGTCGGCAAACTCGAGAATCTTGACAAGCTTCTCCTCATTAGTCAGATCACTCTCTAACTGAATTGCTTCCAGGGGCACTGTATCTCATAGCGAAATCTCGGCCATCTCTGTGTGACACTTCTTCAACTGAGATACGTGAAACACATCATGAACTCCAGACAAAGTTTCAGGAAACTCTAGCTGATAAGCTACTTCTCCTCTGCGCTCCAAAACTCTGTACGGTCCCACAAATCATGGTGCCAGTTTAGTCTTAACTCCAAAATGCTTAACTCCTCGAAGTGGGGACACACGAAGATATGCTCTATCTCCAACTTTGTAGGTCACCTATTTGTGTTTCGTATCCACATAACTCTTTTGTCGGGATGGGCTATCTTCAGCCTGTCGCGGATCAGCTTGACCTTCTCTTCTGAATATCTGATTAAATCTGATCCAAACAACTTACGGTCTCCGACTTAATCCCACATCAATGGTGTCCTACACCTCCTTCCATTCAAGGCTTCGAAAGGGGCCATCTATAGACTAGTCTGATAACTGCTGTTGTAAGAGAACTCTGCGTAACGAAAATTATCGTCCCAACTAGATCCATAATCTAGCGCACAAGCTCTCAGCATGTCCTCCAGAATCTGATCGACTCCCTCCATCTGTCCATCGATCTGTGGATGAAAGGTTGTACTGAACTCTAGCCTCGTACCCAAAGTCTCATGCAACTGCTTCCAAAACTTTGAGGTAAACTGTGTTCTTCTATCTGATACAATGGTCCTTGGAACTCCGTGCAGACATGCGATCATGGTCATGTATATCATGGCCAACATAGCACTCGTGTAAGTGATCTTCACAGTGATAAAGTGAGCTACCTTAGTCAAGTGATCAACTATAACCCAGATAGAATCATACCCTGAATGTGTCCTGGGTAGTCCTATGATAAAATCCATTCCAAGCTTATCCCACTTCCAATCTGGTATGGGTAATGGCTGTAGCAACCCTGCTGGTTTCTGATGTGCTGCCTTAACTCTCTGACAAATGTCACAGACTGCTACATACTCGGCAATGTCCTTCTTCATTCCAGTCCACCAGAAATCCTGCTTCAAATCCAAATACATCTTAGTGTTGCCTGGGTGTATCGAGTAAGGTGAATCATGAGCCTCCTGAAGAATCAACTTCCTAATCTCCGGGTCATTGGGCACATAAATATGTTCCTCAAACCACAGTGTTCCGTGTTCATCCTCCTGAAATCCTTCTGCCTTTCCTTTGCTCATTCTGCCCTTTATTTATGCAATTCCTTCGTCCATCTTCTAGGCTTCTCGAATCTTGCCCAACATATTGGACTGAATCTCCAATGTAGCAACATAGCCTATGGGGACTATCTCCAACTATAAATCTCAGAGGTCATCTGTCAACTCCTGGGGTAAACCTCCGGTTATGATGGTATTAACATAACACTAGCGACTTAATGCATCTGCCACGACATTGGCTTTTCCTAGGTGATAATGCAATCTCATGCATAATCCTTTATGAGCTCCATCCATCTCTCCTTTTCCTGAGGTTTAATTCCTTCCGCGTGAAGATATACTTCAAAATCGTATGATCCATGTAAGAAAATGCTTCCAGGTCTTAAGTGCGTGCACTACAGCTGCTAACTCCAAATCATGCATGGCATAATTCAACTCATGAGGTCGAAGATGACGTGAGGCATATGAAACCACTCTTCCTTCTTGCATGAGAACGCCTCCAAGTCCTTTACGTGAAGCGTCACAAGACACTTGAAAATCCTTACGAATATTCGGGAGTATTAGTACTGGGGCTGTAACCAAACGCTTCTTCAACTCCTGAAAACTGGCTTCACATTCTTCGGTCCAATTGTACTTACTTTCCTTCTTCAACAACTCCGTCATGGGCTTCACAATCTTTGAGAAATTCTCAACGAACCTCCGATAATATCCTGCGAGTCCAAGAAAACTGCGAATCTCTCCAACTGAGGTGGGCGCTTTCCATTCCGTGGTGACCTCTACTTTGGAGGGGTCTACTGCTATACCAGCTCCTGATAAAACATGTCCGATAAATCCAACTTTCTTCAACCAAAACTCACATTTGCTGAACTTGGCATATAACTGATGTTCCCTGAGCTTCTCGAGAAGTAAACACAAATGTTCCTTGTGCTCCTCTTCATTCTAGGAGTAAACCAATATGCCATCAATGAATACTACCACAAACTTATCCAAAAACTCCATGAACACCTTGTTCATCATAATCATAAAATAGGCAGGGGCATTAGTCAAAGCAAATGACATAACCGTACACTCGTAAAGCCTGTACCTCATGGTAAAAGCTTTCTTAGGTATGTCCTGCTTTCAGATCTTCAACTGATGATATCCAGATCGTAAATCAATCTTAGGGAAAACTTTGGCTCCTTGAAACTGGCCAGACAAATCATTGATCATCGGCAGAGGGTACTTGTTCTTGATCGTCACCTCATTCAGTGCATGATAATCCACAACCATCCTGAGGGAACCATCCTTCTTCTCGACTAAAAGTACTGGGGCTCCCCAAGGTGAAGAACTTGGTCAGATATAACCTTTCTCCATTAACTCCTTGATCTGCTTCTTGATCTCTTCCAAATCATTTGCGGGCATCCGATATGGTCTCTTGGATATTGGTCCGGAGCCTGGTAATAACTCAATCAGGAACTCGATGTCTCGATCTGGTGGCATGCCTGGTAACTCCTTCGGAAATACATCGGGGTAATCCTTCACAACTGGTACTTCCTCCTGAACAACTCCCGAGAGTGCATTCACTTGAGTCTTCCGGGGTGTGTGCCTCGACACATACTTGATCCTCTTTCCTTCCGGGGTGGTGAGGAGAATATATCTACTGGTGCAACCAATGTTTCCTTCAACTTGGATAGCCAATCCATACCTATGATTACATCCAAACCCTGGGATTCCAAAATGCTGAGGTCGGTGGGAAAAACATGTCTCCCAATGGTCAATGGCAATTGATAACATCCTCAGCTAGCCATGTACTCTGCTCCAGGGGAACTTACTAACATAGGTGACTTAAGGGCTATGGTGCACACATGATACTTTTCCACAAAACCCCTTGATATGTATGAATGAGATGCACCAGTGTCAAAAAGAACAAGGGCGGTAAATGCATTAACCAAAAACTTACCAACCACTGTGTCGGGCTGCTCGTCAATCTCCTCCACATTGACATGATTCACATGTCCTCTGGTGAATGGGTTGGGATTCTTTCTTGAGCTTCCGTTTCCATTTCCATTCTTGGCTTCAGGACACTCTGTGGCATAATGTCCGGTCTTCCCGCACTTGAAACAAGTAATGTGACTCAGATCCTTCTTAGCGGGCGTTGATGGAGTGGAACGGTTCTGATTGTTGTTTCCTCCATTCCCATTGGCATTCTTGGGGACACTATGGTTGTGTGAATTTCCCCCATTGTGAGAATGACCTCCATGGGTGGGATGGTTATGTCCTCCCGGGTATGAGGAATAACGGGGCTTCTGCTGAGCTCCAGAGTTATACTTTCCCGATCCATACTTCCTCTTGCGGGTCTCAATCTGCTGCTACTTTCCTTCAATCATGATGGCTTTGTCTACCAACTCCTGATAGTTATTGTAGGTGGCTACCATCAACTGCATACTCAACTCATCATTGAGTCCCTCAAGAAACTTCTCCTGCTTCGTGGCGTCAGTGGCCACATCATCTGGCGCATAGCGAGCTAACTGCCTGAAGTCATCCACGTACTGCCCCACAGTACGGTTTCCTTGGTGCAAGTTGCGAAACTCACACTTCTTCAGGTTCATGGCTCCAGCAGAAACATGTGCAGTGCGAAAAGGTTGCTGAAACTGATCCCAAGTAACTGTAGCAAGTGGGTAGGTGGTGGTGTAGTTCTCCCACCAAGCGGCTACTAGTCCCTCTAGCTGATGTGCGACAAAGTGCACTCTCTCTGCATCTGTGCATCTGCCGGTTGCTAGCTCTCTTCCCATCTTGCGGAGCCAGTCATCTACAATAATCAGCTCGGTGCTACTAGAGAACACCGGTAGATTCAACCTTAGGAACCGGGCCAGGTTGTCATGGGGAGGAGGAGGTGGGTTGTTGTTGTTGTTGTTGTTGTTGTTGTTGTTGTTGTTGTTGTTGTTGTTGTTGTTGTTGTTGTTGTTGTTTTGTTGTTGTTGTTGTTTTGTTGTTGTTGTTGCCTTGGTTTTGAACAAGTAGTTGCCAGGTTGTCATGGGGAGGAGGAGGTGGGTTGTTGTTGTTGTTGTTGTTGTTGTTTTGTTGTTGTTGTTTTGTTGTTGTTGTTGCCTTGGTTCTGAACAAGTAGTTGCATCAAAGTGTTCTGTTGCTGGATCAACTGAGTGAGCTCTGGTCGGAATTGGCATCCGGGCTCACGTCTCGGAGGCATCTGATGGGTTAGAGGGATGAGAAATAGAATAGAATGAGGTCTAGGGGAAATTCACTACCCATATGCACATGAGACAAACAATTTCATATCATATCACTCAATTCAAACAAGATCACACAAAAGACCCTAATACAAAGCTAGCGAACGGTCTAACTACTTGGAAGAATACTAATGATTACAGGGTGGTCATCTAATAACTATCATCGGAGGAAGACTCCATAATATCTGCTCCAGCTTCGTCTTCATAGTCACTTTCATCATTGTCGGTGTCGTCTATCAGAATGTAGTTTTCCGAATGAATACCCATCTCTGGTTCTGTCTTCACCACGGGTGCTCCGACCTTCTTCTTTAGTTCTTCATCCTGCTCCAGTAATACAACGATTTCCTCTTCATATACATCATGTATTATCTTGAGTTTCTCTTCTAGCTCCATTTTCCTTGTCATCACCATCTTGTTCTTCAGCATGAGCGTGCACATTTGATTCTCATAGCGTCGAATGTGTTGGTCCATCTCCTGTATGAATGCTGCAATGGACTTGTCATTCCTAGTGTGAATCATCTCCCATTGCTCGTCTCGGCGTCCACAAATCTGGTAGATGGTGTCTTCAAGATCCTTGTTGTATACTTCACATATGCGTCCAAAAGTGATGTGTGCTGCCATACTCTTTCCCAAGCTCCAAGTAGGTGCATCAAAGGCAAGCTCAAGAGGTTCCGTGACTGGTGCAATAGTCCTCCCAGGAACACTAACTTTGATCTTCCAGCACTCCTCTTTCGGCAATGTTGCATAGAAATTTCCAGTGATACTTTGTATTCTGATGTGCAGGTACCTCGTGACTTCCTTCAAGTGTCATCCGAAAGGGGTGTCATCATCAGGCTGAGTCAACTTGTTTCCGAGGTTTGACATCTATAGAATAGAAATAGAGAACGATTGGAAATGAGTAGAGAAGAGCATCATCTGGCTTATCCTAGTGGTCGCGTCCTGCAGTCAACGTGTGCTCTGATACCATCTTTGTAGCGACCTCGATCCCAATGGACCGGTGTCTCTGTGCTTAAGTGTCATCCCTGGATCGGTATGCTGACACACACAGTACTTGAGGATTTATAACAAAGTTTTAATCACACGTAATTACATCGAATAATACTCACAGAGAGTCTTATTACAAAAATATGGCTGAAGGCCATCTAACAATAATAATCTAAAATGAACTGCGGAAGCATCAAAGATAAGTTGAGTCCATCGAACTCCACGGCAAACATTGAGTGCATGACAATGACCTAATCGCACCTTATTCTTTGTCGGAGAACTCTACAACATGAGACGTTGCAGCCGCGTAGGTCAGCACATTGAATATGCTGGCAAGAACACACTATAGCAAGTAATGAACAAGTATCTACAACTATATGCATATTTGGCTGGTGGAGGCTGTAAGGTTATTTTTGCATAAAGCTAGTTTTTCCCTACAACAAAGGAAAACATTTTTATTTACTACTCAGTTAAATTAAGCAATATTGAGAGTGGTTCCTCCATCTCAATCCCAAAATCCACAAAGTCATTATTAACCCAACAAGTTAATTAATAGAGTGTTGAGATCAGTCCATAATTCAAATACCAGGATACTCAAGATGTCCATAACCGGGGACACAACTACTCATGAATAGATTGTACACTCTGCAGAGGTTTGCGCACTTTGCTTCACAAGACTCGACCACATCCATGATCGGAAGATCGAGACATAGCCTTTCAGAAGCACTTACTCTTTACCCTGGATAAACCGGTTGAGGGAGTCCTGGATCGAGGGGTCCTCGGGTGGCCAGGTAACTCTTGGTGGGCTGGACAGGTGGGCCGTGAAGATCATAGTCGAAGATCGTCTCTTGTATCCGGATAGGACTCCTGTATTCGTGTGATGGCAGATTTTAGGTTCGGATGTAATCTTTCCTTCCTCTGCAAGATGATTATGTACAAACCCTAGGCCCCTCCGGTGCATATATAAACCAGAGGGTTTAGTCCGTAGAGGCTAATAGAGAAACACAAATCCTCATAGGCTAGACTTTAGGGTTTAGCCAATACGATCTCGAGGTAGATCAACTCTTGTATTCATATTCATCCATATTAATATAGTAGGAAGTAGGGTATTACCTCGATCGAGAGGGCCTGAACCTGGGTAAACATCATGTCCCCAGCCTCCTGCTACCATCAATCCTCAGACGCATAGTTCGGGACCCCCTACCCGTGATCCGCCGATTTTGACACTGACATTGGTGCTTTCATTGAGAGTTCCACTATGTTGTCGACTGAAGGACCGATGGATCGCGTAAACAACCACGACGGCAACACCGAGGGAGTCTTCCCTCCTTGACAGCTCTTCGTGTTTGGCGGCTTCGTCATCTGCGCCAACACCGAAGGCCATCTCGAGCAGATTGAGAGCTATGCCCCCAGCCATCAAGTCAGATTCGAAAGATTAAATTACATTGCCGATATCTGCGAAGACTTGATCTTCGACGGATTTGAGCCCGCGACGACCTCTCCCTGCCATCACGATGAACATGACCCAACTCGGTCATCGGATCAAAAAATAGCACCTGCAACAGTTCTTGTCCTAGATCCGGAACAGATCGCGTCGGCCGAGGACGGGAAGCTCAACCCTGCCCCGGAAGCCGTAGATTCAACGACATTGGAGCCGCACATGGACCCGCCCTCGAACGGGATCTATGTTATCGAAACTACAGACTCGTCTCTGGCCTCAGGTTCCGAATCAGGTGCATCTGCGCCCTTCAAGCTCAATCATGCATCCATCCCCGAATTCAGTGTTGTAGATATATTCCAGCACTCACCCTTTGGTGACATGTTAAAATCTCTCACCTTAACTGGGGACACACAATCGAATTATATCCGGTTTGAACTGGAGGATGATGGAGAATTTTACTCCCCATCGACCACCCACTTGGTAGCCATGGTTGAGGATCTAACCGATCTACTTGACTACGCTTCCAAAGATATTGAAGGGATGGACCTCGAAGTCGAAGCAGATCCAGATCAAAGCCGGCCCGTGACCGGGCGGTGGGCAGCTACGTCTTCATACGATGTGTACATGGTGGATACACCTAAGGAGAAGGAGGGCGACATCGAAAACGATCCCTTAGAGGACAAGCCTGTCGAAGAACCTCCCAAACGTCGGCGTCCAAACCGCCGAACCAAATCTCATAAAGGAAAAGATAGCAACACTGTCACTAATGACGGTGATATTCCGGAACAAGCTAAAGACCCCGCAGACCCAGCGATGGAGCAGGATGATCGAGAGGACGGCGAACATAGTCCGAAGCCGCTGTCCGATGACAGCGATGCCGAAGACAGTAATTACGAACCTGTCTCCGAAGAAGAAGTTAGCCTGGGTGACGATAAATACACCATCCCAGAAGAACCCTCAGAACAAAAGCGCTTCCATCGGAGGCTTATTGCCACCGCAAGGAGCCTGAAAAAGTAGCAGAGACGGCTTCGAGCCACACAGGACACACTCAACGGTAGATGGAACAAGGTGCTAGACGCCGAGCAATAACATGGCTATAACGGCCAAACCAAAGGATATCCTAAGAGTAAACTGCTGCCCAAATTTTACGATGAGGCCACTGCGCCCATACCGCCGAAGAATAACATCGCCGATAAGCCGGGCCGACCATCTCGCGGACGGGACAAAGTGGCTAGCAACGGCGTACACAAGCCCGCGCCCCCAACTTGTAAAGGAAAGGAGGATGCGGCTCAAGTCTGAAAACACGATCTGTGTGAGGACCTGAACAAAAAAGCTAGCAAGACCAGGTCTATCTACGGACCTAGGGATCGGGCTCCCACATGGGACGGCGGCTATCAAGCCAATCGCGCCGGTCATATACTAGTTCTGGGTCAATACCGATCATCATAACCATCGGACATACGCCATGATATAGCAATATATAGAGGCGCCACACACCCTCTGTGCTTCACCGATGAGTTACTGGATCATGATTTTCCAAAAGGGTTTAAACCCGTGAACATCGAGGCGTACGATGGAACGACGGATCCTGCCGTCTGGATAGAAGACTTCATTCTTCACATCCACATGGTTGGAGGAGATGATCTCCATGCCATTAAATACCTACCCCTCAAGCTGAAAGGACCAGCCCGGCACTGGCTAAACAGCCTCGCAGAGAAATCCATTGGGAGTTGGGAAGAACTTGAGGATGCTTTTTGAGCCAGTTTTCAAGGGACCTATCTCTGGCCCCCGGACGCTGACAATTTAAGTCACATCATCCCACGGCCCGGGGAGTCAACCCATAAGCTTTGTAACCGGTTTCCCAGTAAGAAGAACCAAATAGTTGACTGTCCGGACACCGAAGCCTTAGCGGCCTTCAAACACAATGTCCGGGACAAATGGCAAGCCAGACAACTCGGACAGGAAAAGCCGAGGACAATGGCAGCCCTAACTACACTCATGACCCGCTTTTGCGCGGGCGAGGACAGCTGGTTAGCTCGTAGCAGCACAAGCGACCCTCGAACATCTGAATTCAGGGACGACAATGGAAAGCCACAGCGTAACAAAAACAAACATCGAAATAATGCTGGAAGCCCAGATGATACAGCGGTAAACGTCGGATTCAGCGGCTCCAGACCCGATCAACATAAGAAGCCATTTAAAGGAAACAAGGATGGTCCATCTAGCCTGGACAAAATATTAGATAGGCCCTGCCAAATCCATGTCACCCAAGAAAAACCTGCAAACCATACCAACCGTAATTGTTGGGTTTTCAAGCAGACCGGCAAGCACAATGCTGAATACAAGGGGAATGGACCTCATAGCAAAGACAAGGACGAACCTCGCCAACTAAATACAGGGGGACAGAAGAAATTTCCATCAAAAATTAAAACAGTGAACATGATATATGCCACTCATATCCCAAAGAGGGTGTGCAAGCGCGCACTCTGAGATGTCTATGCTGTTCAGCCTGTTGCCCCCAAATTCAACCCGTGGTCGACCTATCCGATCACTTCCGATCGCAGGATCATCCGACTAGTATCCGTCATGGGGGTTCGGTTACCCTGGTGCTTGACCCAATTATCGATGGATACCATCTCACTTGACACTACAAAAAAAGACACATCTGTGACATTTTGGGCCGAATGAAAAAAGAATTGTCATACTTATGACACTTCTATGACGATAATTGTGACAAAACACGGTATCATCATAGATGTGGTGGGGTCCTACTTCTATGACAAAAAATCATGACAGAAAATGGGCTTCTCGTCCTGGGCGGGCCGGAGACGCAGCTGCATGACATTCTTTGGGCCATCCATGACGGAAAAAATCATGGTAGAAGCGAGGGCGAGGAAAATATCACGGTGTTCCTGGTTACGGTGGGTGGTCGAGGCCGAGCGATGTGCGTTTCTCTCGTATACGCATGCAGGTGGGTGCGAGGCGTTGGGCTCTAACTGAACCCGAGCGAGGTGTTGGGCTCTAACTGAACCCGAGTGATTGCACTGCAGGCCACGTGTTACTGAACCCAAGCGACCGATCGATGGTTGTTAACTGAACCCGGTTGAGCGATTCCTTCGCTACTGCTACTAACTGAAGCCGATCGATTCCGCCTCTACATGAATAGTGAGCGTTGCTGGGGGAGTTTAGATGAACTGTTCCCGATGGGGGTGGATGAACAGGACCCCGTGGTGTTGTCTCTGGATAAACAGGACCCCGATCGATCGAGTCGGTTGGGGCTGGATGAATAGGAGCCCGTGGAGGGCTGGATGAACAGGACCACCCCGTGGAGGGCAGGATGAAACAGTAGACGATGGAGGGCTGGATGAACAGTAGCCCGTGGAGGTGTGGTTGAATAGACGCCCGTGGAGAGGGCTGGTTGAACAGTAGCCGGTGGAGTAGCGCGCGGTGGAGGCTGAACAGTCGCAGGTGGAGACAGGAGGAGGTCAATGGTGGATGAACAGTAGCCCGTGGAGGCCGGAGGGGGTCGACGGTGGAGATGAACAATATCCCATGGAGTCCCGTTTTGCGGTCCGCCACAACCCTCCCGATGAACAGGACCCTCGTTTCGACCGTAGCGCTCCAACACAAGTCCGTTTCCTCCGTTTTGCGGTACGGCACACCCCTCCCGATCAACAGGAACCCCGTCTCGACCGTAGGAGGTCCGTTTTATCCGTTTTGCAGTACGCCAAACCCCTCCCGATGAACATGATCCAATTGCGAACATGGCCGGTCGCACACAAGGTCGTTTCCTCCGTTCTGCGGTACGCCAGGTCTCGTTTCCATCGGCTGTTCCGTTCAAGCCGGTTGGCTCCCACGCGTTCTGTTGCCTCCCGATGAACACGACGCATTCCGTTGCCTCCCCATGAACACGACGACAACGCAGCTTCTCTGTTCCGACCCAGCCATGTACACGAGCCCTGGTCGTACGTATGCGCGAGTAGGCGTTTGAGACCCTGCCCGTATGTATGTACGTGGCTGTATTTTCTTTCTTGCACACTGGTCGCTGTACATACGTGTACATGCTACGTGCGTGCCTCTACTACGACACATGCACGCCTCTACATCGACCAATATGTACGTACACGTTCACGACCAGAATGACAACGCTACGTATGCTTTGACCAGGTGGGTCCCGACTGTCAGGCACTTCCTTGCGTGCGAAGATGTAGCTGGTGGGTCCCAGCAGTCAGGGGGGCAAATCGTTTTTTGCCCGGACGCACTTCCTAACATGCAAAGATGTAGCTGGTGGGTCCCAGCAGTCAGGGGGAAACGTTTTTTTGCGAAATACGGTGGCCCGTCCGGTGGGTCCCCACTGTCAGGTGGAGGAATAATTATTTTGCGTGTAATAAGGAGGCACTTCCTTGCTGCGGCCGTGGACCCAGCTGTCAGCCTCTCCACATATAGTCCACGTCTGATGGAAGCCGTTCCTTGACCACATTGACCACGTCGTGCCGAGAGCACCAGGGCGGTGGACGACGACGAGGCTTAGGAAGGGGATGACGCGGAGCCGGGAATGACGCGGCAGTGGATGCCCACGCGTAGAGGAGTACGAGGGTTCACTGTTTCGCTACGGTGTGAGGCTGTCGTCGCCACAAAATAACAGGGGATGTGGGTGAGTAGAGGGATGGCCTGGCAGCGGTGGGCATAGTAGGGGGCGGTGAGGCCTCCGCGGTAGCACAGCCGGCCATTGGAGGCAGGAGCATGCGGCACGACCGGCGCTGCTTTGGGCGGCTGGAGCAACAAGACCAGAGGTTGAAGAAGCACTACGGCCGTTGGATGGACATCGTACAATCACTGGTGTCGTGGTTCTAAGTCTGACAGTACGAGTAGGGGGTACATAAGAGGAGGCAAGGCCCTAGCTATGGTGAGGTTGTGCGCAAGATGTATACGAGTTCAGGCCCTTCTCGGAGGAAGTAAAAGTCGTATGTCTCAGTGCCCGGAGGCGGTCGACTGGAATGTATAGGGGTGTTTGAGTTACAGGGGGTGCGAACCCTTGTACTCGAGGAGGGGGTGGCTTATATAGTGCACCAGGACCCGAGCCATGCTCCACGTTGCCAAGGGTTCAATGTACATAAAGGCAGACGTTACTGATAATGCCCGCAGTAAAGAGTAATAAAGGCATTCATTGTAGCGCAGTGAACACCAGACCGTTGTTGTCCTAAGGGACCTTTGACCTTCAGGGGTCGATTGTCTTGGATGGGTCGAGTGAAGCTGAGTCGTCTCAACGGGGGTGCACAGTCGAGTGGAATATCTTCTTGGGCCATGTCACTCGACTATTCTTGTTGCCTTCAGTTTATCTTTTGAGTTTCTACGGTAGTGACCTTGGGTGGGGTATCTTGGTCAGGCCTGTGACCCTACCCTAGGTCCGTAACCTCATTAGTAGCCCCCGAATGGATTGAGGCTTGTGCGGAAGAGAGTGTTGAAGTGGGCCTTGGCTCGGGTTCGATGTCCCTGGGGTAATCTTCTCTGAGCTTGTGAACCAGGCTGACTCTTCAACCTTGACTTGGTCGCCTTAATCGATTCCGGAACCGTCGAGTGTACTTGTTGTGTTGACCATCGAGTGAACCTTGCGCGCGGCATCGAGCGCCGTTGGCACGCGCAGTTTTCGGCGGGATCGGTCGTGCCTCGGCAATCGGATCGGATATGCCCGGGACGCCTCGATCCCCGCTCCGCCTTTTTTGCCACGTATCGCGTGTGCGCCAGTTGCGGGATTTGATGGGATTGCTCGGGGCCACCAGTTAACCACTCGACCGTTGCGCTATAAATGCACGCCGGGGCCGAGGCGAGGTCACTGTGCGCCCATTCTCTGTTTCCTTGCCTCCGTTCCTCCGCCGCACCTCTGCTTCTTTCTCCTTCTCCTCGGCCAACGCCGGCTCGCTCGCCATGGGCAAGGACAAGACCGCGGTGCTGGAGCGCTCGAAGAAGGCGGCGACGGGGAAAGCGAAGCGGTCCAACCGCGGGGGGGTCGTCGTCTAGGTCCGGGCTCCCACCTGGCTGGATCCAGGGGGACTGGATCAAGTCCACCATTACATTGAAGGAGATGGAGGAGTTGGAGGAGGAGGGCTTGGTTGCTCGCGATTCCTCGCGGGTGCCGGGAGGCGAGCTCGAGCCTCAGCCGCAGGAGGGCGAGTGCGTTCTCCTCGCGACCCACGTCGACCGACGTTTCTCCGTGCCCCCGCACCCTTTCTTCTGCGCTTTCTTAACTTTTTACGGCTCCCATCTGCACCACTTTACTCCCAACTCCATCACTTTCTTGACTGCATTTGTCTCGATGTGTGAGAACTTCCTCGGCTATCGACCACACTGGGGTTTGTTCAAACACATTTTCACTTTTCATTCACAAACCGTCAAGAAACAGAATCCGAGTGACGAAAAGACGCACGTCATCCAGATGTGCGACGGACTGGGTATCCAGCTTAGAAATAGGAGCACCTTTCCTGCTATGATCCTCCCAGAGTCGGTTAGGGGCTGGCAGTCGACTTGGTTCTACTGTAGGGACACTCCGACTCCTGGTCAGTCGACTGGGCTTCCTCCCTTTTCCCTTAGTCGAGTCAGCCAGCCACCGTTGTTGGTTGTGAGTCGGACCGAGAGGGTGGAGGTAGACATGCTGGTGGAGCGGGTCGTCCAGTTGGTCCGCGACGGGGTTACAGTGTTGGATCTGCTTGAGGTGTACCTTATGCGGAGGATCCAGCCTCTCCAAGCTCGAGACCATTCGATGTGGCTGTATTCCGGCGTCGACGACTCGTCTCGGGTCCACCCCGAGGAGGCCTCGGCGAAGACGGTGGCGCAGTGTTTGAAGTGTATCACGGGGAACAAGGACAACCCTAGGGTGCTTGGAAGAGTTCCTCCATTCGACGCCGACCATCTGCCTAACAAGGTCTGGCCTTGACTTCCGAGTGGTTTTCGTGTTTCTTTTTTGCGGCTGTCTGATGAATCCGACTGATGTTTGATTAATCTTCTTCTCTGCAGATCTATACCGAAATGACTCGGTGCCCAATGGGGATCAGGTCCAGGAGGGCGGAGAAGGTGTGGGTGAGGCTTCCGAGTGGAAGTCCAACGAGGAGACCGGAGAGGAGAGCGAAGACTCCAGCAGCAGCGAGGAGGTGGAGTCACCTCCCCGCGGTGAAAAGCGCTCCAAGGAGAAGCATGACCCAGAGATTGTGCGCTCCAGGGCGGGCCCCTCCAGCTCCCAAGTGCAGAAGCGGGCTCGCACGGCCACTCCCGATCTGACTGAAAAGGCGCCCAAGTAGCCTAAGGTCGCCGCCGTCAAGCCTCGGAAGGTCCTGCCCAAGATCAAGGTGGACGTTCTGATCGCCTCTACGTAAGTGATGTTCTGCTTTATTTCTCCCTGCTTTTCGAAGATCAACTTTGTCTTCGTCGACTCGCTTTCAAGGAAATCTTCAGTGCTGCTACTTCTGCGACCTCGATGGATGTCGACAAGGGCCGGGATGACGAGGAGACCACTAATGCTGCTACGTCTCACGCAGGTGCGGGTTGTAGATCGTACTTTGCTTTTTGTCTGTTTGAACCAACGGTCGACTGAACTCCGTGGTCTTCTTTTTGAAGCGTCACGCCATGTCATAGAACTCCCAGGTGACGACGATTACGATGATGAGGAGCTATCGGGAGTGACTCTACGACGCACGAGAAGGAAGGGCCGGAAGGCACCCTCTGGCTCTCAGGCCCAACAACAGGGAGACGTGGCCCGGACCACGGTCTCCTTCGCCGTCCCTGTGTCGACTGTCTGCCCTCCTTCGTTGACTGGTCCGGCCGTCGACCCAGCACCTGCTTCGCCGTCCGTTCTCTTCTCCACCCATCACGTCCCAGAGGACCCCATGGGTGCGGCCCAAGAAGCCGTTCGCCAGGCGGGGCTGATGATGGAGAGGACGAAGGCGGTGTACGAGGCTAGCATGGCTGCTTACAATGCTAGCTCAGCTCTTCGGACTATTGTCTAGGTTCATCTCTTCCGACTAATTTGCTGTATTGGTGTAGTCTTCAGTTTGAGAGATTTACTTCCTTGTTCGTGAAATGATGCCACACCCACACCCACTGGATGCCTTCTCTTGCAGCTTTAGCTTTTGTAGGCCAACCGATAGTACCACTGGGGGCACGCTCAGTGCGCCTAGTGGGTGTAGTCCCCGAGGCCATGGTCGACTAAAGTCAGTCGACTGTGGTCTTTAGAATGTGTCTTGTTTGTTCCGTACTTCTCTTACTCACGCAGACTCTGGTCAGGCTCATCTGGTCGAGTGAGAACCAGTGGGGGCACGCTCAGTGCACCCACTGGGTGTAGTCCTCGAGACCATGGTCGACTGCTCGTAGTCGGCCATGGTCTGAGAATAGAACTTTTTCTCCTTGTTTTTTCTAACTCTAGTCAGACTGATATTGGCCGAGTGAGAACCAGAGGGGGCACGCTCAGTGCACCCACTGGGTGTAGTCCCCGAGACTGCGGTTGAGTGTTTGACTCGACTGCAGTCTTAGAATTCTGATTTGTTGTGTTGATGCAAAGATCTTGTGAGTCCGGGGCAAAATTTGTGGATCTCGAGAAGAAGCAGGTCCAGCTCAATCTTGACTTGTAGCTGGCTCGAGACCACTTGAAGAAGACTCAGGACAAGGCGGCTGGTAATTAACGCGAGCAACTCGTCGACTGACCTTCGATAAATATGCCGTGTGTATCCTCATGTTCATCTGTCTAGTGACGTCTCTTGTAGATCAAATGAAAGCGGCTCTGGAGCAGAAGGACCTTGACTTGGCGGCGGCACAACAGAGAGCACAGGAGAAGACCGAACTGGCGGAGCAGAAGCTGGCTTCGGTCGGCGCGCTTGGAGCAGAGATCACCAGGCTGAAGAGCTCCCTCGACGCAGCCAACCAGGAAGTGACTCGACTGAAGGGGTCTAAGAACGCCCTGAATGAGAAGTACGAGGGCCTATTCCAGAAGAAGAATGACCTAGAAGCTTATCTGTGCAAACTCACTAAGAAGTGGTATCTCATGCTTGAAGGTACGCCTCTTTTGCTCTGGTCTGGATTAAGGTGTTCGACTCGTAACTTGCTTGCTGATTCGACGCGTTCTCCCTTGTGCAGAATTCTGCCGCAACTTCGATGAGGAGACCGGGCGGGTCGAGCCTGGTCTGGACCCCGCCAACTCTATTGTCAAGGATGAAGCTGCCATGAACATTTTGAGGTTGGAGTCACGCCTTACCAGCGCCACAGGCTATCTTGGTCGACTGAAAGCAGTGATGTCCCAGATTGACGCTGCACTCTAGAGGGGAGCCGTGCAAGAGAACGACCTCGAGTCCCTGATGACTCGACTCAATGAGATCCCTGGTCGAGTGCAGGAGTGGAAGAAGTCATCTGCTCACTGCGGAGCCGATGTAGCACTGTCTCTGGTTCGGGTGCACTGTAAGGAGGTGAAGGAGAAGAGGCTGGCTGCCCTCAAGGTCGCCAACACGAAGGAGCTCCAGTTCCAGTCGTTTATGGAGACTTTCTTGGAAGCTGCAACCCAAACTGCTGACGGGATCAACCTGGATGTGTTCGTTGCGCCTGCGAGCCCACCTCCTCCTGAGGAGTGAATAAACTTTGATACTACGATTTATTTTGCCTCGGAATGCCGAGTGATCCTGTAACCGTTAAACTCTTGTGGGCCCGTTGCCCAAGTACTCCTGCCCGAACCTTGTGGGGCTTTATCTGGATTTGGTTCCTTTTGCATTCGCTTGTTTTGATTCCGACTCTTTCTGATCTTTTGGATTTCGAGTCGACGTCAGCTCTGTGGTATGGCTAAGGCGGTCGAACCACTTGATGGTGACGTTCTAGTTGCGGTGGAGATCGGAGGACCGCAACTAAGCCCCTGAGTAAGAGGGTTGCTCTTCGCTCTGAGTAGTTTTTGTAACTTAGGCGATCACGGGGTCGCAGCTAAGCCCCCGAGTGAGAGGGTTGCTCTTCACTCAGAGTAGTTTTTGTAACTTAGGCGATTACGAGCTACGTTGTACTTGTGGCAGAGCTCAGTGGACAGAGCCACGTTTTACTTATGGCGTAGTTTGGAGGACCGCAACAAAGCCCTCGAGTGAGAGGGTTGCTCTTCACTCGGAGTAATTTTTGTAACTTAGGCGATTACGAGCTACATTGTACTTATGGCGGAGCTCGGAGGACAGAGCCATGTTGTACTTATGGCGCAGCTCGGAGGACCGCAGCTAAGCCCCCGAGTGAGAGGGTTGCTCTTCACTCGGAGTAGTTTTTGTAACTTAGGCGATTACGAGCTACGTTGTACTTGTGGCGGAGCTCGGAGGACAGAGCCACGTTGTACTTATGGCGTAGCTCGGAGGACCGCAGCTAAGCCCCCGAGTGAGAGGGTTGCTCTTCACTCGGAGTAGTTTTTGTAACTTAGGCGATTACGTGCTACGTTGTACTTGTGGCGGAGCTTGGAGGACAGAGCCACGTTGTACTTATGGCGCAGCTCGGAGGACCGCAGCTAAGCCCCCGAGTGAGAGGGTTGCTCTTCACTCGGAGTTGTTTTTGCAACTTAGGCGATTACGGGGTCGCAGCTAAGCCTTCGAGTGAGAGGATTGCTCTTCACTCGGAGTAGTTTTTGTAACTTAGGCCATTATGAGCTACGTTTTACTTGTGGCGGAGCTCGGAGGACAGAACCTTACCCTTGTACACGACATACGACGGCATCGCTATGCACTAGCCAAACGAAACGTTAGTACCAATTCACAGAAAATACATAAGCAATATATAAGTATGCAACAAAACGATCAAAAGAGAAAAGCAAGACATTAATAGAATCGATTACATCTAAGTTGAACGACTCTCGAAACCAAAGAGACATACTACAAGTTCATTAAAGTTTAATTACAACATGAGCCAATCGATGTTTCAAAACTAGACACAGCATCACTGCTTTCGACTCGACTCAAGGGACCAGAGCGTGGATGAAGCCGCCGTCTATCGTGGGAGTCATGAAATCACGGGCGTTGTCAGCCTGCATTTGTAGCATTGTGTCGATGTCACTGTTGGACGGTTGATTTCTGAGGTAGAACTGCCCCGAGGTACGAAGGACATCTTGATGGATGATTTCCGCAAACTCCGACTGGATGTGAAAGAATTCTTGTCTGATGTCCGCGTCCTGGATTGCCGACACGCTCGCGGCCCATTCTTTGAGTTTACTCGGTAGCAGAAGTTGATGATGGTCCCGTACGATCGCCCGCATGTGATGGATGGCGTAGTAGGCACCCTTCTGACCGCCAGGCGGCTGCTTGACACAGCAGAACGTCGTATTGTGGGAGAACACGTGCTTGCCGTACTTATGAATAGGCCTGGTGAAGGTGCCTCCAGATTTGGCATAGCCGGGGAGAACATCATGAAGATCCTTCTTGACATTTGTGTAGTCTACGTTCGACTGACGGTCTGGGTCGAAATACGTGGCCATGGAATATTTGGGGATTAGGAGGATGAGCGTGCAATGTGTGTCACTGCAGAAAACATGGAATGTTAAAAGAAAAATGATCGAAATCTAAGAATTCATATGTTACGGGGCGGTTGAGGGGGAGGACTTACTCGGGAAAGTAAGGCACGAGGAAGTTATCCTTATCTTGGTTTGCCAGAATGACGCCTTCGAGGTAAGAACTCGCGACTTGCCGGTCCCCAGCGCTGCCCAAGATCTTGGCACGCATGTAGAAGGGGTCGACTATCACGATGTCCGGGGTCTTGTCGCGAATGATCCGCATCTCCATACTCAGCGAAAATAGCCGAACGAAGGTGTAGTGCAGCGGATGAAGGTTCAACATAGCATGGATGTCATCAAACCGCAGGACGATCGTACCCCCGATGGAGTTATCCACAAAGCCCTTACCCTCTGGCACCTTGGCCGCGAAAACCGGGTATGCCACATCCTTCTCTCTGAGACGCCGCTTCTCCAAAGAAAGTACACTGTCATGCAGACTCCGCATAGCACCGGTTGCAGCATCGAGCATATTTGTCGGTAGCATCGGCCTACCCGCCACATGCACCCTCCTCATTACATCCTCAGGTGAAGGTGGCCGGTCCTGAGCACGGATCGTACTCGGTGCCGGCTAGCTCGCACCCTTGTTAGTCTTTCTTTTGCGTGCCTTCTTCTTCCCCTGTAATGGGACTGAGTTCTGCTCACAGACTGCCTTCTTGAGTGTGTTGGGGCTGATAATATTTCGCACCTCGCCTATCTGAGGCTCGGTGAAGTCGGCAGCTGGAGGCGTCTCCTGAGAGCTGAGCGGTAGACGACGCCTGTTGCAACTTGGCTTCTCCGTGGTACCAGCTAGATCGCACACGTCTTTTGTTGGGTTGGGTTCTTGAGAAGGAGGCCCCATGAAGTCGCCACCGTACCCATGATCGGCAAAGTACTGATCGACGTTGGCAAATGTATCGTCGTCGTCGTCGTTCTGATCCTGTGCCATATGCATGTTTGGATCCAGTGGCATAGGGATGTCCAGCACCATTGCGGCGGTCTTGCCATGGGGCCGACTTGGCGCCGGCATGACTGGCGGTGTTGTCTTTGGGGTGGTGTCCCCGGCCCCCAAACGAATCTGGCTCTTCGGCCAAAGCAGGGGCCAGCTCAGGAAGGCGCTGAGGGTCATCATGTCATCATCGTCGGCCCCGATGGGTCGAATCAAAGGTAACACCTCGTCGCAGCCTGGCAGCACCCGAACCAGTTGAACCCTAAACAAGTTGGGTGGCATCTGGGTACCGTGGAACAAGGGGTTGCCCGGTTGAACGATTTTGCCCTTGGCGACATCGACCAACTCTTTGTTCACGAAGTGCAGGAGAGTGCACAGAACATCGGCGGCGCCCTGCGAAAACATGTAGGGCGTCAGGGATGCCCAGTCAAAGGCTAGGAGATGAAGTCCTCGGCCGAGAGAGGCTTAATTAGTTACCGTGATGATGGCGTCGAGCTCGGCTAATGTCGAGGCACCGCCAACGGCGGGCGTGCAGTTGACGGAGGGGCCGCTTGCTGCAGAGGTGCTGGCCGGCGTACACCCGGGTGCATTAAGCTCCCGTGCCGGCGTCGGAGACACCAATGCCGCCTCCGCCGGAGACACCAATGGCCCCTCCATCGCGTTCTGCGAGTTGCTGGCCGTGAAGCTAGGAATCGGGGGCGGCCCCTGTTGGCCGCCCGCAATCCACGCACTCAACCCCTCGATCAAGGTAGGCACAATGGCGGTGATCGTCGCTCCGAGTTGTTGTTGCACTTGCTCTTGGACAATCTCTGGAATCCGCGCCACCTGTGCCTTGAGTTCTTGAACCTCGCGTGCCTGGCTTTCGAGCTGGTCTTTTTCTCCTTTCGCCCACCAGTGTTATAGTATGACGACCATTTTGTCGACAAGCCTTTGCCGGCCACACGACCAGCTGACGTCGGCTTACTGAGCTTATCCTTGTTCTTCATTACATTCAACGCCCTATTTAGAGTTGTGTCCCAAGGGTTGCTCTTAGTCGACCCCCGCGCTACTGCTTTCAGTCGCCTGCGGAAGGAATGTGAACCATTTAGAAATTTGCCTTCATTAATTAGAATGCAACCATATGGAGCTAATTACGCGGGGGTGTATTCCTTACCAGAACAAGCTCAAGCGCCCTGGTCTTCGGATCCGTGGTAAGCTCCTTTGTTTTTGGGTCCTTCTTGTACCGGGCCCTGACAAAGTTCCTGGTCTACTTGTCACCGTATTTATCGAAGAGGGGCGGTAGGCCTTGCTCGGCACAGTCCGCCTCCTCCTTGTCCCATATAGGCTCCGCCACTCTGTAACCGCCGGGACCGAGTGTGTGTTCCCCTAAGTTCAGCTCCCGCATTTCTTTCCCCCACTGACTTGATTCCGAGTGTGCGGTGCTCGAGCAATTGATCTTGAAGTCGTTGTAGTCATCTTCGGTGATCGAAGGATTTTTCTCCTTGATCTTCTCATAACTCTCACCTTTCTCGATCATTCTCTTCACATTGCTTTTCCAAGTAGACAGGGCCTTGCTCATCTTCGTGAGGGCAGCATTGTTCACTTTATTCCCTTTGAGGCTTGTGTTTTCAAATTCAGTGGGGAACTTGTATCGTTCATGGACCATCAGGAAGAGGAGGTTGCGCAAATTCCCTCAGTCAGGATGCCTCAGGTTCTCGGTGTTGATCGAGACGGTGCTCCGGAGAATGCACCCGAGCTGAAGCGAGTACCCCTTGACTATTCGTTTGGGCGCCGTTGGATTCCCGTCGGAGTCCACTTCAGTAAGTTCCTCCTTGAGGGTGCGGAGCACGGTCGGGCGCCGGTCCTTCCGTTGCCTCTTCGGTTGGCTGCCATCTGTGCGTGCGCCGCCATCATCAGTGGTGGCATCCTCGGCGGCACCATCAGTGGTGGCATCAATGGGGTCATCCTCGGCGGTACCATCAGTGGTCTCAGGATCGGTGGGGAAGGCGGCGTCCTCATACAAGTGAGGTTGTTCCTCCATCTCCTGGGACAGCTCCCAGAATGCCTTGCAGCCCGAACCCCCGGCATCATCGTTCTTGGCCATGTTTCTCTCTAAATAGGAACAAAGTTTGGTCAAAAAGTTCGTTATTGTCAAGGAACAAGATCATGGTCTCATCATTTAGGGTTTGTCGACACTGAGGCATCCTAAAAGCTAAGCTTTTATAATTGAGGGTTTTTCGACGCCGAGGCACCCTAAAAGCCTAAGCTGTCATCATTTCGGTTTTTATCGACACCGAGGCACCCTAAAAGCCAAGGTTTTATAATTTATGGTTTGTCGACACGGAGCATCCCAAAAGCTAAGCTGGGAAGGAGAATTCTAAGTTGGGCCTAATCACTTGGCTCTATTGCCGCCTATGGTTTAATGCAGCTAGAATAAAGGGGCACTTGATCCTACTTAATTAACTACTAAGATACCCCGGCCCATGCATTAGTCACAAGTACCCCATATGTCCTATTTTTAGCAAAGTCATGCTAAAATTCACGGAAAATTTCAGCATGACCTTTGCTGAAAATAGGACATATGGAGTACCCGAATTTGCGGGAACGAAAGTTAATCGACATTCCAGCAAACTCAAGGGCCTCTTGGGTGGACAAGGAAAAAAGGCCCCCATCACAACATGGAAAATACATTGGCATGTGAAGAGGTGAAACAATATATGCATCTCCAAGCAGTATCATTCAACATTTTGGACAAACCACTACAAGCAATACTGGATCAGATACAAGAAGAATGTGAGAAAATGCAGACAAACACTAACAGATTGAGGTGTTGTGCTATTAACATTTGAAGTCAAAACCTTTTCTGGTTAGTAAGTGTTTCTTGAGATACGGGGCCAAATTTGCCAGATATGGGGTACGGGGTGCAGTTATAGATGCTCTTAGTGGACCAAATTTGCCAGTCAAGTTGTAGATGCTCTCAATAGCATCCTAGGGGAAGTAAACTATTTTAATCTAATGTTTCAATTACTTCCAAACTAATATTGGTATGACAGATAAAAAACTGAGAATGGATAAAAAAACTAAGCATGGCAGCAAGACGCTGATGCATCTTCTGTCTCGCCAACTTTCAAAACAGAACCAGAATTCTGTTGATAAATGGAAGCATTTTTATAGTCCCTCGAAACAAAATAATCACAATACAAAAGCACCTAGGTAAGAAGCTGGAAAATAATACCATGGGTGCATTATGAGTGTTAGTTGGGAGCATGAAACTTCAATAACAGAATTTGTGCCAATTGTGGACCCATGTTTGTGGAAGCTCGATATACAGGAAGCAATGGAAGATTGTTTTGTCAGTTGAAATAATCCAACTACAAAATTATTTGATGATTAATAACCTAATACATGAAGGCACGAACAGAACAATACTAGGTAGATTCATCATTTTGGTTTGTTGGGTAGTTATAATAATCTAGCACAAAACAACGATCATTCTCAGTTAAACGAAGAGGCTATGTCGACAAACAATAGTACTACAGCCCACTAGGCAGTACGAGAGCTAGAAGCCCTACATGTGGCCCTAAAGCGACAAATACACACCAATCAGAAACAGACAGTTGGCATAGCAAGTAGAGCAATGTTTTCATGTCTTGGTAGAAAAAGACCAACTTTTTCTATATGCATGTAGATGTATACAAGGCGAGAATTATAACAATACAGTGGTATCCTAAATTGTTAAGATATCTACCAATCTTGTACAGGGACATGATCAATGTATCACAAATTAAACCAAATCATTTTTGCGTGTTCTAGACATTCAGTAAAACTACACCGCACCTTCCATAATGCACCTCATGTTTGACAGGTCAATCTTCCGCAACTCTAAATTCTCTATGATAGCACTAAAAAGATTAGACCGAGTACGGACACCTCATAGTTTGTTTCTCTCATATTAAAATCACCACTGATTAAAGTGGAATTTACACAACCATTACACAGATTCATTTTATCCGTTGTAGAGCTGAACGTACATAGAGTAATATTTACAACATCAAATGTGGGTGTGTGTGTGTGTGTGACTGTGTGTGTATATATGCCCAAACATATTGCTGGTACTCCTGCTTTTGCACTTAAGGTGAACAGATTGCACCAGTGATTCATAAACCCAAGCATAATGCTTCTACTCTCACTTTTGCACTGAAAGGTGACAAATTGCATAAATAATTATTTCATGCAGAAGATGGCTGCTTGCATTTCATGGCATTAAGAGGAGCATATGCTATTTTGCATATTTGTTCAGCAACTTTTCAAATTAAGTTGTGATAAAAATTAAAATATATGTGTTTCTTATAGTGGTTACGTTCAATGAATATGTCAGTGTTCATGTTAACTCTTAAGTAACTTACTGACTTGTGAGATGAGAAGTGGTTGTCGTGTGGAAGCAGTGCATATTAGTTCAAAGTTATTCACAATGATTCTGAAAGTATACACTTGGCTAGTATATGTAGGTAGTCCAACTTTTTACATACTTTATGCTTGCCTCACTAAGGCCCTGACTACGAGCAGCTGTAAAGCAAACTTTCTCCTCCCGAAGCCTCTGCTACAGCTAGTTAGCTCCAGGTAAAATGAAAGAAAACAAGGACTAGCGAAAGAAAAGAATGCTCATGTTCGACCATTCATCATTTCAACATATTGATTAAAGGGGGTTTGTGCTTGAGAGGATTTCTTTGGGAATTAGTTCAAATTTAAACAAAATTTGGTGAGAATTCGAACCAAAATATCACTCTTCCAAACAAGACCCAGGTGTAGTACCTTTACATAAGAAAAACTATTTTATGTAGGAATAATTTGAATATATTAAGAAACTAGACAGGATATAATTTCTCTAGGAAGAAGTCATGAAGTCAATAATATTGGCACTGCAAGATCTATTCCATCACTAGGTAGAAGTGAACATATGGTCTAATTTTGGAAGTTAATTGTGAAAACTTGGACGATATCTCAGAAAACATACTAATCCGTTGCTATCAATTTAAAAGCAATGAAGGGATAATTCATAATTCCATAGATCATGGGCGAGTACCTGAACAACGGCGTCGGGGACGTTCCCCTTGACCACCTCCAATCGGCGTCGAGGCGGCGGGGCAACGACGTCGGGGCGGCGTCGAGGCGGCGTCGAGGCGGCGGGGCAGCGGCGTCGAGGCGGCGAGGCGGCGGGGCAGCGGCGCCGGGGCGGCGTCGAGGCGGCGTCGAGGCGGCGGGGCAGCGGCGTCGAGGCATCGAGGCGGCGGGGCAGCGGCGTCGGGGCGGCGTCGAGGCGGCGTCGGGGCGGCGTCGAGGCGGCGGGGCAACGGCGTCGAGGCGGCGGGGCAGCGGCGTCGTCGGGAGAGGAGAGGGGAAGGGGATCGGCGCGAGGGCGAGGGCGAGGGAGAGAGATGCTAGGGGATAGGGTTGGGCCGGCCGGGGAGGAAATATGGATGGTGGGGGTGGCACAATACTAATGGCGCACCACCCCTCGGTGCGCCATAAGTACATCTATACTAATGGCGCACCTCACCCTGGTGCGCCATTAGTATTTTTTTTTGTTTTCTGCTCGAGCCAACAGGTTATCTTCCACCTGACCTGATCCACATCAAGTTCCCTCTACTAGCTCGACTGGTCAGCAGCCAGTTCTCACACCAGGAGGTCCTGGGTTCGATTCCCAGGCTCCACAATTTTTTTATGCATTTAAAATGTTGTTTGATACTTATTTGTGTTTAAATATGTTCAAACTTGTTTAAATCATAACAGTAATATTTTTTTTATAAGACAATAATATTTTTTAAAAAAATATCATCAAACAGTAATGCCGGTTGAGCGGGGGAGGGTGCGGGGGGTGCGGGGGGTCGGCGGCG
>LR738710.1:262642732-262678634 GCA_902687465.1 Secale cereale | reverse complement strand
TCCATGAAATTTAAAAATATTCATGATAGTTCAAAAAGTGCCCATGAAATACAATCGAGAAATGAAGGTACGATTTAAATACAATCGATCTGAGCTAGCTATCTGTTCACAATCTTGTTGCCCTTCTTTTTCGCAAATGGAGTTCTTCTGTGGAACGGACGTCCTTTAGGTAGGGTGGTCCTGCTTCTTCTTGTGGTGTATGCTGCTACTTCATCATCGTCGTCATGTTCGATCCTCGGGTCGCCGTACTTGTCGAAGTCTTGCTCATTGGCTACTCCATCCATTCCGATGATCTTCCTTTTGCCTCTCCTCACGACAACACGACTGGGCTTTGACGGGTTGGTAATGAAGAAGCATTGGTCAACTTGGGAAGCCAGTACCCATGGCTCATTTTTCGCGGGTGACGTTTGCGCCTACGGTCTTGGATTTGGCTTCGGGTATAACCATGGTGGTGAAATACCGGTCTTCTTTTAGGACGCTCTTGGCCCATCTGACACGGAACATCGGGACCATCTCTCCAGCGTAGCTCAGCTCCCAGATCTCCTCGATCCTTGCGTAGTATCTGTCCTTGTCGTTACCGGTGTAGGATTCCATCGTTACCCCGGAGTTCTGATAACCATCGCTCTTCATGTCCTTGGCCTCGGTGTAGAATGTGTATCCGTTGATATCGTACGCCTCATAGGTCATCAGGTTGTGCTCGGCGCCCTGTGACAAGGCGAATATGAGTTGTTCTTCCACGGAAGAATCCTCATGTAAAGGGTACGACAGAAGCTTCTGCTTGAACCAACGCGTGAAACATGAGTTGTGCTCTTTGATTATATCTCCGTCCGTCCTCTGTTGGCCTCGGTCATTGTACGTCTTCTCAATAAAGGTTTTGTGCTCTACCAGCCAAGGATCAACCACGTCTATGTGTTGTAGCGCGACTAGGTTTGCTCTTTCAAAGTCGGCGAGTCGACCCTCGAAGTCGACATGCATTTCGCGGCGACCCTCATGGTGACCCCATCCAGCGAGCCTGCCGAGGTGCCTGTTGACGGGCAGACCAACGGGGTTCTCGATGCCTAGATAATTCGTGTAGTAGGAGATGCACTCTTCGGTCAGAAAGCCCCTGGTTATGCTTCCCTCTGGACGTGACATGTTGCGAACGTATCCTTTGATGACACCATTCATCCTTTCGAATGGCATCATGCTGTGCAGGAACGTCGGCCCGAGTTGGATGATATCGTCCATGATATGGACCAGCAGATGCACCATAACGTCGAAGAATGCGGGCGGGAAGTATATCTCAAGCTCGCATAGTATCACCACGATATCTTCCTGTAGCCTTCTGAGTTGCCTCACGCCAACAGACTTCCGAGAGATGACGTCGAAAAAGTTGCATAGGCCAAATAGGGTTTCACGGACGTGCCTGTCCATGATCCCACGGATTGCAACTGGAAGTATCTACGTCATCAGCACGTGACAGTCGTGAGACTTCATCCCGCTGAACTTCAGCTTCGCTGGGTCTAGGTATCTGCTTATCTTCCCCGCGTAACCGTGAGGAAGTTTTACTCCTACGAGGCAGGTGAAAAACTGCTCGATCTTGTTGGGAACGTAGCAGAATTAAAAAAATTCTATGCTTCACCAAGATCAATCTAAGGAGTCATCTAGCAACGAGCATAAAGGAGTGCATCTACATACCCTTTGTAGATCGCGAGCGGAAGCGTTCGAAGGAACGTGGATGAAGTAGTCGTACTCTTCACGATCCTCGTCACCGATGATCCCAGCACCGAACGGATGGCACCTCCGTGTTTGATAGACGTACGGTACAGCGACGTCTCCTCCTTCTTGATCCATAAAGGGCGGAGGAGAGGTTGTCGGAGATCCAGCAGCACGACGGCGTGGTGGTGGATGCAACAGGAAAACCTGCAGGGCTTCGCCGGCGCACTGCGTAAGGAGTAGGAAGTGTGACGGGAGGGGGGAGAGGCGCCAGAGGCTTGGCTGCGGCTGCCCTCCCCCCCCCACTATATATAGGGGCCAGGGGGGCGCCGGCCCTGGGATATCAGATCTCCAGGGGGCGGCAGCTAGGGGGGTAAACTTGCCCCCCAAGGCATAGGGGGCGCCCCCTCCCCCTAGGGTTTCAACCCTAGGCGCATGGAGGGGGGCCCATATGGGTGCGCCAGCCCACCAGGGGCTGGCCCCCTTCCCATTGCGGCCTAGGGGACCCACCGAGATGGGTGGTCCCACTCGGTGGACCCCCTGGACCCCTCCAGTGGTCCCGGGACAGTCCCGGTGACCCCCGGAGTTCACCCGATGGCCAAAACTGGACTTCCTATATATCCTTCTTTACCTCCGAACCATTCCGGAACTCCTCGTGACGTCCGAGATCTCATCCGGGACTCCGAACAACATTCGGGTTTTCACGTGCATGTATCTCTACAACCCTAGCGTTACCGAACCTTAAGTGTGTAGACCCTACGAGTTCGGGAGACACGCAGACATGACTGAGACGACTCTCCGGTCAATAACCAACAGCGGGATCTGGATACCCATGTTGGTTCCCACGTGTTCCTCGATGATATCATTAGATGAACCACTGTGTCAAGGATTCACTCAATCCCGTATGTTATTCCCTTTGTCTATCGGTACGGTACTTGCCCGAGATTCGATCGTCGGTATGCCCGATACCTTGTTCAATCTCGTCATGGCAAGTATCTTTACTCGTTCCGTAATCCATCATCCGGTGACTAACTCCTTAGTCACCTTGAGCTCATTATGATGATGTCTTACCGAGAGGGCCCAGAGGTACCTCTCCGTCATACGGAGTGAGAACATCCCAGTCTCGGTTCGTACCAACTCAACAGACACTTTCGGAGATACCCGTTGCGTACCTTTATAGCCACCCAGTTACGTTGTGACGTTTGGCACACCCAAAGTATTCCTACGGTATCCGGGAGTTGCACAACCTCATAGTCTAAGGAATAAATACTTGACATCGGAAAAGCTTAAGCATTACGAACTAAACGATCTCGTGCTAGGCTCAGGATTGGGTCTTGTCCATCACATCATTCTCCTAATGATGTGATCCCGTTATCACTGACATCCTATGTCCATGGTCAGGAAACCGTGACCATCTGTTGATCAACGAGCCAGTAACTAGAGGCTTACCAGGGACTCATTGTGGTCTATATATTCACACATGTATCGCTGTTTCCGTACAATACAATTCAAGCATGAATAACAGACAATTATCATGAACAAGGAAATATATTAATAATACTTTTATTATTGCCTCTAGGGCATATTTCCAACAGTCTCCCACTTGCACTAGAGTCAATAATCTAGTTACATTGTGATGAATCGAACACCCATAGAGTTCTGGTGTTGATCATGTTTTGCCTGTGGAAGAGGTTTAGTCAACGGGTCTGCAACATTCAGATCCGTATGCACTTTACAAATATCTATGTCTCCATCTTGAGCATAATTCTGGATGGAGTTGAAACGACGCTTGATGTGCTTGGTCTTCTTGTGAAACCTGGGCTCCTTGGTAATGGCAATAGCTCCAGTGTTGTCACAGAAGAGAGTCATCGGGCTTGACGCGCTTGGAATGACTCCTAGGTCGGTGATGAACTCCTTCATCCAGACTCCTTCTTGCGCTGCTTCGCAAGCAGCTATGTACTCCGCTTCACATGTAGAATGCGCCACGATGCTCTACTTGCAACTGCACCAGCTGACTGCTCCACCATTCAAAATATACACGTATCCGGTTTGAGACTTAGAGTCATCCAGATCTGTGTCGAAGCTGGCATCGACGTAACCCTTTACGACGAGCTCTTCGTCACCTCCATAGACGAGAAACATATCCTTAGTCCTCTTCAGGTACTTCAGGATGTTCTTGACCGCTGTCCAGTGTTCCATACCGGGATCACTTTGGTACCTCCCTACCAAACTTATGGCAAGGTTCACATCAGGTCTGGTACACAACATGGCATACATGATAGAACCTATGGCCGAGGCATAGGGAATGACACACATCTTTTCTCTATCTTCTGCCGTGGTCGGGGACTGAGCCTTGCTCAATCTCATACCTTGCAAAATAGGCAAGAACCCCTTCTTGGACTGATCCATATTGAACTTCTTCAATATCTTGTCAAGGTATGTGCTTTGTGAAAGACCAATGAGGCGTCTTGATATATCTCTATAGATTTTGATGCCTAATATGTAAGCAGCTTCTCCAAGGTCCTTCATTGAAAAACTCTTATTCAAGTAGGCCTTTACACTTTCCAAGAATTCTATATCATTTCCCATCGGCAAAATGTCATCCACATATAGTATGAGAAATGCTACAGAGCTCCCACTCACTTCCTTGTAGATACAGGCTTCTCCCCAAGTCTGTATAAAGCCAAACGCTTTGATCACATCATTAAAGCGAATATTCCAACTCCGAGATGCTTGCACCAGCCCGTAAATCGAGCGCTGGAGCTTGCATACCTTGTTAGCATTCTCTGGATCGACAAAACCTTCTGGCTGCATCATATACAGCTCTTCCTTGAGGAAACCATTAAGGAATGCCGTTTTGACATCCATTTGCCATATCTCTTAATCATAGAATGCGGCAATTGCTAACATGATTCGGACTGACTTCAGCATCGCTACGGGAGAGAAAGTCTAATCGTAGTCAATCCCTTGAACTTGTCGATAACCCTTAGCGACAAGCTGAGCCTTATAGATGGTCACATTACCATCCGCGTCTGTCTTCTTCTTAAATATCCATTTATTTTCTATGGCATGCCTATTATCGGGCAAGTCCACCAAAGTCCATACTTTGTTTTCATACATGGATTCTATCTTGGATTTCATGGCTCCAAGCCATTTATTGGAATCCGGGCCCGCCATCGCTTCTTCATAGTTCGAAGGTTCACCGTTGTCTAACAACATGATTTCCATGACAGGGTTGACGTACCACTCTGGTGCGGAACGTGTCCTTGTGGACCTTCGAAGTTCAGTAGTAACTTGATCTGTATCTTCATGATCATCATCATTAACTTCCTCTCTTGTCGGTGCAGGCACCTCAGGAAAAATTTCCTGCGCTGCGCTACTTTCCGGTTCGGGAGGGGTGACTGTCACCTCATAAAGTTCTACCTTCCTCCCACTAACTTCTTTCGAGAGAAACTCTTTCTCCAGAAAGGATCCATTCTTGGCAACAAAGACTTTGCCTTCGGATCTGTGGTAGAAGGTGTACCCAATCGTTTCCTTTGGGTATCCTATGATGACGCATTTTTCCGATTTGGGTTCGAGCTTCTCAGGTTGAAGTTTCTTGGCATAAGCATCGCAACCCCAAACTTTCAGGAACGACAGCTTCGGTTTCTTGCCAAACCAAAGTTCATACGGTGTCGTCTCAACGGATTTCGACAGAGCCCTATTTAAAGTGAATGCGGCAGTCTCTAAAGCATAACCCCAAAAAGATAGCGGTAAGTCAGTGAGAGACATCATAGATCGCACCATGTCCAACAGAGTACGATTTCGACGTTCGGACACACCGTTACGCTGAGGTGTTCCAGGCGGTGTCAATTGTGAAACAATTCCACAATTCCTAAGGTGCGTGCCAAATTCATGACTTAAATATTCACCCCCACGATCCGATCGCAAGAACTTTATTTTTCTGTCACGTTGATTCTCAACCTCATTCTGAAATTCCTTGAACTTTTCAAAGGTCTCAGACTTGTGTTTCATCAAATAGATATACCCATATCTACTCAAGTCATCTGTGAGGGTGAGAACATAATGATAGCCTCCGCGAGCCTCAACACTCATTGGACCGCACACATCGGTATGTATGATTTCCAATAAGTTGGTTGCTCGCTCCATTGTTCCGGAGAACGGAGTCTTGGTCATCTTGCCCAAGAGGCATGGTTCGCACGTGTCAAATGATTCATAATCAAGAGACTCCAGAAGTCCATCAGCATGAAGCTTCTTCATACGTTTGACACCAATATGACCAAGGCGGCAATGCCACAAATATGTGGGACTATCATTGTCAACTTTACATCTTTTGGCATTCACACTATGAATATGTGTGTCATCATGATCGAGATTCATCAAAAATAAACCATTGACCAGCGGGGCATGGCCATAAAACATATCTCTCAAATAAATAGAACAGCCATTATTCTCGGATTTAAATGAGTAGCTATCTCGCATCAAACGAGATCCAGATACAATGTTCATGCTCAAAGCTGGTACTAAATAACAATTATTAAGGTTTAAAACTAATCCCGAGGGTAGATGTAGAGGTAGCGTGCCGACGGCGATCACATCGACCTTGGAACCATTCCCGACGCGCATCGTCACCTCGTCCTTCGCCAGTCTCCACTTATTCCGCAACTCTTGTTTAGAGTTACAAATATGAGCAACTGCACCGGTATCAAATACCCAGGAGCTACTACGAGCGCTGGTAAGGTACACATCAATAACATGTATATCACATATACCTTTGGCGTTGCCGGCCTTCTTGTTCGCTAAGTATTTGGGGCAGTTCCGCTTCCAGTGACCCGTTCCCTTGTAATAAAAGCACTCTGTCTCAGGCTTGGGTCCATACTTTGGCTTCTTCCCGGCAACTGGCTTACCGGGCGCGGCAACTCCCTTGCCATCCTTCTTGAAGTTCTTCTTACCCTAGCCCTTCTTGAACTTAGTGGTTTTATTGACCATCAACACTTGATGCTCTTTCTTGATCTCCACCTCCGCTGATTTCAGCATTGAATACACCTCGGGAATGGACTTCTCCATCCCCTGCATATTGAAGTTCAACACGAAGCTCTTGTAGCTAGGTGGGAGCGACTGGAGGATTCTGTCAACGACTGCTTCGTCCGGGAGATTCATTCCCAACTGAGACAAGCGGTTGTGCAACCCTGAAATCTTGAGGATGTGCTCACTGTCAGAACTGTTTTCCTCCATCTTACAGCTGTAGAATGCATTGGAGACATCATATCTCTCAACTTGGGCATGAGCCTGGAAAACCATTTTCAGCTCTTGGAACATCTCATATGCCCCGTGGTGCTCAAAACGCTTTTGGAGCCCCGATTCTAAGCTATAGAGCATGCCGCACTGAACCAGGGAGTAATCATCACAACGCGACTGCCAAGCGTTCATAACATCTTGGTTTGCCGGGGCGGGAGCGTCACCTAGCGGTGCTTCTAGGACATAAGTTTTCTTGGCAGCTATGAGGATGATCCTCAGGTTACGGACCCAGTCCGTATAGTTGCTACCATCTTCTTTCAGCTTGGATTTCTCTAGGAACGCGTTAAAGTTGAGGGTGACATGAGCATGGGCCATTTGATCTACAAGACATATTGTAAAGTATTTAGACTAGGTTCATGATAATTAAGTTCATCTTAATCAAATTTTAATGAACTCCCACTCAGATTGACATCTCTCTAGTCATCTAAGTGATACATGATCCGAATCGACTAGCCCGTGTCCGATCATCACGTGAGACGGACTAGTCATCAACGGTGAACATCTTCATGTTGATCGTATCTTCTATACGACTCATGTTCGACCTTTCGGTCTTCCGTGTTCTGAGGCCATGTATGTACATGCTAGGCTCGTCAAGTGAACCCTAAGTGTATTGCATGTGTAAATCTGGCTTACACCCGTTGTATGCGAACGTTAGAGCCTATCACACCCGATCATCACGTGGTGCTTCGGAACAACGATCCTTAGCAACGGTGCACAGTTAGGGGGAACACAATTCTTGAAATTTTTAGTGAGAGATCATCTTATTTACTACCGTCGTTCTAAGTAAACAAGATGCATAAACATGATAAACATCGCATGCAATCAATTAAAGTGACATGATATGGCCAATATCATCTTGCTCCTTCGATCTCCATCTTCGGGGCACCATGATCATCTTTGTCACCGGCTCGACACCATGATCTCCATCATCATGATCTCCATCATCGTCTCTTCATTAAGTCGTCACGCCAACTATTACTTCTACTACTATGGCTAACGTTTAGCAATAAAGTAAAGTAATTACATGGCGTTATTCAGTGACACGCAGGTCATACAATAATTAAGACAACTCCTATGGCTCCTGCCGGTTGTCATTATCATCGACATGCAAGTCGTGATTTCCTATTACAAGAACATGATCAATCTCATACATCACATTTATCATTCATCACATCTTCTTGGCCATACCACATCACATAGCACATGCTGCAAGAACAAGTTAGACGACCTCTAATTGTTGTTGCAAGTTTTACGTGGCTTCTATAGGTTTTCTAGCAAGAACGTTTCTTACCTACGCCAAAACCACAGTGTGATTTTTCAATTTCTATGTACCCTTCATAAGGACCCTGTTCATCGAATCTGATCCGACTAAAGTGGGAGAGACAGACACCCACCAGCCACCTTATGCAACTAGTGCATGTCTGTCGGTGGAACCAGTCTCACGTAAGCGTACGTGTAAGGTCGGTCCGGGCCGCTTCATCCCACGATGCCGCCGAATCAAGATTAGACTAGTAACGACAAGAAAATTGAGCAAACTCAACGCCCACAACTTGTTTGTGTTTTACTCGTGCAAGATGCTACACAAAGACCTAGCTCAGATGCCACTGTTGGGAACGTAGCAGAATTCAAAAAAATTCTACGCTTCACCAAGATCAATCTAAGGAGTCATCTAGCAACGAGCACAAAGGAGTGCATCTACATACCCTTTGTAGATCGCGAGCGGAAGCGTTCGAAGGAACGTGGATGAAGTAGTCGTACTCTTCACGATCCTCGTCACCGATGATCCCAGCGCCGAACGGACGGCACCTCCGCGTTCAACACACGTACGGTACAGCGACGTCTCCTCCTTCTTGATCCAGCAAGGGCGGAGGAGAGGTTGTCGGAGATCCAGCAGCACGACGGCGTGGTGGTGGATGCAACAGGAAAACCTGCAGGGCTTCGCCGGCGCCCTGCATAAGGAGTAGGAAGTGTGACGGGAGGGGGGAGAGGCGCCAGAGGCTTGGGTGCGGCTGCCCTCTCCCCCCCACTATATATAGGGGCCAGGGGGGCGCCGGCCCTGGGAGATCAGATCTCCAGGGGGCGGCGGCCAGGGGGGTAAACTTGCCCCCCAAGGCATAGGGGGCGCCCCCTCCCCCTAGGGTTTCAACCCTAGGCGCATGGAGGGGGGCCCATATGGGTGCGTCAGCCCACCAGGGGCTGGCCCCCTTCCCCTTGCGGCCTAGGGGACCCACCGGGATGGGTGGCCCCACCCGGTGGACCCCCGGGACCCCTCCGGTGGTCCCGGGACACTCCCGGAGACCCCCGGAGTTCACCCGATGGCCGAACTGGACTTCCTATATATCATTCTTTACCTCCGGACCATTCCGGAACTCCTCGTGACGTCCGGGATCTCATCCGGGATTCCGAACAACATTCGGGTTTTCACGTGCATGTATCTCTACAACCCTAGCGTTACCGAACCTTAAGTGTGTAGACCCTGCGGGTTCGGGAGACACGCAGACATGACCGAGACGACTCTCCGGTCAATAACCAACAGCGGGATCTGGATACCCATGTTGGTTCCCACGTGTTCCTCGATGATATCATCGGATGAACCACTGTGTCAAGGATTCACTCAATCTCGTATGTTATTCCCTTTGTCTATCTGTACGGTACTTGCCCGAGATTCAATCGTCGGTATGCCCGATACCTTGTTCAATCTCGTCATGGCAAGTCTCTTTACTCGTTCCGTAATCCATCATCCCATGACTAACTCCTTAGTCACCTTGATCTCATTATGATGATGTCTTACCGAGAGGGCCCAGAGGTACCTCTCCGTCATACGGAGTGACAACATCCCAGTCTCGGTTCGTACCAACTCAACAGACACTTTCGGAGATACCCGTTGCGTACCTTTATAGCCACCCAGTTACGTTGTGACGTTTGGCACACCCAAAGTATTCCTACGGTATCCGGGAGTTGCACAACCTCATGGTCTAAGGAATAAATACTTGACATCGAAAAAGCTTAAGCATTACGAACTAAACGATCTCGTGCCAGGCTCAGGATTGGGTCTTGTCCATCACATCATTCTCCTAATGATGTGATCCCGTTATCACTGACATCCTATGTCCATGGTCAGGAAACCGTGACCATCTGTTGATCAACGAGCTAGTAACTAGAGGCTTACCAAGGACTCATTGTGGTCTATATATTCACACATGTATCGCTGTTTCCGTATAATACAATTCAAGCATGAATAATAGACAATTATCATGAAGAAGGAAATATATTAATAATACTTTTATTATTGCCTCTAGGGCATATTTCCAACAGATCTCCTCCTGACTTAGAGTGAAGCACGCGGGAGGGTAGTCATTTCCGGTCTTCTTGGCCTTTTTGCCTTTGCGACGACTTTCCGTGTCCTGCTTCGCCTCATCATCATCATCATCATCATCATCATCATCATATATAGCGTGAAGCTCCTGCCTGATGCCCATTGATTTCAAGTCTGCCCTTGCTTTCAGCCCATCTTTGGTCCTCTCTGGCATGTTGAGCAGGGTACCAAGAAGACTCTCGCACACGTTCTTCGTGATATGCATTACATCAAGGCTGTGAGGCACACGGTGGATCTTCCAGTATGGCAAGTCCCAGAAAACAGACCTCGTTTTCCATACCTTCAGCAGCGGCTCTGGCGCCTTTCGCTTCTTTCCCGGCTCTAGCGCCTTTTGCTTCTTTCCCGGCAGTGGGCAATCTTTCCAATTTTTCAATAGCTCGTCTATTTCCTCGCCGCTCCTCGTACGCGGGCGTCCTCGGGGTTCGGTTTCACCATCGAACAGATCCTTGCGTTTTCTCCACACGTCATCGTCGCGAAGCAACCTTCGATGTCCCATGAACACGGTTTTCGAAGACCCGGGATCTCTATCTAGCTGGTGATACATTGTGTCATCCATGCACCTGACGCATCCACAAAATCCGTGGACCACCTGCCCCGCGACATATCCGTAACGGAGATAGTCGTGCACCGTCGTGAGCAGCGCGGCTCTCATAGGGAAATATTCTTTCTTTGCGGCGTCCCACGTATTGGCTGGCGTTTTCCACAGCGTGTCTAGCTCCTCTTTCAGCAGCCCCAGATACAGATTGATGTCGTTCCCTGGTTGTTTCGGTCCTTTAATTAGCATACTCATGTGAATGTACTTCCTCTTCATGCACAACCAGGGGGGAAGGTTGTACATCCACACAAACATAGGCCAAGTTCTATGTGTGCTTCTCTGGCTGCCAAACGGATTGACTCAATCGGTGCTCGCGCCCAGCACGATGTTCCTTGGATCGTTCCCAAATTCTAGGTCTTCGAAGTTCAACGCTTGCCACTGGCTCGCATCCTTAGGGTGACTCATCATCTTGTCTTTTTTATCTATCTCCGGATCATTTGCGTCATCTTCTCGCTTCTTCTCCTCCCTATCCGCGTGCCAACGCAGGAGCTTTGCTACCTTAGGGTCCGCGAAATACCGCTGCAGATGAGGAGTGATCGGAAAGTACCACACCACTTTTCGAGGAGCTTTCTTCCTCTTCTTGTATCGAGTGACGCCGCACACCGGACATATGGTAGACTCCGCGTGCTCGTCCCGATAAATGATGCAATTGTTCATGCACACATGGTATTTCACGTGTGGTAAATCCAGAGGACACACGATTCTCTTCGCCTCCTCCAAACTGGTGGGGCACTTGTTCCCCTTAGGAAGACGTTCGTGCCAGAATGACATGTTCTCGTCGAAGCATGCGTCGGTCATTTTGTGTTTTACCTTCATCTCCAGAGCCATGAGCGTTACTTTCAGGCGGGTATCCTCGGGCCTGCATCCTTCATACAATGGAGTAACCGTGTCTAACTCAAGTTGATCCATCTTGGCTTTCTCTCGGGCGGCAGCTCTTGCGTTATCGGTCTGCTTGAGAAGCAGCTCTTGAATATGAGGGTCCTGCACCCGGCCCATCGATGGTCCAGCGTCGTCTGCTCCGCCGGCATCATCATCTTCATGATCATGCCCGTCGTCTGCTCCGGCATCTTCCTCATCATCATGTCCTGCATCTTCTACATGATGACTGTGTACAGCATCACCGTCGTGATCATCTCCTGGGGATTCTTCGTCTTCTCGCCTGCCCGAGCCGCGGTGGTTGTCTTGCTGCCCTTCCTCATTTCTTGCTCGGCCCCCATGGACGACTTCGTAGTCATCTTCATCACCTTGCCACCGATAGCCATCCATCAAACCACGCAAGAGCAGGTGGTCCCGCACCTGCCCGGAATCCGGGTCCGCAATAAGGCTCTTCAGCTTGCATCTTCGACACGGACATCTTATCTCCGTCTCGTTCTTTTGAAGCATCTCGGCCTTCGCGGACCTCAAAAACCTATTCACGATGCCTTCAGTCATCGTGCGCACCATGGTCGCCTGCGGGGTAGAGCAAAACGATATTTTAGAACCAAGAAATTTTTTGCCATGACTTTCCCTAAAAATAGGACAAAAAAGAATGCTTAATGCCAAAATTCTCACCGAAACGGAAATGAATCAACATTCCGGGAAAATATTGGCAACTATCGCATTTCAAATACCGGTACACCTCCAAACACAAACACATATGCAACACAACAAACATATGCAACACCACGAACATACATAGATCTAGCTAGGCCATAAAAAGTGCATGTGCACATTGTTGTAGGGAGAACAACATAAATATAGCTTCCCCCCTTACTTACTTATCAAAACAAGGTAATTTAACCATTTAATTTGAATGAATCTATGGTGGAAATGTGGTGAAAAAGAGGAGGGACCCGAGACAAGGAGGAGGTGGAGAGAATGAAGTGGGAAGAAAGTGAGTGTGGGTAGGAGAGGCTGTCCAAAATATCTTGTTGCTGCCCACTTACTAATGGCGCACCCACTATAAATGCGCCATTAGTAATCAAGGTTACTAATGGCGCATCTTCAGTTAGTGCGCCATTACTAGTTTTGAAAAAAATAATACTAATGGCGCACTGTCCCACAGTGCGCCATTACTAGTTTAAACTAGTAATGGCGCACTGTGGAACAGTGCGCCATTAGTAGTTTTGCAAAAAAAAAGAATAAAAAATATAATAAAAAAAGAACATTAGTGGCGCACTTTCCTGCAGGTGCGCCATTACTAGTTACAACTAGTAATGGCGCACTGTGCCTGGATGCGCCATTAGTATGTTTGGACAGGCGCACTAGTTCAAAAAAAAACTTTTTAATACTAATGGCGCACCCTCGGCCAGGTGCGCCATTAGTAGTTTGAACTCTATACTAATGGCGCACTGCTTGTCTGGTGCGCCATTAGTATCAATTCCATCTATAGCCCTTTTCCTAGTAGTGTACATGGCGATTGCATTTCATACAATAAAGTGACAACCATATGGCTCCTGCCAGTTGCCGATAACTTTGCAAAACATGATCATCTCATACAAAATCGTATAACTCATCATGTCTTGACCATATCACATCACAACATGCCCTGCAAAAACAAGTTAGACGTCCTCTACTTCGTTGTTGCAAGTTTTACGTGGCTGCTACAGGCTTAGCAAGAACCGTTCTTACCTACGCATACAAAAACCACAACGATGTTTCGTCAAGTATGTGCTCTTTTAACCTTCACAAGGACCGGGCGTAGTCACACTTGATTCAACTAAAGTGAGAGAGACAGACACCCGCCAGTCACCTTTAAGCAACGAGTGCTCATGACGGTGAAACCAGTCTCGCGTAAGCGTACGCGTAATGTCGGTCCGGGCCAATTCATCTCACAATACCGCCGAAGCAAAGTATGACATGCTGGTAAGGAGTATGACTAGTATCGTCCACAACTCACTTGTGTTCTACTCGTGCATATCAGCTACGCATAGACCTGGCTCATGATGCCACTGTTGGGGAACGTAGAATTTTCAAAATTTTCCTACGATCACGCAAGATCTATCTACCAGATGCATAGCAATGAGAGGGGAGAGTGTGTCTACGTACCCTCGTAGACCGGAAGCGGATGCGTCTAGTGACGCGGTTGATGTAGTCGAACTTCTTCGCGATCCAACCGATCAAGTTCCGAACGTACGGCACCTCCGCGTTCAGCACACGTTCAGCTTGATGACGTCCCACGAGCTCTTGATCCAGTTGAGCTTCACGGGAGAGTTTCGTCAGCACGATGGCGTGGTGACGGATATGATGAAGTTACCGTCGCAGGGCTTTGCCTAAGCGCTGCAACGATATGACCGAGGTGTGTTACTGTGGAGGGGGCACCGCACACGGTTGGGAGAGATCAACTGATCAACTTGTGTTTATGGGGTGCCTCTACCCCCGTATATAAAGGAGTGGAGGAGAGAGAGGGTTGGCCCTCTCTATGGCGCGCCCTAGGGGAGTCCTACTCCCACCGGGAGTAGGATTCCCCCTTTCCTAGTAGAACTAGGAGCCCTTCCAAGTAGTAGGAGTAGGAGAGAAGGAAAGGGAAAGAGAAGAGAAGGAAGGAGGGGGCACAGCCCCTCTCCCTTGTCCAATTCGGACCAAGCCATGGGAGGGGCGCAGCCTCCTCTCTCCCTTTCCCCTAAAGCCCAATAAGGCCCATATACTCCCCGGTGAATTCTCGTAACTCTCCGGTACTCTGAAAAATACCTGAATCACTCGGAACCTTTTCGATGTCCGAATATAGTCGTCCAATATATCGATCTTTACGTCTCGACCATTTCGAGACTCCTCGTCATGTCCCTGATCTCATCCGGGACTCCGAACTACCTTCGGTACATCAAAACACATAAACTCATAATACCGATCGTCATCAAACGTTAAGCGTGCGGACCCTACGGGTTCGAGAACTATGTAGACATGACTGAGACTCATCTTCGGTCAATAACCAATAGCAGAACCTGGATGCTCATATTGGCTCCTACATATTCTACGAAGATCTTTATCGGTCAAACCGCATAACAACATACGTTGTTCCTTTTGTCATCGGTATGTTACTTGTCCGAGATTCGATCGTCGGTATCACCATACCTTGTTAATCTCGTTACTGACAAGTCTCTTTAATCGTTCCGTAATACATCATCTCGTGACTAAATCATTAGTCCTTTGCTTGCAAGGCTTATTATGATGTGTATTACCGAGAGGGCCCAGAGATTCCTCCCCGACACTCGGAGTGACAAATCCTATTCTTGATCTATGCCAACACCTCGAACACCTTCGAGGACACCTGTAGAGCATCTTTATAATCACCCAGTTATGTTGTGATGTTTGATAGCACACAAGGTGTTCCTCCGGTATTCGGGAGTTGCATAATCTCATAGTCATAGGAACATGTATAAGTCATGAAGAAAGCAATAGCAGTAAAACTAAACGATCATAGTGCTAAGCTAACGGATGGATCTTGTCCATCACATCATTCTCCTAATGATGTGATCCCGTTGATCAAATGACAACTCATGTCTATGGCTAGGAAACATAACCATCTTTGATCAATGAGCTAGTCTAGTAGAGGCATACTAGGGACACTCTGTTCTGTCTATGTATTCACACATGTACTAAGTTTCCGGTTAATAAAATTCTAGCATGAATGATAAACATTTATCATGATATAAGGAAATAAATAATAACTTTATTATTGACTCTAGGGCATATTTCCTTCACGGAGTAGTTTTTGTAACTTAGGCGATTACGAGCTACGTTGTACTTGTGGTGGAGCTTGGAGGACAGATCCACATTGTACTGATGGCGTAGCTCGGAGGACCGTAGCTAAGCCTCCGAGCGAGAGGGTTGCTCTTCACTCGGAGTAGTTTTTGTAACTTAGGCGATTACGGGGTCGCAGCTAAGCCTGCGAGTGAGAGGATTTCTCTTCACTCGGAGTAGTTTTTGTAACTTAGGCGAATCGGGTTCGCGGCTAAGCCCCCGAGTGCGAGGGTTGCTCTTCACTCTGAGTAGTTTTTGTAACTTAGGCGATTATGAGCTACGTTGTACATGTGGCGGAGCTCGGAGGACAGAGCCACGTTGTACTTATGGGGTAGCTCGGAGGACCGCAGCTAAGCCCCCGAGTGAGAGGGTTCTCTTCACTTGGAGTAGTTTTTGTAACTTAGGCGATTCCGGGGTCGCAACTAAGCCTCCGAGTGAGAGAATTGCTCTTCACTCGGAGTAGTTTTTGTTACTTAGGCGAATCGGGTTCGCGGCTAAGCTCCCGAGTGAAAGGATTGCTCTTCACTCGGAGTAGTTTTTGTAACTTAGGCGAATCGGGTTCGCGGCTAAGCACACGAGTGAGAGGATTGCTCTTCACTCGGAGTAGTTTTTGTAACTTAGGCGAATTGGGTTCGCGGCTAAGCAACCACTGGGGGATTTTGAGGACCAGCATCTTAGAAACCAACAATCATTAAGGAATTGTTGCGAACTTGTCTTTGAAACAAACTGGAAAATCTTTATTACAAATCGACTGTTCGAGCGCTTTAAGTATAGAAGCGGTGGAGCAGGTCCGTGTTCAACGAACGAGGTTCATCTCTCTTCTTGGTGACGTTGTAGAGGTGATATGCTCCATTGTGCAGTACTTTGGTGACGATGAAGGGGCCTTCCCAAGCCGGGGCGACCTTGTGCGGTCGTTTCTGATGCACTCGAAGAACCAGGTCTCCTTCCTGGAATGCTCGGCTTCGGACGTTGCGAGCATGGAATCGACGCAGGTCCTGTTGATAGATGGTCGACCGGATCAAAGCCATCTCACATTCTTCCTCCAAGAGATCGACTGCATCCTGACGGGATTGCTCTGCTTCGGCTTCGGAGAAGAGTTCCACTCAGGGGGCATTGTGTAACAAGTCACTTGGCAGCACGGCTTCAGCTCCATAGACCATGAAGAAAGGGGTACGGTCAGTCGACCGGTTCGGAGTTGTCCTCAGACCCCATAAGACAGACGGCAGTTCGGTCACCCAAGCTCCGGCGGCATGCTTGAGGTCATGCATGAGCCGTGGCTTCAGACCTTGGAGGATCAAACCGTTCGCTCTTTCTGCTTATCCATTCGACTACTGATGCGCAGTCGACCCGGGTTCCTTGAGAGGAACAGAAAGCTCTGAATTCATCCGAGTCAAAGTTGGAGCCATTATCCGTGATGAAGCTGTGGGGGGCTCCATATCTGAATATCAGGTCCTTGATGAAGCTGATGGCGGTGCTTGACCCGAGGTTCTTGATGGGCTTGGCCTCAATCCACTTGGTGAACTTGTCGAGTGCTACGAGCAGGTGAGTGAATCCGCTTCTGCCAATTTTGAAAGGGCCAACCATGTCCAACCCCCAAACGGCAAAAGGCCAAACCAACGGAATGGTCTTCAAGGTAGACACCGGCTTATGAAACATGTTGGACTAGAACTGGCAACCTTCGCACTTGTCCACGATATCCTTAGCCATCTCGTTGGCTCGGGGCCAATAAAATCTAGCTCGGTACGCCTTGGCCACTATAGTCCGAGAGGAAGTGTGGTGGACACAAGTTCCCGAGTAAATCTCATTCAGAATCAGTCGACCCTCCTGTGAGGTGATGCAGCGCTGAGGGACTCATGTGACACTTTCCTTGTAGAGCTGACCCTGAATGATGGTAAAAGCCTTGGATCGATGGACAATCTGGCGCGCTTCTTCTTCATCTTCCGGGAGTTCTTGCCTGAGCAGATAGGCTATGTAAGGCATAGTCTAGTCGGGCGTGATCACCAAAACCTCCATGATTAGGTCGACCACTGTAGGTACTTCGACTTCGATCGGATCAGACGCACTGACTGGCTGCGGGGGTTCCTCTGTGAAGGGGTCTTCTTTGACTGAGGGGTCGTGCAGATGCTCCAGAAATACATTCTTGGGTATAAGCTTTCGAGTCGACCCAATTTTCGTGAGATCATCAGCAAGCTGATTCTTGGCTCTGGGCACATGATGGAGCTCTAAACCTTCGAACTTCTTTTCAAGCTTTCGCACTGCACTGCAATAACTAGTCATTCCCGGGCTTCTGACATCCCACTCTTTCATCACCTGGTTCACCACTAAGTCTGAATCACCGTAGACCATCAGGCGACGGACGCCGAGTGAGATGGCCATACGCAATCCGTACAAAAGTGCTTCGTATTCAGCTTCGTTGTTTGATGAGTCAAAGTGGATTTGAAGGACATAACTGAGCTTGTCGCCCCTGGGAGATACCAGGACCACGCCTGCACCGGATCCGTTCAACATCTTGGATCCATGAAAGAACATAGTCCAGTGGTCCGACTGAACCTGAGTCGGCAGCTCTTGTTCGATCCACTCGGCCACAAAATCTGCTATTGCCTGAGACTTGATAGCTTTCTTCGCTTCAAACTTGATATCTAGCGGAAGGAGTTCAATCACCCATTTTGCCACTCTACCAGTTGCGTCTCGGTTGTTCAGGATTTCTGATAGTGGGGCGTCGCTGACGATTGAGATTGTATGATCCGAGAAGTAATGGGAAACTTTCTTTGCGGTCAAGTAGATCCCGTACACAAGCTTCTGGTAATGGAGGTATCTTTGCTTGGAGGGAGTCAATACTTCGGATATGTAATAGATTGGGCGTTGGACTTTGTAGGCCTTGCCTTCTTCTTCCCGCTCGACCGTGAATACAGTGCTGACAACTTGTCCGGTGGATGTAATGTATAGTAAGAGAGGCTCTTTGCTAACTCGGGCAGAAAGCACCGCCAAGGTGGATAGTAGGGCTTTGAGCTCTTCAAACGCTGCTTCAGCTTCGGAATTCCACTCGAACTTTTCTGATTTCTTCATCAGTCGTTAGAAAGGTAATGCCTTCTCACCGAGACGAGAAATGAATCGACTCAATGCAGCCAAGCAACCAGTTAGCTTCTGGACGTCGGTACACGCTCGGGGCGTTTCATTCGGAGGATGGCACCGACTTTCTCTGGGTTGGCGTCGATTCCCCTTTCGGAAACGAGAAAACCGAGTAACTTGCCGCCCGAAACTCCAAACGTACACTTCGACGGATTGAGCTTGATATCATAGCTTCTCAAATTTGTGAATGTCTCAGCGAGATCAGTCAACAGGTCGGAACCTTTGTGCGACTTGACCACGATGTCATCCATGTATGCTTCGACGTTCCGACTGATTTGCTTCAGCAAGCACTTCTGAATCATGCGCATGAAAGTAGCGCCGGCATTCTTGAGACCGAAAGGCATGGTGACATAACAGAAACACCTGAACGGGGTGATGAAAGCTGTCTTGATTTCATCGGTTCCAAACAGTCGGATCTGATGGTACCCGGAATACACGTCCAGAAAGGACAAACGCTCACACCCCACAGTCGCGTCGACTATATGATCGATGCGGGGGAGAGGAAAATGATCCTTCAGGCAGGCCCGATTGATATGCTTGAAATTGATGCAAATGTGGAGAGACTTGTCCTTCTTTGGGACCATGACTACATTGGCGAGCCACTCGGAGTGGTAGATCTTGCGGATGAACTCAGCTGCCAGAAGCCGAGCCACCTCTTCGCCAACTGCCTTTCTCTTCTCCGCGGCGGACCGACGGTGATGTTCCTTTACGGGCTTCACTTTTGGGTCGACTCACAAACAGTGCTCAGCCAGTCCCCTAGGTACACCCGGCATGTCAGACGGTTTCCATGCAAAGATGTCCTAGTTCTCACGGAGGAACTAGATGAGCGCTTCTTCCTATTTGCTGTCGAGTGTAGTTGAGATGTGGGTCGGTGCTGCATTGGGGTCGGTGGGGTGAATGTGTATGGGCTTCATCTCCCCAGCCGACTGAAAAGCTGACTCGGAAGCCGGCTTCTTGGCCCACAGCAAGTCACTCGGATCCATGTTTTTCTGGTACTCCTCCATCTCTACTGCTGCCATCTGCTCGCCAGCGATCTTCGAGCCTTTCTGGAAGCATTCTTCCGCTTTCTGACGGTTCCCAATGACGGTTATAACGCCGGCTTGAGGTATACATAACACGGTCGAGCCATGAATCAGGCGTAGGCGGGCCTATCCAGAATAGCATGATAAGCGTTGTTGAAGTCCACCACTTCAAATGTCAGCTTCTCTTTGTGGTAATTCTTCGAGTCGCCAAAGACTACGTCGAGTGAGATTTGGCCAAGTGAGTCAGCCTTCTTCCCGGGGATGACCCCGTGGAACCTCATGTTGCTTTCGGTCAGCTTGGACATCGGGATGCCCATCCAACGGAGGGTTTCAGCTTATAGAATATTCAAGCCACTTCCACCATCCATCAGGACCCTGGTCAAACGCGTGCCCTCGACCACTGGGTCGACCACCAACGCTTGCGCCCAGGGGTAGCAATGTGCACAGGGTGATCAGATTGGTCGAATGTGATGGGGGTCTTGGACCACTTCAGATACGTGGTCGTTGCTGGGGCAACCATGTTGACTTCTCTGTTGATCACTTTCAGTCGACTTTTGCTTTCAACATCGACGAAGATGATCAGAGTGGCGTTGATCTGGGGGTAACCTCCATCCCCTTCTTTGTCCTCGGTCTCCTCTGATTCCTTTTCCTTCTCAGTCGACTGATCCTTCTGGAAGCTCTGGATCAGGAGTCAGCACTGCCGAGTGGTGTGCTTAGGATAAACCAAGTTCCCCTCTTCGTCTTTCTTCGTGTGGATAGGACACGGTTGGTCGATTACATCATTCCCAGCTTGATCTTTCACTTTCTTGGGGACCCAAGGCCCCTTGGGTTTTCCTTTGGTTGACAACTGCAGCTTCGCCCTGAGCGGCTGGCTCGGCCTTGCGCTTGGGTTTCCGATTGGAGTTCTGATCATCTTGTCGGACTGGTTTCTTTCAACTACGGAGTCGATCGGCTTCTTCGCCGTTAGCATACCGATTGTCTATCTCCATCATCCGGGACAGGGACATATCTCCCGTTCGACCAAACTTCAGATTCAGCTCTCGATATCGCACGCCCTCCTTGAAGGCGCAGACTGCTTGGTGTTCAGACACATTCTCCACCGTGTGGTGCAAGGTGGTCCATCTCTGTATGTAATCCCACAAGGTTTCATTTGGCTTCTGCACACAATGCTGCAGCTCCGCGAGTCCTGCGGGCCGCTTGCATGTACCTTTGAAGGTCCGAATAAACACTCGGGCTAGCTCTTCCCAACTGTATATGCTCCTCGGGGCCAATTGGTTAAGACACGCCCGAGCCGAGCCGCCCAGCATCAGAGGAAGGTGTTTCATGGCTACGTCGTCGTTGTCACCTCCGATTTGCACAGCCACTCGGTAATCCTTGAGCCAGGTGTCTGATTTTGACTCGCCGGTGAACTTATTTACCCTCGCCACCAACCTGAAGTTTGGGAAGATCTCACCGGCCCTGATGGCACAAACACTCGGGTCCAGAGACGGACGCTCGGCTTCCACTCGGAGGTCTCTGCCTTGCTCTTCTCTGAATGCTCTGTTCCAGTCGAACAGCCCCTGCACAAGGATAGACCTTGCACCGAAGCCGGGCCTTCGGGGATCTGGGGGAATCCTCCGCTCATCGTCGCGTAAGCGTCTGCCTTCGTGTCGCCTGGGCGAGAACGATCCGCTTCCCGGAGGAGGCATAGGCACTCGACAGCGGTCGTGATCACCGGGTCGATGGTCATACTGCTCATCATTCCGAGCCAGATGTCGGTCTTGACGTGGGCCATGATCCTCACGCCTCGGGGGCGATCTTGGACTGTGAGCTGACCAAACGGTGTCTACAACCACCGATCTGTTGTGAATCTTGTTGCGCGAGAAACAGCCACGTTCTGCTCTCCGACTGTTCGGAGCAACGCTCGGATCTGCTGTAGGCCTCTCCCAGGCTCTGACTGCGATGGTTAAATTGACTCCATGATGCGAGCCGCGGCTTTGAGGTTCTGGACAGGCGTACGGAACACCCAAGTCTTGCGCGGGAACGATTGCTGCGGTCTTTGACTGGACTCGGGGACCAGTCGGCAGGCCCGTTCGTCGAGTGCGCGCTGGATATTCTCCAAACGCGCGCGCTCAACCACGGTGTCCCAGCACGTGGCTTCTAGGGCCCGAGCCTCTAGAGTGTCTCCCATGATGGGGGTAAAGAGTGCGTCCTCATTGCGGCGGCAGAGCTCGTCCCTCTGCTCGGCAGTGAGGGGTTGGGGAATGTACCCGTCGTGGTCGAATGAATGACTGCCACCGATGCCGCCGTCGCCGCCGCGAGGGAATCCTGGCGGACTGCGGCGTGAGTCGACCATGAGGACTTCTATCGCAGGATCGCTGCACCCGCACTCGGAAACCGAATCTGCAAGCTCGGCCGACGGATCGACCGGCCCATAGAGGTACTCGTCGGGCTCGATGGCCGTGACTTGAGGGGTGGCCACCTAGCAGGCCACTGCGTGTTTCACTCACCGTTGGAGCCGCGAGCGACCGGATCGCTTGCGACAGCGTCCGGCAGGGATGACGGATGATGAAGGAACTGGCAGGTACTAAGTCGACGGCTGCCAGAGAAGGACGCCGCAAGCACTGGCGCGGAAGTGCGCAGCCCCGCGGACGGGCAGCACCTCGACGTCGAGGGGAGCCTCCTAGAGCCAAGCGGAGTCGTCGGCGACGAAGACGAGCGCGCCGAGTCAGATCTCGCGGCACAATGCCAGACCACCGCTGGAAACCATGATGAAGGAGGTCGGAGAAAAGTTTGCAACCTCACCAGAAGTTGCTAAGACACCCTGCCCCACGGTGGGCACCAACTGTCGTGGTTCTAAGTCTGATAGTACGAGTAGGGGGTACGTAAGAGGAGGCAAGGCCCTAGGTATGGTGAGGTTGTGTGCAAGATGTATACGAGTTCAGGCCCTTCTCAGAGGTAGTAAAAGCCCTACGTCTCGATGCCCGGAGGTGGTCAACTAGAATGTATAGGGGTGTTTGAGTTACAGGGGGTGCGAACCCTTGTACTGGAGGAGGGGGTGGCTTATAGAGTGCACTAGGACCCCAGCCATGCTCCACGTTGCCAAAGGTTCAATGTACATAAAGGCAGGCGTTACTGATAACGCCCGTAGTGAAGAGTAGTAAAGGCATTCATTGTAGCGGAGTGAACACCAGACCGTTGCTGTCCTAAGGGACCTTTGACCTTCAGGGGTTGAGTGTCTTGGAAGGGTCGAGTGAAGCTGAGTCGTCTGAATGGGGGTGCACAGTCGAGTGAAATATCTTCTTGGGCCATGTCAGTCGACTGTTCTTGTTGCCTTCGGTTTGTCTTTTGAGTTTCTGGGGTAGTGACCTTGGGTGGGGTATCTTGGTCAGGCTTGTGACCCTACCCTAGGTCCGTAACCTCATCAACCGGAGCTATAATCGTTCATATCGACAAAGTTGACAAAGCACTCTATCCCCGTCAACTTAGTAGGCCCACAAGTCAGCCTCCCACCAAGGTGGGTCCCAACCAGTAGGGGGAGTATTCATTTTTTTGTGCGTAATAAGGAGGCACTTCCGGTGGGTCCGAGCTGACAGTGGGGGGAACTTTTTTTCGCGCAAAACAGTGGCCCGTCTGGTGGGTCCCAGTAGTCAGGGGGGAAATGTTTTCTTGTGAAATGCGGTGGCCCGTTCGATGGGTCCCTGCTGTCAGGTGGAGGAATCATTATTTTCCACGTAATAAGGAGGCACTTCCTTGCTGCCGTCGTGGACCCAGCTGTCAGCCTCTCCACATACAATCCACGTCCGATGGAAGCCATTCCTTGACCACGTTAACCACGCCGCGCCGAAAGCACCAGGGCGGTGGACGACGGCGAGGCCTAGGAAGGGGATGACGCGAAGCTGGGGAAGATGCGGCAGTGGAAGCCCGCGCAAGGAGGAGTACGAGGGTTCACTGGTTCGGTTGCGGTGTGAGGCCGCCGTCGCCACAGGGCGTGGCCAGCGGTGGGAATAGTAGGGGCGGTGAGGCCTCCGCGGCTTCACAGCCGGCCACGGGAGGCAGGAGCACGAGGCACGACCGGTGCTGGTTTGGGCGGCTGGAGCAAGAAGACCAGTGGTTGAAGAGGCACTATGGCCGCTGGATGCACATCGTACGGTCAATGGAGCTAGAATCATGCATATTGACTAAGTTGACAAAGCCCTCCGTCCCCGTCAACTTAGTAGGCCCACAAGTCAGCCTCCCACTATACCGGGTCCCAATAGTCAGGGGGAAACATTTTTTTCACCAAATACGGCGTCCCGTCCGGTGGGTCCCCACTGTCAGGTGGAGGAATAATTATTTTCCGCGTAATAAGGAGGCACTTCCTTGCGGCTGCCGTGGACCTAGCTGACAGCCTCTCCACGTACAGTACTCTTTCGATGGAAGTCGTTCCTTGACCACGCCGCGCCGAGAGCACCAGGGCGGTGGATGACGGCGAGGCCTAGGAAGGGAACGACACGGAGGGAGGGAAGACTCATCAGTTGTTTCCCACGCGGAGGGGAGTACGACTGTACGAGGGTTTACTGGTTCGTCTGCCTTCGCCGGAGAATAACAGCAGGTGTGGGTGAGTAGAGGGATGGTAGGCTAGCGATGGGAGTACGATGGGGCGTTGAGGCCTGCGCGGTAGCACAGCCGGCCGCGGGGAGGAGGGAGCAGGCAGTCCTGTCGGCGCTTGTTTGAGCGGCTGGAGCAGGAAGAGCAGAGATTGAAGAAGCATGACGGCCGTTGGATGGACATCCAACAATCACTACTTGTGCGTCAACCTTTTTTTAGGAAGGCCTCAAATCTGTGGGAAACATCATACATCCCATCTGCCATTATTTCTAATAATTTACAGCCCATTTGCTAATTCTTAAGGTTTTCTTTTGGATCCCATATTCTTTTTGTTAGCATTACAGCCCATATTGTGGCCACGGTTAAAAAAATTATACGAAATTTTGCATATTTCGGTGCGGTCCGAACTGTTTTTAATCCCGAAATTTCAAGTCACATTCAAACTGGTTTTGAAAATAAATGTATATCAATATAAAATCCAACAAATTGTCCACGCATAAAAATCAATGCAATTTAAAATCTTGAAATGAAAAAAAAAGAAATTTGAAACTAATTGCTGGTTTGATGTGTTCTAAAAATGTACATCCCATTTCTGATTACTGATAGGCCATTTTCTCGGCCAGCCGAATGAAGCTCTCCTTGTCTTGAAAGATTTGTAGTCCAATAGGCCTGACAAAGCGGCTTACTTGGCAAATCACAAGAAAATTGGGTTGTGTCCGTGGACCCAGCTGTCAGCCTCTCCACGTATAGTACTCTTCCGATGGAAGTCGGTCGTTTACCACATTGACCATGCCGCGCCAAGAGCACCAAGGCGGTGGACGACGGCGAGGCCTAGTGTGGGGACCCCGACTTAGAAGTCGAGATCACCGAATGCACGTGTACAGTGATCCCAGAGATCAATGCTCATTGAACACACATAAGCTGAATAACGAGAGTCTTACATCCATACATATCGTCTTACACAAATTAAGGCCATTATGGCCAAGTCTTACATAGATAAAGCCTCACGGGCTGAATAGCAAATAACTCAAATAGCGGAAGTCTTCGATAATAGGTAGAACCCATGCCATCTGCCTTAACCCTACAGGCATTCTGACTGGAATAGCGTCCTAGTTCGCATGTTCGTCTCCAAAGAATTCTTCACCATATTCCTGTTCCTCCACGCCTGGCCAATTAAATAACCAGTGGCAAGCCAATGAGTACTTTGAATGTACTCGCAAGCAACCCATGATGTGGTTCAAAGTAACAGTGCATTTGAACAATAATGAACAATCTAGCAAAGGGCTAGAATAAATATTCTACCATCAAGTTTATGCATCAATAATCTCGCGTAACCTCGAAGACAGGTTACCGATATCAACATGAATATGATTCAACTCATCGAGTCAAGTCACCACCTTGACTCATCACACACATACTGTCACCAATGAAGTAAAATTCTGGACATAGTTTAAGTAGCACCACCCAACTATCCATGACCGTGGACATGGCTATTCGAATAGTTTTACACTCTACAGAGGTTGCACACTTTACCCACAAGATCCGGGAAGCTTTCGTGTCATCCACGATCCCGCAGTACCTCAAGTACTCGGGGGAAGCACCCGGTCATTATCTTTCCTTAGACGACACTAACATAGAGTCCACTTGTTGGTACACAGCCCTCGAGTACAAACAATAGATCACGGGACTTGCCCTAATTTCAATGTCACGCGTACCCGAAGGGACCAACGGTGTGGCCGGTGCCCTGTAAAAACAGTCATGGCCGCCTATCCAAGCACGACCCCGTCCCGGGAAAGACCTCAAGTCTTCCCGTCACTAGTAATGCGGGCACCATGCTAGTATCGACCTAAGTAATCAATAAAGCCCCGTCCCATAAGGGGTAGTGTGGTTGCACAAGTTTTGTTGGGACGGTAGTCACACATAAATCTAATCCATTATTTCACCCATGCACAAGATTTACCGGCACATCACTTCTTCCACAAGTGATGACCTAACTCAACATCACCCTCGGGCATTAGGGGCACCCGATGGGTTCATGCAAAGATTTCAACCACGAAGGTTCATATCACACATGCATCACTAAGCATCATTACTAGCTATTAGCATGTCATCTAGCACATAGCAAGATCAAGATCATGGCATGCATCATGTGGTGGTTGAACTAGGTCACCATTGTAATGCTATCATCATGCATCGGAAACAAACGGGTTCCGAAGAACAAGTGTATCATGGTCAAAGGGCTGCTTGCCTGGATTGGCTTGGTCTTCAAAGTCTTCAAATCCTTCTCCTTCTCCTTCTTCAGCAACTTCGTCAAATACGGTATCTATACGTCGCATAATAACAACGAAAAAATAAGACCACAAATAAAACAGAAAAATCAAAGTGCTCAGAAAAATGTCAACTTATTTTTGTTAAATACTAGAGGGATTTCTAAGATGGGGAAAATTCTTAGTTAGAGTTTTGGAGCTACAGAATGGAATCTAGGGATTTTTGAACAGGAGTTTTATTGCTCAAATTTGAATTTAAATTTGGACAGAACAGAAAAGTTTCATAGATATGTGTGAAAGTTACACCATTAAATAGGTTGGAATATTACAAGAATTTAGGAGTTGGAATTATTTCATTTGGACCAATATTCTTTTCTGTAAAAATGTTTGAATTAATAACAGAAAAGAAAAGGAGAAAACGCCATGTGCAACTGGGCCAGAGGGGCCACAGTGCACGGCCCAGGGCATCCAGCCCGGCCGCTCGGGTGCCAGCGCGCGCACGTCAGGTTTTCAAACCTAACGGGCGGGGCCCGGCGGTCAGTGGCTGTGAGGAGGGGGGAGAGGTGAGGATGACAGGCGGGGCCCGCCTGTCATCTCCAACCTCACGGCCACGTCGACGGCGAGCTCACCGGCGGCGATTCCAGCCATGGCGACGGCAACGGAGGGCAGGGTCGGGTTCAGCGTCGAGTGGCGGATGTAGTGGTGGTGGTGCGACACGCCGGGGAGGTCGGGTTCGCCGGTGGCGAGGTGGGACGGCGGAGGAGCTTCGGGAGGTCGTCGCTCCGGCAGATTCCAACTGCCACAGAGAGGGGAAAGCGAGGGGAAAGAGTTAGTGGTGCACGGCGGTTCTAGATCGGGCAAAAGGAGGGGCAGAAGAGGCCCGTACTGCGAGATCACTGGCGGCCCGACGCGGCGGAGCTCCGGTCGATACCGAGCACGGAAGCTCTTCGGGGATGAACTAGTGGTGCTGGGGGACTGAGGAGGATGTGGAGAAGCTGCTGGTGCTGTTGGAGAGGCTCGGGGGGGTCCTATATATAGGGGAACGGCGGAGCCCCGTCGTCCAGTACGCCGGCGAACTCCTGCTCGACGCTACAGCGCACGGGAGGTGATGGGAGTGAGTCCACGGCGTTGTTGGACGAGCTCTACGTCCATATGAGGTGAGAGGAGGAGCGGGGAACCTTCCAGGCCGTGCGCGCGTGTGAGCCCGAGGAGTGGGCGTCGCGGGCGGCCGGTGCGCGTGCGGCGACGGCCACTGGAGGGCGCAGGAGGAGGGGGGACAGCGCCGGGGTGGTCGCGGACGTCGAGGCGCGTTGAGAGGCGCGAGGGGGAGTCCCGAGGCTGTCGGGGGCACCTGATTGGGCGAAGCTACAGTGCGGTGGCGCACTGTAGCGTGCTCCAGAGCGCCCGAATGGCTGGCACATTCGTGCCCTCGCCGCTCTGGTCATGTCCAACGTGCCCAAGGTTGTCTGGAAGGTCAAGGGAGGAGTAAAGAAATGGCCTGTGGCCTCGGATGCTCTGGAGATGCTGTGAGAGAGAGAGGAAGCTGGTAACTTGGTAGGAAATGGCTGTCCAACAGGGTAAACTAGGGTTCTTACCCCTCAATCATGGAGTTGGGGTCCTTGGGAAGTTACTGGAGGTAGCCAGTAACTGGTTGAACATGTGGTAGAAAGTTGAGGCCAAGGTAAAAGGTGAAAGTGATCAAGAAGAGGGTTTTAGTAAAAAGCCAGAAGGTGTTTGATCAGTGTTTGGTCAAGAAAATGATCTCCACTTGCCATGAAACTTAACAGGATTGAATGACATGTGAAAATAGGGTGCTTCACCAAATTTGGGCTCATTTGAAGAAACTAGCCAATGTAACTTTGGTGAACCCTAGAAATCAACAGAAATAGCTTCATCTTGTTTGAGTCAAGCTAATCATCTCCCCTTTATGCACCACTTGGTGTAGCATCATCATTTGGGGTTATGATCATGCCCACAAAGTTTGAAGCTCCAGGTAAAAAGTTGGTAATGTAAAGTTGTTCAAATTTACATTTGAACAGAAAGGGTTTTGGGGTGTTCTGATCAAGTTGCTCTATTCCAAATCTTGTGCCATTTGGTCTGGATGCCTTATTAGGCATTTCTAGCATGTGCACCAAGTTTGAGAGCATTTGAACAAGTTTGGCAATGTAGAGTTGCTCAAACTTCAAATATGGACAGAATGGTTATGAAGGGTTTTGATGATGTTTTCTTGCTTCCCAAGGCATGGGACTTGGCAAGATCATCAAATATGTAATATGTGACATGATAGAATTTCCCTGGAATTTTTGGAGAATATTTCCTTTGTAAATATTTCAAAAGCTTAAAATATACAGAAAGGGTTTTAGAGGGATTAGCCCATTATTTTGAACATGACCAAGTGTTGAAACTCTTATATATGGACAATATATGTCCTCTGAGTCTCCCTGAATTTTGGCAAATATTTTTGAAATACTTAAATAATTTTCCCCTATTAAAGACCATTTCTGGCCTTAAGAAAAAGCTTTTAAATAAAATAGGAAAATAAATTTTAAAATTACACTTTTGTGGTTTCTGGGAGTCCTATGACTACTAGGTTTCAAATATACTTTTTGGAATAATTTTCTCACCCTAAATCAAGTACTTGCAGTGCAAATCTCAATTCAGCGGTTTTTGGAAAACTAAATTTATAAAATACATTTTGGCCAAATTAATTTTGTAAGAAAATACTATACTGCTATATAACACTTGGCATGATCATTGGGCAGAAGTTTTGGGTATGGAGTTGAATTCTACAAGAGGGAATAGTTGACTTTAATGAGCACATGAAGAAGCACATGAAGAAAAACTAAATTCCAAATAAAAGTCAAATGATGCCAAAAAAATTTGCTGGTCCAAATTTTCATGCTTCATTGATGCAAATAACATGTTACAAAATGCAGGGTGTGACACCTAGGAAGGGGACAAAGCGGAGTCGGGGAAGACGCGGCTGTGGATGCCCACGCGGAGAGGAGTACGGGGGTTCACTAGCTCGGCTGCGGTGTGAGGTTGTCATCGCCGCAGTATAACAGGGGGTGTGGGTGAGTATAGGGATGCCCTGGCCAGCGGTGGGAGTAGTAGGCGGCGGTGAGACCTCCGCGGTATCACAGCCAGCCATGGGAGGCAGGAGCACGCGACACAACCGACGCTGGTTTGGGCAGCTGGAGCAAGAAGACCAGAGGTTGAAGAAGCACTACTATCGTTGGATGAACATCGTACGGTAACTGGAGCTAGAATCGTTCATATTAACTAAGTTGACAAAGCCCTCCATCCCCATCAACTTGGTAGGCCCACAAGTCAGCCTCCCATAATGCTGGGTTCCAGCTAGCAGGGGGAGTATTCGTTTTTTTGTGCGTAATAAGGAGGCACTTCCTTGTGTGCGAAGATAGCTGGTGGGTCCGACCTGTCAATGGGGGGCACGTTTTTATGCCAAATACAGAGGCCCTTCTGGTGGGTCCCAGATGTCAGGTGGAGGAATCAAAGACTTGAGAAGGCGTACAGAACATGCTAGTGTATGAGTAAAGAGACGTTGATGAGTTTTAGAAAATAGAGAGACGTGCTCCTGTAGCTGGTTCGAATCCAAACATAGAATATGACTATATATAGTGCTATGCTACTCTGCAAGTAATGAAACTGACATATCCAACATTCGCTTCTCCTCTTCTCTACTTACTCTGCCTGGCATCAGAAGCTCTTGTCGCAGCAACCATGATCGCTGGCTGCTCGTCCAGTTGTTCTTCAGCAGGCAACAACCAAATATGCGCCAAGTCGCCACCCGTACTATCGCCTGTGGGTCTCATCACATCCCTGCCGGCACACGCACCGCAGCCGGTTGCTCATCGCAACCCGTTGCCGTTGGTGTGGTGCCACTGCTGCAAATCACGCAGAGTCATACGTCGCGTCTCAACCACAGTCCTCAACCCTGGCCGAGTCTTCTACAAATGCCCGAATCATGGGGTAATAATATGTTTAAGTGTTGTTATGCTGCTTTCAGTTGCTGATTTTTTTAATAGTTTAGTTGACGATCTTCCAATTTGATTCGTGTAGAAAAGGGAAGATTCGTGTGATTTGTATTTCTGGGAAGTTGCTGATGTGGGGGAGTGCAACTACGCTGATTATTTGGTTAGCCGAGGAATCCTAATACCAACAGGCTGGGGTGTTGGACAAGTAACTGAAGGAACGGCAGAAGAGGAAGATGCAGAGCAGAAGGTTAAAGATGCAGTTCCTCTGATCATGGACAAGCAACAGCTATTGAACGACCTTGACAGCAATGAGGAGCTAAAAGGGCTTGTGAAGATAATGGGCAAAATCGATGTGCTCTGTAGGATGATTCTCTCTTTATTTGCAGTGTATGTAGCACTCGTGATGTACTGAGTGGCTATGACATGAGCACTTTGCTGAAACTAGTAATGAATGAAACCTGTGTAGCAGGCTGGGCGTAGTGTTGTGAACATCTAATGATTTCTATTAACAGAAATCATGGGGTATCCCCTTTTTCTCATAAATAAATAAATAGCATAGGCCCTTTTGGTAATAAATAAATAAATTAGCACAAGCCCTGTCGGGTTAGCTTTGTTCTCATTCGAAGACATCGAGCAAATTGCAGTCCAACATCAAACTATGTCAACAAATTCAAGTTTCACAGTCAAATATGAGTACAACTAAACAACAATGTCATCATGTTTTAGTCGTCATACAATCACCAAACACAAATCAGCATACATAACAAGTGATGTTCTCACAGGAAAATACCAAACAACATGTTTATCAGGTTTCAGTTGTCATAGCGAACACAATTTCACATAGTAGATAAAAACGTCTTCTGACAGGCAAATACGACAAAAGCAATGTAATCATCATCCGTAGCAGCAGCGTCAACATCTTCGCCATGTGTATCAGTCTGAATTGTAATTCCCCACGGTGTCAACTTCTTCTTCGTCCTCAACGTCCTCGAACATTGACTTCGTCTTGATCAACTCTTGTATGTCCACAACACAACAGGCAATCTTTTCGCCGACGTCATTGATGTGATGGTTCTCAAAGATATTAGGAACATCTGTGTTATCTTGTACATCAGGAGCAGTGTAAGCATCATCTTGTTGTGCAACTTCATTAAACAAATTCCTCTGTTCAAACCTTTGCAATAATCTCCAGTCATCGCTACATGCAAATGTGTGTTCCAAGAAAAATATCTGTGTTGCTTGAGTTGTCAAAATAAAAGGCTCGGTGGTCTGGTACGCCGCCTTAACATTGATGGATTTGAAATAATCATCAGCTCTGGGTATTGCGATCCTCGAAAACAGATTATACCAACGACAGCACAACAGAACCACACACCGATGATCCTCGAAACTAGAGATGTACTGCAACTGAACAATGTCTGTTATGTTAGCATACATTTCAGTTGTCTCTTTGTCATAGGTATCCGTGCTCATGATGGCACTGTTTTGTGTCTTCCTGCCTTCGTCTCGTGCAAGGGTGTTGTAGCGCACATCTCCAACAACGCAAGATTCATAATGTCTTACCCGAGTATCAAGACCCATTGCTAGTGAGTAAAGGGCATCATCAACTCCCTGCCCATCCTCTCGCATCTTCTTAACCTATGGTTAGAAAATAGAGAAGTTGATCATCTTATGTAGTCAATATATTAAAAAACTAATAGTGCAATTCAAAAGCTCACATGGCTCTTGAACAATTTCGCAAATCCTGCCATAACCAGTTTTTTAATGTTTCTTGGATTTTGCGGCAGTAACTCCTTTTTGTAGATGCTGCACAACATAGTGATCGCGTAGAACATCCAAATATATAAGAATGTGCTACTAGTTTAGTATATTACGGTGTATAAGCTGCAGTACTTAGCACTTACTTGATATAAGGTAGTATCTCAGGACAGTTATTCAACACATACCAAACCATTTTGTCCAAATCTTTAGGTTTGTCATCTTGTCGACTCTTCCCTATAACTCGAATAGAATAATCGAAAACATTGAGCCCCGGATTGTCTTCATCCACCTCTTTGCTAAGCTGATCAGTTGTTTCAATGTATTTTGAGCAGAATGTCAACGTTTCTGTAGCAATGTAGGCCTCTGCAATGGAACCCTTGGGTCTAGCTATGTACCTAACATAGCCCTTAAAAGTGCCTAGCCGCCTTTCAATAGGGTACATCCAGCCATACTGTACTGGACCTCTAAGTAGTGCCTCATCAGGTAGATGAACATCCAAATGCACCATGACATCAAAGATGGCTGGAGGATATATCTTCTCAAGGTCGCATAGGATAGTTGGTATCTTGTCTCTAAGACGCTCCAAAGCATCTATCCTGATATTTTTACTGCAGGGTTCCCTGAAGATTTGTCCCAACTCTCCAACTGCTCTGTATAAGTCAGGGTGGCCCAATCCTCTAAGGATAACAGGTAAAACCCTTTGAAGTAGGACGTGGCAGTCATGACTTTTCAACCCTTGTACTTGTTTCCATCTGCACTAACTCTCCTTTCAGGGTTGGAAGCAAATCCATGTGGGAATCTCACACGTGACAGGACCTCGCAGAATTCTTTTCTTTTTACCTTGTCCAAGACGTACACAGCTGGTGCCATATCCCGTGGTTTACCTTCATCTTGCACCTGCAAATCCTATCTGATACCCAGGTGTGTCAAATCAATCCTAGATTTTAAGGTATCTTTCGTCTTGCCTTCAATATTAAGAAGTGTGTCGATAATGCTGTCACATATATTTTTCTTGATGTGCATCACATCAAGATTATGCCGCGGATCCAAATCTTTCCAATACTCCAAGGCCCACAAAGTCGACCCGCGGGTAAACAATAATCTCTCTTCTGCCCTGCCAGGCTTCCTTTTCCCGCTACCATTATCAGGATGGTTTCCTAGTGTAATATGCCTGACCTTATCTAATTCCACTTGCAACTCATCGGCGGTGAGCCTCTTTGGCGCATCACAGTTTTCATGCTTTGCATTGAACACATCTCTCCGGTATTTTCTAGGATGTGGCTTGTCCTTGGCAAGGAAATGGCGGTGTCCAATGTAACAGATCTTGCTAAGTATTGTAACCATGTGTCGTTCGCCCTGGCATAGTGCTCAAAGCCGGATAATCAGGGATGCACCAAATTATAACAGCACGCTGAAAGAAATCAGCTGGTGGGCTGCTATATAGGTCTCGAGTGAGAACACCCCTCCATAGTTGTTGAAGCTCCTCCACAAGAGGCTCCATGAACAAATCAAAATCCTTTCCAGGACTTTTTGGATCTGGGATGAGCAAGGCCATCATGTAGTATGATTCTTTGGTGCAGACATTTGGAGGCATGTTGCAAGGGATAACAAGCATTGGCCAAATGCTATATGTGGCGCTCTGGTGGCCAAATGGGTTAAATCCATGTGAAGCTAAGCCAAGTCTAATGTTTCTCGGGTCAGCAGCAAACTTTTCGTGCTTCTGATTGAAGCTTTTCCACTCACTACCATGTGATGGATGGCTCATTACATTTTGATCTCTGTACTCCTGGTTCCTAGAATGCCACAGTACATCCTCTCTTGTTTCAGCATCATGAAACAACCTCTGCAATCTTGGTGTAACTGGAAAATGTCTCAGAACATTATGAGGAATCCTCTTCACAGCATCGCCATCTTTCCATCTTGATGATTTGCATTTCGGGCATTCACTTAAGTTGGCATAATCCTTCCGAAATAGAACAAAATTATTCTTACAAACATGGATCATATCATATCCAATTCCAACTGCACGAAGGAAATTCTTCATTTTACTATAGGTGTGTGGCAGCTCAGACGCATCTGGGAAAGCTTTGTGGAAAGCAGCCAACATCGCATCAAATGATTTGTTGGTCATCCGCTCAGATGTCTTCACTTGAAGAAAGGTGACCATAGCTGAGAATACTGACAGCTTATTTCCTGGGGGTGACAACCACGTTGCATTGTTCCAACATGCGGGCGCACCGTTTTTCTTCTGCAGGTGAAAGTTCACGGAATGCACGAGCATTTCGTAGCATTGTTTCAATGTTGGTCAAACTCACTGGCTCCGCCACCACCTCCTCCTCCTCCTCTTCCACCTGAGCATCAGGCAGATCATGTTGGTGATCTGCTGGTTCCACGTAGTCAATAAAATTGATGCTCACAGCTTCACCATGATGAACCCACCTAGTATATGTGACCGACATCCGATACGAGTGTAGATGATTTTGCACAGTTGACTGGGGTCACGTAACTGAATTCATACAACTGCTACACGGGCAGAGCACATCTGATTTCGGACCACCGTACTCAGCTCTGATAAATTTCATGAAGTTTTCAACCCCCTCGACATATGCAGCGGAGAATCTTCGAGCAGAAGTTATCCAAGTCATGTACATATGTTAGACATAAAAATTAGTTCTTCTACTAGATATTACAGGAAAAACATATATGCTTTTTTATGAAGTCTAGAAGAAAATACCTAGGTCGATGTCTAAAGCTATGGCAAGATATTTGGACGAGCAGATCTAAGTAACGAAATATATGTAAATCTAATTCGGCAAACAGATTTGAGTGCTAAATTATGGCAGGCTGTTTCAGCAGTCAATGAGGCCGAGCACACAACCACCGAACTATCAAAGGCCATCGCAGCAACAAAGATCGAGTATAAAATGGTGTAGATCTATTTCACCTAACAAATTGGCTACTAGACCATGGCAATCTACGTTACAATAAATATATGGCAGGATATTTTAGCAACTAATCAGCATTGGCATGCCATCTCAGCTAAGCAGATTGAGTGCAGAACAAGGCAAGGAAGGTTCTTAAGTGGAGCATATTGACTGTAAACTTCTTCGGCAAACAGTGAGATTAATAGCGTCTATCAGCTAACATTCAGCGCTACACTGACATGCACGGGGCCTCAGTCTAGAATACGCGTACCGTGGGAGAAGCTGACCGTCGTGTGTCTCCACACGAACGTCTCCAGCGGTGGTAGCGTTGACCGCCGTGCGCCTCCACAAGAACGTCGCCAGCGGTGGCAGTGCGGCTAGAGGACGGCAGTCTACGAGAGCGTACTGTGGGAGCGAGAGGACTGCTGTGCGTCCCCTCAACGAACCACGGTGCGGACGTATCGGCTTAGCGGGGAGGGCGGCCTTGGCGGAGCGAATGGAGTGGAGGGGGACGGGTGGAGGGGGGTTTGGGGAATATTATTGGCTAGTTGG
>LR738710.1:262591619-262642695 GCA_902687465.1 Secale cereale | reverse complement strand
GGGGGAATTTTTGGGTGGGGGGGAGGATTTTCGCGCGGTGGGCAGGGGGAGTTTGGCGCATGGTCGGTTTCTCCAAGTCCCACGTGTCAGTGAAGAGGCAAGGCGAAGCGCGTTCCGTTTGCGTGAGACGTGTGCAGGACCGAACGTGTGTGGGGTGCAATGTGACCGCGACAGGGGTGCTGTGAGTGTACCGCCTTTTTTCCTTTTAAACTAGGTGCTTCGCCCCCCTAAAAAAACTTGTTGGTTCGCGCGATTCATCGATACTACTACTAGTAATCCGGTAATCCCGACTAAAACGGCACGGCCAGGTCTTTTCCCGCGGGATATGCTGGGAGGTTGGCTTAGTTGGGTTTTTTAGGACGAGTAATGCTACACCTACATAGTCCCAGTTACGTAATTAACATAATGTGAAACATGTGAGCTATTGATTGTAGATTGGGGGGAGGGAGGGGCCCACCACCATGAAAATCAGGGGAGGAGAGAGAGAGGCAATTTACTTTAACCCTTTTGTAGGTTCCCGTAGATATGAAATGTGTGAATGTGCATTTGCAGATAAGGCCTTCCCTCGTTCATCCTTTTCTCCCACAAGATATTGATCTTCCATGCAACACACGGGCATCTTGCTAGTACTCCTACAATATATTATATTATTGTGAAAGTTCATATACATCGGCCAAGATTAATGCAAACACGGCAGATTTTCATAACATTTCGAACTTTTATAGGACAGAAAAATAAAAGAAACCCGACCCTAAACCTATTCTACGACGGCGACCGACGTCCTCCATCTGCGATCTCCATGTACGGGGGCGAGGTTCAAGACCCGTGAAGTGAAGGTGCGGTCTCCGGCAAGGAAAAGTAGAACACGGGAGATGGACCGGCCAGTTGGCACACCATGCCCTGCCGCCTCCCATGCTCTACTCATCCTCGGAGGAGTCCCCGACCTCGGCGGTGCCGGACATTGGACGGCGGCAAGTAGGACACGTGGCTGACGGTGCTTCCGTCATTGGCTGCCAGCGTGGCCACCACTTGTGCGGCGACTTGAGTGAGGGCGGTGACCTCGAGCTCCATCCCCGAAGACAAGCTCTCCCGCAAAGCGTTCGCGCTTGCGGTCATGGCGGATGTGGTGCCAGGTAGGAGGACGGTGCGCTATGGTGTGGAGGTTAGCTGGGCGTTGCCGCTTTAAGTATCGCATTCCGGTGAGGCCAAGCGTCCTGGTGCGTCATTAAGTCGCCGGAGTTGGTTCCTCGGGCACCGAGCCTCTTAACGACGGAATATGGACGGACGGCATGAATGTGGGCAGCTGGCGCCGACTGGGAATGCACCGCCTGACGGTGCGAGGGATGAGGGTTTTTGGTGTGCCAGGGTAGTCAGCTACGGTCGTGGCAACATTGGAGATGCCCTTTGCTCACATGCGATCGACGCATGTCATTGAAAATCAAGACGACCCGACAAGGTATTAGGTCCTGAGGATGCAGTTGGCCGCACTACACCACTTCGCGGACGCGTCCCGGCGCCCCGTGCATCCTCGACGAACCGGGTGTTGGGGTGTGTTTGGATTATGGCCAAAGTGCACCTTAGAAAAATGTTGGTCATGACCCAAAGATTGGTCTTTGTTTGGATGGTTTCCATTTTTTTGGCATGCCAATGAACTTTAGCCAACTCTAGTTCATTTTTCTTGCCGATGTCGGCCAAATCATGGGCAACCAAAACCTCAGCCAAAATTTTGGCTACCCAATGCTTTGATGGGGCAACCTTGGGCACAAACCAAACATACTGTTGGTCGTGCCGTAGCACTAACTCCACCCTCGGCACACTGAAACCGAACGTGTCTAGCGACGATGAGCGTGTTGCTCACCACGGTAGCCGTGTCCAGAGGCGGTGCTGGAGCTGCACCACTTTGTTGGCCCCCACGACCCACATGAACGGTTACCTGTGGCGAGGAGGTCGTGGGTCAGCTCCTCCATTGGACTAGTTAGCGCTACGTTGTCTCGACAGGTGTGCCCCACATGTGGGTTTCCCTGTTTTCCCGGCCATATTCGAGTGTCAGTGCTCCGTGTTGCGCATTAGGCCTTTCACTATGTAGGCCAAGTGAGACAACTTATTGTTTATTTGAGCCGTTCAAGTATAATCATGTGGCGTTTGCTTATTTCTCATTCCTCTCCAACCCTCTTCTCCATCGATCATGTTGCCCTCCAGTCGAGTCCATCCTCCCGCATGCCTCATTTGAATATTCCGTCGAGTATCATTCGCATGTGGGCCTAGACCATGCTTGTATTTCCAATGTTTATTTGTAATTTGTCCGACATGCATACAAACAAACGATTTGTTTGAAGTTTCACTTTGCCTCCACTACATGTCACTTCGCGTTTTAGTTTTGACATCCCATTCGGTTCATGCCCCGACACATGTTGACGAGATTGATTGATGTACAGAGATCAATTATGTGTCGTGCAAGGAGATAAAGGTTTGGTCTGTTTCTATGATAGAAATGACCCGGGGGGAGTCTATGGGGATCAGAGAGAGTATATTGTACGTTCATAAGCGAAACTAACGTATTGTACCCACCCTAGTCCTCTTTCAATCGATCTCCGGACCCCGAGATGAAATCGAGAGAGAACAAGTGGGGGCATGTGTGATACCAAAGGCGGATTCAAAATTTTGAACTGGTGATCATAGCATCCGCAAATCATATATAAAGGGTATTCAATGTTCGTTTCATTTTTGAACGTACAACATACTCCCTCCTATCCTTTCTAGTTTACATATAAGTTTTATGTGTAGTCAAAGTATCTCTACTTTGATAAAAGAAGTATCAACATTCAACAACGCCCAATCAATATTGTTAGATCCGTACGTACTCCTAGATTTGTACTCGAGATGGGTTCCAATTTGTTTTCAACCACGTGAATGTGCTTGTTCTCGCGCATGCTCTTCCTACTAGGATTTCACCACGCATAGCATGTCCAATAGTAATTTTTTTAAGCTCCCTGTCCAGTAGTACTAGTGGAGTACTGACAGCATCTTTACTAGAGTATGCAGTGCTCATAGTTGTACTCCCTCCTTCCATTTATATAGGGCCTATGTGGAGGAGAGAAATGTAAAAAAGTAAGGGGAGTGAGCTCTCATGCAAGAGCCTAGCTATATACGCATTCCTAGTTAAATACATACAATAAATATGAAGAAAGAGATGGAGACGAGTTGGAAAAAAGTACTAATACAATAGCCAACCTTATAAAAAAAAATTGCGGGAAATAGCCAACCTTATAGCCCACACTACTGTATGAGTGCATATAATAGATGATGGCTATAGATGACATGGCAGTTCCTTATAGCCATCGACTGGCTATATTATTAACCATGCTCTAATGTGTTCTTCAAAACCGCATTTGACTATTGACAAGATTAATAGTACATGAGATGTATAATGCGAAAATTATATCATTGGAAGCTCCTTTCACATACGTATCCCTGCCTTACCCTCCCTTTCGGTCACTTACTGGATTACCCCATGCTTGCTAGGCCCCACATGTCAGTTACTCAATGGGTTCGGCCATGTCAGGGGATCCTCATCCGTAGCATACTCCCTCTATTTTTATTTACTCCGCATAAAATGACGCGGCGGGGGAGGGGGAGGGACGTCAGTTTGCTCTCAACTGCGGTCCCACAAGCGAGCAAAAATGCAAGACGAAGCGCGTTCCATTCGGTGATTGACGTGGAGGGTCCAGCATGCTAGGCTGCAACGCGAACGCGACAAGAGTGATGTACAGTCAAAACCGATTGACCGGTCGTCACCGAAACCACTATTCACACCAGAACCTTCGATGCTCGGCCTATGCCAGCCACTGCCCTAAAACCACACCTAATCTCCAGCCCCTTCCCCCACCTTTCGATCCCCTAGCCCGCATCAAGCGTCCGCTGGAAAGCCATTGTGCGCCGCAAGATCACGCACTACAAGATGCTGACGCCAGAGTGCCGCGCAGAAATCGCGGCGGCGGTTGGCGCCAGAGACCTCCGTTCCCAAGCTTGCTTTGTGGTGGGCCAATCCCGGAATTCTCTGGAGCCAAGCTACAAGGAGGAGGAAGCCGATCGAATGTTCATGGCGGAGGTCGCGGCGCAGAAGGCCCCCGATGGGTATGAGACGATGGACGTCGACTTCGTGCCGGCGTCCGAGTCCCCCATGGTGCAGGCGGACCAGCGGTTCAACCTAGCGATACTAAAGGAGGACCGGGAGGCAGAGGCTCCACTCGACACGGAGCGCGCGCATGCCACTGCCATCGTGGCTCTCCTGCAGGAGGAACCGGATGTCGTGGATGTGAACCGGGCGGCAGAGGCTCAACTTGAGGCGGAGCGCGCGGATGCCGCTGCCATCGAGGTCCTCCTGCACGCGGAATCGGACGTCCTGGACTTGAACCGGGCAGCAGAGGCTCAACTCGACGCGGAGCGTGCGGATGCCGCTATCATCGAGGCCCTCCTGCAGGCGGAACTGGACATCCTGGAGTTGAACTAGGCGGCGGAGGCTTGACTCGATCCGGAGCGCGCGGATGCCGCTGCCATCGAGGCCCTCCTGTAGGCGAAACCGGACGTCTTCGACTTGAACCGGGTGGTGCTCTCGTCCGTGCAGAGCGCCCGCAAGCTCCGCATGAACGAGTAGCTGGAGGCCAAGGACAACCAAGGTGCGGAGACACACGTGACAGCTACGGCTGGTTCGCGTTGGCAGCCAAAGATGACGAGGCCGTCTCGCTCCGCGAGCAGTGATAGTTTTTCTTTATGTTGTTGTTTTTATGGATCTTTTGCTGTGTAAAAACATATATTGTTATGCAAGTCGCCTGACTTGGGTCAGTCTATCATTTCAGGCAGTTGGATGAATATCCTACGTCTCCTAACCCTTCTTCCTTACCTCTTCTTCCCCAACAGACCACCGCACGGGCCGTACGGATACTCCCCAACATGCGGTTGGATAAACATACTCTATGAACAAAAATTATGTGTCAGCGATAGGATGGCTGATTTTGGTTTGTTCACATGTGACAACACGTGTCAGTGAGGGTGCGTTCCCTTGGTTGGGTTTGCGGCGTGCAGGAGCGACTGTGCATGTGTGGGTGCGGTGCGACCGCGGCATGCAGGAGCGATTGTGTGAGGATGCGGTGCGACCGCGACAGCCGTGCGCAAGTGTACCTCCTTTTCATTTTGAAAACTTTAGGCAAGCTTGGCAAAAATGTGTAGCGAAGAATGGCAATGCAAGGCCTAGACCCAAACAGGATAAGTACGTAGTACTACATACTAGGAGTACTAGTGCTAAAAAAGAAAGGCGGGGTTTTCCTTCGCGGGATTAATCGATACAAATCCTCGTTTCACGTGTCAATTAATGCGTATTTTTTCTCCAAATCCCAAAGAGCTAACCATCTCACTCCTCATCGCTTGATTAATGTAGCGCCATGTAAACCAACCTTCTCACTTCTGTATGCATGCAGGGGTTATTAATGTCCTTGGTTGCTAGTACGAGGCAAACCCCGTCAATTTTGCCTCAATTAGTGTTAGTGGCCTTTTGCAAATTGTAATTTTGATATACTGGCCTTGTGTACAAAAAAATGGAGGTATTAACTATATTTGACTTCCTTCCCCATTGCGGTGACATCAACGATATCTCGAACGTTGTGGTTTGGTGAAGTGCGTTCGACGGAGAACACCATTGAGGGAGACCACGGTAAGTCATTCGCAAGTGCTGCCTGCCAGCCGAGACAACCGCCATATTTGCATCCAGGAAGTACGTTGAGCCAAAGGACGCATAAATGTACTAGTACTACTCGTACACAATAGCGTCGTTCGTCCAGCTTAGTCCGGTGAGATGGTTTCTCCAAGAAGACAATGGAGAAGCGGAGTCGGCGAAGAGTGAAATGATGGTTGCTTCGTTCGTGCTTTGTGATTTGACGCCTCACTTCTTTGTGATTTGTGATAGAAGGGACAGAGGAGTAGACTCTATCCTCTATACTGTACATGCGTCCAAGCACGAGATAAAGAGGAGAGACGTTGCATTTTTCTATTCCTTCAATCAATCAATCAGGTAGCTTCGGTTCCATCCTTTTGGCTTTGGCAACACCGTCCACAATGGTTCCCATGATGCCAAAAGCTATTTTCACATTTGGCTACACAGTGTGGATGCCCTTAACCGTACCACTTGGTCTTGCTCCTGTGTGCTATCTATACAAATCTCAATTATATTGATCTAAAAAATTATAGAATCAAGATTAGTAAAAAGGAGGTGATTTTGCCACGCGGATGGCGGGGATGTTTCTTATTTTTAGATGATGTTGTCCTGTCGGTTTGCTAACATGCGGTCCCACGTGTCAGTGCTTCACCAAGTCGATCCGTTTCCCACATGAGATAGAACAACGGCAGAAGCAACACGTGGTTAACTTGAAGAAGATGAGGGAGAAACGGATTCAGCAACGAGTCAAATGATGGCTGCTTCGTCCCTCCAACTTCTTTTTTTAGCATTATTACTTCGTCCCTCCAACTTAACTGTGGGAAAGGTGCAACTTTGTGATTTGACGCCTCATTGCTCATTACTACGCCGGCGCCATGACTGGGTGCTTCACCCCGGCTGCTCTGCACTGTATGCCGATATGGCACGTGGACCTGGTAGCTTGATGGCCCACATGTCGGCGAAAGGGACTAGAAGATTTATGACAGCGAGCGCTCCACTCTTACGACGGAGCAGTACACGACATGATGGTCTAGTGAACTGTCACTTGTAATGTTTACAATACTATAGTTTTACTGTTTCGCACGATCCATCGATACAAACCCGATTAACAAGAAAGGGCGGGATTTTTCCCGCGCGGTATATGATACTGGCCATACATTTCAAAGGCAATTTTAATGTATGCAAACCGAATAATTAAGTAACAATATGATATCTAGTAAAACTAAAAGTACATATGATTATTGTGTTAGAGTGTAGTAGTAGTGCTGTATTGCATAGTTGTTAGATGTAACATGCGAGAACGTGTAGAGATGTAGTTTTGGAGGGCCTACAGAGAGAAACGCATAATACGTTCACCGAACTTCAAAATAAGCTGGTTACGGTCACTATATACATTTTGCGGTGATTATACGGTCACTTGCTCATGGTTCAGCATCGGATTGCACTCTGTTGACCGGCCAAATAGTCTGCGTGGCACTATGTTGACTATTTAAATTGACCACGTTCCTAGTGGGTCCCACATGTCAGTTCGGATAGGGAAAAGGTCCGATAAACACAAATTTACGCACGCATGACAAGACTCCACCCTGTGCGCGGGAATCACCAGGTTGTGTATGTGTCTGTCAGGGCCTGATGTGTGCGCGTGCACGTGTACATTGAGCACTTGAGCGTGAGAGTGTGTGTTGGTCGTGTGGTGTACTGGTGTGTGCATGCATGCATGCGTGTGTGCGTGTGAGTGTTGCGTGCGTGCGTGGCTACATGTGTACGTGTGAGTGTTGCGTGCGTGCGTGGGTGCATGTGTTCGTGTGAGTGTTGCGTGCATGCAGTTCGTGTGCATGCATGCGTGTGTGTATAATCACCACACCAGATCCTGTGTGTTAAAGTAGACGGCTCAGCATACCAATACAAGGCCACCTTGTCCGCTATGCCCACGGTCATGACTTCGAACCACCGTCCAATATTTTTTTGTCGTTTGTTTTCATTCTAACTAGCAAGATGCCCATGCGTTGCATGTAACATCAAGCTGCATTTGTATGACTAGTTTATCTTGTGAGAGAAAAGGATGAACGAGGGAAGGCCTTATTTGCAAATGTGGAGAGGTGTGTTGGTACCTTTTTGCAAAATTTTCATAGTTTCTTTCCTATCCGTCAGATATAAATCGGACGGCCTATATTGCAGGATGGCTGGCACACCATCATCACCAACACTGTTTTTTATAAGAGTGTATTTTATCCCTACTCTTATAAAAAGCATAGTCGGTGATGATCGTGTGCCTGCCATCCTGCAATATAGGCCGTCCGATCTATATCTGACGGATAGGAAGGAAACTATGGCAATTTTGCAAAAAGATACCCACACCCCTCTCCACACTTGCAAATAAGGCCTTCCGTTGTTCATCCTTTTCTCCCACAAGATAAACTACTCATACAAATGCATCTTGATGTTTCGTGCAATGCATGGGCATCTTGCTAGTATTTTATAAGAGTGTAGATGTAGACTAGATACAAGCCGACAGGTGGGCCCGATGGTAGTGATATAATGTGATGCAACACTAGAGGTGCCACGTGGAGCATTTAACTGGTCAACTAGTCGTGTCTTGAGCAAATACAGATTTGTATGGTGAGCCCGTGACTGTATAATAACCACAAAATGTAAATGGTGACCGTAGTGAGTGGATTCTAAAGTCCAATGTACATATCGTGCTTTCGCTTCAAATACAATGATCGTCACTGTATATATATCGTGAGAGAAAGATGAAACATGTGTGAATGTGCTGGGGGCTTTCTTTTAGAGGACCTGGAGATAGTTTGTGTGCATACGTGAAAGGGGCGTAGAGGGGGGTATGCGATGGAGAGAGAGATGCTCTTTGTTTCTCTTTATTATGACTAACTTTATATATAGTATAAAAATATACAAATTCATAGTGCGGAATAAATATCATTGTGGGCACCATGCAATGCAAGCGTTCATACTCCTCCATATAACTTTGTAATGTTGTATATATGTAGAAATTCTATAAATATTTTTGGCCACACTTCATTCAAAAGGAATGTTGTATGCGAAATAAACGTGAAAAGAGGGCTTTTTAGATCAATGGGGTACGTGATGTAACATGTGTGAATGTGTAGTTGATGCATTTGGTAGGGCCTAGAGAGGTATGTGTGTGTATTATGTATTCGAGAGAGGCATGGATAGAGGGGCCAACAGGGGGGCGTGGGAGAGATAGCACGAGAAATGAGAGTGGTCTAGAGAGAGAGAGAGAGACGAATATGACGTCACAATGAGAGATTCCCTTGAGTGTGTATATGCAAGGGGGAGTGGATAGAGGCACGAGGAGAATATATTTTTTGTGTGTGGTGTCTTTGTTGGTATGTGTGGGTGTGAGAAGATAACAAGACGTGGGGGCAGAGGGTGTGTCACCACGAGAGGTCCGATTGGTCGAGGTGAGGCTCTTCGTTTGGTTCCGTCCTGCACCACATTGTTCGGCTCGTGACGCATTTAGGGAGACCCATGGATGACTAGTCGTACAAGACAAAGATAGCATAATTGTGAAGGACTCTATGTCCACTGACAAAGCCGGCTAAGATTTGTAACCCTAGGTTCTCGGACTAAGGTAACCCCTTTATCTTTGATATTACTATTCATCCAACCTATCTTTAAGGGGCATCCTACAGAATGCTCTGCTAGAATCATAATCGTCGATTAGAAAGAGAGGCGTGAGACAATGAGTGAGAGACATGCCTAAATATAATGTGCGTACAGGAGACACGTAGGCAGGTCTATGTATATAGAAAGGGTCGATGGGGATTGTGCGTGTGTATGCTTGCGAGAGGGCGAGTGCTTGTGATAAAGGTTAGTGAAAACAGTCGTAAATGGTTACGGGAGGGAGGGAGGGTTATATCAAGAGCACGTGTGCGAGAAAGACACCTCGGGAGAGAGTGTGTGAGTATGTGTGAGAGACCACCGATGGAGAGTGAAACTACACGTACAAGACTGCTGTACACATTGATTAAAGATATAAAGTGTATCCAAATATTAGGATGGGATCATGATATTTGCAATTCGCGTAAGGAACTATCATTGATCCAACAGACATCTAGATTCTATCAAATTTGAGCATGTCTATGTTATTATTCGACACAATTGATCCACACAGTTAGTATTTTGAACTCGAGACAATGCATCGCTTTAGCAATCGAATATAAACGTGAGTATAGTTCATGTTGTGTGTGTAAAGCACATTATACATACGGAAGTTACACAATGAACATTATAAATAGCTACCTATGAACTAGCATACATTTGAATTCAACTTAAGGTGGTTTAAAAAATCGAATTCAACATGAAGTCCATTCAATTATTTGAATTTGATATCATGGCATTTGTAAATCATACCTAAATTATGGGGGCACCAATCTTTGCTCTGATTTTGTACATAATAGCATATGTATTCATGTACAAAATAGATTCTAATTTAGCTCCTCCATTCCAAAATAATCAGAGTTATAGGATTTTCAAGAGTCAAAATTTGAAAAAGAAGCGGATAATTTAATGAGGTTTTCAAACATACAAGGTCAAGTTTAACGTTGTCTATTTAGGTCAATCCTCAAAGCTCAAGAGTACTCTAAACATGAATACTTGTGTTTCAAAATTTTGAACGAAGTGCCAAAAGAGCCTCTACTCGCCCGAAACCGCGTGAGACCAATGTTTGGTAGTACAAGGAAATTACTTTTCTAATAACTCCGACCCGTGAAACCTACCGGCCCGACGTCCAAAGGTCTAAACCAGGGTAGGTTTGTAGCTTCATCTAGACGCCACGCAACCGCCTCCGAAAAATATTCATACACAATGGCCGCCTGAGCACACATGCGCGCGGCCGAAATTGCTCCCGCCCACTATTTAGGACACCTGAGATTACCATCCTACCCCCGACCCGTAGTAGGTCCGAAATTTAAGAGGGGGCAAAGTTTGTACTTTCCCCAAATTTCAAACAAGCACGTCCCATCTTCTGCTCAAAAATGCCAAAAACAAGTGTGTCCCAGACCGAAACATGGTTCTCCCCCTCCCCCTGCCCACCCGTCTGATTCCCCATTTGTACTCCGTGGGCGCGAAAACTACCTCTCCACCAGCCGCGAAACCCCGGCGTCCTCCGTCCGCCACCCCATTCCACCCATCAACCGCCGCCCTCCTCCATCACGCCAGAGCCGATACCCCGACGTCGTCGTCCACCGCAACTTCAACCGCAACACCCTCCATGGCTAGTAGTTGAAGTCGAGGCCGAGCTTTCCGTACCTGAGGTAGTTCAACCACGCCATCCCGCGCCTCACCGCTGCCACTCCAACTTCGCCACCCTCCACCTCACCGGAGTAGTTCCTGCTACGCCGTCCTTCGCCGCCTCGGATCTGCTTCCCCTCCGCCGACATACGGCCACGGCAACACAATCAACAATTTGGCCATGGGTTCGTCCAAGCCTGCACCCTCCTCCAGAACATCGGTTTCCCCGGCAGAAAGAAGAAGCTCGGCGTGACATGTGGAGGCGACCACACTGGCAACCGAAAATGGTATTCCTCTTCCCTTATTCGTGCAAATCTTATGTGTCTGCTTGCACGGTATTCATCCCACAGAAGACACTAGTTGACCGCTTCTTCTTGATACTAGATGTTCATAGTAACTCGCGATGCACAAGGTTTCTCCTCATATACTATTCCACCTTAGCTAGAGGTCCGTCGCCCCCCTGAATTTCAATTCCTGGTCAGTTGATTCCCAATTAACGGAAGCATTCCCCGGTGTAACAGGCGCTAGTACGCCTATTACGTCGGGGAAGCAGCGCCTCGGTGTTTATCTTAGGGGCATGTGGGGCCTAGAGCTACTGGCGCCCGATCTGGAGGTCGACCGGGATTAAATGGATGGCCTGGGGGTGCTGCCAAGCCCGGCGGTGGTCTGAGGTCGACGGGAGGGCGGGGCGGTGGACGCAAGGGTCTGGGCCGGTGGTCGCTGACGGTTCGAGAAAGATTGTCAACAGTGACTGGCGGGAGGTAGACGAATGTCATCTGCCCGTTCCTTATAGATCGGATGGTTCATTAAAGAAATTGACTGACCTATTTATTTTCAGTCGACTGTTATCATGATATGACCGCATGTGGTGGTGTGCTGGAGGAGTACCTGCATTTCCTGTGCTCATATATTACAAAATCATACGGAGTAGAATCTAATTTTGTTTGCCATGCAATGTTGTAGAGCTATCATATGTCTCCTGTGATTTATTTTTCAGGCACCTGCTATCTTCTACTTTTACAGTGCACTAGTTCTGCACACACTTCACCCATACTCTCACTATTGTGTTTTTATGCAAGGGTATTTCAGACTCTGCTGCTATGAGAGAAGCAAAAAAGAAAAGAGAGAAGTCGCTCCAGCATCGTATGCGGATAGGCCAGACATGTTTAAGCCTTATAATAGGTGCAGTGTCAATAGATGGAGACGGTAAACGTAGCTCTGAAGTTGATGACCTTGCTCGCAATGAACCAACATCTCAGGTGCTTGCTTTAACTTCGCGGTGTCATATGTGGTTGCATGTTCCATATGGTGTCTAGCTTGTATTTGAAAGGCCGAAGTCGGTCTTTATTAAGATAAGGAAATATTTTTTTTACATGAACCACCATCCCGTGAGCTGAGCCAGTGGCAAGCCCAGCAAAGAGAGGCATCACCTGGAAGCCAACTAAAAAGCCGCGATGGTGGCGAAGCAGCCTGCGTCCCACCAGGCTCTCAGGTCCTAGATGATCATGCTCACCACTCCACCCGGATGTCTAGCTTGTATTGCTTCCAATTTGGTTAAATTGCATCTGTTAGCTTACACATTATACCTTTGAATATGACATGCCTTTCTGTTTCTGGTACATACTAGTACATCTGTGTATTAACCATGTTCTTACATCAAACTAATTTTCTTGTGTATCCCTCATCAATCACTTATGATGAGGCAGTCAGGCAAGTCGATTACTCCTCATTTAAAGAATGCAGCGTTAGCCTCCCGACATGATTCTCAAGAAACATCAAGTCTAGATGAAGATAGTGAACGTAGCTCTGTAGTTGATTACCGCATTTCCCCTACACTAGCATCACATGTGCTTGCTCTAACTTGGCAGCGTGATATGTGGTTGCATGTTGCATATGTCTAGATTGTAATTTTTCCAATCTGGTTAAATTGCATGTGCTATTCTACTTAGCTTATACATTATACCTGTTAATGTGACATGCCTTCCTGTATTTAGTACATAGTACAAATGTCTATTAAGCATGTCCTCATGTAAAACTATTGTTTTTTAGTATCCCGCATAAATCAATTTGACGAGACACCTTCAGTACATGCAGTGTGATATTAGTTGCATCTTTGATATGATTTATAGCATGGGTTGCTTCTAATTTGTTGAAATGCCATTTATGATGGGACACTTTTAACTTGGCAGAGTCATATTGGTTGCATCTTTCACATGGTGCCTAGCTTGCATTGCTTCTTATTTGGTGAAATGGTTGCTGCTTAGTTTACACAAACAATTGTGAATATGCCATGCCATCTTGTTTTTCGTATTATTCCATCCTGAATCATGTGTTTGCCTTACATCAAAGTAGTGATTGTCAGTATCATGCACGAATGAGTTCTGAAGAGTGAATTTTATTGCTTTTTCTTGTCGGTTTTACTTGACAATTCAAAATCAATAAAGCGGAAGGAAGTTAGCAAGGCAGCGCATGAAGGTGCTCCTTCCAAATGGAGGGCCTCTACAGATTCTACTCCTCCACCCCCCCCCCCCAAGATGATTTCCAAGACAACACATGCATAGACACTCAACGTAGTTGTGTTGGTGATGAGTACGTCTCCCCTAGTCCACCATCACAGGTGCTCCCTCTAACTAGGCACTGTTATATGTGGTTGCATGTTATGTATGATGTCTAGCTTGTATAGCTTCTAATTTTGTTGAATTTCATCAGCTTACTTTACACATTATACTTGTGACTAAGACACGTGTTCCTGTTTCTAGAACATACACTATCTGTCTATCACACCATGTTCTTACATCAAAGTACATTTGTTCTGAAGAACTAAATTGATATTCGTTTTTCTTGTCGGCTTGACTTAACATGGCACAGAGCAAGAGGAAGCAAGACAGAACGACAAGGAAACAGAAGCAGAACAATCCTGCAGATTCTGCTGGTACTGATGGTGCAATAGAAGGTCAAAGTCCAGCGGAAAATTGTACCGACACGGTATCTCGTGCTACATGAGCTGCAGAACAAGACAAACAGAAACAGATAGCTGCCACCAAACAAGCAGAGACAACCCTAGTTGTTGCAACACCTTCCAAAGTACCACCAGCTGCACGATTTACTCGTTGGTCAACTCAGCTAGAAGCATGTTCCCAAGCTCCCTTGCCACCTGACACTACTTCCGAAGCACTCTTGACACAAGATGAGTTGGCAAGATCAGATGAACTTTGTGAGCTTCAACAGCAAGAAGGTAGTTGCTGGAGTCAAGTTACAGTTGCATGCTTCTTTATATGTAGTCTCATAGTCTGATGTACACTAACACATCCTATGTTTGTTGTTGGACTAGCACCTAGGCGCAAGAGGAAACAAACATCAGGGATAATGCTCGATAGGGTAACTAAATCTAGAGGAGGAAGAATGGAGATCTGTTTTGAGGCAGGTTTAAAACGGCCACGTGATTTTATAGAGTCTGCCAAGTTAGTATCAGAGGCAGCGGTTGCTATTAGGTGTCATGTACGTACCCTCCCAACATGGACTCAGTACAAGAATGATAAAGACAAACCCAGTTCAACACCTTCCTTGACCATTTATCTGTAAGTATGGTTATGTATGGAAACTAGTAATATTGTCTTGCTCTGTCCAATACTTTCTAGGTTGCTGATAATGAGACTCCCATAATTTTCAACAGATGAGGTTCAAGTTGGATAGCCAAGATGATGCAACCAGACAAGCTTGCACCCATGTTTTCAAGTCTGCTCTGCAACAATATCGGTATAACTTGAGGAAAACTCACTTTGAAGGCAAGGCTAACAGTGAACTTGCCCAAACATCTCCAATGGAAGATGAAGACTGGAGAGGCCTCGTTAAACACTGGTCCGATCCGAAGTATCAGGTACATTATATATATGTGATCAGATCACATGTTGAAGTCCTATTTACGCATGTGCCACACAAATATATCTTCTTGTAGGTGAACTATTCAAAGAACAAGGCCAACCGTACGAAAGTGAAATTCCAACAGACGACAGGATCTCGTAGCTATATTGCACACTACAAGGCTCTTGTAATTAGCTGTTGTTTCACTCTTTTCGCTGTACCATATTATCAGATCTATATTGACTTTTTCCAAATGCAGAGGAAAGCCCGCAAGGACCAAAAAGTACCTGAACCAAATGCTGTGGAAATCATCAAGGACTGTCACACCAGCAAGAAGAAGGGCATTGATGGGCCTCTAACCCCTCGTTGGTTACCCCAAGTGGAAGGTGTAAGATGCAGTGTTGTGGAAGTTTTTCCCTTAGCAAAGATGCCAAGGATCGAATCCCCAGAGACTCCTAGGTTCAACAAGTAGGTGTCAACTGCTAACGACGCCGGATTAGCAATCGACGTGGACCTGCACACAGATACAAATAACTTTGCTCCCAACGAGTACAGAGAGGTTGTCAATCCCTCCGGCCTTGTAGTTCACAAAGGATTAAACACAAATGATAGTAGTGATAGATAATGTTTGCAATAGCAAATAAAAGCGAAAACTAAATAGCGGATGTGATCAATGATGGTAATATGGACCGGAGTCTCATGATGTTCACTAGTGATGTCTCTCTCCCAAAAGACGATAAAACAGCTATGTGAGGTAAACGAATTACAGCTGGGCAATTGACAGGACCACGAACGCAAACCAATGCTGACTACATTGCAAGAAAGGTTGAGGTTCAAAGCATGGGCGGTACGCCAAAGTAAGTAGACCGAAATCCATCAATATCTACTAGTAATCATCCACCTTGAGATATCTATCCAGAACATCTCGCTGGTATTAAGTTGCGAGTCCCACCCATAGTGTAAACTCAATGCAACAGACAACTGCATTAAAAGAACTTTGCGTAAAGTAAACAATCCTTGCACCCGCGGGCACAAGCACCGTTGTTTTCCCCCTTGTGGCAACAACACATCCCCTAGACTCATGTTTCTGTCACTCAAGCTAGTCATCGAGGGGCATGAACCCACAATCAAGCATAACGTTCCCTCTTGGAGTCACTACGTATTACTTGGCCAAAGCAATAAATAACAACGGAGAACATGCAAGAATTACTTATGAACATAAATATAAAAGAGGTAGATCAAATATATTACTCAATCACAATCTGAACATAATCTCATAATCCATCGGATCCCAGCAAGCTCATCATAGCAACAGCATAAGGATTACATATGTGCCTCGATCATGTAGGGCAGCTCACGAGGACTAATTAGTGAAGCACAAGAACGGGAAGAGAACATCACATAGCTACTGGTCATGGACTCATGGTCCAACGGAGACTACTCACAACTCATCCGGGAGGCGTCCATGGTGGTGGAGAGGCTCCCGATGGTGATCCTCCCCTCCGGCAGGGTGCCGGGAGGAGTTCTCCTGGTGCTCCCGATCTTGGAAGCGGCGGCGGCGGCGGAACAGAGATGAGATCGCGAAAAAGAGTTCCCATCCCGAGGGTTTCGAAGGACGCTCTAAATATATGCCGAAGGGGGGCACCAGACGGGGCTCGGGGGGCCCAGGCGCCCCCCGGCGCGGCCCAGGGGGGGCGCGCCGCCAGGGCGCCTGGAGCCCTGGTGCCCCCCCCCCCCATCTATCCTTCGGGCGCAAGGTAGGTTCTGGAACACTGATTTTTTATATAATTTTTCTGGATTTTTCCTGGCAGTTCTCGTAACGTGAAAACCTGAAATACAAAAACAGCCAAAAACAGAAACTGGCACCGGGGTGCACTGGATTAGTAGGTTAGTCCAAATATGATCAAAAGTGTATGGAAGTGTATAAATATCATACCAATATCACCCAAAAGTGGCATGGAGCAAGCAGAAATTATAGATACGTTTTGGACGTATCAACATCCCCAAGCTTAATTCCTGCTCGTCCTCGAGTAGGTAAATGATAACAAGAATAATTTATGTGGTGACATGCTATTAACCATATAGGACTTATTCATAGTCATATGACAAAAGCTTACTGTGACAATGATTCTGTAGTAATTAAGTTGCCTCATGAGAAAATCACAAATGACTGAAAGTTTTACAACATGACATTGAAGCATCAAATAGATTTGCAATGAACATGATGTGCAAATATGATAAAGTGATATCTAGCTTGGCCCCTTTAGTGAAGCAAAACATAAATGCAGGGTCACCTTCAAGGTTTAAGTGATGACTAGATACAATGATTTCAGAAATAACGATATCACAATCATGCAAAAGACAATGCTACTTTGGAACAATGCACATTACACTCAGAATGACAATCATGCTCTCAGTAGTTGGTGCTTTTAAAAGAGGGTGGATACTCAACATAAAAGTAAAAGAATGGTTATGTGCTAGAGCTTTTTATTTTGAAAACATAGAAGCAATTTTGTCAACGGTAGTAGTACTTCATATGTGTCATGCATAAGACATCCTATAAGTTGCAAGCCTCATGCATCGAATACCAATAGTGCTCGCACCTTGTCCTAATTAGCTCGGATTTCCATGGGTTATCATTGCATTACATATGTTTCAACCAAGTGTCACAAAGGGGTACCTCTATGCCACCTGTACAAAGGTCCAAGGAGATAAATCGCAATTGATTTCTCGTTTTTGATAGATCTCAACTTGAGGACATCCATACCGGGACAACATAGAAAATAGATGATGGACTCCTCTTTAATGCATAAGCATATCCTCATAAGAGACTGAGGATTAATGTCCAAGCTAAAACTTCCACCATGATGCATGGCTTTGGTTGGCGGCCCAATGTTCTTCTCTAACAATATGCATACTCATTCAACCCATGGCAAATCATCCTTACTTCAAACAAGACGAACATGCATAGCAACTCACATGATATTCAACAAAAGTGTGACAGTTGATGGCGTCCCCAGAAACATGGTTACCGCTCAGCAAGCAACTTATAAGAAATAAGATACATAGGCAACATATTCTTTACCACAATAGTATTTAAGCTACTTTTCCATGAGCTATGTATTGCAAAGTTAGTCCGCTTAGTACAGGTGGAGGTTAGCAAAAAAAACTGGGAGCGACCAACTAAGAGAGCAATGACGGTCATAATCATGCAGAGCGACAAAGCAACATTGAATCAGGCATGGTAGTTATATCGCTACTCAGAAATAAAAGATCATCAAGGCTTGACAGACTTTCTTTACAGTCTTAAATATGCGTGAGCATACGCCAAGTCAATCAAGATAAATTATCGAAGGAAGATATGACTAAACCATACCACATCATCGGCAAACAAATCAAGTTGGTACTCCAATAACACATTGGGAATCCCCCAGCTATTTGAGACTAACCATAAGAAAACCTGAACTACTAAGCGCCATTATGCACGTAGCATCTTTATCATAGACATATTAACCAATGCAACGGGAGCAAACTCTCTTAATAAGATAAGCATGATAATTAAAGAGAGTTCAAGCAACCAACTAAACACAAGCTCTTTAAAAAGATAAGCATGAATACTAAGAGCAGAGCATGATAGTAGTTATTAAAAGACAAAGAACACACACAGCAAAGATAGTCATGAAAATTCTATGTTATGTTCTAGGTAGAAGTGGAGCGTGTTTCTCTCCCACATAAAGAAAGCTGAGTTCCGACTCATTATGAAAAACTAAAAAGAAAACTAAAAGCAAGACGCTCCAAGCATAGCACTTAACACATGAAGTGATAAAAATATAGCGGAACGAAAGACGAACTGATAATGTTGATGGAGAAGGGGATGCACGGGGGCATCCCCAAGCTTAGAGGCTTGAGTCTCCTTGAATATTTCTTGGGGGTGCATGGGGGGCATCCCCAAGCTTGAGCGCTTGACACTCCTGAATCTTTTTATCATCTTCCCTCGCACACTTGAAAACTCCCTTCATACATAACTCATCATAATCTGATTAGCGAGGTTAGTACCCTTAATAAAATAATTATACCTTGCTGGAAATAAAGATATTCTTGAAGTTCTACTGTTTCTCAAGATTGCCAAAAGGTTTTTGCAAAGAAAAAGCAAGCTCTTGGTTTGCAAAATGAAGGAAAGGCAAAACAGGACAGAATCTGTGAAAAACAGAATAGCAGGTAGTAATTGATTTGTTCGGGGCACTTCTGCAACTCAAATCGAAAAACTCATAACAGACGCACGAAAGACAATTATATAGAGAACGCTGTCGAAAAAATTCAGACCAAAAAGATGATCTGGTGATTTTATACGAATTTTTCTATCCAAGGACAGAATCTATTTCCTTGACAGCACCTCACAACTTTTGAACTTTCTAGCAATCAGAGGCTATACTTGGCACAAATATAAAAAGCAAAGATACAATGATGATGCTACTGTAGTAAACAACATCAAGGCACAACAAAAGCAAAATATAAAAATTTATTCATGTGGGCTGCCTCCCAAAAGCGCTTTCTTTTATGCCTTTAAGCTAGGCATAATGCATAGAGAAATCAATAACCATCATAATAATCGGAGTTATAAATTGAGTCATATGGTTCCTCAACAAGTTCACTCTTGTTCCTTCTAGGAAAGGGGTACACACCTTTTGCCTTGCCGCGTAAGCGGATTTGTCCCTTACCTATATCGATGAAGCCTTTTACCGCTCGGAGGAAGTCCCTTCCAAGCACTATATTTCCTTGGTTTGGCTGCATGATGAAAAAATCAACCATTGCAACCCCTTTAAGGAATTTAACTGCCACATCTTTTATTCTTTCCTGGATTTCAGAAATATCTCCATTAGTGTGTTCATGATAAGATGGTAGTATATCCATGTTAAATTTTAAAGAATCATGAACAGTTTTTGGCATAGTAGAAACCATAGATCCAATATCACAATAAGCAAGGAAGTCTTGATTAGAGATGCTAATCCTAACAAGAGTCTCCTAGTCATTATCTATTTCCAAAATATCTCTCTTATTTGGTTTGGGTTTCTCTACCTTCATTAAGTCTAGAGCATCCATTCTCTTTTCAATAGTCACAAGTCTATCTATGACAGTATCAAAATTATGATCATAAACAAAGTAACTAGATAGACCATGTATAATTTCAAGAGCTCTAGCTTCATCACACTCTAGGAAATCCCCCTCGGCTATAATGTCAAGAGAGTGTTTACACCATTTAAAAAGACCCTGGTAAAAATTCCTAAGCACAATTTTTATAGGTATCCAAGGCATAATTCTCCTATGTGCATCAGAAATTCTGTCCCATGCCTTCTTCATATTTTCTCCATCCCTTTGATGGAAATCTAGAACTTCTGATTCCCTCAAAGCACCATATCCTAACATGTTTAGCTAAACAGATAGGACTACTAACAGGAAGGTAAAATAATTTTTTTTTGTAATTTTTGATAAAGGATACTAAAGCAAAAACTGAAAGGTAAACTAACAAGACTAAAAAGCAAAGGTAAAAGATAGCATGCAACTCCCCTATCCTGAAGAGTGGAGTCCCCGGCAACGGCGCCAGAAAAACTCCTTGATGGGCCTCTAACCCCTCGTTGGTTACCCCAAGTGGCAGGTGTAAGATGCAGTGTTGTGGAAGTTTTTCCCTTAGCAAAGATGCCAAGGATCGAATCCCCAGAGACTCCTAGGTTCAACAAGTAGGTGTCAACTGCTAACGATGCCGGATTAGCAATCGACGTGGACCTGCACACAGATACAAATAACTTTGCTCCCAACGAGTACAGAGAGGTTGTCAATCCCTCCGGCCTTGTAGTTCACAAAGGATTAAACACAAATGATAGTAGTGATAGATAATGTTTGCAATAGCAAATAAAAGCGAAAACTAAATAGCGGATGTGATCAATGATGGTAATATGGACCGGAGTCTCATGATGTTCACTAGTGATGTCTCTCTCCCAAAAGACGATAAAACAACTATGTGAGGTAAACGAATTACAGCTGGGCAATTGACAGGACCACGAACGCAAACCAATGCTGACTACATTGCAAGAAAGGTTGAGGTTCAAAGCATGGGCGGTACGCCAAAGTAAGTAGACCGAAATCCATCAATATCTACTACTAATCATCCACCTTGAGATATCTATCCAGAACATCTCGCTGGTATTAAGTTGCGAGTCCCACCCATAGTGTAAACTCAATGCAACAAACAACTGCATTAAAAGAACTTTGCGTAAAGTAAACAATCCTTGCACCCGCGGGCACAAGCACCGTTGTTTTCCCCCTTGTGGCAACAGCACATCCCCTAGACTCATGTTTCTGTCACTCAAGCTAGTCATTGAGGGGCATGAACCCACAATCAAGCATAACGTTCCCTCTTGGAGTCACTACGTATTACTTGGCCAAAGCAATTAATAACAACGGAGAACATGCAAGAATTACTTATGAACATAAATATAAAAGAGGTAGATCAAATATATTACTCAATCACAATCTGAACATAATCTCATAATCCATCGGATCCCAGCAAACTCATCATAGCAACAGCATAAGGATTACATATGTGCCTCGATCATGTAGGGCAGCTCACGAGGACTAATTAGTGAAGCACAAGAACGGGAGGAGAACATCACATAGCTACTGGTCATGGACTCATGGTCCAAGGGAGACTACTCACAACTCATCCGGGAGGCGTCCATGGTGGTGGAGAGGCTCCCGATGGTGATCCTCCCCTCCGGCAGGGTGCCGGGAAGAGTTCTCCTGGTGCTCCCGATCTTGGAAGCGGCGGCGGCGGCGGAACAGAGATGAGATCGCGAAAAAGAGTTCCCGTCCCGAGGGTTTCGAAGGACGCTCTAAATATATGCCGAAGGGGGGCACCAGACGGGGCTCGGGGGGCCCAGGCGCCCCCCCGGCGCGGCCCAGGGGGGGCGCGCCGCCAGGGCGCCTGGAGCCCTGGTGCCCCCCCCAGCTGTCCTTCGGGCGCAAGGTAGGTTCTGGAACGCTGATTTTTTATATAATTTTTCTGGATTTTTCCTGGCAGTTCTCGTAACGTGAAAACCTGAAATACAAAAACAGCCGAAAACAGAAACTGGCACCGGGGTGCACTGGATTAGTAGGTTAGTCCAAATATGATCAAAAGTGTATGGAAGTGTATAAATATCATAACAATATCACCCAAAAGTGGCATGGAGCAAGCAGAAATTATAGATATGTTTTGGACGTATCAGGCATGACTACACCAGTCAAAGCCGCTGTTGTAAGTCCTTAATCCTCATGCCTTTTAACTACTACTTACTCTGACTTGTGCCTTGAACTGCATGGTTTGCAGCCAATGTCTATTACTCTTTTCAATTTAATACACAATTGTCTTAGCGTATCATTGCACCTTACAAGGTTTAAAAGAGAGGAGTGATGTTCCTTTGATCTTGACCTGTAATCTAGTTCCATGCTGGACTTGCCCACACAACGTTACAATTGTCTGTTTGTCTGTTCACTGTTGTTTTGTGATATGAATGATGTCATACTATGCTTACCGTATTATAAACTTCATCTCTTTATCCTTAGCCCTCAATACAATGTGAACAAATAGACAATACATTAGCGATGGTGCATGGTCATATGTTTGGAACCTGGTTTTATTATGTACTTTGCAATAAAATACAACTATTATTTTACATGGGTTCACCAGAATAAGTTCTGTATATAGACCAAAGCTATTTTGTTTGGTTTTGCTGCCTCCTTAATATCTTCTGTTCTAGTACTACTAATGTAAAACCTCAACTTTTCAACGAGCTATGGAAAAAATGATGGAACCGCCACCTTCTAAAGGTGGCGAGGCAACTATAACCGCAATGTCAGCTCTTGCTGGAGTGGGTCAGTACCTGTCCACTAACAGTTCCAAAAGCACGTTCTTGTGTAATACTGTCTTGGTTGTTAAGGCAATCTCGTCCAAACTGCCTCATGATCAAGATATGCAAGCTCAAAACAATGTTGTATCTGCGCTCCAGACACAAGTCCATTCCCTAACAGAGACCCTTTGTGAAACAAGGAGAGACATTGTTCGATGCTGTCAAGATATGCATGGTTTTGAAACCAGACTATCAGACATTTGCTATGTTGTTCAGGAGCCTAGGAGAGCTGAAGGCAAAGGTTATGGTGCTCCATCGGACAATACAACATGAAAACGTAACAGTCAGGTCAAATGAACTGAGCTTCTGAACTTCTGGTGCTGCATTTATCTGCTAGACTATTAACTTTTGTGCCAACCTTCCTTTTGTTTTATAGTTAATTTGTTTTGGTGCGATACAAAATTTGTTCTTAACATGCAGCCACCGGCTGAAGAAAACAGCAAGCAATTTTTGTATAGTGTAGGGTGTTCCCTATATTTGCACTGGTGGCGAACATTGATGCCCACCGGCTGTAGTTAACATGGGCCTCCTACGGGCCGTAGAAACAATGGGCCTTCTAAGGGCCGTAGAAACAATGGGCCTTCTTTCTTTAAAAAAACAATGGGCCTTCTATGTGGCGTAGAAACAATGGGCCTTATACAGGCTGTATACACGATGGGCCTTCTATGGGTCGTATGATCAATGGGCCTTCTACGGGCCGTATGATCGGTTGGCCAAACATGGGCCAATAACATACCACATTATGGCCGTAAATTGGCTAGAGTTGAAATCTTCCGTTCATGGGCCGACCATAACGGGCCGTCGTTAATTGGCCGTATTTTGATGACGCTATGAAAACGGCCCAACGTACTAACGGGCCACAAACGGGCCGATTGTAACCACGGGCTGAATTTGGCCCACAAGCAGAAAATGACATTAACGGGTCGTAAGTAAACAAATGTGGAAGTGAGCCCAAGAATAAATGGGCCCCGAGAAGGCCGAAAGATAACATGGGCTGGAAATTGCCCAACGGAATAATGGGCCGTTAATGGGTATAAAGTGATACACTCTTCATTACGGGCCAGTTTTACCACGGGCCGTTAATGGGCCGAGAGTAATAAGGGCCTCATATGGGATGAAAGACGTCATGGGCCATACATGGGCCGGAAGTTAAAACAGATGGAATTATATTGGACGGCCCAGATGACGCTACTGGGCCTAATTCGGATAGGCCGTAAATGGGCCATGGGTTAGCGGGCTGTAAATGGCCTATATGCGAACATGCCGTTAACAGGCTTGCCGTGGGCCGGCCCACCACCTTTTGACCAAGTCAAACAGGCCGGCCTTTTCACATGAATGGGCCTCTGTTGGGCCGTGCCACGTGTCGACGTATCATAGGCGCTTTGGGTCCAATGAGTGGATGACATCTGTCCCAACGGTGAGCCGACACGTGTTTCCTCCACCCAATGATGATTTTACACATGGAAAATCCCCATTGGTCGGGGCTTTTAACGGATTATCGGATCCAAAACCGGACCCGATAGCTTAACGGCGTTCCGTCACGGTGGATGCCACGTGTCGGTCACCCTTGATGAAAGCACTTCTGTGACGCGCGATTTATCGTCATGGAAGTGGACACTTCGGTGATGATAATTTTGGTAATGTCACGGAACACTTCTACGATAGCACGGGTATGACTATCTTGATTCTGTCATAAAAATGTCATGGATGTACATGCATGATAGAAAACATGACCTACTGTGACAAACACGTATCATCACGGAAGTGTATTTGTTTTGTAGTGTTATGGACAGCGACAACAGTCTTAATCTGATATATTAGGACACTGTCCGCAAGTTGGGGATCGACCCGTCAAGAATCAAGCCAAGCAGCACGAACTTTAATGGAGTGATACCGGGCGTAGAAGCCTGCTGCACGGGCTCTTTAACATTGGTGGTCGTATTCGGCTCTCTTGATAACTTTTGAAGCGAAGAGTTAATCTTCGACATAGCTCCATTCCGAAGTGGCTATCACACTCTACTCGGAAGAATGGCCTTCGCCCGCTTAAATGCAGTCCCGCATTATGCTTATCTAAAGCTTAAAATGCCTAGACAACGTGGCGTCATCACGGTCAATGGAAATATGGAGCGCTCTCTCCGCATGGAGGAGGACACTGCAGCCTTAGCAGCCGAAGTCAAACATGGTCTATTCAAGCCGGACAACTTATCGGTCGTTAAAACCGCGAACACAGTTAAACGTGTCCGACACACGCCTCAGTGCGGCAGCTCAGATGAACCAAAGCTGCATTAGCAGTTAAACCACCATCGACTGCCCCATAAGGTGATAGCACATGTACCTCGCGTGCATAATTATGCCTTAAAAATCCATTGGTCGATGCTGGGGGCACACTGCATATAGTCCATAGTTCGGCTCGACCCTATTCAGACTCTAAATTTATCTTTTAAGGTTCTTTAAACGAACTAGTCTTGTTATGGCCGCACCGGATTTCTTTTTCTTTTCCAAGTTTCTTTTTTTTACAGATGGCCATCACACTCCCCCCCTTCAAGGACACATTATAGAGGAGGAAACGGCGCAGACGTGTAGTAGGGACCCGTGCTAAGGTTTCTTTTTAGATTAAGACCCTGCGTAAACCTTTTTCTCTTTCTTGTTATATACCTTTATGCATGTAAAATGTCCAAGAAGGTTATCGGCATTATCTGTAAGCTTACGGCTCACCGTACTATAAAGGGATATTAATAGAGCAGCTTGTTTTGCATTATGTTCGGAGTTTTATTCAGTCACCATAAATGTTCTCTCCCCATATCAAATTGCCACATGGGCCTTGTCAATAGGGTCTATTACCAGGGGCTGTATTCAGCCCGGTATATGTCGAAAAGATCGAACACCTATAGGGAGTGTTTGGCGTCTTGGGTGTTTGCTTTATATGCATCAGTTCCGAATCATGTCTTGGGTCAATAGTTGGGTTGCCCGGCTCCTGTGCTTACCCCTACATTCCCGATTGTTCGGCTAGGGTGTAAAGGGAGAACTACTGTGATTGTACTTCTCGCTCGTCCGGTCAAGTACCTCAGTAGAGAAAGATGAAAACTGATTGTCATGATAGGTGAGAACCTGGTCCACAATCCGGTGACTTAGTTTTATACTACGATCGATAGAGATATACCCCGTGTTATACGAAGTGTTGGTTTTTTTGCCCAGCCAGGTGCAATTGGATACCTTAAGTAAGGAATATCATATCCGCACCAAGGGCTAGTACCTAGCCCCACATGTCAAACTCCTACGACTAAGTGAAAGCAATAATGTCATAGTCTGATTGCCTGGTTCGCTCCGCATACACCTCCTATACGGACCAAGACATTGGATAAAGAGTGTATATGCATATGACCGAACACCCTAGTACTATGTACATGGGGCCTGAAGCCGACGATTGGAAACTTTCAGATTTACATAAACAGTCACACAGGAGGTAAAAGACGCTCATATTATAATAGCACAAAAGTTATATACATCGGATTCATAATCTTAAGTCTTTATAACCAAATACAATTACTCGAAGATAATATCCTTCGAGCACTAGCCTTCTACAAGGCGGGCGCCTTCGATGACGTCCTCGAAGTACTTCTCCAGCTTGCGGTGCTCCTTGCACTCGGGCGGACCAGCAGTGGCTATGTGCTCCGCCTTCATCTTCGTCCAGTGCACTTTCACACGAGCGAAGGCCATCCAAGCACCTTCTATGCAGGTTGAAAGCGTCAATGCGTCGACCCTCGGACTCGCCTCGACAAGCCGTTTCACCAATCCGAAGTAGCTACTTGGGATTGGATCGGCGGGCCATAGCCGGACTATCAAGTCCTTCATGGCCAAACCCGCCATGTTGTACAGCTCGACTAGCTGCTTCATCTGGTCGTTGAGCGGCCCCGGATGTTTTGGCGTGTAGAACTGCGACCAAAACAACTTCTCTGTGTCGTTCCCCTCCTAGGCTCGGAAGTACTGGGCAGCGTCAGCACTGCTCCTCGAAAGATCAGCAAACACGCCTGGAGAACTCCATAACCGTGTCAGCCCAAGATACTTCTGCCCTCCGAACATGCCCTATAAGAGAAAGGTCTTACCAGATGCTATCTGTCGCGCCTGCTTGATTTCCTCACAAGCGATGTGCGCCTCACCTTACGCATCCTGGGCAGTCTTCACTGTTGCAGCAAGCTCGGACGCTTGTTCCGAAGTCTTCTTTTCCAACGCCTCAAATTTGACAATGGCATCTTTGAGCTCATCATCGACTTCGGACACCCGAACTTGGTACTTCTTGCACGCGGCCTTTTCGATCTCTAGTTCGGCAACCGCTTTGTCAGCGGTCACCTTGATCGCATTTACCTCCTTCTTGGCCTGCGCGAGCTCGCCCTTCAGGGCCTCCAGCTTAGTGGCGCCAACTGTTAATACAAAATATAGTAAAAAAGTTTATATCCATACTCAAGTCACATTATTAGTCTTCTTGACATTTAAATCTGCATACCTTGCGTTTCATCTAAACGCTGGTTGACGCAGTCGAGGTCCGCGTTGGCCAGCAAAAGCTTCCGATTTAGTTCGGCAACTTCTGCATCTCGTATAGTTGCCGAAACTAGTGAAGCCTATTCAAATATAACAAAAACATACAGTTCAACTCTAGAATATGCTATACTATGGATACTTCGTCCGATTCTATTCAGAATCACACAAAGCATCAGGGGCTACTGGCTATATATCTGTATTTAAAACAAATAAAGTTCCATACGAACATTACATTGCTTACCTCAAAGCCCGTTAACAAGCTGTTGAAGGCTTCATTCAGTCCGCCCTTGACGGACTGAATATTCTTCATCACCGTACCCATCACGGTGCGGTACTCCTCCACGATGGAAGCACTTTGCAGTGCTCCCTCCATAGGATCCGACGCCTCCGGATTAACTCGGGGCGCCGTCGTATCCACCCCCGCCTGGAGGGTCCGGTCTTCGGACCCCGAAGCCGCACTAGGCTCCGAGTTAATATTCGGGAGGGCCCCGGATTGTTTGGGCCCCCCGTCTTCGGTCTCCATGGGGGTTGTTTCCCCATGTTTAGCGACGGTCGAGGTATTACCCCCGGTCGCCCCGTCACCTGCCCCACCCTCATCTCCTTGGGCCGAGGACACCCGCTGGGAGGACACTTCGGTGTCCCCGCCGAACATGGGCGAAGGAGCTTGGACCGACGGGTCACTCTCCGTCTCTTCCGCCGCTAGAGAGTTCCCCTCCTATAAGGAGGCATCAGGGTGTCCTCTGGGAAGGCTGTAGGTCAGCAGGTGAGAAATACTAAGTAAGCATAAAAAATGCTAAACGAACAAAGGTGCAGCAATTAATCCGGATAAACTTACGTTGCGGGCAGGGGTTTCTCCCTAGGCTTCACCACGAAGCTATGTTCGGATGAATCCCAACTAGCGACGAGGTTCAGCTTCCTTCGGGGTGAGGCCATGCCCGCGTCCGCGACGGCCCCCCTCTTTGTCCCCCTGCCTTTCGTGGGGGGCTCCTCCTCTTCTTCCTCTTCCTCGTCATCCTCCTCCTCTTCGGAGGAGAGGATGTTGATCTTCTCGGACTTCTCGTCCGTAGGGCGGGGGCTGTCTCCAGCCCCCTTGCTCTTCTTCTTGGGCTTCTTGACCGGCGCCTTGTACGGTGCTTGGACCAGCATCGCCATCAGTCGAGGCGATTCTAGGTCTTCGGGCAAAGGCGTCGGACACTTGATCTGGGTCGCCTTCTTCGTCCAGCCCTGTATATTACGCAAAAACTCCAATTCATGTTATCATTAAATAAGAGAAGAGATATATGTTCGCTGAAATTTTCTATTACCTCTGGGGCGGAGAGCGCGCTACTAAATCCCGCATCCTCAGTTTTTGCCGGCCACTCCTTCTGCCTCTTGAAGAGATGCTTCTAGATCTCTTTGTGCGTAAAGCCGAAGAGATGATTCAGAGGCTTATCTCGTGCCGGATCAAACTCCCATAGGGAGGAGTCCTGACTTTGGCAAGGGAGAACAAGCCGAGCCAGCATTACCTGGACCACAGACGAGTGCTGGTGCCCCTTGGAAATCATGTCGTATACACGGCTCTGGAGTGTCGTCACCTCAACTTGAGACCCCCAGTCCAGACCCTTTTTGTGCCAGGAGGTCAACCTCTCTGGAGGTCCAGATCTAAAAGCAGGTTCCGCCGCCCATTTGGCACCGCGGGTTTCGATGATATAAAACCACTCCTGCGGCCAGACCTTGTTCGTCTCTATGAATGACCCTTTTGGCCAAGTCGCATTCGAGAGCTTGCTAATCATAGCGCCCTCGCACTCCGCGTGCTACCCCATCCACCACCTTCGGCTTCACGTTGAAGGTTTTAAGCCATAGGCCTAAGTGTGGAGGTATGCGGAGGAAAGCTTCGCACACCACTATTAAAGCGGAGATGTGAAGGATTGAATTCCGGGCTAGATCATGGAAATCTAGCCCGTAGAAGAATAATAGACCCTGAACAAAGGGGTGGAGCGGAAACCCTAGCCCCCTAACAAAGTGTGAACTGAACACTACCCTCTCACCCACCTCTGGGACGGGAATCACCTGACCCTTGGCGAGAACTCGGTGCGCGATGTCGGCAACGAGATGGCCCGCGCTCCGCAGATCCTCCATGGTTTTTTCAGTGACCTTGGAGGCCTCCCACTTGCCCCTAGCACCGGATCCAGCCGCTGGTGAAGGAAGTAGTGGTTGAGGAACAAAGAACGGTGGGCGCAGGAAATGAGGATGCTGGGGCAGGGGAGATTGGAGAGCTCGAGCTTGAGGAAAGCGTGGGGCTGATGAAAGGGATTGGTGTCCTTTTATAACACCGTGAATACAGAACGTCCCCCCACTTTAGCCATAAACCTCGCCGGTTCCCAAAGCGGTTGTGCGTAATGCATGGTGTGGATGCTCACGTCATATTGATAAGGATGCCACAATAAGCGGGCACGATATCTATTCTAATAAGTCGTGTCAATGAGGATATGCCTCGAAACACGAAACTAGGACGAGATAAAACGGTTTTATATGTTAGTGGGATGGACGCGAAGCTTCACCAAAAAGTTGTCAGTAAAGACACACTATTCATTTTGTTTTTCAGAGCCTTGCCTTCGAGGCTAAGGGTTGTACTAACCTTGCAGAGCCGAACACAATACACCTTTTTGCAGAAGATATATTCGGAAGAAGGAACCCGCCTTGCAATGCCGAAGACAATACGGATGCCGGAGTCATCATCATCGTAGACAGGTTCAGGGGCTACTAAGGGAGTCCTGGACCGAGGGGTCCTCGGGTGGCCAGATAACTCTTGGTGGGCCGGACTGGTGGGCCGTGAAGATCATAGTCAATGATCGTCTCTCGTATCCGGATAGGACTCCTGTATTCGTATAATGATAGATTTTAGGTTCGGGTGTAATCTGTCCTTCCTCCGCAAGATGGTTATGTACAAACTCTAGGCCCCTCCAGTGCATATATAAACCGGAGGGTTTAGTCTGTAGAGGCTAATAGAGAAACACAAATCCTCATAGGCTAGACTTTAGGGTTTAGCCAATACGATCTCGAGGTAGATTAACTCTTGTATTCATATTCATCCATATTAATATAGCAGGAAGTAGGGTATTACCTAGATCGAGAGGGCCTGAACCTGGGTAAACATTGTGTCCCCAGCCTCTTCTTACCATCAATCCTTAGACGCATAGTTCGGGACCCGCTACATTTGCTAGTCCACCACTGAAAGAGCTCACACAACATACTCAACTATGCCAGAGCCCATAATGGCTTGTGGCTGCACACATAAGTTTCTAGGCATGAATGATATATGATCACTTTGAGCCTGGGTGGCATTCCATAGGATGATCACACGGTTCCTCCGGGATATGCTAGGACAACACTAGATTCTCCAGGTGCCCTGCAACCAATCCACCCAGTTGTGTATTAAAGTTGCCACCTTAAGCATTCCCTTAGTTCTTATTACGCTCACAACTTTCATGAAATATGACATACCAATCCACATCTATGAGCATAGCTAAGCAATAAGTACGAAGTGTATATTCCCTGGCTTGATCTCAAGTCATTGGGTTCCTACCTCATGAACAACTCAGCAATACCACATGTATCCAAGTCCTACTCATGCAAATCTTCGAGGATGGAACTAATGCAATAAAACAGGGTATTGAAAAGTATGATCAAAGTCTGAACTTGCCTTGCTGACGATCATTGAAACCTTGAGTCTTGTAGTAGCAAGCTTCGCACTCCGGAAATTGTATCGCAATCAAACAAAATCATACATAACCAATCATGCAATAGAATTGAAGAACAGATCTCGAGAAGTCTCGAAAACAAACGAATAACTCTTGCAACGGAAAACAATTTCCAACAGTACCAAAATTAAGTGAATTTGGCCTTATCAGAAAGTTTAGGTCAAGAGCTTCGATTTGCAAAAAGAATCAACTCAAACGGAGTTACGAAACTCAAGTTACGATCAAAAGAAGTACAAATACCAATCTCTTTGAATTCAAATTTGAAACTTTCAAAAACAGAATTGAGTTGGATTACTGGTTAGATGAGATTGAAATGAAGAGTTCGGCGTTGGTTTCATCTAATTTCGACTAAAGAGAAAAAAGTAACGATCGTTTGAAAGCCAGGGGCTAATCTATAAAAACTTTAATCGTGGATAGGTCCCTAGCAAAAAATAAACAGAAAAAGAAAATACTAAAAAGCGAACGTTCATTTTTCTGATCTAAACAACATTCGTTCGTTGTTTAATAAAACCTAAAAAACAGATCTAGGGTTAAAAAAACCGATCTAGGTTTAAACAACCAAAAAACTAAAAAAATTGCGGTTGGTTTTTACCTAAAGTGTAGGGGCTCTTGCGGATCGGGTCGGGACTCGGGGCGGAGCTCCGGCGGGCTGGCGGGTTGGCGGCGGCATCTCGGGCGGCGGTGGCGTCTGGCGGTCCGAGCGGCGGAGTGGCGCGGAGCGGCGGTGATGCGGCTGCGGGCAGCGGCGGCGGTGAGGCGCTAGGCGGCGGTGTGGGGCTTGAGGAGGGGTCGGGGGCTCGGCTTTCAAAGCCTCGGGGCGAGGCCCTTGCTTGGGCGAGGGGCAACAGCGGCGGCCGTGTGCGCGCCAGACTCCCGCAAGTCCGAGCCACGCACGGGAGAGAGAGGCGGCGCGGGGTTGGGCCGGCGGCTCGGCTTCGGCCCACCTAGCCCGAAGAGATTTTTTTATATAAAATATTTTTTTGAAAATACAGAAAAATACTATAAAAATATTTTTAAAAATTACAGAAAAATTCAAACATACTTAGGGCCTTATTGTTGACCTGGTGAACATTTTTCTGGGCCTAAATGCCTAAAAATAAAATAAACTTTTGAGTACTAATTAAAATAATAAAAAGAAATATTATTGAAATGAAAATCAAAGAAACTTATGTTTACCCAAAATTCAAATAATAACATTTTTTTTGAAGAAGTCATATTATCTTCTCTCATTATTTTAAAAATATTGAAAATGAAAATTGGTAAAATAATATTTGATCCAACCCCACTAGGAAAATAGTAAAATTTGTGGGTCCACTTTGGAAAACTTACAACTCTCTCACTTGGGTCCTGGATATCCTTAAAGTCTTTGGATCCATTTTCAAATAAAAATCAAATTCAAAATGCTCAAATGTTGAATGCATATGAATGATCTATGATAACTTCCAAATTGAAATTTGGGATGTTAAAGGTTTCCGCCGAACTCATCTCGGACCGACCGAGTTGTAGAAATCGGTCTCACCGATTTTGCTTAGGCCATTGCACTTGCAACTTTCGGTCTGACCAAAACTTACAAATCGGTGCGACTGAGTTCAACTCTCATTGGAACCCTAGCAATCTTGGAATCACCGAACTGTGTCTCGGTCTGACCGATTTTGCCAGTTTAGACTCTCAAAGTTGCTTTGGTGTCACCGAGTTAACAAATCAGTAGCTCTGAAATGCTTTCTGTAGAAATCTAAAACTAAGTTTTTGACTCAATTGTTTTGCAAAATCTCTGCACTTTGTGATGCTCATCCACTCTACCTCAACTATATCTATTCACAGGGTCAGCTTGCAATTTCAGATATGTCTGAGGGCAGTGACAGTCAGAACAGGTCAGTCGAGCAGGCAAAACTGAGTGAGGGCTCTAGTCCCTCAAACAGCAGCTACTATGAGAGCAGCAAAAGCACACCAAGCAATCTGCCAAAGGCTGCCACCAAGACAAGGAAGAATAGAAATTCTGACAGTGAGGATGAAGACCTTGTGGCTCATGAGGAACTCACTTCAGAAGAAGGCTATCAACAAAGAGGAAACTGCTAGAGTTGTCAAGCCTGGTCTGAACAAGAAGGCCCCTGCCAAGAGAGCTCAAATGTCAGATGTCAGAGCTTCCACACAAGAAACCATGGTGTTTACTCTTGAAAGAAGAGATGATGAGCTAGCAGGATGTAAGAAAAGAGCTAGGAAGACTACTGCCAGAGTGATTGGCAAGCCATCTATGAGAGATATTGATGATGCTGATGAACATGTTGCACCTGCTGCAAAGACTCAGAAGCTGATGGGGGATGTCATCAAAGCTAGGGTTGCTCCATCCAAGCCCAAAGCTACCCCCAAAGCTTCAGCACCCAAGAGATCCACCAGGGACATTCCTGCAGCTGAGAAGAACAAGGCCCTAGTGCCATATGTTCCAGAGGAAGAGCAAGATCAAGAAGAAGAATCCTATGATGATACCAGAAGGAGAACTGCTGTGGACTACAGATTTCACACCAGGGAACAACAGGACTTCTATGAGACAGTCCTGTTGGACAAGAAGCCCATTGTTTGTGACATGAAGTGGGTTGACTGGAAATACATCGACAAGCATGCTGATTTCTTTCCAGGTGTGCATGAAAGCTTCAGGAAGAATGAAGTTGACAAGTTTGTTGGGAAGAAACTGGCCAGATGGAAAGATGAGATGATCATGCAATTCTACTCCACTGCTCATTTCTATCCAGATGGTAGAATTGTATGGATGACTAAAGGAACAAGGAACCAATCAACTGTTGCTGAATGGGAAAGTTTGATCAGTGCCCCCAAGGAGGATGACAATGACACAGATGTGTATGCCAAGCCTAGGAAGGATCGTGACTCTATGGCAAACATGTACAAGCCAATTCCTGACAAAGACTTGAAAACTCACAAGTTTGGCTCTATATATCATCTGATGTATGGACTGACCACCATCAACACCATATTGAGGCACACTTTGTTGCCCAAGTCAGGAGATCATAGAATGATCCGAGGTCACTCCATTAACTTGCTCCACATGTTTGATGTTTCAAAAAAGTTCAAGTTCATGAGCCTGATTGTTGAGACAATCAAGAGGGCAGCAGCAGACCAAAAGAGGTCTTGTGGATATGCCCCTCACATTCAGATGCTTATCAACTCCAGGTTGGAAAAAGGGACATATCTTCTTGACAAGAGGCTACCTCTTAGGCCAGAATTTGAGGACAATGAAGTTGTCATGGATGCATCCGATCCTACTTCTGTTGAAGTCCAAGAAAAGATTGCACAAGCAAAGGCAGCCAAGCTAGCAAGTGCTTCTGGAGCTCCCAAGACCAAGCAAGATCAGCTCAGTTATCTGCTTGAGGCCACTCTAAGGATTGAGAAGAGTTTGGCCAACTTGACTCAGAATCAAGAAAGCCTTGAGAGGATCATTGAGTCTAAGTTCTATGATCTAAATGTGAAGGTCACAGAGATCCAAACAGCTGTGGAGAAACTCAAGGAAGATGCTGAGGATAGAGATACAACAAATCCTTTTCAGGGACTCTCGAGAGAACCAAGATCTTCAGCTATGCCAGTTGTCGAGTCCAGGACTACACTTTCAGCTCCTGCAACCACTGCCACAGTTGTTCCTCCAGTATCAACACCTCCAGTTCCGCAGACTTCACCGGAAGCGTTTGTAGATGATCTTATCTCCACGCCATCTACATACACTAGAGCCACCAGCGAGAAGACTTCTTCAGTAGCTCCCGAAGATCATGCCTAGAGTGATGTATAGCACTATGCATTTTAGAGCTTTTGGGTAACTTGTTGCCAAAGGGGGAGAAAGTGTATAGATCATTAGGCTTCGAGAGAGAGTGTCTTGCTTCTCTTTGTTGGTTTTTGCTCGCTACTTCGTTCGATTGTTTGGTTATTGCTACAATTTTCTTATGTGTGTGAGATACTTTTTGAGCTTGATCATATCATACTATGCTTAATGTGTGCCAATTTGATTGTGTATGATCATTCACTTGTTATATTGGTGATGAGTGCTTATTGCTGAAATCTTATCATTTTGAGCGCTCCACTAAGATGTATGTGACATGGAAGAGTAACCCATGATCCTAATCGATTGTGCATTTGCATTCAAAAGCAAATCTTAAGTAATGCACAAATTTAGGGGGAGCTCTTGCTTATCACATAATTCTCTAAGCGACGATATATTTCAGTCTTATTATCATTTCTCGAAGCTTTGATCTATATGTTGTCATCAATTACCAAAAAAGGGGGAGATTGAAAGTGCAACAAACCCCCGGGTGGTTTTGGTAATTAATAACAACATATAGCTCATTGAACTAATATCCTTTCAAGATAAATATTTCACGAAGTTCAATGGTTGGCATGGCATCGATTAGAAATGTGAACCCCTCAAAATGCGAAGGACAAAGATTGGCAAAAGCACAAGACTTAACATTTTCATTTTAGTGATCCAAGATCACATTAAGTCCATATGAAAAGCCAATACTATTAAAAGGGGATGAGGTGTTGCTTAATGGTCTACTTGCTCAAGTGCTTAGTAATATGCTCCAAATCCCTCAACCACTTTCTCATTCCCACATATGCCCAAACCTAAAAGTCATACTCGGACCCACCGATTTGATCTATCTAGCAGCACCGAGTTTGCTTGACATAGCCACTGCCACAAACCCTAATTAGTTCGGTCTCACCGATAGGGATCTCGGTCTCACCGAGATGGGAATGCAAACTCTCTGTTTTTTCTTCGTAAAGTTTTGGTCTAACCAAGATGAGCGAATCGGTCCCACTGAGTTGGCATTGCAAACTCTTTGTTTCCTCTTCGTAACGTTTCGGTCTAATCGAGATGAGTGAATCGGTCCCACCGAGTTTGCCTAACCAACACTTTGTTAGCCTATTACCAGAATCGGTCTCACCAAGTTTGTGTAATCGGTCAAACCGAGTTGAGGTTTTAACCTAACCCTAACGCATCGGTCTCACCGAGTTGATACTGTCGGTCCCACTAAAATGTCTAACGTTCACATTTTGAATTGCTTCGGTCTGACCGAGTTTGTTTATTCAGTCTGACCGAGTTGGGTCAAATTTGTGTAACAGCTAGATTCTGTGTGGAGGCTATATATACCCGTCCACCCCTCCTCCATCAGAGAAAGAGCCATCAGAACGTGCCTACACTTCCACTATTCATTTTCTGAGAGAGGACCACCTGCTCACGTGTTGAGACCAAGATATTCCAATCCAACCACAAGAATCTTGATCTCTAGCCTTCCCCAAGTCGCTTTCCACTAAAATATTCTTTCCACCATATCCAAATCTGTGAGAGAGTTGAGTGTTGGGGAGACTGTGACTTGAAGAGCAAGAGCAAGGAGTTCATCATCAACACTCCATCTATTACCTTTTGGAGAGTGGTGTCTCCTAGATTGGTTAGGTGTCATTTGGGAGCCTCCGACGAGATTGTGGAGTTGAACCAAGGAGTTTGTAAGGGCAAGGAGATCGCCTAGTTCGTGAAGATCTACCCTAGTGAGGCAAGTCCTTCGTGGGCGACGGCCATGGTGGGATAGACAAGGTTGCTTCTTCGTGGACCCTTCATGGGTGGAGCCCTCCGTGGACTCGCGCAGCCGTTACCCTTCGTGGGTTGAAGTCTCCATCAACGTGGATGTACAATAGCACCACCTATCAGAACCACGCCAAAAACATCCGTGTCTCCAATTGTGTTTGCACTCTCCAACCCCTCCCTTTACCTTCATATACGATGCTTTACTTTCCACTGCCACAACTCTAGAATTGCATGTGTAGGAAGATTGCTTGACTTGTGCTAAATTGCTAAAAACTATCAAAACATAAAATTGGGAAAATGCTAAATTTTTATTTGGTCAAGTAGTCTAATCACCCCTAGACATACTTTTGATCCTACAGACACCTCATTTATGGACCAAGATGTTGGATAAAGAGTGTTCACGCGCAATACCGAACACCCCTGTAATATCTACATGGGGACTGAAGCCGATGACTGGAAACTTTTAGATATAAACAAAACGGCCGCGCAGGAGGAAAAGTCGCTTGCAATATAAAAGCGCTAAATTATATAGACATCGGTTCATAAGCTTAATCTTTACAATCCGAATAGAATTACTCAAAGACTACATCCTTTGAGCACTGGCCCTCTACAATGTGGGCTCCTTCTAGGTCATCATCGAAGTACCTTTCCGGCCTCCCATGATCCTTGCCCTCCGGCGGGCCAGCAGTAGCAATCTCGGCGACCTTCATCTTTGCCCAATGCATCTTGACGCGGGCAAAGGCCATCTGTGTGCCTTCTATATAGGCTGAATGCTTCACAGTGTTGACCCGTGGCCTCGCATTGACGAGCCGCCTCACCAATCTAAAGTAGCTACTCGGGATTGGTACGGCGGGCCAGAGCCGGACTATCCAGTTCTTCATGGTCGCACCCACCATGTTATGCAGTTTGACCAGCTGCTTCATCTGGTCGTTCAGAGGTACTGGATGTTCTAGTGCAATGAATTGCGACCAGAACAGCTTCTCCGTGTTGTTCCCCTCCTGGGCTCGGAAGAATGGGGCGGCGTCGGCAATGCTCTTTGGTAGATCCGCAAACGCGCCTGGAGATCTCCACAATCGCGTCAGCATGAGATACCTCTGACCTCCGAAGATACTCTTCAAAAGAAAGGCCTTACTAGCCGCTATCTGCTACGCTTGTTTGATCTCCTCACGAGCGCTGCGTAATTCACTCCGCGCCTCCTTGGTAGCATTGACTACTGTATTGAGTTCAAATGCTTGCTCCGAAGTCTTCTGATCCAATGCCTCGCACTTGCGAATAGCATCTCGCAGCTCTTGTTGGACTTCGGCCACCCGCGACTCGTGTTGTTGACGCACGGTCTGTTGGGCCTTCAGGTTGGTAGCCGCTTTGTCAGCGGCTGCTCTGCTCACCTTGTCCTCTTCCTCGGCCTTTGCGACCGTGCCCTTAAGGGCCTCGACCTCAGTTGCACCAACTGTTGCATAATCATATCGCACAATGAGTTCACACTCACACAGATCAAACATATAGTCTTTTGACATTTGAATTTTTCGAAATCTGCATACCTTGCATTTCATCAAAACACTTGTTGACACGATTGAGATCCTCGTCAGCTGGTTGAAGCTTCCGATTGAGCTCGAAAATCTCTGCGGCCTGGGCAGATGCCGCTACTAGCGAAGCCTAACACAAGACACAGTTTTGCTCTATTAGATGCTATAACATGGATCCTTTGTTCGGTTCTCTTCAGAATAAAACAAAGCACCAGTGGCTACTGTCTGTATACCAGGTTTTATAACCTATACATGTATAAAATGAAAGAGTTCTTTTAAGAATATTACATCGCATACCTCAAAGCCTGTCGGTAGACTGTTGAAGGCATCATTCAGTCCGTTCTTGGCGGACTGAATCTTTCCCATCGCCACACCCATCAGGGTGCGGTTTTCCGCCACGATGGAAGCACCTTCTTGTGCTTCCTCCAATGTGTTCAGCACCTCCGGATTAGTGGAGGATGTCGCTGGAGCTGATGCTCCTCCCCTATCATAGGAGGCTGACTTCCCAATTCTGGAGGCGTACAAGCCTCCGGAATAGTATTCGGTGGGAGCCTGGAGTGCTTGGGCTCCCCACCGTCGGTCGCCATAGGGATTTCTCCCCCTTGACTGACGGCGGCCAAGGTGTTAGCCTCGGGTGACTTCTCATCTTCCCCGCTCCCCCCTGCTCATGCAGGGGACGCCCGTAGGGAGGGCACTTCGGTATCCCCTAGGACGGGCGATTGAGCCCGTGGCGCCGTCTCGCTCTCCACCATCTTAGCGGGCAGAGAATTCCCTGATGACAATGAAGCCTCGGGGAATATGCGGGGAGGGCTGCAAAATAAATGAATAAAGTTACTTAGACAATGGTGGTTGATTAAACTAAACACAAACAGCGAAAAGTCAGGATACTTACGATTCGGCCAGGGGCTTGATCCTGGGCTGTACTCGGAAACTGTGTTCGGATGTTGAATCCGAACTGGGATGGTCAGTTTCTTCCTGGGCGTCGCCTTGTCCGCATCTGTGGGGGCCACCCTCTTCCTCCCCCTTGCCTTGATGGGGGAGTCTCTCTTCCTATTCCTCCTCCTCCTTCTCATTCTTCGTCATGGGAAGAGTGGGCGTCGGTCTCCCCGGACACTGTGTCCGCTGGACCGTTAGGGCGGGGGTCACTCTTGACCTCCTTGCCCTTCTTCTTGGCCTTCTTCTCTGGCGTCTTGTACGGCGCTGGAACCAGCATTGCCATCAGCTGGGGTGTGGCTGGGTTTTCGGGCAACGGAGCCAGACAGTGGATCCGCTCTGCTTTCTTCGTCCAAGCCTGAATGGAGCGTAAAAGTTCTAACTCCTGTTATAATTGAAATATAGACATGATACGTGTTCGGCAGAGGTGTGCTTACCTCTAAGGCCGAGGCCACACTGTTGTAGCCCTTGTCTTCAGTCTCCTTGGGCCCATCCTTCTGGGCCTTGAAGAGTTGCTTCCAGATATCTTCGTGCATGGTGCCGAAAAAGCGCTTCAAGGTCCGTGAACCCTCCGGATTGAACTCCCATAGGTGGGAGGCCCGGAGTTGGCAGGGGAGAGTACGGCGGAAGAGCATCACTTGTATCACGTCGGTGAGGTGGGTGCCCTTCGCCATCTTGCTGGAAATGCGGTTTTGCAGGGTCTGCACCTCTGTTTGAGACCCCCATTCAAGGCCCTTTGTGGTCCATGAGGTAGGCCTCTCCGGGGTCCAGATCTGAATTCGGGCGCAGCCGCCCACTTGGCATCGTGAGGTTCGGTGATGTAGAACGATTCCTGCTACCATATCTTGTTGGTTTCCACGAACGCCCCTTTGGGCCATGTGGTGTTCGGGAGCTTTCTCACCATGGATCCCCCAGAGTCCCCGTGCTACCCAAGAACCACCTTCGGATTCAGATTGAAGGTCTTGAGCCATAAGCTAAAGTGTGGAGGGACGCAGAGGAAAGCCTCACATACGACTATAAAAGCCAATATGTGGAGGATAGAGTTTGGGGCTAGATCATGGAAATCCAGCCCGTAGAAGAATAGGAGGCCCCGGACAAAGGGGTAAAGCGGAAACCCTAGCCCCCAAATAAAGTGAGGGATGAATACCACCCTCTCACCCGGCTCATGGACGGGGATTACCTAATTCCTATCAGGAATCCGGTTAGTAATGTCGTCCGGGAGATAGCCCGCGCTTCGAAGATTCTTCACGGTCTTCTCCGTGACCGTGGAAGCCTCCCACTTGCCCTTGGAGCCGGATCCAGCCATTGCTAGAGAAGGAGGCGGTGGTGGAGGAGTTGGGAGCTGTGTGCGCTGGAGCTGTGGGCGCTGGGGCTAGAGAGATTGGGAATCTAGGGCTTGAGGAGAGTGTGAGGTGAAGGGGGAAGGATATGTGTCCTTTTATAGACGGTGAATACCAAACGTCCCCCACTCCAGCCGTAAAACTCGCCGGTTGCCGATGTGATCATGCGTAAGGCACGGTTGGGTTACCCATGTCATATTGATGAGAATCTCGCGATAAACGGGCATGATCTCTGTTTCGACAAGACATGCCAATGGGGCTATGCCTCGGAACACGGAACTAGAGCCAACAAAACGGTTCGAAATATTAAAGGATCGAACATGACACTTCGCTGATAAGTTTTTAGTAAAGACACAGTGTCCGTTTTCCGACACATTGCCTTCGAGGCTAAGGGTTGTACTAATAATGTAGAGCCTGACATAGTTCCTTTATGCAGGGAATAATTCTTCAATATGTTTGGAAGGAGGAACCCTCCTTGCAATGCCGAAGACAGTACACATGTCAGACTCATCGTCATCGAAGACTGGTTCAGTGGCTACTGAGGGAGTCCGGGATTAAGGGGTCCTTGGGTGGCTGAATTACTCGTTATGGGCCGGACTGGTGGGCCGTGAAGATTATCGCTGAAGACTATCCCCCGTATCCGGATAGGACTCCCATATGTGTAAAATAGCAAGTTTAGAGTCCGGGTGTAATATTTCCTTCCTCTGCAAGATGATCATGTACAACCCTTGGTCCCTCTAGTGCATATATAAACCGAAGGGTTTAGTCCATAGCAATAGAATCACGACATCCTAGACTAGACTTCTAGGGTTTAGTCATTAAGATCTCGAGGTAGATCAACTCTTGTAACCCTATATTCATCAAGATCTATGAAGCAGGAAGTAGGGTATTACCTCGATAGAGAGGGCCCGAACCTGGGTAAACATTGTGTCCCGAGTCTCTTGTTACCATCGAACCTCAGGCGCACAGTTCGGGACCCCCTACCCGAGATCCGCCGGTTTTGACACCAACGCTGATCCTCCCTCGGATTGTTTTTTAACTTCGGTGAAAATTGGTTCGCGGCTAAGCCCCACGAGTGTGGAGAGGATCCTCACTCGGATTGTTTTCTAACTTAGGCGAAAACTGGTTTGTGGCTAAGCCCCCGGGTGTGGAGCGAATCCTCACTCATATTGTTTTCTTAACTTAGGCGAAAGTTGGTCCATGACTAAGCCTTCTCTCCTCTTCACCGAAAGGAGGTGTGTTAGTTTCCGAATGCGGTTAATCACCTGAGTGAGATGTGACCATAGGTCGAACTAGACAATATATGGAAGAAGTGAGACTTTTATTCATCTACGTTCATTCGGACGATCTATTACAAGGGAGAAGTCTTATTCTAAGTATAAAACTTGCGAAGCAGATCTGCATTCCAAGCTCTGGGCTCTTCTATTCCCCTGGTGAAGTTGTACAACATGTATGCTCTGTTAGATCTAGGGTTCCGGCAAAACCCTTAAGGTTCGAACTCTGGGGTGCGCACGAACATCTCTCCTTCTACCCTAGCTCTTCTACTCAACAACCCTAGGCCTAGCTCGTCGGATCTGAAGAACAAGGGAAACAAGATTTATACTAGTTCGCGCCACCGGTGTGGTGTAATACCCTAATCTAGTGTGGTGTGGTGGATTGCCTTGTAGGCTGATAAAGAACTAGTACATGGATGAACTGCCTCCTAAGGAGAGGTGTTCTTGAGCTCGGGCGAGCTTGTGGGTGTGTAGGCGGTCTCGATGATCCCCCTTTCTACGGTGGTGGCTAGTCCTCGGGTCCTCTTCCTAAATATTGAGCGGGAAGGAATCCCACAACGGCTAAATTGAAGGGGGGCAGCTAGTACAAGCTATCCTGACAGAAGGTGGTCTTCGCCAGCTAAAGGCTCTGGTGGTGACGCCGTCGTGGGCTCCGCGGTGACCTCCGTCCTGCTGTCCTGCTGGTCTTGGTCCTGTTGCACCGATATGGAAACATTTGCCTGATGCCTCGGGACTCTTCGTCTGCACCTGCTCCTTTAGCACCAAAGAGGAAATTGGCACTTCTGCACCTACTAGCGCCCGCCTGGCCTTGGTCGTCACTAATGACGTCACGAGGACCTCGCGAGGTGTCGCTCACCTCGATATCTCCGATCCTCATGAGCCGGCCTGGTGAGGCCACCCCAGGCGATGCCTTGTGTCATCCGCCTCGCGAGGCTTGTCCCCTCGTGAGGGTCTTGAGTGGTCGCTAAAGATGTTGGGTCGTACTAGGCCGCCTGCCGAGCCACGCCCTAGGCCGCAAGCAGGCAAGTCTGGGTACCCCCCGTTCCCGGAACACCGACAGTAGCCCCCGGGCCCAAGGTGCGATAGGGCTTGGCTTCGCGGCAAAACCAAGGGCCAAGTGTGGAGCGCCGCGGGCCCCAAAAGCCTATGGCCTTGTCTGACACGTGGCGATTGATGGGACGTGTGCGTCTGCACTCCCACGCCGCCTCGGCAACTGCACAGCTGACTAAAGTTAAGTGCGTGCCGCTGTGCCTTCATTGTTAGGCCTTCCCTTGCTCCAGATCCCCTTTCTTATTCCTCTCCTCCGCGAAGTTCCAGATCTTCGCCGCCTCCCTTCCAATCTTGCACTGATGGCATCTGGCAAGCCGAAGGCCGTTGCTGTGCCTGCCTGGTATGAGCCGGCTTTGAAGGCGCCAACCTTCTCGGAGGTGAACAATACCACCTGTGTCCTGATGACGGCGGAGGACACCAACGAGAAGGGGAAGACCTCCATCTGAGCCACCTCTGCCATGCCGGAGGACCCCAAGAGTACCTTCTACCCCTTCTTTTCGAATAGTATTGTTGCAGGGCTCATCCCTCCTTTCTCCGATTTCTTATTCTCTGTCCTTATCCACTATAAGCTTCAGGCCCTTCATCTTCATCCCAACTCCGTCCTTCTTCTATCCATCTCTGCCTTCTACTGCAAGGCATTCGTGAGGGTGATGTCGTCTGTGACGCTACTTCGCCACTTCTTTTACCTCCGGATCAAGGATGGCCATTGCTCAGGGTGCGCCAACCTTGTTGCGGCCAACAAAACCAATGCAATTTCGAGGGTTGGGAAGATGGCCGAGAACTTCAGGAACAAGTGGGTCTTCACGGATGCCAAGTGCTCCCATCCTCGGTTGGCACTGCCGGTGGCTGCGCCCGAGTCGAGCGATAGGTGTCTCAGCGCAAAGCTCACCGGTCCTCGGGCAGAGAAGGTGTTGGAGAAGATGGCCGCGGATCTGAAGCCTGATGATCTCGAGGGGGCGAAGTTGATGGGGGCCATGATCATCAAGGAATTCTTGACATGCCGCGTGGCTCCGCTTCAGGCCCTCTCCCGCCCCTTGTGGACGCTCGGGGACGAGTCGGACAACCTCTGGCTGCGCTACGATGCCCTGTATGCCGAGCAGCTTGAGGCAGCTCTCCGTCTTCTGGTAGGGGCCGACCTGGGATATCCGTCTGCTTCCCTAGTTCCATTGTATTGCTGCCAGGACGGGGCAGCGATGGCGGCCTCCATACCCACCTTTGACGCGTGTGGGCTCGTGCCTCCAGCGGCCCCTAAAGCTCAAGTGGCAGTTGCGCCGGTGGAGGTGTCTTCAGGCGACTCCAGCGAGGAAGATGATTCAGAGGCAACCATGGAGGGGGCTGGAGAGTCCTGCCCTCCTCGCAAGGCCGACCTCCTTCGCGCCTTGCCCAACGACGATGGTGACGACGACCACCCGACGGAGGAGGTGCCGCCCCCTGCCGGAGCTGTCACAAGGTCAAAGCACACCCCCTTGAAGAAGCGGCCAATCGGGGTCCTGACGAAGAGCCGGTCAGCGCTGATCGCCCGAGGTAGAGCCTCGGCAACGACATCGCCAAGCACCGCTGCTGTGTCACCTGTCCTGGGGGCCCGCGTTCCCGCGGCGCAGGCCGCGGGGCCCTTGGGCTCCATGGTCCTAAAGAGGTCTCGGGGTTTTGTCGCAGTGGATCGGTAAGTACTTTGGCATGTTTTTGCCTTCGTTCTTGATTCCATTATTGATTCACAACAACTTGCCCGCGTTGCTAGGTCAGCGCCGTCGACGAAGAAGACGAAGGGAGAGGCGACCGCACCAGAGGTCCCTCGGCCTGGCTTGGCCTCGTCCCCTCTGGCGCAGACGGGTGGTGGAGGAGCTTCTGCTTCTGTTGCACGCGTGCAATCGCAAGGCCTAGGGGGCCTACCTCAGTTTGGGGTCGTGGCCTTCACCGAGGAGGCTTCGGCGACCCCCGTCTCTGCCTCCACCGCTGGAGTTGCCAGGGCTTAGGAGGTCTTGGCCACGCCACAGTCCCCTACTGTGATCATGCTGCCAGCTGGCGGCCCTCTGGCTTCACCTAGCGCCTTGAAGGAGGCCTTCTCTGCACTGAAGCAGCTCCAAGATGACCTTCAGGATGCCGATCGTCATCTAGTGGCTAGGCGTCTGGAGCTGGTTTCCGGATGCTTGAGTTCCAACGCGTCTGTCCGAGATGTGCTGAGCCAAGTCATGGCGGCCTCCGAGGAGGACAAATGGGTTGCCGACTAGGCCACGGCCGTTCGCGAGGCGGCACTAGAGGAGGCTCGGACCGCCCAGGAGCGCTGTCAGTCGGTAGAGACCGAGCTGAGGGACCTGCGTGGCAAATGCGAGGCAGACGAGGAGAGGATGAAGGCCCGAGAAGATGTCGTGGCCAGCCATGATGCCGGCTGGAGCAGCTGACGAGGGAGCTATCTACGGAGCGCGGCCGACTGGAGCAGCTGAAGCGGGTGACGGAAGCAAAGGCGGCCCAACTGGAGGCCAAGGCTAAGGTCCTGACCAAGGACCGCGTGGCCTTCAAGTCCCTCAAGGAGAGGTCCCGCCAGGCGCTGGGGGCACTCTACGAGAAGGGCTTGGATAAGCCGCTGGCGACAGACGATGAAGGCCCTGCCCAGCTGCTTCCTTATCTTGTACTAGCGCTCGAGGATGTCGTTCGCGAGATTGATCCCCTGACAGAGGAGGAAGCTCGCGTGCTTTCCTCTTCTGCCTTGACGCGCGTCCTCGTCCACCTGCACCCTCGCGACCCCAACGCTGATCTCGGGGCCCTGCTCGAGCCCGTGGAGGCGGAGCGTTACGAGGCCGTCGCTGAAGCCGTGAAGGACCATGTGGAGGCTTTGCTGAAGGAGTTCATCATCGTCAATCCTTCTCCTCCAACTGATGGCGCCACCAATGCTGCAGCCAATACCATTTCCCCAGGGCACGGTGGTGCCGCTGGGGAGGAGCTCCCTTCACGTAGCAGTGCCCAGACCTGAAGGAAGGGCATGTTGGTTGGTGACGGCGCTCCTCCTTATCTTCATTCCCCTGCGACATGGGTGAGCCTCGTGGAGGCGTTAAAACTTCCGTTTGATGTTTCGAAGGGAAATTTGGTTTGTAATAATTGCTAGATATTTGCGCTTCCTTCCTTATGTATTGTTCTACTTCGGCGGGGACCGACCTCGCCTATACCTCAGCCGCCAGCTGGCTTGTCCAAGTCACTGGGTCAAGACCAGGGAGTCAGGGGCTACATGGCTAGTTAGGCTCCTGAGTCGCGATGCTCAGGAGTCCCCCTTAACGTGCAAACGACCCCCCCCCCTAGGTAGGAAGCGCTAGGAAAGGCTTTGGTGTTCTGCGCCGGCAGGGCCCGACCCCGCGCGTACCTCAGCCGCCACTGGCCTTGACGGGAAACCAGGACAAGACCAGGGAGTGAGGGGCTACGGGATCAGTTAGGCCCTTGGGTCGCAATGCGAAGGGTCCCCCTTGACATACGAACAGCCCTGAGGGAAGTGATTGCTGGACTTAGGCCTTGATGTTCTGCGTCGGCAGGGCCTGGCCCCACGCGTACCTCAACCGCCGCTGGCCTTGACTGGAAACCAGGACAACACCAGGGAGTGAGGGGCTACGGGACTAGTTAGGCCCTTGGGTCGCGATGCCCAAGGGCCCCCCTTGACGTACGAACGGACCCCATACATGTTCTCGTCGGGCTTGTGCTCGGGAGAGTTGCGCGTCGACCAGGCCCGAGGGACTTGGTGGGGCGTACGCCACGCGTGACCCGGACGCAGCCCCCGTGCCCAGCCCCCTCGCACTACCCTCCCGAGGGGAGCGCAGCGCGGTGGTGCTGGTCACTAAGCCAAGGGGCTCCCTGAGGTTAATGCGGCTGTGAAACCACCCCCAGTTGTTTATCACCAGCGCGGAGCATGGTGCTACCGGTCTTGCACGGGCATAGCCGCTCCGCGACTATGTCATCAGCCAGCGCGGAGCATGGTGCTTCCACTGGACCGTGGGAGGGGACTCCCTACTGCGGAGAGCCCCCGGGCGTATACAGCCCCGCCCGGACACGTGGCTGGCACGGTGGGGCTAGACGAGGTGTATCTGGGCACCCGTGGGCCAGCGCGGGACTCACGAGGCCCTACCTCAAGGCGGGTTGCGTCTGGTCTTGAATGAGAGCGCTTGAGGTGATCCTGCAAGGTGGTTAGGCAACCTGCGCCAGGTGAATCCCTCGAGGTCGCCTTATGAGAAGGTCCGGCACCAACGAGCTAGGAGGTCACGTGAACGGGGCCGGGCCGCCAGACATAGCTCAGCCGTTGGATTTATCGACGCTGCAGGGACGGACCCGAGCACAGACGCCATGCCTAGTCTTCTCATGTGGACGTCCTAAGGGAAGTCATCCGGCGCGCGGCTCCCATAGCGACAGGACACGGTGCCGTGCGCCCCGACTCCACTACTAGCATCCGGCTCGAGCGTGGGCGAGGCACCAAGGCTCACAGGAGGTGACGTACATGGGGCTAGCCGGCGAACCAGAGCTCAGCCGCTTGGATTTGGCGATGCTGCAGGGACGGACCCGAGCACAAACGTCGTGCCAGCCCCCGGTCATAAGACGGATGCAAGCAAGCTTGTGGGGGCGCACGATGTTCATGGCATAGGAATGATGTTCAAACGAGTGATGAGGACGCAAAATGACAGAGATGGCGGCACTAGCTTAGGTAAAATGCAAGAGAGATACATGCCACTAGGACAAACCTGCGCGGCCTGGGGATAATGCAGCCCGAGGGGTGCTTCCCCCCCCCCCCACAAGGTGATCTGAGATGCAAAAGGATACATGTCGCAGGGACAGGCCCGTGCGACCTGGGAATGACACAGCCCGACGGGCGCTCCCAGTTGAACGAAAACCGGAAAATGTCACCTGGCATAGTTGTTGAAGTAGTGTTGGTGTAGCTGAAGATCATCGGCGCAGACGATGTTCCTTACATGCCGCCTAGCTCTGGCCCCTCGCGAGGCTCCGGGGTTCCCCAGATCTCGCGGAGGGCTGATTCCAACTCCACCTGGATCACATTGTGCCTGGCCTCGCGATTAGCCAGGACTTCCCGCATGTGGCTTTGGTGCAGGGCCGCCTGGTTCGGCAGGCCGAAGGGCATGCGTATATAGCTGTGAGGGGGACCCTGGCACCGGCCCACATGGGAAGGCCAGTAGAGCTCCTGAGATGCGATCCTATTGAGTGCGGGGACATTGACGCAGACGCGCAGCCTGTCTCCTGAGCCTGGGCCGACAGCTGCCCTTAGAGGAGCCGGGCAGTGCTCGCCCCGCATGGATCTCGGCTCATGTAGGTCTTCAACGGTCTGGATGATGAACTCCTGAGCTCTTGGTGCCTCACGCCTTGAAGCCTTTGGACGAAAGTGCGCGGCAAAGAACTCCTCCCCATGGTGCCCGAGCGCCTTGGCTAAGTCGGAGGCCCTCCACAGGAGAGCCCCCAAGCCCAGTCTGAGGGGGGCGCCGGGTGCACCTTCCTATGCGAGAGAGGGAGGAGGCCCCTCCCTAGGTGCAGGTACTGAGGTGCGGTCGCCCTGTGTTGCATCCCCATGAGGCTCCAGGGCGAGCAGCTGCTTCTTCTTAGGGACGACCTCAGGTGGGTAGATGACGCTGTCGCTGTCTGGATCCTCGACTACTGCCACCTGGTAAGCGCGCTCGAGTGAGCACACTGCATCCTTCTCCTCACAGGCGATGGTAATGACGCCGCCACTCCCCGGCATCTTGAGGACATTGTAGCCGTGGTGAGTCACTGCCATGAACTTGGCCAGGGTTGGGTACCCGAGGATGGCGTTGTAAGGGAGGTGGATATGGGAAACATCAAAGTCGATGAGCTCAGTGTGGTAGTTGCCGAAGGTGACAGGTATGCGGAACTGCCCTACGGGGGTGGTGGAGCCATTAGTCACTCCGGAGAAGGGCTTGGTAGGCAGCAGCTGATCGTAGGGTACTTGGAGGCTGTCGAATGTCTCGATGCACAGGACATAGAGCCCTGCGCAACCGTCGTTGAGGGTCTTGTTAACTTGGACGTTGCTGATGACGGGTGAACAAAGCATCAGGAGGGTGCCATCCATAGCTGCGCACTTGAGCTGGTCTGCCAAACTGAAGGTGATGGGGCATCTGGAGCACCTGAGTGGGCGAGTAGCCTCGAGCTTGGGGAGAGCCGCGTTTACTTCACGGGCAAATTTCTTAAAGAGGCGCTGAGAAGCCGGGGCATGTGCTCCACCCAAGATGCAAGCGATGGCACGCGGCTCTTGGAAGCCCCCAGCCCCCTCATCCTGGTTGTCGTTTCTCCTTGGCGGTAGTAGAAGTGGTAGGCCGGCCCTGCCGCGAGGACGGTCCTCCCGGGGCTGGTCCCTCCGGCGTCCTCGCGGGGCGGGCCGCGCCAACGGTCCTCCCGAGGCTGATCATGCCAGTCCTGGCGGGGGTCGCAGTCGTCCCGGCGTCCCCCGGTCCGACTTCCCCCGCGGCCGTACCACGTTTGCCACTCGGGGTGTTGGACGACGCGTCCTTCACGGTGGGCCCTGAGCTCTTGATAGTCATGAGTGTTGTGGCTGTGCACGTTGTGGAAGGCGCAAAATGCTCGGCCGTTCTTGGGTGGCTTTGGGTAGTCGTGGCCGCGCTTCATTTCTGGTTCGTCTGCAAGCACTGTCGCTCCCATGCGCTTTACGTCCTTGCTTTTGGCCTTCTTGTCTTCGGGTTCAGCAGCAAGGAGCTCGACGAGCGAGAGGCGCCCCTGCTCAGCCTTGGCGCACTTGGTCACGAGGTTGAACAGCTCCAAGGACATGCACAAATCTTCGTGGATGGCGAGCTCCTCTTTCATCTTGACGTCGCGAACGCCATCTGGGAACGCCGAAATGATGGCCTCGTCCATGACCTTGGGGATCTTGACGCGGACACTGTTGAAGCGTTGGATGAACTTCTGTAGGGTTTCTCTTCGTTGTTGCTTGATATGCCGCACGTCACCTGCGGGAGGGGGGCATGGTCTCGGGTGCCCTGGAAGTTGGCGATGAACCGCTCGCGCATCTCACTCCAGGTGGAGATCGATCCTACGGGCAGGTTCAAGAGCCAGGAGCGCATGCCATCCTTGAGGGCCATGGGGAACCAGTTCGCCATGATCTTCTCGTTGCCACCGGAAGCTTCGATGCTCAGCTCATAGAGCTGCAGGAACTCCGTAGGGTCGGGGGTGTCGTCGTAGCGTGGAGGCAGGCCGGGCTTGAACTTCCCAGGCCAGTTGACGTTGCGCAGCTCGGGGGCAAGGGCCTTGCAGCCTGCGGTCGACACCGAGCTTGCTGGGGAGGGGGAACTTGGTCTCGGTCCTCGCGCGCTACCTCGGCGGGGGGCGCACGGTCTCGGCGCAGCGGTGCAGGCAGTGCGGGCGCTCCTCCGCGGGGCTGTTGAATCTCTACGCGGCTTCCTTCTTCATGCACTGGCGCTGCGCGTGGGCGGTCACGGTGTGGGGCCACGTGCCTTGGGTCTTGGACGACGCCTTGACGCGGGGGTAGCAGTGGAGCCTCATGGGCCCTGTTACCCTCATGGGGAGGCGGACGAGGCAGGGAGAAGGACGGCGCTGGAGAGCCCCCAGCGGCGCTGACAAGCTCGGTGATGTGGTCAAGCCATTCTTTGTAGAAGTCGTCGATGGGGCGGTAGCGCAGGAGTTCGCGTGCCATGAGCAACGCCACCTGCGCGTCCGCGGGTCCACGACGAGCATGGGATGAAGAGACCGCTGAAGTCAGCGATGGGGTAGCGGTGCGTCCATCACGCCGCATGGAGGGGTGCAGAGACGATGCATGTTGTTCATGTCGCGCCGGGCCGGTGGCGGCGTTGGCGGCACGCGATGGAGAACGGTGGGGTGGTCCGCCGGCAGGAGCAGTCTGAGTGACGCGGGAAGCAAGGGCATCCCGCCGCTTAGCACGGGCTCTGCGAGTGTCAGCCATGGAACTGCTGGAACGACGGAGTGCTGATCGACGGAAGGGAAGTTTCGGCACACCCCTACCTGGCGTGCCAAATGTCGGATCTAGGGTTCCGAAAAAACCCTTAAGGTTCGAACTCTGGGGTGCGCACGAAGATCTCTCCTTCCGCCCAAGCTCGTCTACTCAACAACCCTAGGCCTAGCTCGTCAGATCTGAAGAACAAGGGACACAAGATTTATACTGGTTCAGGCCACCGATGTGGTGTAATACCCTAGTCCAGTGTGGTGTGGTGGATTGCCTTGTAGGCTGATGAAGAACTAGTACATGGATGAACTGCCTCCTCAGGAGAGGTGCTGTTGAGCTCGGGCGAGCTTGTGGGTGTGTAGGTGGTCTCGATGACCCCCCCCC
>LR738710.1:262566660-262591498 GCA_902687465.1 Secale cereale | reverse complement strand
CCCCCCCCCCCCCCCGCTTTCTACGGTGGTGGCTAGTCCTATTTATAGTGGCTTGGGTCCTCTTCCCAAATATTGAGCGGGAAGGAATCCCACAACGGCCAAATTTGAAGGGGGACAGCTAGTACAAGCTATCCTGACAAAAGGTGGTCTTTTCCTGCCAAAGGCTCTAGTGGTGACGCCGTTGTGGGCTCCGCGGTGACCTCCATCCTGTTGTCCTGCTGGTCTTGGTCTTGTTGCACCGATATGGAAACCTTAGGCTGATGCCTCGGGACTCTTCGTCTGCACCTGCTCCTTTAGCACCAAAGAGGAAACTGGCACTTCTGCACCCGCTGGCGCCCGCCTGGCCTTGGTCGTCACTGATCACGTCATGAGGACCTCGCGAGGTGTCCCTCGCCTCGATATCTCCGATCCTCACGAGCCGGCCTAGTGAGGCTGCCCCAGGGGATGTCTTGTTTCGTCCGCCTCGCCAGGCTTGGCCCCTCGTGAGGGTCTTGAGTGGTCGTTGAAGATGTTGGGCCGTACTAGGCCGCCTGCTGAGCCACGCCCTGGGCCGCAGGGAGGCAAGTCTGGGTTCCCCCGTTCCCACAACGCTGACATGCTCCATTGTACAGGACCTTGGAGACGGCGAATGGTCCCTCCCAGGGGGGTGCTAGCTTGTGGGGCTTTTGCTGATTCACTCAGAGGACCAAGTCTCCTTCTTGGAAGACACATCCCCTAATGTGTATATCATGGTAACGACATAAGTCTAGTTGGTACAATGTTGATCTTGTGAGCACTAGCTCACGTTCTTCCTCCAAAAGGTCTAGGCCATCATGCCTTGTTTCTTTGGCTTCAACTTTCGACTAAAGATCCACTCGGGGAGAATTCTGGAGTAAATCACTCGGTAAGACCGCCTCTGACTAATACACCATAAAGAATGGGGTGCGGTTCGTGGATCGATTCAGGGTCATTCATATGCCCCAAAGGACTGATCGTACCTCAGTCACCCATGCCCCTGCTGCATGAGTCACATCATGCATGAGGCGAGGTTTCAATCACTAGAGTATGAGCCCATTTGCTCTCTCGGCTTGTCAATTCTATTGCGGGTGCGCCACGGAGGCGTAGTCAACCCGAGTGCCCTGGGTGTAGCAGAAGTCACTGAACTTGTCGGATTCAAAGTTAGACCCATTGTCGGTGATGATGTTGTGCAGGACTCTGAACCTGAAGACGATCTTCCTTATGAATCAAATTGCGGTGGCCGAGTCCAGCTTCTTTATGGGCTTGGCCTCGATCCACTTGGTGAATTTGTCCACTGCCACCAATAGGTGTACGAAGCCACTCGCCCCAGTCCGGAGAGGACCAACCATGTCGAGTCCCCAAACAGCGAACGACCAAGTGAGGGGGGTAGTCTGTAGGATGGACGCCGGCTTGGGCGACTATTTTGCATGGAATTGACACCCAACGCATTGATCCACTATGTCTCGGACGACCTCGTTGGCTCGGGGCTAGTAGAATCTGGCTCTGAATGCTTTAGCAACCAAGGTCCGAGAGGACGCATGATGCTCGCATGTTCTCGAGTGAATCTCTTGCAATATTTGTTGCCCTTCCTCTGGGGATATGCATCGTTGTGTGACTCTAGTTGTACTTTTCTTATATAAATGATCTCCCATGATGGTGAAAGCTTTGGATGACGGACGATCTAGTGGGCCTCATCCTCGTCTTTTGGGATATCTTGTCAGAGCAAGTATGCAAGATACGATTTGGCCCACTCGACAGTGATGACCAATACCTCTTGGACAAGATAGATCACTGTGGGAATATCTACTTTAGTCGGATTGGAAGGTCTGATTGGCTGCGGGGGCTCTGCCACAAGAAAACCTTCCTTGATAGTGGGCGAGTGCATGTGTTCCGGGAACACATTCTTGCGGATCGGCATTCAAGTGGAGCCCATATTGGCTAGGTCGTCAGCCGCTTGGTTCTTGAGACGCGGCACATGATGAAGTTCCAGCCCTTCAAAGTGTTTCTCTAACTTTCTGGCGGCTTTGCAATAGTCATTCATCGCTGGGCTGCGGATATCCCATTCTTTCATGACTTGATTCACTACCAGATCGTAATCGCCATAGATCATCAATCGGCGAATTCCCCAGGAAATTTCCATCCGCGGTCCGTACAAGAGAGCTTCGTACTCGGCTTTGTTGTTGGAGGAGTCGAAGTGGATCTAAAGTACATAACTAAGATGATCGCCTTTAGGAGACACCAAAACTACTCTGGTGCCGGAGCCACAGGGCATCTTGGATAGAGGAGTCAAAGAACATCATCCAGTGTTCAGGAACACTCAGGACATGCTGCTCTTGTTCAGTCCATTCGACCAAGAAATCTGCATGGGCTTGTGACTTGATGGCCTTATTGGCTTCAAACCTGATATCCAACAGGTGGAGCTCAATGGCTCACTTGGCCACTCAGCCAGTGGCATATATATTGTTCATCAAATCGGATAGAGGGGCGTCGCTTATCACTATGACTGGGTGTTCTTGGAAATAATGTGCCACCTTCTTTGAAGTAAGGTACATTCCGTAAACCATTTTCTGATAATGCGGATACCTTTGTTTGGAAGGCATGTGGACTTCAGAGATGTAGTAGACCGATCATTGGAGCTTGAAGGATTTGCCTTGTTCATCCCGTTCCACCGTGAGGACCATGCTAATAACTTGGCATGTGGTCACGATGTATAAGACCAAAGGCTCTTTGTTGCTCGGAGCAGCTAGCACTGGCCAGGTGGAAAGAAAGGCTTTAACTTCTCGAAACGCAGCCTGTGCTTTGGGGGTCATTTCGAACCTGTCAGACTTCTTCAATAGTTGGTAAATCGGCTTGGCTTTTCACCGAGTCTGGAGATGAATCTACTCAGGGCCGCTAGGCAGCCTGTGAGGCGTTGTACGTCGTGTAGACATTCCGGTTGCTTCATTTGGATGATTGCCCCTATCTTCTTGGGATTGGCATCGATCCCTCATTCAGAAATGAGGAAATCGAGTAGCTTGCCTGCGGGTACGCTAAATGTACACTTAGTTGGGTTGAGCTTGATGCAACTTCGCAAAGGTCTCAGCAAGGTCAGTCAGGAGGTCGGTACCTTTCATGGGCTTAACCACAGTGTCATCCATATACACCTCCACGTTCCGACTGACTTGCTTTCATAAACATTTCTGGATCATATGCTGGAATGTGGCCCCAGCATTTTTTTAACCCGAATGTCATCGTGATGTAACAGTAGCACCTGAACGGGGTGATGAATGTTATTTTTATATCTTCAGGGCCGTACAGTCGGATTTGACGGTACCCGGATTAAGCATCCAGAAACGACAACCGCTCACACCCTGCAGTAGAGTCTACTATCTGATCTATGCGAGGGAGAGGGAAGTGATCTTTCGGGTAGGCCCGATTGATGTGCCTAAAATCTACACACATTCGGAGATACTTGTCCTTCCTCGGCACCATGACGATGTTGGTGAGCCACTTGGAGTGGTACACCTCGCGGATGAATTTGGCGGCTAAGAGACATGCTATCTCTTAGCCAATGGCCGTGTGCTTTTTGGTGGAAAATCTCCGAAGATGCTCTTGGACAGGCTTCATCGTCTAATTGGCATGGAGTCTGTGCTCGGTCAGTCCCCTGGGAACAACTGGCATGTCAGCAGGATTCCATGTGAAGATGTCCCAGTTCTTACAGAGGAACTGGACGAGCTCGGATTCGTAGTTGCTGTCGAGGGTGGTGGAGATGTTGGTCGGGGCAGCGCTCGGGTCTTAGGATGGATGTGCACCAGCTTCATTTCCCCGACCGACTGAAAAGCAGATTCCACAACCTTCTTCTCGGATTTCAACAACTCACTCGCGTCCACCGCCTTCTTGTATTCGTCCAGCTCGGCTATTGCCATCTGCTCATCAGCAATCTAGGAACACTTCTGGAGGAACTCTTCTGCCAACTTCCGATTTCCCGTGATGGTGATCACGCTTTTTGGCCCTGTCATCTTAAGCTTAAGATACACTTAACATGGATGGGCCATAAAATGTGCATTGGAAGGCCTACCCAGGATGGCGTGATGAGCGCTTCTGGAGTCCACCACCTCAAAGGTCAGCCGTTCCTTTCAGAAAATTTTCTCTTCGCCGAATATGACATCGGGTGTGATCTGGCTGAGGGACTTTGCCTTCTTCCCAAGGATTACCCCATGGAACTGCATGTTTCTCTTCCTGAGCCAGGTCAACGGAATGCCCATTGCCTCCAATGTGTTGGTATAAATAATATTAAGCCAGCTTCTGCCGTCCATTAAGACTTTGCGCAATCGGACTCCTCCCACGACTGGATCTACTACCAATGCATGCCACCCGAGTGTCGGTATGTGCGTCGGGTGATCTGACTGGTCAAAAGTTATCGGCATCTTGGCCCAGTCGAGAAATTTTGTGACAGTGGGAACCGCCATGTCGACCTCTCGGTTGATGACCTTGAGGTGACTATTGCTCACGACGTCGGCAAAGATCATCAAGATGTTCTCGATGTTGGGCTACCCGGAAGTACCCTTAGTCCCGTCATCGTCATCTTCATCCTTGTCTCTTGAAGAATCTTGCTGCATCTCTTGCTTCAGGAGTCGACACTCCCGAGTGGTGTGTTTGGGCAAAATCGGATTGTCATCCTCGTCTTTCTTGGTGTGGGCCTGAAAAGGTTGGTCGAGGATGTCGCTCTTAATGGTGACCTGCTTTTTTCCTTCCAATCCTTCTTCTGCTTTTGGGAGTTCTTTTTGCCTTGGCTGGCCAGGGTCGCGGCCTCCGCATTCCCATCTGCTCTCTGCTTGTGCTTCTTGCCCTTGTTCTCCGACTGATGCGTGTTGCCAGCTTGGCTCTTGCGACTCCTCAGCCGGTCTTCCTCTTCACCAGTGGCCTATCGGTTGGCTATCTCCATAGCCCAACTGAGAGTCGGGGTCTCAGTTCGGCCGAACTTCATGTCCAGCTCTCGGTACCTCACTCTAGCCTTGAAGGCACAAATTGCCTGGTGTTCAGTGACATTTTCCACCATGTTGTGCAGAGTGGTTGATCGATGGATGTACTCTCGGAGAGTTTCATTCTGCTTCTGCATAGTGTTGCAACTTGGTCAATCCCCCTGCTCTCTTGTACGTGCCTTCAAAGGTGTTGACGAACACCTTCGCCAGGTCATCACAACAAAAGATACTACTTGGTGGGAGCTGTGTCAGCCAAGGACGAGCGGAGCCTTCTAACATCAGTGGCAAATGCTTCACGGCTACGTTGTCATTGCTGCCACCGATCTGGACCGCCACCCGTTAATCTTCCAGCTTTCGGGATTGGATTCGCTAGTGAACTTGCTGATCCCGTTGGCCAACCTGAAGTTGTTGGGAATCTTACCACTCGTATATAACGACTGAAGCACTTGGGACCTCATGGTATGAAACCACTTGGCACATCGTGCTCTTGGCCTTCCCGCGAGGCCCGGCATCTAACGACCAAGTTCTAGGGGAGAAAGGATCTCGTGTTGAACAACGGGTCTCGGGTGTCCCTCGTCGGGTGAGTCGGACATGGCCTGCAGTCACCACCGTCTGTCCGCCTATCATCGTAGGGCTGGCGCCCGAACATGGCATCTCGGGGTGGAGGCATCAGAGCATGATCGTAGCGTCATTACGCCAGGGCGACGTGACTTGACCGCCTCTCCGATCTTCGTGACGGTCTCTAGAGGAAGAAGTAGCTCGGCGCCTGCCTGAGTCGAGTGGGTTGTGAGCCGACTGGATGGTCTCCGCACGCACATATGCACTATGGATCGAGTCTCTGGACTGTGACACCGCCACATTCTTTGACAATGCTGTTTTGAGGAGCGCTTGGATCTGATGAGTCCGCTCTCCAGCTGAGGATCCAGATGGTTGAATGGAATCCGTGATCCGAGTGGGGGCATCTACATTTTGCTAGGGAGTACTAAGAACTTGGTACTTATGGGGCCGGTCACTCGAGTGGAGTCAACGCTTGTGCCGATTGGAGCTGGGATGATGGCGCTCGCGTTCATCCATCTCCCTCTGAAGCCGTTCGAGGCGATCTAGCTTAGCTAAAGTAGCCAGGAGAGTCAACTCCATGGCTAGCACCTCGGGGGTTGTTCCGGCGATGGGAGTGTTCAGAAGCTGATCATTCCGGCGATAGAGCTCGTCCCGCTGCTCCCGAGTGAGAGCTTGAGGCGCATATGGCTCTTGCCCCGGGAAGCCACCGTTGGTGTTGACGTGGGATGCACCCGCGTGATCGTCTTGGTTCCAGGTAGCCTGTGTGTATGCCATGCTTGGAGTTGTCCGCCATAAGGATCTTGGTTGTCTACTCGATGCTCACGGACTCGGACTCCTCCGAGGAGTCGCCGAGTGATCCGTTCGAGAGGTCGAGGGCGGGCTTGTCAAACTCGATAGCCGCCACTTGTTCTGTTGCTACCTAGGTGGTGACAGCATGCTTGAACCAATGCTACAGCCGAAAACGCCCGGAGCGCTTGCGACAATGTACAACAGTGGGATGGGCAACCACTTGGTACGGGGCCAAGGGATGTCGGAGAATGACTCCGTGGGAAGAGGCTCGGAAGTGCGTCACGGCGTGGATGGGCAATGCCTCCACGTCCAGTGGGCCTTCGCGTAGCCACACTGAGTCATCGATGATGAAGGAGATCGTCCTGAAGCGGATTTCGCCGCCGACTGACAGATGATTAAGAAATACACCTACACCGTGAAGTTTTGCTAGACGCCTAGCCCCACGATGGGTGCCAACTGTCGTGGTTATGATAATGACAATAAGTACTAGGGGTACGCATAAGGGGAAGAGCCTAGCTACGGTGTAGGTGTAACACACGGTGTTTAACAAGGTCAGGCCCCTCACTCGGTGGAGGTAAAATCCCTATGTATCGTGCCCTGAGGCTTTCTTTGATTTGATGGATAGGATTACAAGGTTGAACATACCCGGCCATGGAGAGGGGTGCAACTTATATAGAGTGCGTTGTAGCGCCATTGAGAGGATGACAGTGACAATGCCGGTGTGGCACACCGCCTCCTCCGCCGCCGGAATTAGTTTTTTTGGGTTTAATACTGTAACTAGATTGTATGGATATAAAATCGCAGTGTGACTGAATGAAATATATGGTTTGAATGAACTTGCGTTTTTCTCTCTGAATGTACGAACTTATCAAACGTTTAAAAAAACATCAATGGTTTTTAGATTTAAAATACTCATCACAAACATTACCCGTATGCAAACCGATGGCTTCCTAGTAAGCCAAGGGAAAATGTCCTGAGCAGGATTTGTGCTGCTCCTCATCGCAAACATTTTCGATCTAACATCCGTATGCAAAGTGAGAGCTATGGTCTTCCCCAGTAAGCCAAGGGCAAATTCGCCAGACAGATTTGTGCATCTCTTCAACGCAAACAGTTCAGATTGAAGACGGTATGCGAAGCGAGACTTTGCCTCTAAGCCAAGAGAAAATCTAGAACGCAGGATTTGTACATCCCTTCAATGCAAACGTTTTTAATGACCCGTGTGCAACCACGTACAGACAATTGGCTAAGATTTACATCTGTCATATTGGGTATATTGTCAGGTGTCAAACTGGAATGATTGACATTTGTTAATGTAGTAACAAAGCCCGTTGTCAGCCTTGTAACACTGCCATTTGTCAAAAATTCTAGCTAAAAATCACTAGCAATACCAAATCTTTGCAACTAAAATTCAGTAAACATATACTTCATTCATAGATTAAGCAGTTGTTCTTCATACAAATAGTTCAACTTGACAGCTAAACCGACCAAACTTTTCCTCAATTGTTGCCAACCATGTACTAAAATAGCTAGCTCAACTATATCACAAACATCAATGGTTTTTAGATTTAAAACACTCATCACAAACATTACTCGTACAGTTCAACCACATCTATAGTCAGATGAACTGAACAAAATCGCCCCTAAATACTACTACGTAGGGCCTTTGTACTACTTCTAGCAGCTCCTCCTCTGCCGAGCGCGCTCAATAAGAGGCAGAGGAGGAGGAGGAGCCTACCGACGAGCTGGACAACTGGAATCCGGTGCCTTCCCCTGCTGCACCTTTCGCAACGCTCACCTCGATCGCCCTCTGCCGCTCTAGACGATGCCTCTCGAAGCAGTGGGACTCCTCGTAGATCTCCTCATTCCTCGCCTCTGCGACGGCATGTGTTGCGGCCACAATGGCTATAAGACTCGTTGCATGCTCGACGAGGTGCTCCTCCTCCTCCTGCAGGGACTCGATGTAGCGCGCAAGGTCGATGACACATGTGCGGGGCTCCACCTCCACCTCCCGCCTTGAGGCAGCGGTGGCGGAGTGGGTGATGACCCCTGATACGTCTCCAACATATCTATAATTTTTTATTGTTCCATGCTATTATATTATCTTATTTGGATGTTTTATATGCATTAATATGCTATTTTATATTGTTTTTGGGACTAAACTATTAACCTAGAGCCCAGTGCCAGTTTCTGTTTTTCCTTACTTTTCAGTTTCGCAGAAATGGAATATCAAACGGAGTCCAAATAGAACAAAACTTTACAAGGATTTTTCTTGGACTAGAAGACATCCAGAGGACTTCGAGTACATGTTAGGGAAGCCACGAGGTGGCCAAAAGGACAGAGGGCGCGCCCCCACCCTTGTGGGCCCCCTTGTTGCTCCACCGACCTATTTCTTCCGCCTATATATTCACATTGTTCCAGAAACTCGAGAGGAGGCATCAAAACCACTTTTCCACTTTTGTGACCTTATGTATCCGTGAGATCCCATCTGGAGACCTTTTTTGATACTCTGCTGAAGGGGGATTCGACCACGGGGGGCATCTACATCAACACCATTGCCCTTCCGATGAAGTGTGAGTAGTTTATCACAGACCTATGGGTCCATAGCTAGTAGCTAGATGGCTTCTTCTCTCTCTTGGATGCTCAATACCATGTTCTCCTCGATGTTCTTGGAGATATATCCGATGTAATATTCTTTTGCGGTGTGTTCACCCAGATCCGATGAATTGTGGATTTATTATCAGATTATTTATGAATATTATTTGAGTCTTTTCTGAATTCTTATATGCATGATTTGATATCTTAGTAATTCTCTTCGAACTATCGTTTGGTTTGGCCAACTAGATTAGTTTTTCTTGCGATGGGAGAAGTGCTTTACTTTGGGTTCATTCCTGCGATGCTCAATACCAGTGACAGAAAGGGACATGACACGTATTGTATTGTTGCCATCGAGGATAACAAGATGGGGTTTTCATCATATTGCTTGAGTTAACTCCGCTACATCATTTCATCTTACTTAATGTGTTACTCTGTTCTTTATGGACTTAATACTCTAGATGCAGAATCGTTTTGGTCGATGTGTCGAGTAATAGTAGTAGATGCAGGCAGGAGTCGGACTACTTGACACGGACATGATGCCTATATTCATGATCATTGCCTTAGATATCATTATAATTATGCGCTCTTCTATCAATTGCTTGGCAGTAATTTGTTTACCCACCGTGACATTTGCTATCTTGAGAGAAGCCTCCAGTGAAACCTATGGCCCCCGGGTCTATTTTCCATCTTATAAGTTTCCGATCTACTATTTTGCAATCTTTTACTTTCCAATCTATAAACAAAAAATACCAAAACTATTTACTTTACAGTTGATCCATCTCTCTCAGATCTCACTTTTGCAAATAACCGTGAAGGGATTGACAACCCCTTTATAGCGTTGGGTGCAAGTTATTTTCTCCTACTGGATTGATACCTTGGTTCTCAAACTGAGTGAAATACTTACTCTACTTTGTTGCATCACCCTTTCATCTTCAAGGGAAAAACCAACGCAAGCTCAAGAGGTAGCAGGAAGAATTTCTGGCGCCATTGCCGGGGAGATCTATGCCAAGTCAAGACATACCAAGTACCTTCATAAAACTCTCATCTCTCGCACTTACATCATTTGCCATTCGCCTCTCGTTTTCCTCTCCCCCACTTCTAAAACGATTTTCGAAAAGAATTGCCTTTTCTTTGCCCTTTTTCCGTTCATCTTGTTCGCTTGCTTTTTGTGTGTTTGTGTGTTGGATTGCTTGCTTTGTCACGATGGCTCAAGAAAATACCAAATTATGTGACTTTTCCAACACCAAAAATAATGATTTTATTAGTACTTTGATTGCTCCCGCTACTAATGCGGAATCTTATGAAATCAATGCTGCTTTGTTGAATCTAGTTATGAAAGATCAATTTTCTAGCCTTGCTAGTGAAGATGCCGCATCCCATCTGAATAATTTCATTGATTTGTGTGATATGCAAAAGAAAAGAGATGTGGATAATGATCTTGTTAAATTGAAGCTATTTCTGTTCTCACTACGAGATCGGGCTAAAACTTGGTTTTCAACTTTGCCTAAAATAGTATTGATTCATGGAATAAGTGTAAAGATTCTTTTATTGCCAAGTATTTTCCCCCCGCTAAGATCATCTCCCTTAGGAATGATATTATGAATTTTAAACAACTTGATCATCAGCATGTCGCACAATCTTGGGAGAGGATGAAACTTATAATAAGAAATTGCCCTACGCATGGTTTACATTTATGGATGATTATACAATTTTTTTATGCCGGATTGAACTTTGCTTCTAGAAATCTTTTAGATTCGGTCGCGGGAGGTATTTGTATGGAAATCACTTTAGGAGAAGCTAGTAAACTCCTAGATAATATAATGGTTAATTATTCTCAATGGCATACCGAAAGATCTTCCACTAGTAAAATATTGCATGCCATTGAAGAGATTAATGTTTTAGTGGAAAGATGGATGAGCTTATGAAATTATTTGCTAGCAAGTGTACTCATGTTGATCCTAATGATATGCCCTTGTCCACTTTGATTGGGAATAAAAATTAATCTATGGATGTGAATATTGTTGGTAGGAACAATTTTGGTAACAATGCATATAGATGAAATTTTAATCCTAGACCTTTCCGTAGTAATTCCTCCAATAATTATGGTAATTCCTACAACAATTCTTATGGAAATTATAATTAGATGCCCTCTGGTTTTGAGAATAGTGTTAAAGAATTTATGAGTGCTCGAAAGAATTTTAATGCTTTGATTGAAGAAAAATTGCTTAAGATTGATGATTTAGGAACGTGGATAGAATTTCTCTTGATGTTGATTCTTTGAAACTTAGATCTGTTCCACCCAAGCATGATATCAATGAGTCTCTCAAATATATGAGAATTTCCATTAATGAGTGCAAAGAAAGAACCGCTAAGATGCGTGCTAAAAGGATTGGTTTATAAAAACATGTTCTTCTAGTATCCGTGAAAATAATGATGGAGATCTTAAAGTAGTTGATGTGATTCCTATTGAATCTTTGTTTTCCAATGTAAATCTTGGTAAATATGGGACTGGAGATGAGTCAACTTTATCTAAAAGGCGTCCCGATAATTCTGAGTTCTTATATATTGATGCAAAATTGATAAAAGTGGGATTGGCGAGGTCAAAACTTTAAGTAGCAATGAACCCACTATTTTAGATTTAAAGGAATTTAATTATGATAATTGTTCTTTAATAGATTGTATTTCCTTGTTTCAATCAATGTTGAGTTCATGCTTATAATCAAAATAAAGCTTTTACTAAACATATCGTTGATGCTATGATGCAATCTTTTGAAGAAAAGCTTGAATTGGAAGTTTCTATTCCTAGAAAACTTTATGATAAGTGCGAACCTACTATTAAGATCAATATTAAATATTATGAGTGCCATGCTTTGTGTGATTTGAATGCTAGCGTTTCTACAATTCCAAAAACTTTATGTGATGTGCTAGGTTTTCGTGAATGAGTGTTCTTTAAATTTACTTCTTGCGAATTCCACTATTAAGAAACCTATGGGAAGGATTAATCGTGTTCTTATTGTTGCAAATAGGAATTATGTGCCCATGGATTTCGTTGTTCTTGATATAGATTGCAATCCTACATGTCCTATTATTCTTGGTAAGCCTTTCCTTAGAACAATTGGTGCAATTATTTATATGAAAGAAGGAAACATTAGATTTCAATTTCCATTAGGGAAGGGCATGGAACACTTTCCAAGAAAGAAAATTAAATTTTGTTATGTATCTATTATGAGAGCTACCTATGGATTGCATACCAAAGATGGCAATACCTAGATCTATTCATGTTTTATGCCTAGCTAAGGGCGTTAAGCAATATCGCTTTTTGGAAGGCAACACAATTTTATTTTTGCTTTTTTGCTTTTTGGTTATGTTTTTCAATTTTCACAAATCATTACTTTTTTAGTAATTGTGTTTGGTGTTTTAATTAGTGTTTGAGCCAAGTAAGACCTTTGGGATGGCTTATGGTGATCGTTGATTTGATTTTGCTAAAAACAGAGACTTTTGCGCCCATTGCAGAGAATTCAATAATTCACTGAAACGTGAAAACCTTCTGAAATTTTTACATAAAATTTATATACAAATTCCACACGTCATACAATTTTTTCAATTTTTTTATAGTTATAGAAGTATGCGAAGTTTTTAGATTCCTGCAGACTTTTCTGTTTTTGACAAATTCTGTTTTATATGTGTTGTTTGCTTATTTTGATGAATCTATGGCTAGTATCGGGGGGGGTGAACCATGGAAAAGTTGTAATACAGTAGATATTACACCAATATAAAATAAGAATAAGATCATAATAGTACCTTGAGTGGTTATTTGCTTTGTTTTACTAACAGAGCTCACGAGATTTCTATTGAGTTTTGTGTTGTGAAGTTTTCAAGTTTTGGGTAAGGATTTGATGGACTATGGAATAAGGAGTGGCAAGAGCCTAAGCTTGGGGATGCCGAAGGCACCCCAAGGTAATATCCAAGGACGGACAAGAGTCTAAGCTTGGGGATGCCCCGGGAAGGCATCCCCTCTTTCGTCTTCATCTATCGGTAACTTTATTTGCGGCTATATTTTTATTCACCACATTATATGTGTTTTGCTTGGAGAGTCTTGTATGATACGAGTCTTTGCTTTTTAGTTTGCCTCAATCATCCATCATGTACACAGGTTTTGATAGGGACACACTTCAATCGTGATTTATTAGAATACTCTATGTGCTTCACTTATATCTTTTGAGCTAGGAAATTTTGCTCTAGTGCTTCACTTATATCTTTTTAGAGCACGACTGTGGTTTTATTTTATAGAAATTGTTGAACTCTCTTGCTTCACTTATATTATTTTTTAGAGTCTCTAGAACAACATGGTAATTTGCTTGGGTTAGGAATTTAGTCCTAATATGATAGACATCTAAAGGAGATATAATAAAAAATTCCATATAAAAATTATGATTGTTTTGAGATATCGGGATGGTAATATTAGAATCACGCTAGTAGTAAATTGTAGGGTTGACGAAATAATTGTGTTAAGGTTCATAATTCCCGTAGCATGCACATATGGTCTCCTAACTGTGTAACCGAATTGAAGCGCTTGTATCTTGATTGTTTACCTTTGTGTGAAGGTCAAGGGGGCGCGATGGTTAACTCCTACCAACCTCCCCCCTAGGAGCATGCGTAGTAGTGCTTTGCTTTGAGGGCTAATAAACCTTTTTGCAATAAATATGTGAGTTCCTTATGACTAATGTTGAGTCCATGGATTATACACACTCTCACCCTTCCACCTTGCTAGCCACTCTAGTGCCGCGCAACTTTCCCCGGTGCATCAAACGACCTTATACCCTTCCTCAAAACAGCCACCATACCTACCTATTATGGCATTTCCATAGCCATTCCGAGATATATTGACATGTAACTCCACCGTTCCGTTTATTATGACATGCATCATAATTGTCATATTGCTTTGCATGATCATGTAGCTGACATAGTATTTGTGGAAAATCCACCGTTCATATGTTATACATGTCACTCTTGATCATTGCTGTCGGTACGAAACGACACCTATGGGATCACTGGAATCCCTTCTACGGTTGGCGGGCACGAAGTTGTGCAAAGAGCAGGTCTAAGAGTCAGCATAGCGATTGTTTACCCAGGTTCGGGCCACGAGGATGCGTAATACCCTAGTCTTGCTTTCGTTTGTATTTGAGTGTTCTTGAGTTCTTCAACTAGCTACGGTGCCTATGCAGCTTTTCAGGATCCGAATCCCCCTCCAGTACGCTGCGGTCCTCCTTTTATAGTCTAAAGGGGCTACCAGAGTGGCACATAGGAGGTGGAAAGGTGTACAGTTTATAGGCTTATCCCACGCCATTACGGGACAAGGTGCATTCAATGCGCTTCTTAGGTGTCTATTTACTTTAGCGGGGACGGAAAAGAAGCCCGTCCCGTCCGTGGCCGCTCTATCTGGTCACGACACGCGTCCAGGCCAGCGAGGCAGGCAGCTGAGGTGGCGTCGCGGTAGGGTCTTCACGAAGATCTGCATGCGACCACACAGGTGCTTGGCTAGCTGGCCCAGGAACCACGTATCGCCACGTGGGTGCCTGCCTGGGCCAGCGGGTCGGCCGCCGAGTTGGGGCGGCGACGGGGAGGCAAGGGCTTGCCGCAGACTTGCTTCTGTTCCCGGCAAGGGTATTACCGGGGCCTCCGTGAGTGCCCTACGGCAAGAGGCTTGCCGGGGCATCGGGGTGTCTTCGGCAAGGAGCCTTGCCGGGGCCTCGCGGGCGTCCTCAGCAAGGAACCTCGTGATCGCCATGTCTTCTGGATCTTACCTTGGGAGTCATAGATCTTTGTATTTACAAAGATCTGCATGCCATCACGTGGGCGCTTCCCGAGCCTTGGCTCTAATGTTGTTTGTATCATTGGAGCCCATAGGCTTCAAGGGTGGTTGCGACGGAGGCGTTTGAGTGGATTGCGCCTGGCAAGAACCCTTCACGGGTGGTGCGTAGGCCGCCTCGGCAAGAGTCCTTGCCAGGGGGATGTCTCCTTGTTTGGTCTTCTTGTGCTGCCTTTCTTGGCGTTGTTCTAGTAACTTTGCGTTCCTGGCTTCCTCCTTCTGCCCTGTTATGTTCGGCCACAGGCCTGGCTCTGACTGCCCGTGCATAAGTGAGGTGTAAAAAAGAGCGCCCCTACTTTTGTACACCGACAGGAGCCCGCGGGCCTGGGCCATTCATAAGAGCAACGCGTTGTTGGGCTAGGCCCAGAACGGTGTGCGGGCAGTGACGTTGGATTCCCTTTTACCGCAGTGACTCCTCCGATGGTTGCACTTCCCCACGATCTGCGCTGGCGTGCGGGTCGTCCGTGGGATGACCGCATCGTACTTGCGTCACCTTTTGGTTCCAAAAATAGTAAAGAGGCAGTTCGTGCCCTTCTCATAAAGAATAGAGGAAGTTGTGGGGGCGCGGCCCATTTACTAAGTGGACTCAGGTCGCTCCACGATCACGGGGGTGCGAAACGGCCATACCACCTGTCACCCAACTCTCGATCCGCTTGCCACGTATCCCTCATGCATCGGGGAGGGCAAGCGGTGGACGCGGAGGGCATGGGCATTAATGCTGAGGGGGGGGCAGACGCCGCTGATTGGAGCAGCGGGTCGGTCATGTTCCCTCATTCGTTCGGCATTTGGACTGGTTGATTAGGGCGGTCGCCCTTCTATAAAGAGGGGAGGAGAGGAGCGGCGCTTCTCACCTCTCCACCCGTCTTCTTCCTGTTCGATTCCTTCACTCCTCAAGGTATGCCGAGAGGGCGCGGTCGTGGTTGTTCCTCCATGGAAGCGACCAGGTCATCTTCCCATCAGAGGGCGGCAGTGGTCAAAGAGGAGTCGTATGCCTCAGATGGGGGGGCATGCTGGAGATAGAAGCGTCGAACGGGGCCGCGTCCGGCGAGGCGGTCGAGGCACAGGCAGACGGGGTCGGGGGACACCCGTGCCGTCGTCGTCTCCGTCTTTATCTCCTTCGTCGTCTCCTCCTGCCTCCCCACGCAGCCATGTCAAGGACACGGCATTGGAGTTCATCGTACAGCTGCGCGAGCTGCCGCGTAGTCTCCTCCGCCTTCCTGGAGCGTTCGTGAGGGCGTTGGAGGTCGATTAGCCACCAAGGCTGAGGCTTCACATGGAGGGGTGTTGCCATGGCACCATGTGGGTAGACACCAGGTTTCCCACCCCTCACGTGATCCTTCTTCGCCGGGGGTGGAAGACCTTCGCGCGTGCCCACTGCTTGGTGAAGGGGCACGTTCTCTGCTTTAGGCTAGCGGAGAGCGATCTGCTCTTCGTCAAAGTCTTCGGGCGCTTGGGACACAGGCTAGGGTGCTGCATGGAGAGCTCTACCGACAATGAAAACTCCTCCTCGAGCGAGAGTGATGGGGAGGACAGCGGCAGCGATAACGAGGGCGGCGGGCAGGAGGATGACAGGTCCGACTAGGCGGCAGATACGCTGTCCCTGGGCAGTGCTGGCAGCACCATCATCTGCACCGCCAGCCCCTCGAACTTCTCGGGGTCGTCTCCTTGGGCGGCTGGTGTTGGGAGGCCAGAGAAGGCGAAGAATGTGGGCAGCGGTCGTCATGTCGGAGTACGCGGGCGTCAACCCGCGCATTGCCGGCCCGCTGCCCCATCTTTCGGCTCTTCTTCCGACGCCATCATCATCAGCCTCCTTTGGGACGGCTGCCGGGATGTTCTCTTGGTGCTTTCTACTGCTTGCGCTTCGCTTAGGCATGCCTTTTGCCCTTCGCCATCTTGTTCCACTTCCTGGGGAGAGGGACAAGAAAGGGATCATGGGCATCTTATCTCTTTTTAGTTTTTAAGCCTACGGGCCTTTGTAAGATTGAAATCCTGTAACCCCCTCACTTATGTATGCATTCCGTACGGATTGTACTTGTTTACAACGTATTTATGAAGAGAAGGGTGTTTGCCGGGTTTGTTTCTGTGCGGGCAAGAGCCACACCAAGGAACGGATCCTTGTTATCTTAAGATAAGCAACATGCCCCGGCAACAAGCCTTGCCGTCCCTTCCCCGCCCCATAACTGTATTCGTGCCCTTGGCGGGAATAGTAACAGGGCAGGGTCAGGCCCTTTGCTTGCTCCCTTCCCATCACGCTACCACCCAGCCCCGGTCCAAGACAAAGTTTGTTGGACATAAGTAAAAGGGGAGCACGATGGCATAGGAGCGAGCGAAGCTTCGTACGTTCAAGTTCCATACGGAAGAAAGGATGGGGGGCGAAAGACTTATCTGGGCCCTGTAGCTCCTGGCAACCTTGTCTTGCCATGGTTTGACCCTTGGTTGTGCAGCCCCCGGCATCCTTGGCTTTGCCAGGGTCGGAGCGTTGGCCCGCCCCCTTTCTTTCAAACGGCTCAGCAAGGACGTTAATGGATCCTGTGAATCAAGAGAACATAAAAGAGACAGAGAGATGCAAACTCGACCCCTATGCTAGGGATTAGCCGCCGTTAAGCTCTATCAACCCTAACAGAGAAAGAGACTCAACCTAGCATGCATGCTAAAACTTAGGGCGCCAGCACTTCATTTATTTACGCTTAGGGTCTGCGCCTGGCTTTGTACAAAGGGTTACATGCCTTGCCGGCAAGGCTTGTACAAAAGGGTGGCTTGCCGGGAGGCCTGGCAACCGTGCCTTATCGGTAAAACTTGCGAAGATGTTTGATGTTCTAGGAGTTAGTCACTGGGATCCCATCTTCGGTCTCCAGGCAGACTGCGCCAGGCCTGGTGACTCGTATTACCCTATAAGGTCCTTCCCACTTTGGCATCAACTTGTTGGAATTCTTGGCCGACTGAACGTGCCGAAGAACAAGGTCGCCATCCTCAAAGCTTCAGGCATGAACCTTGCGGCTATGATAGCGGCGCAAGGCTTGCTGGTAGCGTGCTGCTTGTACAGCCGCCCGAAGACGATCTTCCTCGAGGGGCGTTGCGTCATCTTGCCGCAGTCGCTCTTGCTCAAGCTCATCATAAGCGAGCACTCGGGGTGACCCGTATGTGACATCTGTGGGGAGAACTGCCTCGGCCCCATAAACGAGGGAGAAGGGTGTCTTGCCGGTGGCTCGATTTGGTGTCGTTCTGATTGACCAAAGAACCGCTGGCAATTCATCGATCCAGCGCCTTCCGCACTTGTGTAGCCTATCAAAAGTCCTTGTCCGGAGGCCCCGCAGTACTTCAGCATTTGCCCTTTCTGCCTGGCCGTTAATTCGTGCATGTGCAACAGAAGCGAAATAGACTTTGTCGCCGAGGTCTTGCATATATTGCATGAAGGTGTTGCTTGTGAACTGCGTACTGTTGTTGGTGATAATTCTGTTTGGTACACCAAAATGGTAGACCAGGCCCTTGAAGAACTTGACGGCCGACTGTGTTGTCACCTTTCTCACTGCTTCCACCTCCGGCCACTTTGTGAACTTGTTGATTGCTACGTACAAGTACTCAAAGCCCCCGACAGCACGGGGAAAAGGGCCCAATATGTCCACCCCCAGACCGAGAAGGGCTAGGAGAGAGGGATTGTTTGGAGAGCTTGAGTTGGTTGATGAATTTTCTTTGAATGGAACTGACACGCTTCACACTTGGTTACTAGTGTCATTGCATCCTGGAGGGCAATGGGCCAAAAGAAACCCTGCCGGAATGCCTTGCCGTCAAGGGCTCTTGACCCTATGTGGGAACCACATATGCCTTAGTGTATCTTTGCCAATAGCTCCAGTCCTTCCTCCCGGGTGATACACTTCAATTTCACATCGTTCGGTCCTGTACAGGACGTCGTCAACAAGCTGGTACATAGCGGACCGACGGGCTACTTTTTCCTGCTCTTCAGGAAGTTCCCCGGTCTGGAGGAGGAGAAACGGCTACGGAAGGATGACGCCGCTGGCTACGAAGAGTACGTAAAGGGCGTGGACCTCTGGATCAGCCGCCTCGTCGCCGTTGCGGTGGAGCTCACTGCGTAGCTGGCCACCATGGGCATGCCAAGATTCAGGTTCTCCCGGGAGGTGAACCTCTCCATCCATGCCAGCTTGACCGTGTTCTTCAAACGCGTTCTTGAAGCCCTGGGAAAGCTCCACTCTGACCGGGCGGCTTGTCTAGCCGATGAATCCCGGAAGCTTTGCCGGGGCGCCCTGACTAAGGTCCTCACTAAGATGGCCTACTAGAACCCCAACCTCGACTTCGACGCCGCGCTGGATAGCTTGCCAAATGAAGTAGATCTCACGGTGCTCACGGAGCGTATCAAGCCCATCAATGATTCTGCATCTACTACTATTACTCCACACATCGACCGCTATCCAGCATGCATCTAGTGTATTGAGTTCATACGAACAGAGTAACGCTTTAAGCAAGATGACACAATGTAGAGGGATAAACTCAAGTAATATGATGAAAACCCCATCTTTTTATCCTCGATGGCAACAATACAATACGTGCCTTGCTGCCCCTACTATCACTGGGAAAGGACACCGCAAGATTGAACCCAAAGCCAAGCACTTCTCCCATTGCAAGAACTATAGATCTAGTAGGCCAAACCAAACCAATAATTCGAAGAGACTTGCAAGGATATTATGAGCACACATAAAAAGTTCAGAGAAGAACCAAATATCTTTCATAGATAACCTTGATCATAAACTCACAATTCATCGGATCTCGACAAACACACCGCAAAAACAGATTACATCGAATAGTTCTCCTCGAAGACCGAGGAGAACTTTGTATTGAGATCTAGAGAGAGAGAGAAAGAAAGCCCTCTAGATACTAGTTATGGACCCAAAGGTCTGTGGTAAACTACTCACAACTCATGGTGAGGGCAACGATGATGATGATGAAGGCCTCCGTGATGGATCCCCCTCCCGGAACTGGCTCCAAGATGGGATCTCCACGGGAACAGAAGCTACGGTGGTGGAATTAGGGTTTTCTCTCTGCGTATGGAGTTTCTGGGGTACGTAGGTATATATAAGAAGAAGGAGGGCACCGGGGGCCGTGTGGGCCAGCCTCGAGGCAGGGGGCACACCCTGGGAAGGGGGCGTGCCCCCCACCCTCGAGGGCTGGCCCCTTGCCCCCTGACCTGGTCCTGACGTTTCCCGAGCGAGATTTCCTCCAAAAATATCTCTCGCGAAGGATTCATTCCGTTTGGACTCCGTTTGATATTCCTTTTCTGCAAAACCCTGAAATAGGCAAAAAAAACAGCAATCTGGATTGGGCCTTTGGGTTAGTAGGTTAGTCCCAAAAATGATATAAAAGTGAATGATAAAGCCCATTAAGCATCCAGGACTTCATAAATAATAGCATGGACCAATCAAAAATTATAGATACGTTGGAGACGTATTAGCAGGCAATCATATCAGAGTTATATTTCAATTGTTTCATAACATTTGCATTGAAGTGATCTTATTTTCTAATATAGTTTTCGAACTCACAAAGGCATTGGCTAGGATGCATATTGTGAGTATTATCATTATCTTTGAACATCATAAGAGAATTTACCCCTACCACCTTAGGCAGTGGTGGTGTATTAATCCCATGTATTTCTTCAATAGGGCTTAGCCCCCTCGCGAGGGTCTTGAGCAGCTGGTTGATCAGCTGGGCCGTACCAGGCCATAGTAGGAGCGCATCGCGGCCTGCAGGCAGGCAAGTCTGGGTACCCTGGTTCCCAGGACGCCGACAGTAGCCCCCGGGCCCAAGGTGCACGCGGAGTTGGCTTCGGGGCGAAGCCTTGGTCGAGGACGAAGCGCCGCGGGCCCCAAAAAGGCAGCAGGCCAGGCTGGCGCGCGACGGTTGGATGGGACGTGGGCGACTCCGCTCCCCATGCAGTCTTGGCAACCGTGCGACTTCACAAAAGGGACTGTCTTCACTGCAGAGGAGTTATCACTTCCTTTCCTTCCTGCCCAGATCCCCTTCTCCTTCGCCCCCAGCCTTCCCAAATCACCCGCATTCTCCAGTGCCTCCAGCAATGGTGAAGAAAGGCAAGGGTGCCGTGCTGGCGCCCGGATCTGCTTCCTCCCCCGAGGCGGCGCTCGAGGAGTCCACCATCACCGAGGAGGGGGACTACGCAGAGGTCCAGACCTTCTTGTCGAGCGACCACAACGAGCATGACCCAACGAAGATTTGGGTTGGGTCCACCGCGGTGCGGACCTTGCCGAAGTGTTGCTACCCCTTCTTCCTCCACAGCATATCCATCGGGCTCGTGCCACCCTTCTCGGAGTTCTTCTACGCCATCCTGAATCACTACCAGGTGCACGCCCTCCACATGCAGCCTCGATCCATCTTTTTCATGTCGCTCTTCGCCTTTTACTGCGAGGCGTGTGTGGGGGTGAAACCGACTGTCGCCCTCTTCCGCCACTTCTTCTCCATGCGGCGGTATGACGAGGGTCCGTGCTCGGGCTGCGTCTCCTTCATCTTCCAGCGCCAGGGCTACAGGCTGATGACAGCCGGGAAGAAGATAGACACCCACCGGAAGAGGTGGGACTATTTGGATGCCTAGCGTATTCACCCGCTGCTCACGCTGCCTACCGCCCGTCCTTAGAAACGCGCCTACTGGAGCTACGCGAAGCTCAACGACCCCCTTGCCGAGCTTGTGTTGGAAAGGATCGAGGCCGACCTGGGCTCAAGGCTTGAAGGGGCCCAGATTGTGAAGGAGTTCCTGAGGCAGCGGCTGGCGCCACTCCAGGCACACTCGCGCCCCATGTGGGAGCTGATGGGAGACGATGACAGGCTTCGGCTGCGCTCGGGGACGATGGCCGAGGTCGACCTGGACCTCGTCTCGAATGCTCTCCTAGGGATGGTTCCTGAGGACCTCTCGAGGGCCCATCTGCCGCTGTACCGCCGTCCTAACTAGGCCGAGCTGCTGAAGGCCGTGTCAGGCTTCAGGGTGCTAGTGGCTGCTCCGCCCATGGTCGATGTGTCCTCCGGTGTCGATGAGGGGGTCAACGAGGAGGAGGACTCAGAGGAGACCCTGGGCGACGAGGACCGGGTTGACGAGGAGGACAGCTCCGATGCGTCTGCTGAGGAAGTGGCGCCGGGTGCAGACGCCGCTGGGCGGCCCCGGGCAACCACTCCGCGTCAATCCGGGCGCGCTGCGTCCGGAGGGAGCAATGCGACGACCCCGCCGAGGAACGCCGCGCCAACAAAGCTAGCAGCCGTGCCCAAGTCCGTGGCCTCGCTCCTTGCCAACATCCGGACTACTGGCGCGCCCATGGTATCGGCAGCCACGGCCGGCCTACTGATGAAGAGGAGGGCGCGCCTCGCCTCCGATGAGTAAGTGTGCAGTCTCTCGTCATTCTTTGATCGCTGTGTTCCTGACGTGTTTCTCTTGGCACAGCAGCCTGGGTGGCGTGATGAAGAAGGCGAAGGGGGAGGCCACGCCGCGGTGCCCCGCTCCACCTGTTGCTGTTGTCGCTGCGGAGAAAGGTGACATGGCTTTGCGCGCCTCGGCTGGCCAAGCTGCTGAGCACGCGGTGGCGGTGTCGCCTAAGGGCATCGTCGCTGCTTGTGAGGCCGCGGTGGCTCCTGCTCCCTCCGCTCCAGCAAGGGGAGCCGGAGCCCCCGAGCCCCTGGTCGAGCAGGCGATCATGGTGGCGCCCATCCGCCAGCCAGTGCAGCCTGGCCCTGAGGCCTTGGGCGCCGCCTCCATTGCGCTGGGTCGGCTCCGCACCGATCTTCTGGGTGGTGATGGCCGCGCGATAGAAGGACGCCTGGGCCTGATCTCTGGGTGGCTCCTGGCAGATGAGTCTGCGCGGGCCTCCTGGAGCCAGGCCTCAGCGGCCGCCGCCAAGGGTCGGGAGGAGGCCGCGGCAGCTGTGCGGGCACGCGACGCCACGCAAGCCATCGCAGCATCCTTCGAGAAGCGCTGCCATGAGGTGGAGAGCGAGCTGAAGGCCCTTCGCGAGGAAGGCACCAGGCGCGCCCTGGAGCTCTAAAGGTTGGAGAAGGAGCTCAAGGCACAGAAGGCTAAGACGTCCCGGCTCCAGCAGGATCAGCTCGCTGATCGCGCGAGCCTGGAGAAGCTGAAGGCTGAGGCTGAGCAGGCCAAGGCGACCCAAGCTGCGCGCGACAAGGAATACGCCCCCGCGGCCTCAGCAGCAGTGGGTCGCGAGGCCCTCGCCGGCTTCGAGCCCGAGGCCCGCACGGCGCTGCAAATTGCCTATGGGGATGGGTTCGAGAAGCCGCTGGCCACCCCGGAGGATGGCCCCACCGGGCTCCTTGTTGCGCTCATGAAGGCCCTGCGCGAGGTTGCGGCCGCGATCGGCCAGTTAGCAGACGTCGAGAGTCGCGCTCCTTACCTTGGCCCTGACGTGGTTGTGCGGCCACCTCTGTCTCCGCGACCCCACCCTTGACCTGGCCTTGCTGTCCGAGCCCGTGACCGCGAGCGTAGAGGGCGTGGCTGCCGAGGCCATGGAGGAGAAGGTCAAGGAGCTGGTGGAGGCATTCCTCCGGGTCGCTACTACCGCGTCCAAGGAGGCGGAGGCTGGTGATGGCGCGCTCGGCGATGCCTGACCTGTTCCCTGTCAGGATGAGAGAAATGCAAGTGCCCCGGTGGGGGCATAAGGACTCGCTTGAATTTGGAGAACTTGATGTTATTGTAATAACTAGACTTGAACTTGGTGATTTCTGTGCTTGCTTCCTTTCATGTTTGCTTAGGTGCTCTGCGTCGGCAGGGCCCAACCCCGCGCATACCTCGATCGCCATTGAGCCCTTCGGGTGACTGGGGTTATCGTAATAACTAGGCTCAAGGAATGAGGGGCTACGTGGCTAGTGAGGCCCCTGGGTCGCGATGCCCAGGGGTCCCCCTTAACGCTCAAGCGATCCCGTTTGCATTCTGCGTTGGCAGGGCCCAGCCTCGTGCATACCTCGACCGCCGTTGAGCACCGGGCTCAAGGAGTGAGGGGCTATGTGACTAGTGAGGCCCCTGGGTCACGATGCCCAGGGGTCCCCCTTGACGTACGAACGACTCTCATGAGGGAGAACGAGCACCATACCTTTCTCACGAGCCTACGCCTAGGATGGGGGCGCGAAAAAGCTAGGTGTCTGGGCACCTGGTAGGGCGGCGTCTGCCAGGCGTGACCTGAGCATAACCCCCGTGCCTAGCCCCCCTCGCGACACCCATCCAAAGAGAAGTTGTGAGCATCGTGAGATGAAAAGCTCCCTGAGGTTGGTGCGACCGCTGGGGGCCGCCCTCAGTTGTTTATAACTAGCGCGGATCATAGAGCTACCACACTTGCGCGAAGTGTGGGCATAACCGCACCTCGGTCGTAGCGGCCAGCGCGGATGCAATGCCCCAGATGTAACACCTTCCAATTATGGCAATATATGAAACTTTGACTTCATCAATTCCATTGTGGGCTCTTCTTTCATTTCGGGTTTCTTCGTTTTGTTGTGTGCGTGTGTGCATTTCACCCATGTCATGTTATCATGTGCATTGCATTGCATTCGTGTTGTCACTTGCACCCGGTCCCACTCGCCTCTTCCCGTTGTCCGTTTCGAGTTCCGACACTCACACACGTGCCCGTGGCACCCCCGAGTCCTTCTTTCGTGTGTGGCCGTGTAACATTCCCGGAATGAGGTGAGACTTGTCGTGCGTTGTTGTTTTGGTACGTGTAGGCCGCCTGTCAAGTTTCATCGCGTTTGGAGTTCGTTCGGTACTCCAACGGTTAACCTAGTGGGCTAAAAGTACCCCTTCCTTTTGGCCCAAGACCCCCTCCACAATAGCCCACTAACCCAGCACAACCACTCCCATCCTCTCGGTCGTCCGATCGTGATCGCGTAGCCGAAAACCGCTCCCCATTTGAACCTTCCTTGCTCCCTATGCATATAAATCAGTCCCCCACGTCCATTTTTCGGGCAAAAACCCCGCCGCCGGACACGTCCAACCCGGCCGGACGTGTCCAACCTCGCCTCCGCCGCCACGTGTCGCCACCTCATTCACCGCCCCACTTCCCCG
>LR738710.1:262544511-262566612 GCA_902687465.1 Secale cereale | reverse complement strand
CCCTCTCCTCCGGCGCCGGCGTCGGCTCGCCGCGCCACCGCCCCTCGCCGCCGGCGCGCCTTCCGCCCGCCGCCGCCTCGGGAGCACCCGCCATCGCCGCCCCGGACCGCGGCCGCCGCCGCACCTCCGCCGCCCGACCGCACCGCCTCGGCGCCGCCTCGCGGGCTCCTCGCAGGATCCGCCACCGGCCGGCCAAATTCCGTCCTACCCGCCGCCGTCGCGTACCGTCGTCGGCCCCTTCGACTCGCCGCCGTCGCCCTGCCCTCGGTCCCGATCGGATCGAGGGGAGGCACGAACCGGGCCGCCGACCTTCCCCCTCGGATGGGCCCAGTCCACCCCGCCGGCCCAACTTCTCCCGTCGTGGGCCGAGCCCAGTGGGTGAGCTGCCCTATCCCTCGCCCGCGCGTTATTTTGTTATGTGGCGCTCTTGTGTGTTTTTTATCTCGGAGTTAGAACTTCTGCTAAGTCCCTAAACTGTTATAATGTGTTGCATGTTTGAGTGGTTGTAACTTTTAGTGTGCTTGTCCAAATTGTGCATATGATATATCAAAATGATTGTGGTGATGTGCTCTTCATTTTGTTCCATTGTGGCATGCTTGTTTGAGTTCATCTTGATGACCTAATCATCGTGACAAGAGTGCTATATGTTTAAAACTGTTGTTACTTGTAATTTTGTTGCCATGTTTGAGATATGATAACTTGGTGCATGTTTATCCAAATGGAGCATATAATATGTCAAAATGTTCATTGTGAAGTGCTCTACATGATGGTTGCTCTAGCATTCATGTTAGGTGTCATATTGCCATGTTAATCTCTGTTGCAAAAGTGCATGTGGCTGTTAAGTGCTGAAACTTGTTATGAGATGCTGTTTTGACTTGCTCATTGCTATTGATGTGTTTGTCCTCATGTCACATGCCAATATGTTTTAGAAGCACAATCATATGGTCTTTGTTGTGGTGCAAACCACTTTCCATGATATGCCTTGAGGTGACTTAAACAAGCTTGTAAACATGCCATGCCAATGTTGTTGTTTTATACTTAGTGAAAAAACTGCTAAGTCTGGAATCTGTTTTAACCTGATGCTATGTTTGCTTGATGCCCCACTCAAATCCATGCATGTTTTAGTATGTCAAATGATCATTCCTTGTTGTCCATGTTATGCTTTATCCATCCATGCCCTCACTTGCACATATGGCTTGTTGTAGCTTATTTATTTCTTGCTCTTAAGTTGCTATAAATTATACCTATCAGGTTTTTATCAGCATGATCAATTTGGTGAAGCTTGTTGCTATTGATCCATGCCTCCTATAGAGTTGCTCCAATGGAGTTGTTTGTTGTACGATATGTCTACTACATGTCCATGATCTTTATATGCTTAGTGGAGTTGATATGCATGTTGTTTTGTGCCTCCGAAGGCAGCATCGTGATGATGTTTTTGCCTTCCCAGATTTTGACTAAGTATGGACAATTTTATTGCAACTTACCATGCTTGGTTAGTTGTGTTCCAGTAGGTTTTTGGGTGTGTTCTAAGTTCATGCTTGTTAAGTAACATGTCTACTTCATGTCCATGCCCTTTTTCTCCATGTCTGAGTGTTGTAGCATAATTATTTCTTGCTCTAAAGATGCCATGTGGCCGTTAACTGGAGCTTTCTGTGGATATTGTTTTGCTTGCCTTTTGCAAACCGTGTGTCCGTTTCCGGCGTTCTTTATATCGATTTCAACCGAAATTTTCCCCTCTATCCAGTGGCATGCTTGGTTTTCCAAGATGATGCCTTCTCCATCATCTTCTCCTTAGGTTCAAGAGCTTCCACATGCATACGCACATCATACTTGCATCATGTTGATTGTGCATTGCACCTTGTTTGACATTGTGCCATGTTGTGTTCTTGTGTTGAGTAGAGCCGGGAGTCGAGACCGAGAACGAGGTTCCTACCGAGGTTGAGTGTGAGGAGCAAGGTTACGATCCCATCGACGACTCAACAGGCAAGATGACCTGACCTAGATATCATTACTATCTTTGCCTATTGCTAGATGTATCGCTCTTTAGCTTATTGACTCGATGCCCATGTTTGTTTTTCAGCCTCCTATTGTAGCCATGAATCTCTCTAACCACCCAACCTAGCAAACCTTTGATTGGCTACGTAAGCTTCGCTCAGCCCATCTTATAGCATTGTTAGTTGCAGGTGAAGATTTGAAGATTCTTGCTTCATGATGAAGTTATTGTTGGGATATCACACTATATAATCTGTTAAACTAAATCATCTATATACTTGGCAATGGGTGGAAGGCTAAGCCTCTTGCTTGGTGTTTTGTTCCACTCATGCCGCCCTATGAACTGTTTAAACCGGTGTTATGTTCCTTGATTATGCGTCCCTAACACGGTTGGGGTTTATGGGCCCCCTCGATAACCCGCTTAGCGCTAAAGCTTTTCCAGCAAGGCCCGACATTGGTTTTACATTTGCCTAACAACTAAAACTTGCATAGGGAGTTACAAACCCTTTTCTTAATCAACAACCTGGGCCAGTGCTCCACATGAGTGTTGGTCCAAACTGGGGAGTCTGCGGGGCCACCTCGAGGAAACTCAAGGGCTGGTAAAAAACTGTAGAATCGCTCATCTGGTTGTGGCCTGAGACTAGATATGCGCGACTACTGTCAGGGTGTCGGCACGCCGGGAGGTCTTGCTAGATTATTTTTACCTTAGTCGGAATATCTTGAGCACTGGATTTCGAGAATACTCGGGTCTTCCCACCTTGGAGTTGCGACTCCGCAGATCATGAGCTTGTGATTAGCTAAGTTGGGACACCCCTACAAGGTTTGATCTTTCGAAAGCCATGCCCACAGTTATGTGGCAGATGGGAATTTCTTAATATCCGCTTGTACAAAACTTGACACCATGTTCAGAATACACTAGCAGCGTGAGTAACCGTGACGGTCATTTTCCGAAGGGGTTCGGGAAGTGAACACGGTGGGGTTATGTTTGACGTGCTTAGATAGGATCACTTCGTGATCATTTTTGACGATCGATGACACTTCTCTTCTCGCTCTAAACATGTAAGCTAGTGCTAGTGCAGTTCCAACCTTAATCTTCAGCCTTGTTCCACACCCAAGGCTTAGATAGTTTTGCTACCCGGGAACGGGATTGCTGAGTCCTTCGTGGCTCACAGATTCTACACAACACCAGATGCAGGTACCATGGTACACAGGAGATGGGACAGAGCTATACTGGGAGTTCGATGAAGAACGTGGGCGATACTACGTGTCTTATCCCGACGATCAGTAGTGGCTTCTACTAGGGGCAATCAGACCTTGTGGCTTTATTTATGGTATCTTTCATTTGGATCTTCGTCCGTAGTCGGACTGTGATGTTATTTGGATGATGATTGCCTATGTAATGTATTGTGTGACGTGGCGAGTGTAAGCCAACTACTCTTTTGCAATTTCATCCCTCTTTTACATGAGTCGTGCAAAGATACCATACTTGAGATCATTCTAGTATGAGCTTATACCTTTAAGTCATGCCTCGACACGTAGGAGGTATAATCTCATACTGGGCATTACAAGTTGGTAATCAGAGCCTTCTCCAACTTAGGAGCCCCCACTAATTGATCGAATCGTTGAAGGTTGAGTCTAGGCACACACTTGAAAATGTTTTGAGTCCTATATATATATCGGAGAGTAGGATTTCTTTTTACTCCTCATCCCTTTTCACTCTGGTGAGGACTCCTGACGATTACTTATCTCTTCTACTCTCAAAAATTCACTAAATTTTTTTTAGGATCACGCGAGTATTGTTTGGATTGTTCCGATGTCTTTGTGACGAGAACATTGTTCTCGATGCCTCCTGTCATTTAGGGGTTGTGGCAGTGTCCCGGGGAGTTGAGCTCCAAGGTGTTGTCGTCACAAATCTATCGCAGCGGTTCTGGAATACTTAAGACGGCGGACATCGAAAACTCTTCTATGCGGTTAGTGGCAAGATAACCCCGACATCACCCAGTACTGGGGAGGTAGTTCGGGAGTATTGCCATAGCTTGTATAGCAGATGCGTTTCGAAGGTCCGAGGTAAACGGTTTCCGGAAATAACTGGTTATGTGTTGAAGGATGGATACAGCTGGATGTAGGATTAGAGTTGAGGTCGCAATGCTTCCCCTATATCCCCAACACCTGATTGCATAACTGGAAACTTTCGGAAATTAATAGGTGGGTTCATCTAGTAGCTCATAGGCATTCTTCCAACGAATGCATGATATGGAGTTCGGGGTTCTACATTGAGTGAAGTGGTTTTATGGGCGTTATTCCGATTGGGAGTTGCATCTTAAAGGGTCCTTGGCTATGCTGATCCGGGGATTGCAAAACCCTTTCGTAACACGTTCCATAAGCTTTCAGCACGAACATGCAAACGAAACTTCTATCTTGTATTTGTTCTACCTGCTCCTTGTTGTTTTTATTTACCTTTTTGTTCTCCCAAGTGGCTTCTCGAGAAGATTGTTGTACCATTAAACTATGGATTACATTCGTTCATGTTGTTCGAATGTTCTTGTGAAGACTTATGTTGTAATTTCTAGCCGTTGATTCAGCTTTTATATTTGCAATCAATGGCTAGTAGTTGTCATCTCATTCAGGATGGCTCCTAAAAGGGTTCCCAACACTAACCCAGAGGGTGAAGAAGTTCCTGTCCTCCTTCCCCTCCTCCACCGTCTGAGGCCTGGAGAGCAATTATGCAAGCAACGAACCAGAACACCCAGATGCTTATGCAAATGATGCAGAACTTTCAATTAAACCAAGCAAATCAAGGTGGTCATGGGAACCAAGGCCAAGGAAATTTGTTCAACCAACCTCACTTTGCAACTCTCAACCAATTCCTGGCAAAACAACCAAAGGCGTTCAGTTATTGTGTGGATCCGCTAGATGCTGAAGACTGGATAACAGACATCAAAAAGCATTTCAAGTGCAGTAACGTGAGACATGAGGATTATGTCAAGTTTGCCGCCTTCCAACTCAAGGACCAAGCCGCTGATTGGTGGCAACAATACAAAGATTCCAGAGAAGGACGTAAAATCTCATGGACTGACTTCTGCAAGGATTTCCGCTCTCATCACATTCCAACTAGTGTCATCGAAGGTATGCGTGAGCAATTCCGCAACCTGAAGCAAGGCACCATGTTCGTTTATTAATACAATGTCAAGTTCCAGAACCTTGCCCGCTATGCCAAGAAAGACATCCCAGATTCCAAGAGCAAGATTTATCAGTTCCGTGGTGGTCTGAAGGATGAACTCCAACTAGGTTTCACCTTGTTTGAGCCGGATGAATTTGATCAATTCTATAACATGAACCTTAAGCAAAAGGCAGCCCAGCTCAAGGTTGAAGCTTCCAAAAAGAGAATCAGAGATGTTGTCAACTCCTTCTCATCTTCCCAAGTGGTTGCAAAGCAGCAGAAGTTTTGGCTTCCACCTCCTCCAGTGCTCCGCCCTCCCAACAACAACAACAAGCACTCTGGTGGCCGTGGTTTCTCCCACCCACCCAACCCAAGCAATCAGTCCAAGAATCACTTTCAAGATTCGAAGTCAAGTGCTCCTTATCATCGTCCTCTCTCAGAAGTGGTTTGCAACAAGTGCACTCAGAAAGGTCATTATGCCAACAAGTGTCCCAACCCAAGGCGCCTTCCTCCTCCTCCACCTGTCAGCACTGCTATTGTCAAGCACAACCCCAAGGCAGCAAGAGTGAATCTGATGAATGCAGCTCAAGCGGAGAATTCTTCAGATGTGATACTTGGTAACCTTCCAGTTAACTCTATTCCTGCAAAAGTTTTGTTTGATTCGGGTGCATCATGTTCTTTCATGTCATATCCATTTGCATCCAAGCACGATGTTACCACCAAAAATCTACCCAGAAAGTTGCAAGTTACTTCTTCGGGGAAGCTAATGACTTCTAGCGTGTATGCTCCGGATATATCTTTTCACATGGGTGATTACAATTTTCTGGTTTCTCCGGTTATTCTCGGCAACTCCGACATTGATCTTATTCTTGGGATGGATTGGCTCTCCAAGCATGATGCAAACATTGATTGTGCAAATAAGGAAGTCAAGCTTACTCATCCTGACGAAGACGTGATTATCTTCGCCTCTCGAGATAACACAATCAGGCTATTCTCTCTCAATGACAAGGGTGAGATTAATGCCATCTCTCAAATTCCGGTGGTCAATGAGTATGAAGATGTTTTTCCTGAAGAGCTTCTAGGCATGCCTCTGCATCGTCAAGTTGAATTTGTCATTGAACTCGAGCCCGGTACCGAGCCAGCATGTCGGCGTCCGTACAAGCTCTCCCCTGATGAGTTGAAGGAGCTGAAGAAACAACTCGATGAGCAAGAGCATATGGGTCTAATCAGGCCTAGTACTTCTCCTTGGGGCTGTGGTGTTCTATTTATCAAGAAGAAGGATGGCGCGGAGCGCATTTGCGTAGATTACCGGCCATTGAACAGGAAGACAATAAAGAACAAGTATCCGCTCCCCAACATCAATGAATTGTTCGAGAAGCTCAAAGGAGCAAAAGTGTTCTCAAAGCTCGATCTCCGGATGGGTTACCATCAGATTCGTATCCGTGAAGAGGATATTCACAAGACCGCATTCAGAACAAGCTACGGCTCCTATGAATACACGGTCATGTCTTTTGGCCTCGCAAATGCTCCACCCACCTTCTCGGGGATGATGCACTTCATATTCAACCCCTACACCAATGAATTTGTTCTCGTCTATCTGGATGACATCTTGGTATTCTCCAAGAATGAAGAAGACCATGCCAAGCACCTCCGTTTGGTTTTGGACAGACTCCGTGAACACAAGTTCTATGCGAAGTTCTCCAAATGTGAATTCTGGCTGGATAAGGTCTTATATCTTGGCCATATCATCTCTGCTGAGGGTATTTCTGTCAACCCCGAGAAAGTTGAAGCTATTGTCAACTGGGAACCCCCGCAGAACATCAAGCAACTACGAAGCTTCCTTGGTCTCGCTAGCTATTGCAGAAGGTTCGTTGAGAACTTCTCCAAGATTGCCAAGCCTCTTTCCAACCTGTTGCAGAAGAATGTCAAGTACAACTGGACTCCTGATTGTGATGTGGCATTCAAAACACTCAAAGAGAAGCTCATTTATGCTTTGGTTCTTACTCCTCCGGATGAGTCCAAGCCCTATGAAGTATTCCATGATGCTACTTTACAAGGACTTGGTGGTGTTCTCATGCAAGACAAGAAGATTGTGGCATACACTTCTCGTCAGTTGAAACCAAATGAGAAGAATTACCCCACACATGATCTCGAGCTAGCAGCAGTGGTACATGCCTTGATCACGTGGAGACACCTTCTGTTGGGCAGAAAAGTGGACATCTTCACCGATCACAATAGCTTGAAGTACATCTTCACACAGCCAAACCTGAACCTTCGCTAGACTCGTTGGGTTGAGATGATCCAAGAGTATGATCCAAGCATTGAGTACACACCTGGCAAGGCTAATGTCATTGTAGATGCCTTGAGCAGAAAGGCATATTGCAACAGTCTCCTTCTCAAGCCGTTCTAGCCTGAGCTTTGTGAATCATTCAGGAAGCTCAACCTCCAAGTTGTTCCGCAAGGCTTTCTTGCAAATCTTCAAGTTGCTCCTACCTTGGAAGATCAGATCCGTGAGGCCCAACTAAGTGATGCTATGGTGCAAAAAGTGAAACATGGTATTGCTAAGGGTACTCCCAAATACAAGTGCTATCGTGTTGATGAGAAAGACACCTTGTTCTTTGAGGACAGAATTGTGGTTCCCAAGGGTGATCTCAGGAAGCTCATAATGAACGAAGCACATGACTCCCTCCTCTCGATTCATCCCGGAAGTTCTAAGATGTACCAAGACCTCAAGCAATCTAACTGGTGGACTCGCATGAAAAGGGAGATTGCCCAATTCGTGAATGAATGTGATGTCCGCAGAAGAGTGAAGGCAGAGCATCAACGTCCAGCCGATCTCCTCCGACCTCTTCCTATTCCCGAGTGGAAATTCAACCACATTGAAATGGATTTCGTCACTGGGTTTCCCAAGTCCAAGAAGGGGAATGATGCTATCTTTGTTGTGATTGACAAGCTAACCAAAGTAGCTCACTTCCTTCCTGTCAAAGAATCCATCAATGCAGCTCAGTTGGCAGAGTTGTACACTTCCAGAATTGTGTCGTTGCATGGAATTCCTCAAGTTATCTCCTCACACCGTGGAAGTTTGTTCACATCCAAGTTCTGGGACTCCTTTCATTCAACCATGGGCACTAAGATTCATTTTAGCACTGCGTTTCACCCTCAAACAAGTGGTCAAGTCGAAAGAGTGAACCAGATCCTCAAAGACATGCTCAGAGCTCGTGTCATCTCTTTTGGCATGAAGTGGGAAGATTGCCTTCCATTTGCCGAGTTCTCTTACAACAACAGTTTCCAAGCAAGTGCCGGCAAAGCTCCGTTTGAAATCCTCTATGGCAGAAAGTGTCGTACCCCTCTCAACTGGTCCGAGACTGGTGAACGTCAACTTCTTGGCAATGACTTGATCTCAGAAGCCGAAGAAATGTGCAAAGTCATACGTGAGAATCTCAAGGGCGCTCAGTCGCGTCAAAAGAGTTACTATGACGGCAAGCATCGTGATTTGACTTTCAACATTGGGGATCATGTCTATCTCCGTGTTTCTCCTATGAAAGGAACCCAAAGATTCGGTATCAAAGGAAAGCTTGCTCCTAGATACGTGGGCCCTTTCAAGATTCTTGGCAAAAGAGGCGATCTAGCCTATCAACTCGAGCTTCCATCCAACTTTGCTAATGTTCATGATGTGTTTCACATGTCTGAACTCCGCAAGTGCTTCAAGACACCTGAACGCACCATTCCGTTCAAGGAGATTGATCTTCAACAAGACTTGTCTTACCGTGAGCACCCTATTGCTATTCTTGAAGAAACTGAGCGCAAGACCCGCAAGAAGTCAATCAAGTTCTTGAAAGTTAAGTGGTCACACCATACCGACCGAGAAGCTACGTGGGAATGAGAAGATCACCTTCGTTCCGAGTACCCTTCCTTCTTCCAGTCCTAGATCTCGGGACGAGATCTTTTCGTAGTAGATGAGAGTTTGTAATGCCCCAGATGTAACACCTTCCAATTATGGCAATATATGAAACTTTGACTTCATCAATTGCATTCTAGGCTCTTCTTTCATTTCGGGTTTCTTTGCTTTGTCGTGTGCGTGTGTGCTTTTCATCCATGTCATGTTATCATGTGCATTGCATTGCATTCGTGTTGTCACTTGCACCCGGTCCGACTCGCCTCTTCTCGTTGTCCGTTTCGAGTTCCGACACTCACACACGTGTCCGTGGCACCCCCGAGTCCTTCTTTCGTGTGTGGCCATGTAACGTTCCCAGAATGAGGTGAGACTTGTCGTGCGTTGTTGTTTTGGTACGTGTAGGCCGCCTGTCAAGTTTCATCGTGTTTGGAGTTTGTTTGGTACTCCAACGGTTAACCTAGTGGGCTAATGGTACCCCTTCCTTTTGGCCCAAGACCCCCTCCACAACAGCCCACTAACCTAGCACAACCACTCCCATCCTCTCGGTCATCGGATTGTGATCGTGTGGCCAAAAACCGCTCCCCATTTGGACCTTCCTAGCTCCCTATGCCTATAAATCAGTCCCCCACGTCCATTTTTCGGGCAAAAACCCTAGCAATCTCCTCCCCGCCGCCGCCGGACACGTCCAACCCGGCCGGACGTGTCCAACCTCGCCTCCGCCACCACGTGTCGCCACCTCATTCGCCGCAGCACCGCCCCACTTCCCCGCCGGCCAGGCCCCGTGCGGCCTAATCCGGCCCCCCCGGCCCACTCCGTCTGCCGCCAGCCGCGCGGCTCCCCCCGCGTCTCCCTCGCCTCCAGCGCCGGCGTCGTCACGCCGCGCCACCGCCCCTCACCTCCGGCGCGCCTTCCGCCCGCCGCCGCCTCGGGTGCACCCGCCGTCGTCGCCCCGGACCGCGGCCGCTGCCGCACCTCCGCCGCCCGACTGCACCGCCTCCGCGCCGCCTCGCCGGCTTCTCGCCGGATCCGCCGCCGACCGGCCAGATCCAGGCCGGATCCGTCCTCCCCGCCGCCGTCGCGTACCCCCGTCGGCCCCTCCGACTCGCCGCCGTCGCCCTGCCCTCGGTCCCAATCAGATCGAGGGGAGGCATGAACCGGGCCGCCGCCTTCCCCCTCGGACGGGCCCAGTCCACACCGCCGGCCCAACCTCTCCCGTCGTGGGCCGAGCCCAGTGGGTGAGCTGCCCCTATCCCTCGCCCGCGCGTTATTTAGTTATGTGGCACTCTTGTGTGTTTTTTTTCTCGGAGTTAGAAATTTTGCAAAGTCCCTAAACTGTTATAATTTGTTGCATGTTTAACTGGCTGTAATTTTTAGTGTGCTTGTCCAAATTATGCATATGATATATAAAAATGATCGTGGTGATGTGCTCTTCATTTTATTCCACTGTGGCATGCTTGTTTGAGTTCATCTTGATGACCTAATCATCGTGACAAGAGTGCTATATGTTTAAAACTGCTGTTACTTGTAATTTTGTTGCCATGTTTGAGATATGATAACTTGGTGCATGTTTATCTAAATGGAGCATATGATATGTCAAAATGTTCATTGTGAAGTGCTCTACATGATGGTTGCTGTAGCATTCATGTTAGGTGTCATATTGCCATGTTAATCTCTGTTGCAAAAGTGCATGTGGATGTTAAGTGCTGAAACTTGTTATGAGATGTTGTTTTGACTTGCTCATTGCTATTGATGTGTTTGTCCTCATGTCACATGCCAATATGTTTTAGAAGCACAATCATATGGTCTTTGTTGTGGTGCAAACCACTTTACATGATATGCCTTGAGGTGACTTAAACAAGCTTGTAAACATGCCATGCCAATGTTGTTGTTTTATACTTAGTGAAAAAACTGCTAAGTCTGGAATTTGTTTTAACCTGATGCTATGTTTGCTTGATGCCCCACTCAAATCCGTGCATGTTTTAGTATGTCAAATGATCATTCCTTGTTGCCCATGTTATTCTCTATCCATCCATGCCCTCACTTGCACATATGGCTTGTTGTAGCTTATTTATTTCTTGCTCTTAAGTTGCTATAAATTATACCTGTCAGGTTTTTATCAGCATGATCAATTTGGTGAAGCTTGTTGCTATTGATCCATGCCTCCTATGGAGTTGCTCCAATGGAGTTATTTGTTGTAGGATATGTCTACTACATGTCCATGATCTTTATATGCTTAGTGGAGTTGATATGCATGTTGTTTTGTGCCTTCGAAGGCAGCATCGTGATGATGTTTTTGCCTTCCCAGATTTTGACTAAGTTTGGATAATTTTATTGCAACTTGCCATGCTTGGTTAATTGTGTTCCCGTAGGTTTTTAGGTGTGTTCTAAGTTCATGCTTGTTAAGTAACATGTCTACTTCATGTCCATGCGCTTTTTCTCCATGTTTAACTGATGTAGCGTAATTGTTTCTTGCTCTAAAGATGCCATGTGGCTGTTAACTGCAGCTTTGTGTGGATATTGTTTTGCTTGCCTTTTGCAAACCGTGTGTCCGTTTCCGGTGTTCTTTATATCAATTTCAACCGAAATCTTCCCATCTATCCAGTGACATGCTTGGTTTTACAAGATGATGCCTTCTCCATCATCTTCTCCTTAGGTTCAAGAGCTTCCACATGCATACGCACATCATACTTGCATCATGTTGATTGTGCATTGCACCTTGTTTGATATTGTGCCATGTTGTGTTCTTGTGTTGAGTAGAGCCGGGAGCCGAGACCGAGAACGAGGTTCCTACCGAGGTTGAGTGTGAGGAGCAAGGTTACGATCCCATCGACGACTCAACAGGCAAGATGACCTGACCTTGATATCATTACTAACTTTGCCTATTGCTAGATGTATCACTCTTTAGCTTATTGCCTCGATGCCCATGTTTGTTTTTCAGCCTCCTATTGTAGCCATGAATCTCTCTAACCACCCAACCTAGCAAACCTTTGATTTGCTACGTAAGCTTCGCTCAGCCCCTCTTATAGCATTGTTAGTTGTAGGTGAAGATTTGAAGATTCTTGCTTCATGATGAAGTTATTATTGGGATATCACACTATATAATCTGTTAAACTAAATCATCTATATACTTGGCAATGGGTGGAAGGCTAAGCCTCTTGCTTGGTGTTTTGTTCCACTCATGCCGCCCTATGAACCGTTTAAACCGGTGTTATGTTCCTTGATTATGCGTCCCTAACACGGTTGGGGTTTATGGGTCCCCTCGATAACCCGCTTAGCGCTAAAGCTTTTCCAGCAAGGCCCGACATTGGTTTTACATTTGCCTAACAACTAAAACTTGCATAGGGAGTTATAAACCCTTTTCTTAATCAACAACCTGGGCCAGTGCTCCACAGGAGTGTTGGTCCAAACTGGGGAGTCTGCGGGGCCACCTCGAGGAAACTCAAGGGCTGGTAAAAACCTGTAGAATCGCCCATCCGGTCGTGGCCTGAGACTAGATACGCGCGGCTACTTTTAGGGTGTCGGCACGCCGGGAGGTCTTACTGGATTAGTTCTACCTTTGTCGAAATATCTTGAGCACGGGATCCCGAGAATACTCGGGTCTTCCCACCTTGGAGTTGCGACTTCGCAGATCGTGTGCTTGTGATGGGCTAAGTTGGGACACCCCTGCAGGGTTTGATCTTTCGAAAGTCGTGCCCGCGGTTATGTGGCAGATGGGAATTTGTTAATATCCGGTTGTACAAAACTTGACACCATGTTCAGAATATACTACCAGCATGAGTAACCATGACGGTCATTTTCAGAAGGGGTTCGGGAAGTGAACACGGTGGGGTTATGTTTGACGTGCTTAGATAGGATCACTTCGTGATCATTTTTGATGATCGATGGCACTTCTCTTCTCGCTCTAAACACGTAAACTAGTGCTAGTGCAGCTGCAACCCTATTCTTCAGCCTTGTTCCACACCCAAGGCTTAGATAGTTTTTCTACCCGGGAACGGGATTGCTGAGTCCTCCGTGGCTCACAGATTCTACACAACACCAGATGCAGGTACCATGGTGAACTACACAGGAGATGGGACAGAGCTGTACTGGGAGTTCGATGAAGAACGTGGGCGATACTACGTGTCTTATCCGGACGATTAGTAGTGGCTTCTACTAGGGGCGATCAGACCTTGTGGCTTTATTTATGGTATCTTTCATTTGGACTGTTATGTTATTTGGATGATGATTGCTTATGTAATGTATTGTGTGACGTGGCGAGTGTAGGCCAACTACTCTTTTGCAATTTCATCCCTCTTTCACATGAGTCGTGCAAAGATAACATACTTGAGATCATTCTAGTATGAGCTTATACCTTTAAGTCGTGCCTCGACACGTATGAGGTATAATCTCATACTAGGCATTACAGCGGAGCTTGGTGCTTCCACTGATTCGTGGGCAAAACCGCTCCTCGGTTGGTTCTGCCAGCGCGGTGCATGGTACTTCCACTGGACCGTGGGAGGGAGCCTCCCACCGAGAGAGACTCCGGGGCGTGTACAGCCCCGTCCTGACACCTGGCTTGCACGGCGGGACAGCCAAGGTGTATATGGGCCCTCCTCAGGACGAGTTGAACGACTCTGAGGAAGTACTCGTGAGCTTACGCATCACCCACGAGACCCTACCCTGAGGCGGTTTGCGCCTGAGTCTTCTTCTGCAAAATGTGAAAAGAGATGTGTTGTGTTGACATGTGCCGAGTGCATCTCTAGAGGGCATCGCATGAGAAGGCCGCGGCACCAACGATCCCAGGAGGTGATGTCAGCGGGACCGGCCCATAAGACAGAGCTCAGCCACTGGATTTATCGACGCTGCAGGGACGGACCCGAGCACAGACATCACGCCCAGTCTTCTCATGCAACAGTCCAAAAGAAAAACAACCGGCGCGCGGTTCCTGCGTGAGCGAGGCACCTGCCACGGGCCCCCACTTACCCATCCATGATTAGCCCATGCGAGAACAAGGCACCAAGGACCATGAGAGGTGACGTCACAGGAATGGCTCGCGAGACAGAGCTCAGCCCTTGGATTTAGCGACGCTGCAGGGACGGACCCAAGCACAGACGCCGTGCCAGTCCTTAATCATGGGGCGGTTGCAGGCGGGCTCGCAAGGGCTCATGACCTTAGTGGCGGTGAGGACGCCAAGCATATAGATAATGCAAGTATGGAGAAACAACTAGCCTTGATTTATGCGCAAAAGAGACAGCTATGGGGATGAGCCCCCGACAGCTCGAGGATGATGCAGCCCGGGGGCGCCCTTGATTGAATACCTGAGACATCACCTGACACTTGTCGTCGAAGAAGAGTTGGGGTAGCTGAAGACGCGAGTCATGCGGGTCGCTCCTGAGGATCGTCGGGCTCCTGAGGCCTAGGGGCTCCGGAGGCCCTCAGTGGTCACGGGGGTCCGACTCCTGCTCCGTCAGGACCGCCTACCACTGAGCCTCCTGAGCCCCCAAAGCTTGCCGCGTGAGGTACTGGAACATGGCGGCTGCATTGCGGAAGCCGGAGAGCGTGCGAATGTAACTGCATGGGAGAGTCCTCCTCCAGTCGACTGTCGTCGGCCGGAAGGGCTCCAAAGAAGCGGCCCGGTTGAGGCCTGCGATGTCGATGCAGACGCGGAATTGATTGCTTGGGTTGGGAGTAGGTGGGCTTGGTGTCGTGCGGTTGCGCCCACCGTGTATGAGCCTTGCGTACTGAAGTTCCTCGATAACCTGGTCGATGAAGTCCTGAGCCCCCAACGCTGTATGGCTCACGCTGGGCTCACAAAAACGCGCGTCGAGACACGCCTGTAGGTGGTGCCCGAACACCTCCCTCGTGACGCTGGTCAGACCAGAGGCACTCCAGAGGAGAGCCCCCGAGCCCGTCCTGAGAGGGGCGTCGGGCGCGCCTCCCTATGCGAGGGTGGAGGGCACCTCGTCAGCAGGCACAAGTCCCGAGGCGGTGCCGTCAGGAGCCCTGCGTCTTGAGGTCCGTTTACGGGCAGGTGCTTCTTCTTCTTGGGGCGGTCTGCGGGGCGGAGACGGCTCCATCTTCGTTGGAGCTCTCGACCGCTGCAGTCTGGTAGGCGCGCTCCAGGGAACGCATTGCTTCCTTCTCGTCGCAGGCGATCGTGATGACCCCGCCACTCCCGGGCATCTTGAGGACGTTGTAGCTGTGATGGGTCGCCGCCATGAACTTGGCGAGGGCCGGATACCCTAGGATTGCATTGTACGGTAGGTGAATGTTGGCGACGTCGAAGTCGATGAGCTCAGGGTGACAGTTGTCGCGATCGCCGAAGGTGACGGGGAGGTGGACCTGCCCCATCGGGAGTGTGGAGCCATCTGTGACTCCATAGAATGGCTAGGTTGGGTGGAGCTGATCGTAGGGGACTTGGAGTGTCCCGAAGGTCTGGACGGAGAGGACGTTGAGCCAAGCTCCACCGTCGGTGAGGATCTTGGTCACGAGGACGTTGATGATGGTCGGAGTGCAGAGCATCGGGAGAGTGCCTAGGGCTGTGGTGCACGTGAGCTGGTCCTTGGGGTCGAAGGTGATGACCTGCTTGGTCCACCTGAGGTTGCGCGCGGCGTCAGGCCTGGGGAGTGCCGCGTTCACCTCACGAGCGAACTGCTTGAAGATGTGGTGGGAAGCCGGAGCATGGGGTCCTCCCAGGATGCATGCAACCGCGTGTGGCTCCTGAAAGCCCCCTGCTTCATCTCCCTGGCGGTCGTCGTCGTTCCTCCTTGGCGGTGGTGGCAGCGGAGGCAGGCCCGCGTTGCCGTGAGGACGACCCTCACGAGGCTGGTCGTGCCAGGGGGCGTCACGAGGCTGCTCCTGCCAGCGATCTTCATGAGGTTGGTCACGCCATCCTTGGCACGAGTTCCTGCCGTCCCAGCGTCCTCCACCACGGCCCCCTCCGCGGCCGTAGCCGTGGTTGTCGGGCTCAGGACGCTGCCTGACGCGCCCGCCGCACATCGCCTTGAGCTCTTGGCAGTCGTTGGTGTTGTGGTTGTGAACATCGTGGAAGACGTAGTACAGACGGTTGTCTCTGGGGGGTCGTTGTAGCTGCAGCCACGTTTCACTTCTGGCTCCGCAGCCAGCACGGCGGGTCCCTTGCGCTTTGCTTCCTTGGCCTTGGCCTTCTTGTCGTCAGCCTCCGCTTCGGGCACCTCCAGGAGAGAGAGGCGACCTTCCTCTGCCCTGGCGCACTTCATCACGAGGTTGAACATCTCGATGGCCGTGCACAGGTCCTCATGGATGGCGAGCTCCTCCTTCATCCTGACGTCACGGACACCGTCGGAGAACGCCGAGATGATGGCCTCGTCCGAGACCCTAGGGATCCTGAGGCGCATGGTGTTGAAACGCTGGATGTACTTCTGCAGGGTCTCCCCAGGTTGCTGCTTCACGCGGCGCAGATCCGCGGCCGCCGGGGCTCGGACGCGGGTACCTTGGAAGTTGGTGACAAAACACTCACGAAGCTCCCCCAAGGAGGAGATGGATCCTGCGGGGAGGTTTAGGAGCCAGGAGCGAGCGCCGTCCTTGAGGGCCATGGGGAACCAGTTCACCATGACCTGCTCCGTACCGTTGGATGCTTCAATGCTCAGCTCGTAGAGCTGGAGGAACTGTGCGAGGTCGGCGGTGCCATCGTAGCGTGGAGGCAGATCGGCTTGAACTTGCCGGGCCAGACGAGGCGCCGCAGCTCTGGAGCTAGGGCGCGACATCCAACCACGCTCATGATTGCAGGCTCCCCCTACGCGTGCGGTGGTGGTTCCTGGGGTACAGGCGCCACCACCTCCTGTGGTGCGCGGTTCTGGTGCTGCGAAATGGGGAGCCCGCGAGCTTCTGCCTGGGGATGCAGGACCACCTGGCATCTCTCCTCGTCACGCGCAAGGGCCCTGCAGGGCTGCCCGCGCCGGGGAGCCTCGCGTCTGAGCACCTGGCCGACGTCGTGCAATGGAGGTGGAGCCGAGACGCCGTGGTCCACGTTCCCCACCATGAGGGACGGAGGACGGGAGGAGTGGGTCGGTGCAGGTACCTCCCCGGCGGCGTTGACGAGCTCGGTGATGCGGTGGAGCCACTCGTCGTAGAGGTCATCCGCTGGACGGTAGCGTAGGAGCTTCCGCGCCATCAGTAATGCATGCTGCTGGTAGACCGGCCTGCGGCGGATCAGCAAGGACGATGTCGTGGCCGGCGAGGGTGATGGTGTCGCCGTGCGGCCGTCACGCCGCACGGACATCGACAGCGATGAGTCCTGCTGCTCGTGGACGGCCGGGTCGGTGGCAGCGTTGGCGACTGGTGAGTTGGGGCGGAGCGGTGCACCATTGCCCGCGGGCGCCGTCTGAGCAAAGTTGGCGGCGCGCGCTCGGCGTGTGTCCACCATGGCGGTGAAGCGAGGTTGACGAACTAGAGCGGGGCGAGGTCGTCGGAGAGGCGAGATTTCGACACGCCCCCTACCTGGTGCGCCAAATGTTGGATTACGGGCTCCGCAAACCCAAAGAAGTTCGAACACAGGAGCGTGAACGAAGATCTCTCCCACTCATGTCTACCTAGCGCCACGCCCTCGCCCGGTGGTGAGATTCAAGTGAGCAACAAGTGAAAGCACACACGATTTAACCAGGTTCAGGCCACCTTGCGGTGTAAAACCCTACGTCCTGCTTGAGTGGATTAGCCTCAGGAGGGCTTGAGTATGAACAAGTACAGTGGTTCTTGACCTCAGGAGGAGAGCTCAAGAGGGTCAGGAGGCAAGTGTTCTTGCTCCTTGGAGGTGGGGTGTTTCAGGTGAGGTCTCCCCAGATCAGATCAGCTTGATCTAGATCAGTTGCCTCCATAGTGGAGACCCTAGCTACTTATATAGGCGGCCAGGGTCCTCTTCCCCCGAAATGTTTGGGCGGGAAGGGATCCCACAATGGCCACTTTGAGCGGGAACACAAGGACGCTCCTATCCTGACAAAAGCGGTCTTCGCCTGCAAAGAGACAGACGATGACGCGGTGGTGGGCTCGGTGGTGACATCCTCCCTGTCGGCCTTCCGGTCTTCAGTCTTGTTGCACCGAAGGGGAAACCTTTGTCTCGCCCCTCGGGAACCTACGCCTGCGATGTCCCCTTTGAACCAAAATGGCAACTCCACCACTGGCAAGCGATGGCACCCGCTGGCGCGGTGCGTCACTGCTCACGTCACTGCCTCCTCCTGAGGCAAGCTTGGCCTTGGGTTCTCCGCCCCTCCGGAGCAGCCTAGCCGAGGCCGCTCCTGAGGGGGTCTTGGTGTCGTTCTCCTCGCGAGGGTCTTGAGCAGATGGTCGATCAGTTGGGCCATACCAGGCCGTAGTAGGAGCGCGTCGCGTCCCGTAGGCAGGCAAGTCTGGGTACCCTGGTTCCCAAGACGCCGACATCACCCCTCTTGAACCGGAAAGTAGCGCAGCGCCGGAAGATGTTTCTGTGGTGCCTGCACCGACTAGAGAGGAAGTTAATGATAATGATCATGAATCTTCGGATCAAGTTACTGCTAAACTTCGTAGGTCCACAAGGACACGTTCCGCACCAGAGTGGTATGGTAACCCTATCCTAGAAATCATGTTGTTAGACAACGGTGAACCTTCAAACTATGAAGAAGCGATGGCGGGCACGGATTCCAACAAATGGCTTGAACCCATGAAATCTGAGATAGGATCCATGTATGATAACAAAGTATAGACTTTGGTTGACTTGCCCGATGATCGGCGAGCTATAGAAAATAAATGGATCTTTAAGAAAAAGACCAACGCGGATGGAAATCTGACCATCTATAAGGCTCGGCTTGTCGCTAAGGGTTACAAGTTCAAGGAATTGACTATGATGAGAATTTCTCTCCCGTAGCGATGTTGAAGTCCGTCCGAATAATGTTAGCAATTGCCGCATTCTATGATTATGAGATATGGCAAATGGACGTCAAAATGGCATTCCTTAACGGCTTCCTTAAGGAAGAATTGTATATGATACAGCCGGAAGGTTTTGTCGATCCTAAGAATGCTAACAAGGTATGCAAGCTCCAGAGCTCCATCTATGGGCTGGTGCAAGCATCTCAGAGTTGGAACATTCGCTTTGATGAGGTGATCAAAGCGTTTGGGTTCATACAGAGAAGCATGTATTTACAAGAAAGTGAGTGGGAGCTCTGTAGCATTTCTCGTATTATATGTGGATGACATACTATTGATGGGAAATGATGTAGAACTCTTGGAAAGCATAAAGGCTTACTTTAATAAATGTTTTCCAATGAAGGACCTTGGAGAAGCTGCTTACATATTAGGCATCAAAATCTATAGAGATAGATCGAGACGCCTCAATGGTCTTTCACAAAGAACATACCTTGACAAGATATTGAAGAAGTTCAATATGGATCAGAACAAGAAAGGGTTCTTGACTGTGTTACAAGGCATGAGATTGAGCACAGCTCAATGCCCAACCTCGGCAGATGATAGAGAAAAGATGAGTGTCATCCCCTATGACTCGGTCATAGGTTCTATTATGTATGCCATGTTGTGTACCAGACCTGATGTGAACCTTGCCATAAGTTTGGTGGGGAGGTACCAAACTGATCCCATAATGGAACACTGGACAATGGTCAAGAACATCCTGAAGTACCTGAAAAGGACTAAGGATATGTTTCTTGTTTATGGAGGTGATGAAGAGCTCGTCATAAAAGGTTACGTCGATGCTAGCTTCGACACAGATCCGAATGACTCCAAGTCACAAACCGGATACGTGTATATTTTAAATGGTGGGGCAGTCAGCTGGTGTAGTTGCAAACAAAGCGTCGTGGCGGCATCTACATGTGAAGCGGAGTACATAGCTTCTTCCGAAGCAGCGCGGGAAGGAGTCTGGATGAAGGAGTTCATCACCGACCTAGGAGTTATTCCAAGCGCGTCGGGCCCGATGACTCTCTTCTGTGACAACACTAGAGCTATTGCCATTGCCAAGGAGCCCAGGTTTCACAAGAAGATCAAGCACATCAAGTGCCGCTTCAACTCCATTCGTAGTTATATTCAAGATGGAGACATAGATATTTGTAAAGTGCATACGGTTCTAGATATCGTAGGTCCATTGACTAAACTTCTTCCACGAGCAAAACATGATCAACACCAGAACTCTATGGGTGTTCGATTCATCACAATGTAACTAGATTATTGACTCTAGTGCAAGTGGGAGACTGTTGGAAATATGCCCTAGAGGCAATAATAAAATGGTTATTATTATATTTCCTTGTTCATGATAATTGTCTAGTGTTCATGCTATAATTGTATTATCCGGAAATCGTAATACATGTGTGAATACATAGACCACAACATGTCCCTAGTGAGCCTCTAGTTGACTAGCTCGTTGATCAATAGATGGTTACGGTTTCCTGCCCATGGACATTGGATGTCACTGATAACGGGATCACATCATTAGGAGAATGATGTTATGGGCAAGACCCAATCCTAAGGATAGCACAAGATCGTGTAGTTCGTATGCTAAAGCTTTTCCAATGTCAAGTATCCTTTCCTTAGACCATGAGATTGTGCAACTCCTGGATGCCGTAGGGGTACTTTGCGTGTTCCAAACGTCACAACGTGACTCAGTGGCTATAAAGGTACACTACGGGTATCACCGAAAGCATCTGTTGGGTTGGCACGAATCGAGACTGGGATTTGTCACTCCGTATGACGGAGAGATATCTCTGGGCCCACTCGGTAAGACATCACCGTAATGAGCTCTATGTGACTAAGGAGTTGGTCACGGGAACGAGTAAAGAGACTTGCCCGTAACGAGATTGAACAAGGTATCGGTATACCAACAATTGAATCTCGGGCAAGTACAATACCGGTAGACAAAGGGAATCATGTACGGGATTGATTGAATCCCCGACATCGTGGTTCATCCAATAAGATCATCATGGAACATGTGGGAGCCAACATGGGTATCCAGATCCCGCTGTTGGTGATTGGCCGGAGAGATGTGGGAAACATGGGAAACCCTAGGGGGTGGGGGCACCTCCACCTTGCTTGGGGGGCAAGTCCCCCCTTACACTACAAAAAAACACACATCCGTGACATTTTGGTCCGAACGAAACTTTTTTCTGTCATACTTATGACACTTCTATGACAATAATTGTGATAAAACACGGTATCATCATACATGTGGTGGGGTCCTACTTCTATGACAAAAAATCATGACAGAAAATGGGCTTTTCGTCCTGGGCGGGCCAGAGATGCAGCTGCATGACATTCTTTGGGTCGTCCATGATGGGAAAAACCATGGTAGAAGCGAGGGCGAGGAAAATATCGGGGTGTTCCCGGTTACGGTGGGTGGTCAGGGCCGAGCGATGCGCGTTTCTCTCGTACACGCGCGCGCGTGGGTGCGAGGTGTTGGGCTCTAACTGAACCCGAGCGATTGCACCGGAGGCTACGCGTAACTGAACCTGAGCGATCGATCGATGGCTGTTAACCGAACCCGATCGAGCGATTCCTTTGCTACAGCTGCTAACTGAAGCCGATCGATGCTGCCTCTGCATGAACAGTGAGCGTTGCTGGGGGGGTTTGGATGAATAGTTCCTGGTGGGGGTGGCTGAACAGGACCCCGTGGTGTTGCCTCTGCATGAACAGGACCCCGTTCGATCGAGCCGGTTGTGGCTGCATGAACAGGACCCCGTGGAGGCCTGCATGAATAGGACCCTCCCATGGAGGGCTACATGAACAGTAGACGGTGGAGGGCTGGATGAACAAGAGCCCGTGGAGGGGTGGTTGAACAGGAGCCCCTGGAGAGGGCTGGTTGAACAGTAGCCGGTGGAGTAGCGCGCGGTGGAGGCCGAACAGTCGCAGGTGGAGGCTGGAGGAGGTCGACGGTGGATGAACAGTACCCCGTGGAGGCTGGAGGGGTCGACCGTGGTGATGAACAGTATCTCGTGGAGTCCCGTTGTGCGGTACGCCACACCCCTCCCGATGAACAGGACCCCCGTTTCGACCGTAGCGCTCCAACACAAGTCCGCTTCCTCCGTTTTGCGGTACGCCACACCCCTCCCGATGAACAGGACCCCCGTTT
>LR738710.1:262512009-262544303 GCA_902687465.1 Secale cereale | reverse complement strand
CCCCCGTTTCGACCGTAGCGCTCCAACACAAGTCTGTTTCCTCCGTTTTGCGGTACGCTACACCCCTCTCGATCAACAGGACCCCCGTTTCGACCATAGCACTCCAACACAAGTCCGTTTCCTCCATTTTGCGGTACGCCACACCACTCCCGATCAACAGGACCCCCGTTTCGACCGTAGGAGGTCCGTTTCCTCCATTTTGCGGTACGCCAGACCCCTCCCGATGAACAGGATCCCGTTTCGAACGTGGCCGGTCGAACACAAGGTTGTTTCCTCCGTTCTACGGTACGCCAGGCCTTGTTTCCATCGGCCGTTCCATCCAAGCCCTCCCGATGAACACGACGACGCATTCCGTTCCGACCCAGCCAGTTGGCTCCCCATGAACACGACGACGACGCTTTTTCTCCGTTCCGACCCAGCCATGTACACGAGCCCTGGTCGTACGTATGCGCAAGTAGGCGTTTGAGACCATGCCCGTATGTACGTACGTGGCCGTATTTTCTTTCTTGCACACTTGATGTTGTACGTATGTGTACATGCTACGTGCGCGCCTCTACTACGACACGTGCGCGCCTCTACATCGACCAGTATATACGTACACGTTCGCGACCAGAATGACAATGCTACGTACGCTTCGACCAGGTGGGTCCCGACTGTCAGGCACTTCCTTGCCTGCGAAGATGTAGCTGGTGGGTCCCAGCAGTCAGGGGGGCGAATCGTTTTTATTTGCCCGGACGCACTTCCTTGCATGCGAAGATGTAGCTGGTGGGTCCCAGAAGTCAGGGGGGCACATCGTTGTTTTTTTTTTGCCCAGCGCACTTCCTTGCGTGCGAAGATGTAGCTGGTGGGTCCCAGCAGTCAGGGGGGCGAATCGTTTTTTTTTCGCACGCACTTCCTTCCTTGCGTGCGAAGATGTAGCTGGTAGGTCCCAGCAGTCAGGGGGGAAACTTTTTTTCGCAAAATACGATGGCCCGTCCGGTGGGTCCCTGCTGTCAGGTGGAGGAATAATTATTTTGCGCGTAATAAGGAGGCACTTCCTTGCTGCGGCCGTGGACCCAGCTGTCAGCCTCTCCACGTACAGTACTCTTTTGATGGAAGTCGTTCCTTGACCACGTTGACCATGCTGCGCCGAGAGCACCAGTGCGGTGGACGACGGTGAGGCCTGGGAAGGAGACGACGCGGAGCCGGGGAAGACGCAGCAGTGGATGCCTACGCGTAGAGGAGTACGAGGGTTCACTGGTTCGCTGCGGTGTGAGGCTGCCGTCGCCGCAGAATAGCAGGGGGTGTGGGTGAGTAAAGGGATGGCCTGGCCAGCGGTGGGAATAGTAGGGGCGTTGAGGCCCCGCAGCAGCACAGCCGGCCAAGGGAGGCAGAAACATGCGGCACAACCGACGCCGCTTTGGGCGGCTAGAGCAACAAAACCAGAGGTTGAAGAAGCACTATGGTCGTTGGATGGACATCGTACGGTCACTGGAGCTAGAATCGTTCATATTGACTAAGTTGACAAAGCACACCATCCCCGTCAACTTAGTAGGCCCACAAGTCAGCCTCCCACCAAGGTGGGTCCCAACCAGCAGGGGGAGTATTCATTTTTTTGTGCGTAATAAGGAGGCACTTCCGGTGGGTCCGAGCTGACAGCGGGAGGAACTTTTTTTCGCGTAACACGGTGGCCCGTCCGGTGGGTCCTAGCAGTCAGGGGGGCATTTTTTCGCGAATTACGGTGGCCTGTCCGGTGGGTCCCTGCTGTCAGGTCGAGGAATCATTATTTCCCGTGTAATAAGGAGGCACTTCCTTGCTGCCGTCGTGGACCCAGCTGTCAGCCTCTCCACGTACAGTCCATGTCCAATGGAAGCCGTTCCTTGACCACGTTGACCACGCCGCGCCGAGAGCACCAGGGTGGTGGACGACGGCGAGGCCTAGGAAGGGGACGACGCGGAGCCGGGGAAGACGCGGCAGTGAAAGCCCACGCAGAGAGGAGTACGAGGGTTCACTGGTTCGGCTGCGGTGTGAGGTTGTCGTCGCCGCGGAATAACAGGGGGTGTGGGTGAGTAGAGGGATGGCCTGGACAGTGGTGGGAGTAGTAGGGGGCGGTGAGGCATGTGCGGCAGCACAGCCGGCCATGGGAGGCAGGAGCAGGCGGCACGACCGGCGCTGCTTTGGACGGGTGAAGCAAGAAGACAAGAGGTTGAAGAAGCACGACGGCCGTTGGATGGACATCGTACGGTCACTGCAGCTAGAATCGTTTATATTGACTAAGTTGACAAAGCCCTTGGTACGCGTCAACTTAGTAGGCCCACAGGTCAGCTTCCAAAACGGTGCGCCCCAGATGTCAGGGGGAGGAATCATTTTTTGGGCGGGTGAAGCTAGAATATCCGAGATTGAAGAAGAAGAAAGGCATCCGTTGGATGGACATCCAATGGCCACTGCTGCTAGAACCGTGTGTTGACTATAAGTTGACAAAGCCTTGCATACAGGTCAACTCTCTTTTTTTAGGGGACGTGTCAACTTAGTAAGGCCACAAGTGTGTGGTAGAGAACTTATAGCCCATTTGAGATTTGTAAGAATGTGCAGCCAATTTTTGAATTCTAATGGAATTTAATACATCCCATTTACAGTTTGTTAAAAGTACAGCCCATTTCAACCAACCGTTCAAAACAGAATTCAATAAAATTTCCCACATTTTGATGGGATCCGAAATATTTCTATCCCGAAATTTCTAGTCAGATTAAATACAATTTCAATATAAATTTATATTACGTAAAAATCCAACGAAACATTGCGCTCGCAACAATTAATGAAATTAAAATTTTCAATATCCAAAAATAATATTTTATAAAGTAATTACGTGTTTGGTGCATTTTTTATAGTTACTGCCCAGTTATTATAATTACATCCCATTTATTATTTCTTAAAGCCCATTTTCTTGTTAAGCCTAATGCATCCCTCCTAGGAAAGATTTGCAGCCCAGCGGGGCGGAGAATAACAACTTGACCTTGCCTGGGTATTTCTAAAAAAATATAGCTGGGCTAGCCATTTTCAGCTTGAAAAATAATAATAGTTGGGCTAGATATCTGGCCTAGGCTAGACGGGCCACAGCCCGCCCAGTTAATAGCTGCAGCGATGTTTTCGTTATTGTTCAGAGAAGAAAAATTAATATCTGGGCTAAACATCGCTCAAGAAAAACTCTGAAGTGCTCACACCTCAAAAACACAAATACTGCTCGATCTGCTTGGTCCTAGCTGTCGGCCGCTTCTAGTGCAATTCTCTCGTTTATTGACTACATAGGTTGACAATGGTGTGGGACCATGATGTCTAGAAACCCGGAGGAAGCAAAAAAAATAATGTTTTATATACTAATAAGGAGGCACTTGCGTACGTGCGGCTATGGCCCTGGTGGGTCCCCACTGTCATCCTCTCCAAGTAAAGTCATCTCCTCATCCTCATGTCCGTTGACCATGTTGAGAACGCGAGACGACGGTGCCACGGCGAGCGCAACAACTCGAAGGACGACGGAGATGGCCTTGAGGGATACAGCGCCCGCTGCTCATTCGGGAAGCCAGTATCATAGGGCCACATGTCCGCGACGGCATTGTCGTTCGCTTGTTGTTCACCGGTGCTCGTTGAGGAGACGGAGGTTGCAGCACAGGTCCTCCTGCGCTGGTAGCTCTTCCGCCATTAGGGCATCAAAGTGCGGCCGCACCTGCTCTATGGTAAACACGGCATGAACCGGCTTGGACAGTGGCGCCGGCTCCTGGTCGGAAGCTACGTCCATCATCTGATTGTCGTCGCTCACCTCGGCGAGGTAGCTGGTGAGCCAGCATGTCCGGCTGCTGGACCGACCTGCTGCCAAGCACGAGTCTGACTGCCCTGGCCCACCCAGACCGCCTCCCTCTCCCGCACGCGCTTTCCACCCGAAACGGTCAGCGCCGCCTGCCCTGCTTCCCTGTGCATGTGATTGCTCCGCCTTCAAATGACACAAGTGTCGTCCGTCCGTCCTTCTGCCGCCCACATTAATGATACGCGGTTGTCGAGGCGGCTACTCCGGCGCCACATGTCCGTCCCTCCGCCGCCCACCATTGCTATATAAACTGCTGCGCTAGCCACAGCCGTAGTCATCCGCATCCGTTCCTATTCTTCTTTCCACACCACTATTACCCACCATGGCTTCCTCGCGCTCCAGCGCTCTTCGGGGCGGGCGGACGACGGACCACAAGGAGATGGCACCCATTGCTGCCGACTGGCTGGCCGGCAGGCAGCTAGAGGATGACGATGTCCCAATGGAGAACATGGTAGTCGACATCCAGCGCCAACCCCCTCCTCCACGCCATCCTTGCCGGTGCATTGCACCATGACCATCGGCGAGGCCCATACCCAATATATGGACACGGTGAGGCAAAAGCGTGAGGAGAAGTTCCGGGAGGCACTGGCCGATGCCGCCTACAACCACCATCTCCTCCAGGAGCACCTGCAGGCGGAGGAGCAGATCGCCGCAGAGCGGGCGGAGCAGGAGGCGCTGTTCAACTCATACCGCTCCGCCCGCGAGGTTCGCCTCGAGTGCTGGCCGTACCGCATGCGGGTGGCGGAGGCTGCGGCCGCTTACAAAGAGGGCGATGAAGCGGGCGAGGCGCTGTTTGGCGAGACCGAGGACGAGGCAGAGGACAATACCGGCTCCGACGAGTCCCCGCTCCGCTGGCGTCGACGAGGCCGTGCTCCGCCGAGGCCCGCGGCGCCAACAATGAGGCAGAGGACACCGTCGGCTCCGCCGAGGCCCCACCCTGCTGGCAACGAGGGGGAGGATCCCCCACTCCGCCGAGGCGCCGCCCGCCAGCAACTAGACAGAGGACATCGCCGGCTCCGACGAGGCCCCGGCCCGCTGCCAACGAGGCCGCGCCACACAGAAAACAAGGAAGAGTAGAACACGGTAGGTCGCCGCCACTCGGGTCCAAGTAAGGCCACCGCTGCCCTAATCGCTATGACAAGCTAGGCGGGTTGACCACTAACGGCCGGTTAGCTTCTTTGCGGCGACGTGGAGTCGGAGAGCTATGTTGGAGAAGGATGCTGCTTCTACTTAACTGTTGGTGCAGTTGGCTGACTAACACGTGGGCCCAACAGGCATCTGCGCCACATGTCAGTTACGCAACTGCACCTGCAGTTAAGTCATTGAAGCTTCTGTTCGGCTCGGCCGGACACAAGTGGGTAGCTTCGGTTAATTCATTATACCTCCAGCGCACCCCTTTTTAGTTGAAGAATGTATGAAATGTAATGAAATCCGGCATGTTTATATGAAATCCGACCGTGTATGAATGAATTTATTTCGATTAGTTCGAATTCTTGTATCACTGGCATTGGATGAACATGCAAAACAATATGTACAAGTTTCACATGTACTCCCAGGGTGATCACCTCATTTGCAGTAGTTTCACATGTACTCCCTCCGGTCCTTTCTAGTCTGCATACAAGTTTTGTCTGCAGTCAAAGTATCTCTACTTTGACCAATCTTATAGAAAAAAGTATGCACTTTCACAATGTGCGAAGTAAAAAGGAATAGAAGGAGTACAAAGAGTTTGAGCAGCTTTTCAGCGTTCTTGTACATTGCAATCAAACACACAGGCCTGGCAATTCATAGAGAACATTCAAAACAATCGATTATTATGCATCTCAGCGATTCACATGTCAGAGCCAATATTTACTTCACAACTAAAGAATAAAGAAAAAATGGATCGACGCTGCTGACAGCAAAGGGCGTCCCATTCGAAAATATCAAATGCATGTCTTCTTGCTAAAATCAATGAGCAAAATTTGACAAGGTTTTCCCATTCCAAAATATCAAATGCCTACGATTGTGGAATGGGCAGGGTTTGCCATCAGTTCAGACATTGACATGGCACCTCGTGCTAAATAAACCAGCTGACCAGCTGTTCTTTTTGTGCAGTTCCACCAAAATCAACCAAATTCACGCGTAGCTTGTATGATTTCGCCCTTATATGTTGCAAAGCCTTGAACTTATCGGCACCTCCTTTCTAGTGGTGGAATCAAGCTGAGCACCCATGTTTGCAAAAATACAAAAAAAAGTGATTAGTATAAAGCAAATTGTACTATGAATTGACAGTTTAAACAGGCACTACATGGTCCATGTAGAGCACACTTTTAGAAAAATGGAACTCATCGGAAAGAATCCTAGAACTACATTGTCCTCGCGCATCACAGCAAGAAAATGGAGATTTGTCGGTCCTTCTGAGCTGAAGTTAGTTTGGTCTTGTGGGGGGTAATGTAACCATCCTTCAACTGCTCCTTCTGATGAGAAGATAGACAGGGCTTCTTCATCTTGGCATAATCGGAACTAGTCACTTCACGTACTCCATATTCTTCTTCGGGCCTTGTTAGTTTAATCTTCCTCCCAATGGGATTGGAGTGGATTGGAGAGGATTTTGGCTTGTAGGGGTTCTAATCCCCCTTCAAAAACCACCTCAACCGAACAAGGCCTCAGAGGAGGATGATCCTGTTGTGCAAAGACAAGAGGATAATTAAATGCTTGCATCCCTGTTTGCTCGAAAAAAAGAAAGGAAATATTTAAAACAACACAGATGAAGCACTTCTCAAGGACAATACCACTTTTTGATGACAGTATCTAAACAGTGGCACAACACCAATAAAGATGACAAAGCTCAGTCATATGAATGAAATGAGTGGGCGAGTACCAACCTTTGTCAGGAGGCTTATTGTGTAGAGCATACAGATGAAGCACTTCTCCGGAACCATCTGTTGCTATCTACTATGGTGGCCATGCTTACTATATACTCCTCAATTAGATTAATGTTTCCAACATCTTCTTGTGCAGTTCCACTAAAATATATGGTATCTTCAAAGAAGATCCCTGTTTGCACAAGTAGAGATAATTATGTATTACATTAAGAGTGGCATCAAATCAGTGGCAAAACAATTGCTCGTTCCAGCCATAGCAATAAATTATGATGCAAAACTATAACATTACTTGTGTCATCACAGTTCCAGTGCTTCTTTATAGCACCAGGAGTTGATTTTTGTTTTTCTTCCGCTCGTTCTTCCCCTTCATCGCTTGGTTCAGTAACAGACAAGCTTCGCCTTCAATGTGAAAGAAGTCTAGTACTGACCTCTCATGACGCGGAATTCAAACAACTCACAAGAAGAAGATCTGAACCAAATTTGCCAACACGGATAGGAAGTAAGATCTCCACTTGTGCAGTTCCACTAAGATCAAGCAATCAAGCAACGTTGTCGGTGTGACATTTTGGTTGAACTACACAAAACACTCTTAAAACAAAAGTGTTGTGTGCAGTGCAACAAAAGGTCACAATGGCAACGAGGTGAAGTAGATAACCCTGTTTACACAGAGGTGCAAAGGAAACAACTAGTGGTCAATAACGGTGGATGACACAGAAGCCAACAAAAAGAAGCATCTACCTTATCTAAATGGGAAAGAAAGCAAGATAGTAGCATTTCTCAAACGGTGGCATTGATTAATATTAACAGAGATTATATTAACAATAAAATTCGTTAAACATGTAATTTGCTTTTAACTGTGGCATTGCATCAATTTTCCAGCTGCATTATTAGAGGGTGCTTGTTTACAGGGACATTTTGGTGGAGGGACTAAAAAAACTCCGTTTCAGTCCCGTCTAAACCAAACAGGAGGGACTTTTAGGGACTAAAAGTGGGCATTTGGGACTAAAGAAAGAAGACCCCGAGGGAGAGTCTTTTTGGGACTTTTTCCAACAGTTGCCCCTGCCACGCATGGCACCTTGTCTCTATTAGTTCATTACTAGGGGTAACATGGTCTTTTAGCATGTCATTTAATAAGCTCTAGTCCATGTTTAGTCCCTGGAACCAAGCAAGTAGGGAATACGGAGTTTTTAACCAAACAGGGCCTTAGATTAACAACAGCTAAAGAGTTGCACGGGACAGTGGACGCACCAGCACCATGTGCATCTACCGATGTACTGGGGTGATGCACAGTCTGTTGCAACAAAGAACAAACAACCAAGGAGCATATTTGTGTTGGTCCCAGTTTTGTTATCTTTAGAAACCTTTCCCTATGTGAGCGCGGCAAATCTAGTCCTGCTCAAACTCTACAGCCTTGTCCCCCAAAACAAAATATCAGTTCGTTATAGATGTGCGTACTACGTTTGTCATTGTTTTCCCTTTTCGACCAACATAGGTGTTGGATAGCCAGTCTGTACTACTACTTTCCCCACTTTGTTTCCTCTGTGAACCACGTCCAAGATTTATGCTATACAACTTTCCCCACTACTTTCCCCCATTCATTTCCTCTTTGAACCACGTCTTAGATTCATATGATACAATTTTCCCCACTACTTTCCCCCTTCCTTTCCTTTTTGAACCACATCCTAGATTCATGCTATACAACTTTTCCCACTACTTTCCCCCATTCCTTTCCTCTTTGAACCACGTCCTAGATTCATGGTATACAACTTTCCCCACTACTTTCCCGTTTAATCCAACACCTAGATTCGAGTGCAGAAGCGGAAAAAGCCCACATGTAGCTAGAGCAATGCATGTGGAATAAGTAAATTATACCTTAAGGTTCTTGGGGTGTGGTTCGGTGGGCTACCGGAGGTCGTTCGACCCACACTATGTACGACGGAGAAGAAGAAGGGGTCAAAGGCCCTCCCGCGCCGCCGCTGGGTGAAAGTGAACAGCTGCGCCGGTAGTGGATTCCATCCCTCGCTGACGGCGACAGCGTTAAGCCTCCTTCCCTTCCCGGCGGAAGGATCCAGCCGGCTGAGAGAGTGTGAAGAGAGCAACTACAAGCAGACCAGCAGTGAGGCGAGAGAGAGAGAGGCCAAGAAGTCTTGTTTAGATCTAGAGAGGGTGAGAGAGTGTGAAGAGAACAACTACAAGTGTTGTGACAGACTGGATTTTGCCCTTTTTTCTTTTAATTTTCTTGGATTTCTTGATTTTATTTGCCTTTCAGTGGCTCTGTGGTTCTGAAACTTGGGAAGATCGTGTCTTCCTAGGTTTTATAGTGGCTTGCCCTCCTCCCTATCATCCCTAGACCCTGTCATTTTCATCCTTTACCTAACCCAATATTATTTTTCTAAGGAATATTCCTTTTTCTATTAAAGGAATAATTCTTTTTGCCCTAGGTTGTGAAGCAACCTATATCTCTGGCATTCTAAAAATTCCCACATAATTCTCATAAATTTTTTGGGTCATATCTTGATCAAATATGGCAAAACATTTCATTGCCATGTTCAAAAATAATCCTCCAATAATCATTTTCCTATTCTGCCCTAAATGGCACTTTGTGAAGCAAGTGCTATTTATCTTTGCCCAATTTCCCCCAAACTTGGTGGACATATGTTTATGTCCATATCATTCACATGTACCAAATTTCACACTCATTTGCCTAGTGAATATTTTTCAATGATTTTCCAAAGTTTATGTCCAGAAAGGAACTTTCTGAAGGAAGTATATTCTAGGAATGTCCAAATAAGATGAAACTTGGTCACATCCTTCATTTGACAAAATCATGAGTCTATACCAAATTAGATCTCATGGAGATCATATATGTGAGCTCAGATCCAAATCTTGTTTTCTGGTACAAAAATCACTTTGTGAAGCAACCCTATTTTACCTTGCTTAATTTGAGCTGGCAATTTACCAGGACATTCTTACATTTACATCTACTCCCTCCACAAAGTTTTGGCTCAATCCACTTAGCCATTTACCCTCAGTAAATTTTCTAAGTTACTGGCCAGAATGGAGCCTTGTGAAGGAAGTGCCACTTTAGTAACTCCAAATGGCATGAGCTTTTTACAGCAGCTCCATATGGTGAAATAACCCCAATCCACCAAAATTCAGCTCAAGTGGTTACTCCAAGAGAGTGCTACTTCATCATCTTGTTTCTGGTCCAATTTATGCAGTTGCAAAGCAAGTGCATTAAATCTTGGTCCATTTCCTGCCAAACTCCCCAGTATGGTAGTTCTTCCTAAGCTAATCACCCCAGACAACTTGTGTGCCTCTAATCTTACCTCAGTTGATCACTATTTCATGATCAAGTTTACTGTAGTAAACTTCAGAGGTAAATTTTCATTTAACCATATCACCTTTCACCAAGTTACCACCGCAGGGTAAACCTATCTTGGACGAACTTACCACTAGACAACGTTTGGCAAATAGTGTTGCACTGTGTGCACCAGTGCGCGTGGTGACCACCGCCCTGGCATGCAGCAAACGTGCTCTGGCTCGACCCCGGCGCTGTGCTCGTCCGTTCCCTCCTCGTCTCGACCTCCATCCATGTCCAGTGGCCTCCTCGTGATCGTCTGCGTCGCCCTGACCACTTGCCCCCTCCGTCCGCTTCCCTGTCGGCGCTTGTCGCCGCGCGCCCACGGGAGCACTGTGGCCGACCGAGCTTCAGTGGCGTTCGGCTCCTTCTCCTCTGCGCCCTTGGCCCCCCTGCATAGTGACTCGCTGTAGCGTGTCCAGTTCCCCCTCGTCGCCTTCCAGTGCTCACCGGTGCTCGCTGCACGTCGCCAGAGCTTTGGCCGAGCTCGTGCGACGGCATCTAGCTCAACCTCCTCGCCTCACCTATATAAGGCCACCCAAGCCTTGTCCGAGCTCACCATCCGCCTCACCTCGCTACACAACTCCACCCCTCTCCTCTTCCAGAGCCCCAGGAGCTTTCCTGCTCCACCATCGCCACCATGGCTGCCGTGCCTGCCTCGGCCTCGACCTAAATTCGGTCAACGCCGAGCCTCATTCCCTCGTTTGCCACCACCAGTGAGACCCCCTCCGTCCACCGAGCCGCCTCGCCCATCTTCCCTTCGTCGGAGACGGCCGCAACGCCAAAAGCCATCGCCGCCCGAAGCTCTCTGCTTCCCCAGTCACCGCGGACTCCCCTCCATCCCGCTCCTCCCTGGCGCTCCCTCTGTCTGGGGATGGATGCGGCACGGTCCCGCGATGCCGCCGGTGGCCTCGCCTCGGCCAACGGTGGTCGGAGCCGGCCGGGCCACCATCGGCCGCCTCCGCTTCCTCTCGGGCCATCCTCTGCCCCGCCTTCCCCACTCCTCCCTGGCGCGAGTTGTGCCTCTGGATGGCCACGGCATGAACACCTGAGCCCTCCGGTGGTCTCCGCCTAGCCGAAGCTGGCCAGGGCAGGCCGGCCCGTCGCCGGCGGCAACTCCCCTGCTCCCTCCTCTGTTTCCATCGGGGGCAGGGAGAGGAGGAAGAAGACGAGAGCCAGGTGGGCCCCTCGACTTCTTCGGCCCCACCAGTCAGCCACACGGCGTTGACCCATGGATAAGTGACGGGCCCCACCCCGTGGACCCGCACGTCAGCGACACATGAGCCAGCCCCGCCTCTACTGACTAGGATAAGTGGAAGCGTATTCTCCGCGAATACGTCTTCCCTTTCCGAAAGCGAACTTTGTCTCTGCTTCGACCTGGTTTACGTTTTCTCACTTGGAAAGTGTATTCTGTCTGAAGGCGCGTTCTATTTTTTCAGCCAAGGGCCTGTTTGCTATGAATTTATTGCAGAAAGGTCCCTGGCAGAAAAACAACTATATTTTTTTTGCTCACAACTCCAAATGAGGTGAATCCAAAGCCCACTTCTTCGTTTCGTCGAGCCCGTTCTTTTGGTATCATTTTCACCATGTGTTAACATTCTTAAAATGACCATTTTGCCCTTGCCGTAAACAGCCCCTCCGAGAGAGAACTGTTTCCGGCGATTCTTTCCGCGAGCTTCTCGCACTTCTTCCCGGAGTCTCCCTTACTCCCAGGCAAGCCACAATAACCACTTGCATGATAGCCATGCAGTAGCCATGGTTTTCAACTTGAATATTTAATAAAAGTTTGTTGTCTACTTGTTTGCTACTGTTGTCGTTGTTTCGGTAAGTGGTTTCATGTTCACCTTCATGATATGTTCTGATGCTTCTTGTTATACCTGCTAGTATTCTATTCACATGTCATGATTGGTAGTAGAAGTACATGCTGGTAGTAGTGATGTTTATTCTGATGCATATTTATTGTCTGTCAAGTACCATTGATATGCATGTTCCGTTGCTACTAGTTAATTACATGCTTACTTGGTAGTGTTCTTGCTATATTCTTGCATGGTATTTATTTATGATGCTAGTAGTCATGTATGCAATGAGTAGCGTATGTTTGTAATATTTATGCTAGTTAGTATGCCATGCTCAATTGGATATATGATTCATTGTGGTTATGCTCGATGAATGTTGCACCTCCATGCTTATCTCGGAATCATGTTCATGCATTATAGTTGCATCATGTTATTTTATCATGGCTCAACATTTTTTCGCATTCAAGTTTAACCGGACTAAATTGAACTTGAACAACTGTTGGCTGAGTCATGGTGCCACCATATCGAGCTGACCAGTGCAGCCACACTTGCCTTTATGGGAAGGCCCTAACTGGGTCTATTGTCATGCCTCTCGTCGGTGCCTCCAACGAGGGAAGGTTATGGGCATGCGTTACCCTAATCCGGTAGGCGGACATAACCTTGTGTGCCCGTTGTTGTTATTTCGAGCTCGGGTCCCCGTTTGGGACCGTTTATGTTTGGCCACGACGGTGGTCGTTGTGTCTTTGGTAGGCATGGGGCCACCCAGGACTAGCCCAGTGGGGAAATGAGTCAGAGTGTCCGGGAGAGTGTCATGGCAGTAGATCGGTTTTCTCAGAACGCCGTTGGTCCACCCGAATGGGAGTGCGAGGCCATGGGTTCTGTGGTGTGGGTATAGTGTGCTACCTCTGCAGAGTGTGTGTATCTTAATCTATCGATAGTCGTGCCCACGGATAAGGGCCCAGTTCGTGTCGGTCACACTGTGAGTCAACAGTAATGATAATAATAATAACTTGATTAATAACAACCCCGCTTCGATGATGAAATAAGTTAGTTGTGATCGCCCGAATGATCACCGTGGTATCAGGATACCGAGTTGTTGGATATTCGTGATGTTGTGCGAGAATCTGGGTAAAGATCAAGCTCCTTGTGGTCATTAAATAATCACTACGGTATTGTTTATACCAAGTTTGGTTTGATCCCGAGATGATCGTGTGATGTCGGAGATGGGTAAGTTTGTGCATGTGATGGTTACGAAATAACCCGAGCGGATTAAGTTGGTGCATGTTAGTATCATCATGTTGCATGTAGTATCCTCATGTTCATGCTATGCTTGTTCTAGTTGTATTGTGATCAGTTATGCATGCCATGTTGTTCTGTTAGTATCATGCTCATGTTTGAATTAACCTGCTAATGTCATGATGTTGTTTGTCTTGATTGCTTTTGGTTTATTGGGAGCTTGCAAGTACATTCAATGTACTGACCTGGCGTGTCATGCCAGTTTGCGGGTCGTGCCTAGATTGCTTGCTTGTTTTGGTGTTGTTCCTGTGTTCGCGAGCTAGGATAAACGTTCTAGCCAGAGTCCCTGCGGATTGGAGTCCATCGTCACCGTTCGTTGTTCCGCTGCCAGTAGAGGTTCCGCTGCCTTGAGTTGTCATGCTGCTTGCATAGAGCAACTGTGGTTGGCGTAGTGTCGCCGTGTCGGTGTTATTCATTGTAATATTAGAGACCTTGTATCCATATTCGTGTTCTAGGAAAAGGTTGGTTTGTTCTATGCTAAGAAGTTCCGTATTCCAGAAGACTTCACCTCGATCTCTGCGCTGGAATACAGGGCTTTCCGGTTTCTCTGAACCGGGGTGTCACAGGCTTGGTATCAGAGCCAGGTTTGGCTGTAGAGCGTCCTAGCCCGCTGGAACGTTAGAAAACGGTAGTATAGGGTCTGGTTGTTACCCTTGCTTGCTGCATATGGTTGTTGCATTTGTTTGCTGCATATAGTCTTATTCGGTTACGTATAACCCCTGTTTAGTGCGTAGATGGCGGTCAAATTCCATGATTTCAGTGCCATCCCTAGAGTTCCCGGTGTTGTTCCTATTGAGTTCAGTCCCACTCCTGGACTTCTCAGCTTTGCCACCCTCCTTGGAGATATGTGGCGTAGCATTTATCCCCGCGGAGATCCACCCCAGTATCAAGTATTCCAGTTTTCTGCCGGAGAAAGAATTCTGGAGTATGTTGCTCATGTTCATCTATCAGCCCCGATTCCTGTCGGTAAGCGCACCTATAGTTTCCACGGTGGTTATGGCGCTACTCCCGAGCATGTCGTTCAGCTTGGCGCAATGGCAGGAATCACCGGTCTTCGTCATCAAGAGAGCATGGTGAAAGAGAACCGTGCATATCAATATTATCCCACCATCATAAAGAATCCTAGGCAAATCTTGTTTCCCTCCGCCAACCCTCAAGATGACCCGGCTATCCTCACCATGTCTCGTTACATGACGGCCGAGCGTCTTATTATTTCCGAGTTAGTCCAAGATGCCATTCGAGCCCGGAGATTGCTTGGTTCCGCCCCACCTTAGTCTCCGCCAACTTCTCAAACCCCTCGCCTCGTCCATCCGGAGTTTCGGAGCCAGCCGTCCCGCTCGCTGCTTCAGCTCTCGAGCGTTTTCTCAAGCATAGGGTGTAGTCCCGCATGTAGTGCATGTGCATTTGCTGTAATATTATGCTTGTGTGCGCTTGTGTACATTAGTTTTGTAGCTTGTTTGTTGTGTGCTTTATTTAGCTTGTTTGCTGTGTGATTGGTTGCAATCGCTCGTTTTCTCGTGCTCCTTTGTTTTGAATCTTCGTTGTTACGTCCTTATGGAAATTGCTCATCAACTGACACCGGATCAGAAGAAGCAGTGAAAAATAAAAATATACACCAAGGCACTCCGGTAAAAGCAATGAGATTTTTAGCCAACAGCATTGTATTGCAGACATCCGGTCTGGGTACAAATTATATTCTGCTCAGACTTTCAGTAAAAAGTACCCGTCAGAGATCTACCATTATTGCAGCAGGAGAAAAAAATTGGATCCAAGTCCAACTGTGTGTTTCAAGTCCGAGGTGTGGTCAGTACACAATAATTAATTCTGCTATGAGTCACATTTAAAACATGCGACACCCGGAAGTTAGTCCAAATATGCAATGAATTCAGCAAGGACCGTCAGATAAATTCTTGTCATACAAATAATTAATATATATATATATATATATATATATATATATATATATATAAAGAAAATTAGTCTGGTCCGTCTTCACAATTTATCAGCGAAGCATATAAGGCAAAATTTCCCCAGTCTGCATCAGTAAGGTATGAATAATTTTCCGTGCAAGATATTCTGTCTTCTTCAATAAGATACTACACAAGCTTCTGGCATAAGATATCAAATCTTCCCTAGTAAGTCTTTAAGGGGGGAAGCTTCTGAGGTACGATACCCAGTCTTCCTCAGCAAGCTATCCGCCGAAAGCTTCGAGCACAAGCCATCCAGTCTTCCTCGGCAAGATGACCCAGTGGCTTCCAGTGCAAGCTGCCCATTCTTCTTCAGTACGACACTCATACAAGAGATTAATCAATAAATTGTCAGCATGCGGCAGTTTATTTCAAGTGTCAGATCTGCAATGGTTAAGTCAGAAATGAGAATCAGTGGGAACAAAGGTATGATGGCAGAATATTGCATATGACAACACTAAGGGTCGCAAAAATAATCAAGGAAATATAATGATCAGTCTTTCAGTTAAAAAATCCAGACACAGAAAATAATGAAGAATCAAGACTGACAAAACAGTAAGGGTCTCGCATCAAGACAACTTGCTCAGTCCACAGTATGCTCAGAACGGTCAGCGTTGAATACCCGAATGTGTCAAGCCTGACCCAAGGACAGCTTAATATATTGGCCTTAGCAACTGTGCCGAAAAGTCACCTCCATGGATATACCGACAAAATGAAGAATCAGTGTGAGGGTACCTACTTTGAGGACTTTTATCACATATGCGGTAGGTTAAAAAGAAATTAACCTGTCGTAAATAGGATTCTTTGTCTAGATCCCCGACCATCAAGTCTGCAAATGCGATCATCAGGTGATGGTGTATCAGACACACCAATCAACAGTCAAACCTCTAGATACTCGAGACTGTGAAGCCAATCAATATAAGTCAGAAACTCCTGCAAGACGTCAGAATCCATCAACATAACAGGTATGGTTCACATAAAAGTTTTGAACCCAGAATGGCAAGCATAGATATTTGAGCGACGTGAAGCCTGGATAAAAGAGAATTATTTGTTCCACGAGAAGGTATTCCCAACTCCGTGGAATATTCTCGATACTCAACACAGACTAATATCTCTCTCAAGGATCAATATCAAGAAGGACACGTATGTCAGAATGATAATCTTTCGGACCTCGGCTAAGTCAGCAGTATGAAAGAAATTTTGAGACAATATGGACATGAGCATATCAGGAAAGCCTGGTCAAAATTTCAGGTATGGTAAAGCAAACCACCCCACATCAAGGTAGTCAGTGAGATCAAATTTAGTGAAAAATAAGGGAACCTAATGTGAGAGTGAATAAAAGAAACCCGAGCTGGAAACGGTTTCTTCAAGTCAGAATATTTACTTGTTCCCTAAGCACAAAAATCTCGAGGACGAGATTTCTTTAAGGGGGGAAGGTTTGTGACAGCCTGGATTTTGCCCTTTTCTTTTTCTTTTAATTTTCTTGGATTTCTTGATTTTATTTGCCTTTCAGTGGCTCTGTGGTTCTGAAACTTGGGAAGATCCTGTCTTCCTAGGTTTTATAGTGGCTTTCCCTCCTCCCTATCATCCATAGACCCTGTCATTTTCATCCTTGACCTAACCCAATATTCTTTTTCTAAGGAATATTCATTTTTCTATTAAAGGAATAATTCTTTTTGCCCTAGGTTGTGAAGCAACCTATATCTCTGGCATTCTAAAAATTCCCACATGATTCTCATAAATTGTTTGGGTCATATCATGATCAAATATGGCAAAAAAAATCATTGCCATGTTGAAAAAAAATCCTCCAATAATCATTTTCCTATTGTGCCCTAAATGGCACTTTGTGAAGCAAGTGCTATTTATCTTTGCCCAATTGCCCCCAAACTTGGTGGACATCTTTTTATGTTCATATCATTGACATGTGCCAAATTTCACACTCATTTGCCTAGTGAATATTTTTTAATGATTTTCCAAAGTTTCTGTCCAGAAAGGAACTTTGTGAAGGAAGTATACTCTAGCATGTCCAAATGAGATGAAACTTGGTCACATCCTTCATTTGACCAAATCATGAGTCTCTACCAAATTGTGAGCTCAGCTCCAAATCTTGTTTTCTGGTAAAAAAAATCACTTTGTGAAGCAACCCTATTTTACCTTGCTTCATTTGAGCTGGCAATTTACTAGGACATTCGTACATTTACATCTACTCCCTCCACAAGGTTTTGGCTCAATCCACTTAACCATTTACCCTCAGTAAATTTTCTAAGTTACTGGCCAGAATGGAGCCTTGTGAACGAAGTGCCACTTTGGTAACTCCAAATGGCATGAGCTTTTTACAGCAGCTCCATATGGTCAAATAACCCCACTCCACCAAAATTCAGCTCAAGTGGTTACTCCAAGAGAGTGCTACTTCATCATCTTGTTTCTGGTCCAATTTATGCAGTTGCAAAGCAAGTGCAGTAAATCTTGGTCCATTTCCTGCCAAACTCTCCAGTATGGTAGTTCTTCTTAAGCTAATCACCCCATACAACTTGTGTGCCTCTAATCTTACCTCAGTTGATCACTGTTTCATGATCAAGTTTACTGCAGTAAACTTCAGAGGCAGATTTTCATTTAACCATATCACCTTTCACCAAGTTACCACCGCAGGGTAAACCTATCTTGGACGATCTTACCACTAGACAATGTTTGGCAAATAGTGTTGCACTGCGTGCACCAGTGCATGTGGTGAACACCGCCCTGGCATGCAGCAAACGTGCTCTGGCTCGACCCCGGCGCTGTGCTCGTCCGTTCCCTCCTCGTCTCGACCTCCATCTATGTCCAGTGGCCTCCTCGTGATCGTTTGTGTCGCCCTGACCCCTTGCCCCCTCCGTCCGCTTCCCCGTCGGCGCTCGTCGCCGCGCGCCCACGGGAGCACTGTGGCCGACCGAGCTTCAGCAGCGTTCGGCTCCTTCTCCTCTGCGCCCTTGGCCCCCCTGCATAGTGACTCGTTGTAGCGTGTCCCGTTCCCCCTCGTCGTCTTCCCGTGCTCGCTGCACGTCGCCAGAGCTTTGGCCGAGCTCGAGCGGCGGCATCCAGCTCAACCTCCTTGCCCCGCCTGTATAAGGCCACCCAAGCCATGTCCGAGGTCACCATCCGCCTCACCTCGCTGCACAACCCCACCCCTCTCCTCTTCCCGAGCCCCAGGAGCTTTCCTGCTCCACCATCGCCACCATGGCCGCCGTACCCGCCTCAGCCTTGGCCTAAATTCGCTCAACGCCGAGCCTCATTCCCTCGTCTGCCACCACCAGTGAGACCCCCTCCGTCCATCGAGCCGCCTCGCCCATCTTCCCTTCGCCGGAGACGGCCGCAACGCCAAAAGCCATCGCCGCCCGGAGCTCTCTGCTTCCCCAGTCGCCGTGGACTCCCCTCCATCCCGCTCCTCCCTGGGGCTCCCTCTGCCTGGGGATGGATGCGGCACGGTCCTGCGATGCCGCCGGTGGCCTCGCCTCGGCCAACGGTGGCCGGAGCCGGCCGGGCCACCACCGGCCGCCTCCGCCTCCTCTCGGGCCATCCTCTGCCCCGTCTTCCCCACTCCTCCCCGGCGCGAGATGTGCCTCTGGATGGGCGCGGCATGAACGCCCGAGCCCTCCGGTGGTCTCCGCCTAGCCGAAGCTGGCCAGGGCAGGCCGGCCCGTCGCCGGCGGCAACTCCCCTGCTCCCTCCTCTGTTTCCATCGGGGGCAGGGAGAGGAGGAAGAAGACGAGAGCCAGGTGGGCCACGCAACTTCTTCGGCCCCACCAGTCAGCCACACGGCGTTGACCCATGGATAAGTGACGGGCACCACCCCGTGGGACCCACACGTCAGCGACACAGGAGCCGGCCCCGCCTCTGCGGACTAGGATAAGTGGAAGCGTATTCTCCGCGAATACGTCTTCCCTTTCCGAAAGCGAACTTTGTCTCTGCTTCGACCTGGTTTACGTTTTCTTAGTTGGAAAGTGTATTCTGTCTAAAGGTGTGTTCTGTTTTTTGAGCCAAGGGCCTGTTTGCTATGAATTTATTGCAGAAAGGTCCCTGGCAGAAAAACAACTATATCTTTTTGCTCACAACTCCAAATGAGGTGAATCCAAAGCCCACTTCTTCGTTTCGTCGAGCCCGTTCTGTTGGTATCATTTTCACCATGTGTTAAAATTCTGAAAATGACTATTTTTCCCTTGCCGTAAATAGCCCCTCTGAGAGAGAACTGTTTCCGGCGATTCTTTCCGCGAGCTACTTGCACTTCTTCCCGGAGTCTCCCTCACTCCCAGGCAAGCTACAATAACCACTTCATGATAGCCATGCAATAGCCATGGTTTTCAACTTGAATATGTAATAAAAGTTTGTTGTCAGCTTGTTTGCTACTGCTGTCGTTGTTTCGGTTATGCTCGTGGTTTCATGTTCACCTTCATGATATGTTCTAATGCTTCTTGTTATACCTGCTAGTATTCTGGTCACATGTCATGATTGGTAGTAGAAGTACATGCTGGTAGTAGTGATGTTTATTCTGATGCATGTTTATTGTCTATCAAGTACCATTGATATGCATGTTCCGTTGCTACTAGTTAATTACATGCTTACTTGGTAGTGTTCTTGCTATATTCTTGCATGGTATTTATTTATGATGCTAGTAGTCCTGTATGCCATGAGTAGCATATGTTTGTAGTATTTATGCTAGTTAGTATGCCATGCTCAATTGGATATATGATTCATTGTGGTTATGCTCGATGAATATGTTGCACCCTCATGCTTATGTCGGAATCATGTTCATGCATTATAGTTGCATCATGTTATTTTATCATGGCTCAGCATTTTTTTGCATTCAAGTTTAACCGGACTAAATTGAACTTGAACAACTATTGGTTGAGTCATGGTGCCACCATATCGAGCTGACCAGTGCAGCCACACTTGCCTTTATGGGAAGGCCCTAACTGGGTCTATTGGCATGCCTCTTGTCGGTGCCTCCAACGAGGGAAGGTTATGGTCATGCGTTACCCTGATCCGGTAGGCGGACATAACCTTGTGTGCCTGTTGTTGTTATTTCGAGCTCGGGTCCCCGTTTGGGACCGTTTATGTTCGGCCATGATGGTGGTCGTTATGTCTTTGGTAGACACGGGGCCACCCAGGACTAGCCCAGTGGGGAAATGAGTCGGAGTGTCCGGGAGAGTGTCATGGCAGTAGATCGGTTTTGTCAGAACGCCGTTGGTCCACCCGAATGGGAGTGCGAGGCCATGGGTTCTGTGGTGTGGGTACAGTGTGCTACCTCTGCAGAGTGTGTGTGTCTTAATCTATTGATAGCCGTGCCCGCGGATAAGGGCCCAGTTCGTGTCGGTCACACCGTGAGTCAACAGTAATAATAATAATAACTTGATTAATAACAACCCCGGTTCGATGATGAAACAAGTTGGTTGTGATCGCCGGAATGATCACCGTGGTAACGAGGATATCGAGTTGTTGGATATTCGTGATGTTGTGCGAGAATCTGGGTAAAGATCAAGCTCCTTGTGGTCATTAAATAATCACTACGGTATTATTTATACCAAGCTTGGTTTGATCCCGAGATGATCGTGTGATGTCGGAGATGGGTAAGTTTGTGCATGTGATGGTTACGAAATAACCCGAGCAGATTAAGTTGGTGCATGTTAGTATCATCATGTTGCATGTAGTATCCTCATGTTCATGTTATGCTTGTTCTAGTTGTATTGTGATCAGTTATGCATGCCATGTTGTTCTGTTAGTATCATGCTCATGTTTGAATTAACCTGCTACTGCCATGTTGTTGTTTGTCTTGATTGCTTTTGGTTTATTGTGAGCTTGCAAGTACATTCAATGTACTGACCTGGCGTGTCATGCCAGTTTGCAGGTCGTGCCTAGATTGCTTGCTTATTTTGGTGTTGTTCCTGTGTTCGCGAGCTAGGATAAATGTTCCAGCCAGAGTCCCTGCAGATTGGAGTCAATCATCGCCGTTCGTTGTTCCGCTGCTAGTAGAGGTTCCGCTGCCTCGAGTTGTCATGCTGCTTGCATAGAGAAACTGTGGTTGGCGTAGTGTTGCCATGTCGGTGTTATTCATTGTAATATCAGAGACCTTGTATCCATAGTCGCATTGTAAGAAAAAGCTGGTTTGTTCTATGCTAAGCAGTTCCGTATTTCAGAAGACTTCACCTCGATCTTTGGGCTGGAATACGAGGCATTCCGGTTTCTTTGAGCCGGGGTGTCACAAGCGCTGAGGCTGCAGCGTGTATATATATACTGGAGAGAGTGTGAAGAATGCAAACCATAGAAAACAAGCGCCGAGTCTGCAGCTTATACGTGATGAGGTGATTATACGGTCACTATGAGATCATATAGCTCCGTCTCCATCCATTTTGACCAATCAAAGAATCCTCCTGGAACAAATTATGCTCAAGTGTGGTTATCGAACCCGAGACCTCATGTTTGATGAGCGAACAGGCTAACCAGCTACACAACCCTCCTTATGATTTTTTCCAGGTCAAAACACCTCATATATCAGAAGATGGGCATCGGGGGGCTGCCAGGTGGCCCACGAGGCAGGGGGCGCGCCCCCACCCTCGTGGACGGTGGGTGGCCCCCTCCTGTACTTCTTTCGCCAAATATTTTTTATATTTTCCAAAATGGAGTTTCGTGGAGTTTCAGGGCTTTTTGAGTTGTGCAGAATAGGTCTCCAATGTTTGCTCCTTTTCCAGCACAGAATTCCAGCTGCCGGCATTCTCGCTCTTCATGTAAACCTTGTAAAGTAAGAGAGAAAAGGCATAAGTATTGCGACATAATGTGTAATAACAGCCCATAGTGCAATAAATATCAACATAAAAGCATGATGCAAAATGGACGTATCACTCGGTATGATGACTACAAGGAGTAATCAACACTACTAGCAACCCACAGGTACCAATCTAAGGTTTGGATACAAAGATTGGATACAAGAGATGAACTAGGGTTTGATGAGATGGCGTTGGTGAAGATGTTGATGAAGATAGCCCTCCCCAAGATGGGAGAGTTGTTGGTAATGACGGCGGTGACGATTTCTCCCTCCTGGAGGGAAGTATCCCCGACAGAACAGCTTTGCCGGAGCCCAAGATTGGTTCCGCCAAGGTTCCGCCTCGAGACGGTGGCGCTTCGTCCCAAAAGCCTCCTTATGCTTTTTTTCCAGGTCAAAACACCTCATATAACAGAAGATGGGCATCGGGGGGCTGCCATGTGGCCCACGAGGCAGGGGCGCGCCCCCACCCTCGTGGACGGTGGGTGGCCCCCTCCTTTACTTCTTTCGCCAGATATTTTTTATATTTTCCAAAATGGAGTTTCGTGGAGTTTCAGGGCTTTTTGAGTTGTGCAGAATAGGTCTCCAATGTTTGCTCCTTTTCCAGCACAGAATTCCAGCTGCCGGCATTCTCCCTCTTCTTGTAAACCTTGTAAAATAAGAGAGAAAAGGCATAAGTATTGCGACATAATGTGTAATAACAGCCCATAGTGCAATAAATATCAACATAAAAGCATGATGAAAAATGGACGTATCACTCGAGACGGCGGCGTCTGGTCCCGAAAGCCTCCTTATGATTTTTTTCCAGGTCAAAACACTTCATATAGTAGAAGATGGGCACTCTGGGCCTGTCGGCTGGCCCTCGAGGCAGGGGGGCGCGCCCTGGGAAGGGGGGCGCTCCCCCCACCCTCGAGGCCAGCCGGTGGCCCCTCCCATGGGTTTCTTTCGCCAGATATTTTTTATATTTTCCGAAACGATGTTCTGTGGAGTTTCAGGGCTTTTGGAGTTGTGCAGAATAGGTTTCCAGAGTTTGCTCCTTTTTCAGCCCAGAATTCCAGCTGCCGGCATTCTCCCTCTTCATGTAAACCTTGCAAAATAAGAGAGAAAAGGCATAAGTATTGTGACAAAACATGTATGAACAACCCATAGTGCAATAAATATCAACTTATAAGCATGATGCAAAATGGACGTATCAACTCCCCCAAACTTAGACGTCGCTTGTCCTCAAGCGAAAGCCGATATCAAAAAATATGTCCACATGTTTAGAGATAGAGGTGTCGATAAAAACAGAATACGGACATGAGGGCATCATGATCATTCTTATAGCAGCAACTTATATTAATATAGTCATATGATTCTTATGCTAAAGTAACAATTCATCCACAATATCAAGTATGCATCATAAACTTCATTGGGAACTAACAAACTTTGGTCTTGGTCATTATAGCAATTGCAATTTATCGTAACATCGGAAAGAGTCAATATAAGAGCTTTTCAGCAAGCCTACATACTCGACTATCATATAGTCTTTCACAATTGCTCACACTCACGCAATACTTATGCTTATGAAGTTTTCATCGGACACAGAGAAAGATAGGGGCTTATAGTGTTGCCTCCCAACCTTTTACCTCAAGGATAACGTCAACAGTAATAGATCATGAAAACTTACATCCAAGTGGGTATATATGTCAGGATCTTTCCAACACAATGTGCTTGCCAAAGGATAAAATGTAAAAAGGAAAGGTGGATTTCACCTTGACACTTATAAGACAAGAATAAAAGATAGGCCCTTCGCAGAGGGAAGCAGAGGTTGTCATGTGTTTTTATGGTTGGATGCACAAATTCTTAGCATAGAGGAACTTCGCTTTATATTGCCACTTGTGATAAGGACCTTTAGTATGCAGTCCGTCACTTTTATTACTTCCATATCACAAGATCGTATAAAGCTACTTTCTCCCACACTAATAAATCATACATATTTAGCGGATTTGCAACATGACAACTTACTTGGAAGGATCTTTCTCAATCCATAGGTAGGTATGGTGGACTCTCATGGCAAAACTGGGTTTAAGGATATATGGAAGCACAATAGTGTCTCTACTTAGTGCGAGGAGTTTTTGATGGCATGAGGGGGAAAGGCAAGCTCAACATGTTGGATGATCCACGGCAATATACTTTATTTCGGATATAAGAATACATAACCCATTATGTTGTCTTCCTTGTCCAACATCAACTCTTTAGCATGTCATACTTTAATGAGTGCTCACAATCATAAAAGATGTCCAAGATAGTATATTTTTATGTGAAGCCTCTCTTCTTTTATTACTTCCTATTAATTGCAACGATGACCAAAACTATGTTTGTCACCTCCCAACAACTTTTATTTATCATACTCTTGTATGTGAAGTCATTACTTCCCATAGGATTGATATGATCTCTTTGATATTCTTTTTGTTTTCTTTCTTTTTATCATGACCCAAGTGAGGATATCAAGCCCTTGACTCAACACTAATCTTTATTATATAACTCACGAACTCGATTACAAAGTATAAACCTCACAAGGCAAAAGCTCACGACTAGATCATGCTAACTTTATTCTAATAGATCAAGATACTACCAAAAGGATCGAACTAAGTAAAACAGTAAATATAGGAGTGATGGTGATACGATACCGGGGTCACTCCCCCAAGCTTGGCAGTTGCCAAGGGGAGTGCCCATACCCATATGATTATGTCTCCTTCTTCGGGGTTGGTGATGATGGAGTTGTTGCTGATGTAGGCTTGTTGTTCATCTTCCAAGGCATGGGCTCACCGTCGTAGAAGGATGATCGAGTCTCCAGGATAGTCAAATCTGCAGCCAAACTCATGTTCTTGAATCTATATTCATACTCACAGTTTTGGTTCTGCAGGTCATAGATCTGGGCTTGGAGGTGATCGATCTTCTCTTGAAGATTGAAGATGGCTTCCCCGAAGATCCTTGAGTCCATCTTGAGGTTGTTGGCAAGCTCCGAGATCATCATGTAGTTGGCCTCAAGTCCTCGTTCCACCATACCTTGGCACTTGAAAACTTGTTGCTCCATTGCTTCGAGTCTTGTCTCCACGCTTCTGGTCCTTCTCGGCCCCTCAACGTCACGGATGTGCAGCACCCCCTCATGCAACTCCATGGTTTTGGCGTGGTGCAGCACCTCCGCAAGGTAGGGGTTGATGACCTTCTTGAAGAACTTGTCCTTGGGGGTGTTGGAGGACGCCATGATGATCTAGATCTGTCGAAAACAGCAACTCGAATCGAAAATAGAGTATTTCTGCATGATACAGAGGTCAAAACCTTCGGGAGTATATATAATAAATTTTTCCTGAACAAAAGGAGTAACCCACAAGAAAACAGAGTCCAGGGGACACACGGGGTGCCCTCGAGGCAGGGGGCGCGCCCCTACCCTTGAGGGTGCCCAGTGTCTCTTCCGGACTGTGGTTTATTTTTCTATTTTTCTAAATATTCCAAAACGGAGAAAAATTACCTTTAGAACTGTTTTGGAGTCGGTTTACTTACCGTATCACATACCTCTTCCTTTTCGGAGGCTGAATCGTTCTGGAAAGTGTCCCTTATGTATTCCTCCGGGGTTATGGTTTCAATAATATTGGTTTCAACATTTATAGGATTACCTGAGATATAATGTTTGATCCTTTGACCATTCACCACCTTCGGATTTGTGCCTTCGAAGTTGTTGATTTTTATGGCACCGGAACGATATACCTCCTCGATAACGTAAGGTCCTTCCCACTTGGAGAGAAGTTTTCCTGCAAAAAATCTTAAACGAGAGTTGTATAGCAAAACATAATCACCTACGTTAAACTCACGCTTCTGTATCCTTGTGTCATGCCATCTTTTAACTTTTTTCTTTAAATAGCTTGGCATTCTCGTAGGCCTGGGTTCTCCATTCGTCGAGACAGCTAATGTCAAATAACCTCTTTTCACCGGCAAGTTTGAAGTCATAGTTGAGCTCTTTAATAGCCCAATATGCCTTATGTTCTAGCTCAAGAGGTGAGTGACATGCTTTTCCATACACCATCTTATATGGAGACATACCCATAGGATTTTTGTATGCAGTTCTATAGGCCCATAATGCATCATCTAGTTTCTTGGACCAATTCTTTCTAGACCTATTAACTGTCTTTTGCCAGATTAATTTCAACTCCCTATTACTTAGTTCTACTTGACCACTAGTCTGTGGGTGATAAGGTGATGCAATTATATGGTTGACATCATACTTAGCAAGCATATTACGGAAAGCACCATGAATAAAGTGTGAACCACCATCAGTCATTAGATATCTAGGGACTCCAAACCTCGAAAATATAACTTCTTTAAGCATCTTAATAGAGGTGTTATGATCAGCACTACTAGTTGGAATAGCTTCCACCCACTTAGTAACGTAATCGACAGCAACTAGAATATGTGTGTACTCATTAGAGGCAGGAAAAGGTCCCATATAATCAAAGCCCCAAACATCAAATGGTTCAATAACGAGTGAATAATTCATAGGCATTTCTTGACGTCTACTAATATTACCAATTCTTTGACATTCATCACATGATAAGACAAACTTACGGGCATCCTTGAAGAGAGTAGGCCAATAAAAATCGGATTGCAATACCTTGTGTGCAGTTCTGTCTCCCGCATGGTGTCCTCCATAGGCTTCGGAGTGGCACTTGCGTAGGATCTGTTCCTATTCATGCTCAGGTACACAACGTCTAATAATACCATCTACTCCTTCTTTATAAAGATGTGGGTCATCCCAGAAGTAATGTCTCAAATCATAGAAGAACTTTTTCTTTTGCTGGTATGTGAAGCTAGGTGGTATAAACTTAGCAACAATATAATTAGCATAATCAGCATACCAAGGAGCAGTATGAGAAGTACTTATGACAGCTAGTTGTTCGTCACGGAAGCTATCATCAATAGGTTGTGGGTCATCAAGTATATTATCTAACCTAGACAAGTTATCTGCTACGGGGTTCTCAGCCCCCTTTCTGTCAATAATATGCAAGTCAAATTCTTGCAGCAAGAGAACCCATCTAATAAGTCTATGTTTAGCATCTTTCTTCTCCATAAGGTATTTGATAGCAGCATGATCAGTGTGAATAGTTACTTTAGAATCAACGATGTAGGGTCTAAACTTGTCACAAGCAAACACAACTGCTAAAAATTCTTTCTCAGTGGTAGCATAATTTCTTTGGTCACTATCTAGAGTTTTACTAGCATACTGGATAACATTCAATTTCTTATCAACTATTTGCCCTAAAACAGCTCCTACAGCATAATCACTAGCATCGCACATAATCTCAAAGGGTAAATTCGAGTCAGGAGACTAGACAATAGGTGCAGAGATCAATGCTTTCTTAAGTATTTCAAATGCTTCTAGACAATCATCATCAAAGACAAAAGGAATATCTTTTTGTAAGAGATTAGTTAGAGGCCTGGAGATTTTGGAGAAGTCCTTAATGAACCTCCTATAAAACCCGGCATGACCAAGGAAACTTCGTATACCTTTGATATCCTTAGGGCATGGCATCTTTTCAATAGCATCAACTTTAGCTTTGTCAACTTCAATACCTCTTTCGGAAATTTTATGTCCCAAGACAATGCCTTCATTAACCATAAAGTGGCACTTCTCCCAATTCAAGAAAAGGTTAGTGTCTTCACATCTCTGCAAAACTCGATCAAGGTTTCTTAAGCAGTCATCAAAAGAAGTTCCGTAAACAGAGAAATCATCCATGAACACCTCAACAATCTTCTCACAAAAATCAGAAAATATAGCCATCATGCATCTTTGAAAGGTAGCAGGTGCATTACATAAACCAAAAGGCATGCATCTATAAGCAAAGGTACCGAAAGGACAAGTAAAGGTGGTCTTTTCTTGATCCCCTTTTGACACAGGTATTTGAGAGAAACCGGAATAACCATCTAGAAAGCAGAAATGAGTATGTTTGGATAACTTTCTAGCATTTGATCAATAAATGGCAATGGGTAATGATCTTTCTTAGTAGCTTTATTTAACTTACGGAAATCAATTACCATCCTATAACCTGTAACTATTCTTTGCGGGGTCAATTCATCTTTATCATTAGGGACAACAGTCATACATCCTTTCTTAGGAACACAATGGACATGACTTACCCACTGACTATCAGTAACTGGATAGATAATACCTGCTTCTAGGAGCTTTAGTATTTCCTTCCTCACCACTTCTTTCATCTTAGGATTTAACCGTCGCCGATGATCAATAACTGGTTTAGCATTTTCTTTCAATTTTATCTTGTGTTGACATATAGTGGGACTAATGCCCTTAAGATCATCCAGAGTATATCCAATAGCGGCTCGGTGCTCCTTCGGAGTTTTCAATAATCTTTCTTCTTCCTGCTCTGAAAGGTTAGCACTAATAGTAACATGATATATCTTCTTTTCATCAAGTTAAACATACTTAAGATTATCAGGTAAAGGTTTAAGTTCAAATACGGGATCACCCTTGGGTGGAGGAGGATCCCCTAGGATTTCAAGAGGCAAGTTGTTTTTCAATACGGGTCCCTGTGTAAGGAATATTTCATCTATCTCCCTTCTCTCATTCATATGCATATCATTTTCATGGTCTAGCAAGTATTGTTCTAAAGGGTCATTAGGTGGCACGGCAATAGAAGCAAGACCAATAATTTCATCCTTACTAGGTGGTGCTTTTTCAAGGGGTTGTCTATGGAATTTAGCAAAGTTAAAATCATGAGACATATCCCCTAATCCGACAGTGACAATATCTTTCACGTAGTCTATCTTGGCATTAACAATATTCAAGAAGGGTCTACCAAATATAATGGGACAGAATGCATCTTGTGGGGAACTAAGAATGAGAAAATCAGCAGGGTATTTAACCTTCCCACACAAGACTTCAATATCTCTAACAATCCCAACTGGTGAAATAGTATCTCTATTAGCAAGCTTAATAGTAACATCAATCCCTTCTAACTCAACAGGTGCAATATCATGCATAATTTTGTTGTACAAATCAAAAGGGATAATACTCGCACTAGCACCTACGTCACATAAACCATGATAGCAATGATCTCCTATCTTGACAGAGATAACAGGTAAGCCTACAACAGGTTTATGTTTATTCCTAGCATTGGGTTTGGCTATTCTAGCAGACTCTTCTTGGAGGTAAATAACATGTCCATTTAAATCTTCTACCAAGAGATCTTTAACCATAGCAACACTAGGTTCAACTTTAATTTGCTCAGAGGGTGTAGGTGTTTTAGTATTACTCTTATGAACTACAGTTAAAGCTTGAGCATGATCCTTTATCCTAACAGGGAAAGGTGGTTTCTCAATATAAGCAGTGGGAATAACAGGATCAACATTATAAGTGATAGTCCTTTCTTCAACTTTAATAGGTTCAACTACTTTTACTTCAATAGGGGGGGTATTTAAACCACTTCTCCTGGGGGAGATCAACATGAGTAGCAAAGGATTCGCAGAAAGAAGCTACGATCTCAGAGTCAAGTCCATATTTAGTGCTAAACTCATGGAAAACATCGGTATCCATATAAGCTTTAACACAATCAAACTTAGGGGTCATACCTGACTCCTTACCCACGTCAAGATCCCAATCTTCGGAGTTGCGTTTAATTATTTCCAATAAATCCCATTTGAAGTCAATAGTCTTCATCATATAAGAGCCAGAACAAGAAGTATCGAGCATGCAGCGATTATTATGAGAAAGCCGAGCATAAAAATTTTGAATGATCATTTCTCTTGAGAGCTCATGATTGGGGCATGAATATAACATTGACTTAAGCCTCCCCCAAACTTGAGCGATGCTTTCTCCTTCGCGAGGCCAGAAATTATAAATATAATTACGATCACGATGAACCTGGTGCATAGGGTAGAACTTCTGATGAAATTCCAACTTCAGACGATTATAGTTCCATGATCCCATATCAACGCATAGCCTAAACCATGTCAATGCATCTCCCTTCAAATATAAAGGGAATACCTTCTTCTTGATAACATCCTCGGGCATACCTGCAAGCTTAAACAATCCACAAACTTCATCCACATAGATTAGATGTAAATCAGGGTGAAGTGTTCCGTCTCCTGTAAATGGATTTTCAAGCAGTTTCTCAATCATACCCGAAGGAATCTCAAAGCAAACATTTTCAATATGTGCAGTAGGTTGAGGAGCAACTCTTTGCTCTTCTGCTCGGGGTGAAGATACCCCGAACAAGCCCCTCAAAGGATTTTGATCCATAGTAATAAGTGACAATAAATTTCAGCGCACTATATAAATTTTTCCTTACCAAATTCCACTTACCAAAGGCGCTTCACTCCCCGGCAACGGCGCCAGAAAAGAGTCTTGATGACCCGCAAGTGTAGGGGATCTATCGTAGTTCTTTCGATAAGTAAGAGTGTCGAACCCAACGAGGAGCAGAATGAAATGAGAGGCAGTTTTCAGTAAGGTATTTTCTGCAAGCACTGAAATTATAGGTAACAGGTAGTTTTGTGATAGGATAGTTGGTAGCAAGTAATAAAACGTAAAAGTAAATAAGGTGCAGCAAGGTGGCCCAATCCTTTTTGTAGCAAAGGACAAGCCTGGACAAACTCTTATGCAAGGTAAAGCGCTCCCGAGGACATATGGGAATTATCATCGAGCTAGTTTTCATCACGATCATCTGATTCGCATTCGGTACTTTGATAATTTGGTATGTGGGTGGACCGGTGCTTGGGTGCTGCCCTTACTTGGACAAGCCTCACACTTATGATTAACCTCTAATGCAAGCATCCGCAACTACAAAAGAAGTATTAAGGTAAACCTAACCATAGCCTGAAACATATGGATCCAAATCAGCCCCTTACGAAGCAACGCATAAACTAGGGTTTAAGCTTCTGTCACTCTAGCAACCCATCATCTACTTATTACTTCCCAATGCCTTCCTCTAGGACCAAATAATGGTGAAGTGTCATGTAGTCGACGTTCACATGACACCACTAGAGGAGAGACAACATACATCTCATCAAAATATCTAACAAAGACCAAATTCACATGACTACTAATAGCAAGACTTCTCCCATGTCCTCAGGAACAAAAGTAACTACTCACAAGACATAATATTGTTCATGATCAGAGGGGTATTAATATGAATTATGGATCTGAACATATGATCTTCCACCAAATAAACCAACTAGCATCAACTACATAGAGTAATCAACACTACTAGCAACCCACATGTACCAATCTAAGGTTTGGATACAAAGATTGGATACAAGAGATGAACTAGGGTTTGAGAGGAGATGGTGCTGGTGAAGATGTTGATGAAGATAGCCCTCCCCAAGATGGGAGAGTTGTTGGTGATGACAGCGGTGACGATTTCCCCCTCCCGAAGGGAAGTATCCCCGGTAGAACAGCTCTGCCGGAGCCCTAGATTGGTTTCCGCCTCGGTTCCTCCTCGAGATGGTGGCGTCTGGTCCCGAAAGCCTCCTTATGGTTTTTTTTAGGTCAAAATGCTTCATATAGGAGAAGATGGGCACCGTGGGCCTGCCGGCTGGCCCTCGAGGCAGGGGGCGCGCCCTAGGAAGGGGGGCGCGCCCCCCACCCTCGAGGCCAGCCGGTGGCCCCTCCCGTGGGTTTTGTTCACCAGATATTTTTTATATTTTCCGAAATAATGTTCTATGGAGTTTCAGGGCTTTTGGAGTTGTGCAGAATAGGTTTCCAGAGTTTGCTCCTTTTTCAGCCCAGAATTCCAGGTGCCAGCATTCTCCCTCTTCATGTAAACCTTGCAAAATAAGAGAGAAAAGGCATAAGTATTGTGACAAATATGTATGAATAGCCCATAATGCAATAAATATCAACTTATAAGCATGATGCAAAATGGACGTATCGGCTAGCAAAGTGGTTGTACATTAATCGCCACATTTTCTTCTTAATTCGATCTCATGGTACTTCCGGCGCTCGGTCCCGAGCCGACACGGCGCGGCTCCATCCACGGCGACGTCGCCGGCCACTTCCTCCATGGCATCGCTCCCTCTACGGCGACGTCCACATCAGTAGGAGCTGCTGCTGCTTTAGCTCTCGCTCGCGATGCTGCTCTGCTCTTGCTCTCGGTCCCCTGCCTGGTCTGCTCTTGCTCTTGCTCTTGCTCTTGCTCGCGCTGCTGCTCTCGCTCTTTCTCTTTCTTGCGATGCTGCTCCGGTTTAGCTACACTTCAGTCGACTGAATCGACTTTTGGGTCAGTCGATTTTAAGGGGGTGGGGGGCTCGCCGGAGTTAAGAAAGAACCGGCCGCAGCAGGGAGGGGGGGCTCGCCGGAGAGGTACCCCACTATCTATCTTAGGGTTCAGGGT
>LR738710.1:262498210-262511799 GCA_902687465.1 Secale cereale | reverse complement strand
TGCCGGGGCGGCGGCGGACCGGTGGTGGGGAGTATTTTCCGGGTGGGCGAGGCGGCGCACCGCCAGCTGTGGGCGGCGGGGGGCGGCTGGCGGCTCAGGGGGGTGGAGGTTGAAGATGAACTACAGGCCCGTGATTTCGTATCCAACGGCTGCAAAATCGACTGACCAGAGATGAAAAGGTCAGTCGACTGACGTGTAGGCTCACCTCTAGTGCGTTCAGTTTCGATAGTAAAATTCAGTTTCGACAGCAAAATTCAGTTTCGACAGTTAAGTTCAGTTTCGACAGTTAAATTTAGTTTTGACAGCAAAATTCAGTTTCGACAGTAAAATTCAGTTTCGACAGCAAAATTCAGTTTCGACGGTTAAGTTCAGTTTCGACAGCAAAATTCAGTTTCGATAGTTAAGTTCAGTTTCGACAGTAAAATTCAGTTTCGACAGTTAAGTTCAGAGATGAGCAGCTGATGTATACATCGAGCACTTTGTGGTTATGTATTTTACGTCATCTATTGGAGATGCTATTAGAATTCTACTCAGGTTAACGTTGTCTCTCTTGTCCTGCTTCAGCCTCGGCGTCGTACAACTCACCGGAGCTGCTCCAACGACGAAACCCTCCATCACAGTGGAGCAGTACCTCGGGCTCCATCTCCAGACGCCTAAGATCTTCTTCCCCTCCTCCGACAGCCAAGTCAGCCGGAGCATCCTCACCGGACAACCCAATCACGCTGAGATCAACATGGCTTCTCCAAAGAGGTTGTACACTTCTTGTGGTTTGACTTAATCTCACCATGCTTCTTTGCATCCTGTGATCTTCCAATTCTTGTGAACCAAACACCCAGATTGGCAGAAATCATGTGTTTTTAAATTCTCTGTTTTGCACGTGCATTCCTATCCTATTCCTGTCTATTTCCTATCCCTGCATTGTTAGAATCCTCAAATTCAAACAAGCCCTTACACAATTACTTCTGTTACAGATATGTGTCAAAGAAAACCTTGTGTGGTTTGTCCTGCTCCTGCGGTGTTGTGTTCCACCCCAGCTCAGCTGCTCCAACGACGGAAGGGTTCACCACAGCAAGGATCCGCTCTCCAGACTATCTTTCGCCGCCTCAGATCTTCTTCCCCGCCATCGGCAGCCACGACAACTGCATTACCATCATCAACTGAGCAGATGATCTTGAGGACTACATGGGTCTGCAAGAGAGGTCGCACTCTTCCGTGCCTGCTTACGTTATGCATTGCTTAATATAATGACATGCTACTTTATCGTCGTGTTCACCTATTAGACTCCGACTCAGGTCCAAACTTATGCTGAAACTTGAGTTTTTAAATGGTTGTGGGGTACATATTGGGTGTCTACTATGAGTTTCATGTTGGGTGCAAACAAACATTAAAGGAGCCATTATCTGTATTTTTTAACTAAAGCTATTATCTCCCTGCTATCATTGGTTTTGGGTCTATCCACAGTTTGCTACCTTCGCTCTGGATTTGTGCATGCACTCCTTACATAATCTCACTATGTTTTATTCCTATGTATGTCAGTTATTGTACACAATGGAACTGAACATGTAGAGCAAAAGAGACGAACCTTGCATGGCAATAAAATTTCATGCAGACGTCGCTCCATGGTGGGCGCAAAGGCAGCCCCCCCCCTCCACCCATTTCGGATCGTAATCAAGAGGAAGATAACTCCTCATATGAGGATTCAGAGACAGATGACCAGTACTATCCCCCCTCCCCCCGAGGTGCATGCTCTAACTTGGCAGGGTTAGGTTGCTCATATCGTGCGTATGGTAGCTTGCATTGATATGTCATTTGCTTAGTTTAGACATGATTTGTGTGAATGCCACTTGTTTAGTGTCTAATTACCATATATGTGAATTATGCAATGCCATCTTTTTGCAAGACTTTATATATGTGAATTATGCAATGCTATCTTGTTGCAAGGCATTATATATTTGAATTATGCAATGCCATGTTGTTTAGACAAGCGTCATATATGTGAATTATATCATGCCTTCCTTTTTTTGTATTTCTCATTGCTTTGATCGACAATGTTTGTATATTCAACTGCTCTTCCTGTGCATTAGCCATTTGAATTGGTGATGGAGAAATCTAGAGTGAAAACAAGGTCTTCAGAGAAGACAATGCTACCTGGTGAAGCAGATATCTTGCTGGTTACAGATAGCTCTTCAGAGGATGATTCAGAGGCAGATGACCAGTCATATTATCCCCCTGAGGTGTATGCTCAAACTTGGCAGGGTTATATTACTCATATCATGCATATGTTGTATTTCAATGCTTAGTTTTTACATCATATACACGATATTGAATGTCATATCCTTAGTTGACACATCATATATGCGATTGTCCTCTGCTCACTTCCTTAGTATATAAATCATATATTTGAATTATATCATGCCATGATGTTTACATAGACAGCATGTATCTGAATTATGGCATGCCAACCCATTTTCTAAAGACATAATATAGTTATGTCATCTCATCTTGTTCACATAGTCATCATATTTTGAATTATGTCATTCTATCCGTGAATTATAGCATGCCATCATGTTTCCATCGACGGCATGTTTGTGATTTATGGCATGCCAACCACTTTAATAGACACATCGTATAGTTATATCATGTCATCCTGTTTACATAGTCATCATATTTTGAAGTATGTCATTCTATCATGTTTAGTTAGCCATCATACATGTGAAATTGTGTCATGCTATCCTGTTTAATTATCCATCATATATGTGAAATTATGTCCTGCTATTCTGTTTGGTTAGACAACATAAATGTGAATTATTGCATGCCCTGTTTTCTTCCCTACTATCCATTGCACCTGTCTATCTTACAATGTATGTACATTCAATTACTTTTCTTGTTTATCAGCCATTTCAATTGGAGGGGGTGATGGCAGTATCTGTGGGAGTAAAAACATGGTCTTTAGAAAAGATCGTGCTACCTGTCGATGGAGATAGAACCATGGTTGTACTTGCCCAAGAACCAGCCCCACCACACATAACCCAGACTCACATAGATTGTACCCCTACCCAGTTGGACAGAGAACCAGCTACACCCATTCGAACCCCAACCCCGACAGATGGTAACCCAGTTCCCGTTGACACGGCACTGTCTCCACCACAGAGAACCCAAACACGAGCAGTTAGTAAGGCAACTGCAGTGCCCAAAGCACGAGGACCACCACTCTGAACCCAAGTCAACGCTTAAAGCAGAAGAAGAATTGTTCTCAGGTCAGGTTCCATAGCTATGGTTCATACTACTTTCCTCTTGCATCACTGTATTTACTCATACCAACTAATTTCAAATTTGAAGGATGCAATTGAAACTCCAATGGCACAACAGGTATGTTTTAAACCTGGTTCTTTAACGTGTTTGCTGTTGTAACTTGCTCTATTTTGATTTCAGTTTCAATTGAATAAACAGTTATGTTCTCATGCCATGCACATTACAAGTGTTGTTATTGCTGTGTAGTTTCCCACACTTATAATGCTGCTTTATCTTAAATAGATATGATTCGAACTGTATATATCTTGATTTGGCAACATAAACTAGAATGATATAGATCATACAGTGACCATACTACATAGATATATGTTTGTTTCATGTTGTTATCCTGTCCACCTTACTACTGAACTGGTTTACCAAAATGAGTTTCATATACTATGTTGTAAATCTGTGATGTGTTTGCTTGTTTCTCCTTTAGAACGCGGATAAAATATTGGAGAAGAGTACCCCGTTATGCAATGGTAAAGGAAGTAATGCAGATCAGGTTCAAGATAGTGAGACATCCCTGTTATTCTCCAAGAAAGCTGATAAAAACTATATTGAAGACATTGAGACAACCCCAAAGTCCTGACTTGATGTAGTGCTCGAATTACTCACTACTACAGCTGGCACCAGCTCTTCGAACTCGCTGCCTGAATCAGTTCGGCTTCTTGAGTCTCAACTTCAAGTTGAAAGACATCAATCAGATGTTATGCGACAGGAAGCCAAAGGACTGAGGAAGTCCCTGCAGAATTCAGATGCATACTTTCTGGTGCAACAACAAGTGCTGGAGGATTTAAGCGCCAAACAAGAGAAAGTTAATAAGCTTGCTAAGAATCTTGCCAGCATTATGGGTACCCAGGATATTGTTTCTTGAGCTCTTCTAAAGTGGTTTCAGTTCTGGACTTGTTTTGCTGCGGCATTTATATGCTGCTTTGTTCCCTATAATTGCACTAGTGGCGAACTTTAATGCCCAGTGGATGTAATATATGTAATAGCCGTGATAGCCTAGCGTAAGTTGCTTGCCTATTTATTTCCTTATTGTCTTGTTTATTTGTTTTCTTGCAGTCAGTGCAGTTCTTTTTCCACGGTTTGCTAGTGGTCGCAATAGCCTATTTTTTAAAACTAGGCCACATTAACCATGGGCTACATATTTACTGTAGCTAACATGGGCCTCTTACGGGCCATAGAAACAATGGGCCTTCTAAGGGTCGTAGAAAAAATGGGCCTTCTATGGGGCGTAGAAACAATGGGCCTTCTACGAGCCGTAGACACAATGGGCCTTCTACGGGCCGTATGATCGGTTGGCCAAACATGGGCCAATAACAAACCACATTATGGTCGTAAATGGGCTAGAGTTGAAATCATCTGTTCATGGGCCGACCATGATGGGCGGACCATAATGGGTCGTCGTTAATCGGTCGTATATGATGACGCTATGAAAACGGGCCAACGTATTAACGGGCCACAAATGGGCCGACTGTAACCACGGGCTGAATTTGGCCCACAAGCAGAAAATGACAGTAACGGGCCTAAAGTAAACGAATGCTGGAAATGAGCCCAAGAATACATGGGCCCTGAGAAGGCCGAAAGATAACATGGGCTGGGAACGGCCCAACGGAATAATGGGCCGTTAATGGGTATAAAGTGAAACACTGTTCCATATGGGCCAGTTTTATCACGGGCCGTTAATGGGCCCAGGGTTACTAAGGACCTCATATGGGCTGAAAGACGTCATGGGCCATACATGGGCCAGAAGTTAAAATGGGCTGGAATTATATTGGACGGCCCTACTAGGCCTAATTCGGATAGGTCGTAAACGGGCCCTGGGTTAGCGGGCTGTAAATGGGCTATATGCGAACAGGCCATTAACAGGCTTGCCATGGGCCGGCCCGTCACCTTTTGACCAAGTCAAACGGGTTGGCCTTTTCACAGGAATGGGCCTCTGTTGGGCACTGTTCAATATGGGCCAGTTTTACCACGGGTCGTTAATGGGCCGAGGGTTACTAAGGGCCTTATATGGGCCGAAAGACGTCATGGGCCATACATGGGCCGGAAGTTAAAATGAAATGGAATTATACTGGACGGCCCAGATGACGCTACTCGGCCTAATTCGGATAGGACGTAAAACGGGCCCTGGGTTAGCGGGCTGTAAATGGGCTATATGCGAACAAGCCGTTAACAGGCTTACCGTGGGCCGGCCCGCCACCTTTTGACCAAGTCAAACGGGCCGGCCTTTTCACAGGAATGGGCCTCTGTTGGGTCGTGCCATGTGTCGACGTATCATAGGCTCTTTGTGTCCAATGAGTGGATGAAATATGTCCCAACGGTGAGCCGACACGTGTTTCCTACAGCCAATGATGATTTTACACGTGGAAAATCCCCATTGGTTGGGCCTGTTAACGGGTTATCGGATCCAAAACCGGACCCGATAGCTTAACGGTGTTCCGTTACGGTGGATGCCACGTGTCAGTCACCCTTGACAAAAGCACTTCTGTGACGCGCGATTTATCGTCATGGAAGTGGACACTTCTGTGATGATAATTTTGGTAATGTCATGGAACACTTCTACGACAGCACAGGTATGACTATCTTGATTCTGTCATAAAATCGTCATGGATGTACATGCATGACAGAAAACATGACCTACTGTGACAAACATGTATCATCACGGAAGTGTTTTTTTTTGTAGTGTTGGCCGCCGCCCCCCTCAGATTGGATTTGAGGGGGGCGGCCCCCCTCAACCTTGCCCCTATATAAAGAGAAGGGGTGGGAGGGCATCCGCACCCCATAGCCTGGCGCGATCCTCCCCCTCCTAGCTCCTCCTCTTCTCCGGTGAAGCTTGGCGAAGCCCTGCCGGAGTGCCACGCTCCTCCATCACCACCACGCTGTCGTGCTGCTGCTGGACGGAGTCTTCCCCAACCTCTCCCTCTCTCCTTGCTGGATCAAGGCGCGAGAGATGTCACCGGGCTGCACGTGTGTTGAACGCGGAGGCACCGTTGTTCGGTGTTTAGATCGGATTCGGCCGCGATCTGAATCGCTTCGTGTACGACTCCATCGATCGTATTCTTGCAACGCTTCCGCGTCGCGATCTTCAAAGGTATGAAGATGCACTCCCCTCTCGTTGCTAGTAACTCCATAGATAGATCTTGGTGATGCGTAGAATTTTTTTTGAATTTCTGCACCGATCCCCAACACCATCATCGTTGCCAAACAGACACCATCGCCCCCAAAATGGGTGCCTCAACAAACTACACGGCGAAGATGCCGCCATCCACCAGTCTCCGAGTAGTGGCCGACTCTGAGATGATGCCCCAAAGAAGGAAGAAGACGTGAAGGCCCCTTTGTCGCCCGATCCTGAGGATATGAGCTTTCCCTCTAGAGACAAGGCCGCGGGGACGGGCCGAGAGGAGCACCACACAGCAACAATGCTTCCAAGAAAGAGCACGATGCCCACGGGCATCGTCGTCGCCGGACCCGGCAAAGGCCAAACATAGGATTTCTCCCGGAGATACTCAACCATCAACTGCTCGCACCGGCACAACAAACAAACCCCATCCTACCGAGGCCGACAATGAACTTGTCATGGGGTCCCGCGATACACCATGTCTAGACGCATGCACCACCCCCTCCCCCAGCCAAAGCCGCTAACACCAAATCCGGGGCCACCGCTCCAGCAGCCTCCACCATGCGACAACCACGCCGGGCTAGCAAGATGGCCATATTCGTCGCACCAAGCCTGGAGGGGCCGCCACCCCGCCCCATCCCGCAGAGTAGAGCTACCGGGCCGAAGCCTGAGCAACCCGCAACAGCCGCAACCCCGCCCTTGGAGTGGGTGGCAAGTAGCCAATCGCCGGATCCACATGGCAGTAGCCGTCGGAGCGCCGCCAACCGCCACGCCGTCCCTGCCAGATGCCGTCGAGGCGCCCCAAGGCCGCTCCCCAAGCAACATGAAATACACCCATCTCACGGTTGCCTCGTCGTCGCCCATGCAACCGAAGGGGACCGCCGCATCTGCAGTCACACCGACCAGACCAGCGTCGCGACCAACCTCATGCCCGCCGCCGCGAGCTCCCAGCACCGTTGTCAGAACGACGTATGGGTGCTCCGCCGCTGCCACGCAAGCGCTAGCGGCAGTGGTGGCAGGCTGCTTGATTTGGCCTATCCTCTGGCGGCTAGGTTTGGCGCCCTGGTGCCGCCAGGAGCGGCACTCGAGCGGGGTCTTTTTTCTATGGGACCAAATTTTACCTCTGTCTCTTCATACGCCCTTACTCTAGCATTATTGTCTAATCCCAAACTTTATCTTCTAGTTTTACAATCATTTGACGTTTTTATTTTCAATTTTAGGAAATCAATGAAATGGTCCTCATGTACTGCAAAAGATGGCATATTGTCTGCTTTAAAAATGAAATAGTTCTCACGAGCACTATTCAAGGAAGAAAAAGAATATAGTCCAGGAGCAAATGCCATATGTGTAGACCGAAGAATGGTAAACACTCAAAGGTAGTTGCCGCACCCATTACTTCTTTTTCTTTTTTGCGCCTTGTCGCACCCATTATTAACCGCAAGGAAATTCAGCATTACCTATAATGGTATGTATCGCCATGGGGTGGAACCCAGGAGCACAGGACGAAGGAAGGATGGGATAAGGGAGGGTGTGAAACCTAGTAGCCTTGTTCTGCAGAAAAGGAAATGGTAGAGAAAGAACATACCATTCTGTACAGAAATTTGGACAAGCTATGTGTAGGTAATGTTCAATATTAATGTGCGAACAAAAATGTTAACAATTTTCAACATGATAACTGCCATAGTGTACTCACCGGGAACTACTTACTTACTGAAGATCACATAAGTGTGACTTTTGGCATTTAATGCAGAAGAATGTATTCACAATCAAAGAGGTATGTTCCGGTTCTTATATGATTATGGGTTATAATTTGACCGTTCTTATCATGGGTTATAAAACCGAAAAATTATTAATTATATGAATAAAATAAATAAATAAATGTGAAAATTCATTTTAAATTCATCTTTGCCACTCCATGTAATCGGAAACAAAAAAATTATAAACACGTTGATGCATAAGACAAGCGATGGTCTTGAGGCGGGAGGGTCAGAGGAGGGCGACGAGACCTAGTCTGTCTCCACTGTGGTCTTCTCGTATGGTCCTATGGTAATATGACGTAAATCCAATGGTGAAAAGTAATCAAAGTGGGTTCTCCCTAAATCCAATTGTCCAAATCAGAATATCAAACAAATTTAATTACAAAGTTTTACAGATTAAAGATAACTGACAGACATTAGTACAAGAGCATACATGTTTGCCGATGGCTACTATAATCTGAAATCCAAAAGCTTAAATAACCTCAGAGTTGAAATAATGCATCCTTGTAGCTATGTCTTCACTCACAAATTGACTTCTTGCTAATAGAGAAGCCCAACAATTGGTGGTAAGCAACAAAAATGTCCGCAATATGGTTATTGCACTGACACTTTCTTTTTTATCGTATGCCCACAGTATCGTACAGTAACACACTGGTAGTATCCACTTCATCTGCAAATAGCAGCAATAAAATTTAGCACGAAACAACATAATTTATATATGACAAATTGTATCGGTTGTACAATCTTTTATTTTGAGGCAAACAGTATACAGTTTGTACTTTGTACTACTTGCCAATTCACAAGCTATACAGTGTAGTAGCAGCAATCGATCATCATTCTATGTTCATCCTCTTTCTCTGGACCAGAGCAAGCATACCTCCAGTCAATCAACCTTATATAAGGCCCTAATGAAAAGTGAAAACTGGGAAGAAAGAGTATCACCTACAATAGTTAGTATTCTGATCATCTGATGCAGACTTGGGTACGAACCGTGGCAGTAGAATTTTCAATGTCAACGTCGACAACAGCCCAACTGAAGCAACGTGACTAATCAATATATTTATTGAGTGTCATACAACTTAGAATAATTTTAAGGAACTTTTCATGTTTTCTTAACAACCCAATTGAAGCAGCATGAGTAATCAATAGATTTATTGGAGCTAGCAAAGCGGTGCATATATATCTTACACCTGCTATTTTTCACAGTTGATGATCGTGTCTTGTTACTATTAATTAAACGATGTTCTCTCATTCATTATCATGAAGAGTACGTACGTTAGTGCAATCTTAAGGAATCCGAGGATCGTGCAGAAATTCTCATCCATTTCTAGCTTGCATGTCTGGTGTAAAACATAGCGCAAGGTCTGCAAGGTAAGCGATTATAGGAATCCAGCAGATATAAACCATCGTCGCCCACAAACCTGATGTACATCACTACTACAAATCTAATAAGCCGATCTAATTGAGAAAAGTTCATTATAATTTAGAAAGCCTGACCTCGGCAGAGCTGATATTCGTTGTCGATCCAGGAGAAGCATGCCAACACAGCGGAAGCGGCATCCATGTCGGTTCGTGACGAACGGCGGCGAGGTCGCGCACCTCCTTACAGGATGAGGTAGCTCTCACCTCATGGCAGCGGCCGTCCGTCCTCAACAATGAGTCGACTCATGTGTCCTTGCCAGAGCAGGTCCTCGGATGCGGTGGATACATGGGGAATCAGTGCGCCATAGTGATAGAGAGGCCACCATCGACGGCGGTCTACACGATCTGCGCGGCCATGGCGACAGAGATGCTCGATGTGACAGAGGCAAAGGCGACCACGACTCTTAACCGGACAATGCCGGATCAGATCGAGCTCTTGGAACTCTCGATACCTAGCGAAGGTGTTGACGACACGATGCCAAGGAGAATGGTGGCAGCCCACGGGGAGCGGCCGAGCGGGCCCATCCCCTGCGTGAGCGTGCACGAGAGACAGAGAGTGAGGGAGAGGGAGGAATCCGGGATGGGGTTGGGCACAAGGCTACGTGGTGGTGGCGGCGCTCGGACTCTTTGAGCGGTAGGGCAGAACGAGGGAAGTGAGATGAGGCGTCCGCATTTTTGTTGTTGCTGCCATTGGATAGTATTCGATTACAAATTAAATAAGTACATAAATACTTTAATAATGATATAATATTCCATTACAAATTAAGTAGGTACATAAATACTTTAATAATGAGATTTCTTAAAATTGGTTATTTGTTTCCTAATTAATGTGATTGAGCGATTTAAGGTAATTAATTAAGATTTGATCTTTAGAGATTGATCGTGATTGATTCTTTCACATAAAGATATTACTAAATAACTTGCGTCAGTATGGAAAGTTCTGATCCGTTCAGATTTTTTTCGTTGCGTGAGAGGGTGATGCGAAACTAAACCGATGGGGTGGGGGAGGGGGCGAAAAAACCAGCAAAATAAAACGGTTGAAAGTGGTGGGAGGAAAATAAACCGTGGATACTATTCAACCAACTCAGACATTAGGAGTAGAGATTTCTGTTAATAAAATCATATGATAAATTGCTCATATTTCCAACAGAACATGGGAGGTGTCGGTCAACCCGGACGTTTGTGGGCCATTTGAGGGAGCCGTCTGGGTCAAAGAATCGTGATCAAACAGTGACCGGGCGGCCCGCCCGGACATATAAGACGGGTTTGAGAGGTCCGACTGTAGATGCTTTGCGCTAGCATAGCTTAGTTTTGATGTCTTTTGTAGCTTTGATTAGACTAGCTTCTTCTCTTTTGGCTGTATTCTCTTTGGTAAACATTTACGACCGGCTAGCTTTTGGGCCGGTCCCGCGCTGACGACGCGCGTCCGCGTGGACCCACGTCCACGCACTACTCTCTGGCTTCTGTTCTTATCCCCTTTGCTCTTATCTCTTCCCATCATTGTTATTTTTCTTTTTCTCTCTCCCATCGTTCCCCATCTCTCTTAAGTCATTGATGGGTGCATCTCTCCTTCGATCTACCGGCTTGGTTCTTCGGGGAGCTCCCCTCCCACTATAACCCTCTTATCCAACCCAAGCTCCTCCATTCTCCTCCCTCCCTTCCTCCCATCTCATCAGCCACTCCTTTTCCGCTGTGTGCTTCAACGACGAAGGAACAAATGCAGAGCCCAGCCACCGTCCCTGCGAACGGCGAGCCCAGGCGACATCGGTGATGCGACCGGCTCCGCGGGCTGCTACAACCGACATCGCCTGGTGCTACAACCAGCACACGGGGAGCTGGAACCGGCTGCTCCAGAGCTGCGACGGCACGCCGCCGTTTGCTAGAACCGGCACTGCGGGGAGCTACAACCAGCTTATCAATAGCTGCAACCAGCAGTCTACGGTGCTACAACCAACAGAGGCGGTGGGGAAAAGAGGTATTTTTGCTGGAACCATGAGTTGATTTTGCTACAATCATGCAATTTTTTTGCTGGAACCGACAATGGGACCAGCTCAACGGGGGAGCTGCATAAGTTGTTTTTGCTGGAACTGTAGTTATTTTTTGCTGGAACAAGGTAACTTTTTGCTTCAAGTGTTTTACTCGATTTGTTATTTGCTCAAGTCGTTTTGCTGGACACCACAATTTTTTTTGCTGGAACCAGTTTTTGATTTTGCTGCAACTGACCGCCGGAGTTCTTTTTTGGGCTGAGATCTGTTTTTTTGCTGGTATTCGGTGGTGCAGGTCCACGACGACGGTGAGCTGCGTGCTATGTTGGGGGGCGAGAGTTGCTGGAACCGGCGTTTGGCTGAGCTGCATCCGGCAGGGGTGGTGTACGAGCGATGACGAGATGAGGAAGGCGTCTGGCGATGGAGAAGTCGACCTGCGGAGAGAGGCGGCGAGCGGCGGTGATCCGGCGAGTGAGCGGAGTCCATGGCGCTCGCGCCCCTGTGCGTGCTCCCGTGATTTGTAGGGGCGAGAAAAGTAGACGGCGTGGTCGTGACGAAAGGGTCTTGTATCTGACGGCTAAAGGCGGTTTCATCGGACGTCTCAGGTCCAACCGGCTCAAATTTGGGCCGGCGGACCGGCGCCTAGTAGTGCCCATTCTCTTTTGGTTGTATACGCTTAAGCTTGGAAAAATTGTAAAATTACTGTGATAAGAAATTCTCATAGTTCCGGGTCAAAAAAGGGAGAGACGGTTGCAACAGAGATGTACGTACGTATTGGTCTCTCTCTCTCTCACTGAGAGCAGCTTGTATCAGATCAGATTCTGTATATATATCAGGTGGAAGATAAACGAACATTCTTCGACTGCAGCCAACTTGTTGAGCACAAATAAAGAAAAAAACTGACGTGCTTGCTCAACCTGTTCCCCCGAGTCCTGGGACGGCACGAAGCCGGCCAGCCGAAGGATTCATCCACATGCACTACTTGTAAATTGCTACTACTCTAAGTAAGAGGCCTTTATCACATGTTGCAAAAGGAAGACATGAAAGAATGGCGAATGGCACGTGATTTGATGAGACGATGACATGACCGAATGGTACTGCTACTAGTGTGACAATGCTTGGCATGTCCTTTTTGCATGATTGAGGTAAACTCAGGTTTCAAACAGCCTTAAAATTTGGTGCCCATATTGCATGAAATAGTATGACACATCATTAAGCTTGGCAAGGGAGTAGATGCCAGCCTAACAAACCGAAAGGTTGCATTAACTCAAACTCGTGTATGTGGTGACAGCAATCGAAATCGACCCTGCGCATGAACAATGCTGCTACTCCCTCCGTTCCTAAATATAAGTTTTTTTTTTAGATTTTAGAATAAGTGAATCTACACTCTAAAATATGTATATATACATTCGTATGTAGTTTGTAGTGAAATCCCTAAAAAATATTATTATATTTAGGAATAGAGGAGTATAAGTCAAAATATTTAGGAACGAGTATAATATCTTGTGCATCAGGTTTGGCTAACTAGGATTTTTTTCTTTCCAAAATTTCGCTTATGCATATCATATTTTTATAGAAGGCGGAAAAAAGTTATAAAAAACTATCCTTATTGCGAATAACAAACATAATACAAACTCCACACCAGAGCATGTATGAAGAGAAGCCACCACAACACAAGGGTCTACCCTAAACCGAAAGAAATAATCGTGTCTCGACCAACAATGTCGCCTCCAAAGACAACACATCGACAAGTAGGTGGCGGGATTTGGTTGGCGTAGAGCAAGGCATCGTCTTGGACGCATCGATGAAGACCTACATAGCGCCGCTGAAGATCAACGTGGGACAACAAAGAGCACCAAAAGGAGCACAACACAAGACCTCCAAGCCGTGTCTCCGTACACAATGCTCCCAACAGAGAAACGACGTCGAGGGTGTCGCCATCACTGATTTGGAAACTGAACCTAGGCTTTCTCTCGGAGATAGCAACCAAACTCAAACGCAAGAGGG
>LR738710.1:262484806-262498044 GCA_902687465.1 Secale cereale | reverse complement strand
GGTAGATGTCGACACACCTCGATGACGCCTAAAACCCACGAGTGCAGTCGCTGCCGACACCGACCAAAGATGGGCAAGACTTTCAGTTGTAACATCGCACACCTCCATCCCTGCCCATCGGATTGGGGTAACACCGTCCAAGTTGGATCACTTCATCGCCGCAGCAGCACCTCAACATCGTAGCAGAAGCAGCGTGATCCCAACTACAAACACGAACAAGAGCATGCAACCCATCTTCTACCTCCCGTGTGGCCGATAACCCACAGCCCCAAGCCATCTTCCTCCTGACGCACAGTCAGGGGCCCACCACAGCGCAATATTTGCTCCAACTCCAAGCGGACAACCATGCCACGGTCATAGCCCCATGACCCAAATCGGGCAAAGTGGCATGGAGCAAGGAAAATAGAGTTCTTTTGTATTTCGAGGCTGGGAAGAAAGAAAAGGGGGTTCTAGAGTTTTGACAATAGAAGGCAACTACGAGGCAGCTACACTAATTCTTGACCTGTCGGCGCCACTGTGGGTCCCCTGACCTCCGCTAGCCGCTACTGCATGGAAGGGTGGGGGAACCTCAGGTATGTTTGTCTAGTTCATGTCATGTAGGGGTAGTTTAGTTCTTCGTCATCAGTGAAGTTGGGTAGCGACAATGATGAAATAATGGTTCATGGGCTTCCCTGTGTCGTTGGCCTTCCTATAAGGGGCTTGACGGGTCGGGTCGGAGGATGATGTCAATCGATGGGCATTCAGTCTAGCGTGGTCGCTGGTTAGAAGAAAATACCTTAAAAGTGTTTTGCGCAGTTCGACGGTTTTGATAAAAGACGCTTTTATTAACTTAAAATGTAGCAAACGGATACAAAACATGATGAACAACACCAAACCTTTGTATGACTACGATGCACGTAGCCAAACACAAACAATATGTCAAAAGATAAATAGAAAAGACCGACATATCGACAACAGTAGAGGCATCCAAGACCGACACTATGTCAATATCGAAGGAGGTGGTGGACTGATACGGGGATTATGTTGTCGCTCATGTTGTATGAAAATCTCTGAGGTCACCCTGTTCCAACAGCACACACACCTTAAGCATCGGTTGGAACTTCATTCGGCACGGCGTAAACCACGTACAAAACGAGTGCGTAGAGCGTATACCAAGAGATGCAGTGCATTGTATCTTATGGTTTGATGCACATGGCTTTGGTGAAGGTGAATATTTTAGAAAGAGGGGAGTGTGCTTTGACTACTGTAGGCTGTAGCAGATACAGTATTCGAGAGGGTCTAAAGCATTAACAATATTCTTAGCAAGATAAGTACGTACTTATTAGCCGGTGTGAGAATGTCCAAAGTGAATTTTGCTGAGCTTGACGTCCGCGACACAAAGCTTCCGGGGTGTCTCGCATTTCCTTCTTTATCGCTGAAGGGAATCCAATCGCCGAGGGCAGCAAAGAAAGCCGCTTTATCATCCCCCCACGAGGCCACGATCGTCTCGCACCCGCGGTCGCGCTCACAGTGCCAGCCACTGCCTGGCCTCGGCACTCGGCAGCCGGCAGGCATTTCATTTGCCAGGAAGATGGCTACAAATATCCCCCAAAAACCGAGAGGCCGTAGCATTTCCCTCCTCGGGCTCCCGGGATCATCAGCAAGGCCAAGAAACCAAGTAAGGTTCCGTGGTGTTCTCGGCTGAGCTCTTTGGCTTCCGTTGGTAAGCGCCCGATAATCCTCGTCTTCTCTTCTCTTCTCTTCTCTTCAGGCAAGCAAATCGGTTAGCTCGATGGACAATCGAATGACACCGCGTTCCGTTCCTCTTTGCGGTTGCAGGTGAGCTGCGCCGCCGTTTCGTCCTGCCGAGCATTTCGTCGAACAGCTGGTAGGCGGCCACTGGCAGAGCAGGAACTCATTTCCATCACTCAAGTGCTTCTGCCTTCTCTCCTGGTTCCTCAGCGCGATCTCGGACCCTAAGTTCCTTCTGTTGGTGGAAACAGAGGTCTTCAAGATCGACAACACAGTATCTTTGTGCTTTCTTGCTTCGTGCAGATGGGTTCTGCTCACCTTGCTGCCCTGCTGCTCTGTGTCTGCATTATTGCCGGTGGTGCCATAGCTGCTAGACAGAATAGCACCAATGGCGCCTCGAGGCCGGCTGAGGTGCGCATCGGTGCGCTCTTCACATTTGATTCGGTCATCGGGAGGGCAGTGAAGCCGGCTATCGAGCTCGCTGTTGCGGATGTCAATGCTGATCCAACCCTACTCCCCGGGACAAAACTGAGTCTTCTTATGCAGGACACCAATTGCAGTTGCTTTGTTGGAACTATTGAAGGTTCATACACCTTTCTTTTTCACCAATTTTTAATTTCCAAAAATCTCTCTCGATTCTATATCTACAAGTTAGTTTAGTATCAAAGAATAATGATGATGCAAGTTAGTTTTTTTCTCCTGCTAGTAACTAGACATAGATAGCAATTTTGATCATGCATGCCAACTAGGCAATTTTGATGAGGTGGCACGGAATTAAATGAAGAAAGAAAGGGTTGAGTATCATATCATGATACTGTATAATAATAAATGGTATGCTACTTTGTGCCATGATGACTATAAGTAAAGTCATCTATGATACTAGTATATATGCATGAGGTAGTATCGTAGGCATGATACTAAGTTATGATACTACCCACTACGAGCAGCCTAAGATAGAAGTTGGTGAATATTACCTCACATATTCTTCCCCAAGCACGTACCAAAACGTACGTCATTCTGTATTACAATAAACCGCCAAGAAGGCGCAAAGTACATGTCACAAGCCTTGCTGCGACCAAAACTGAAACAAAACTTGTGTAGAGAAGCAAGCAAAATAAAGCCAAAACCGAACCCAAACAAAACTGCTAGATATGCAAGTTAAGTTTCTAGCTACGCTTAGTAACTAGACATGAGTAGCAATTGGTGAAGATATTTGAACCTTGTCGTATTTAAATTAGCACTTTTCAATTTTAATCTGCTTGCTTGGGGTTTCTTTCCTTGCACGTGTTGTATTTCTTTTGTACTTCTTTTTAACTCAATCTTGGTAGCCAACACCATAATCAAATTCAGATACAGAGGAAATTTGGATTGGAAAGTTGCAAAGCTATATAAGGTAGTTCCATGATATCACGGCAAGTGTGCAAATTTGAGTCCTACTGAGTATTTGTTCTTATGCGAACTAGAAGCAGATCACCTTTTATAATTGTAACTTTCCTTGGTTTTCTTTTACTTCTTAAATTATAAGTGAACATATGATTTATTTATCTCTCATTCAAATCTTGGAAGAGTTTGATAAACAATGCTACCTGTACAGCATTGCAGCTTCTGGCCAAGGATGTCGTCGCTGTATTAGGTCCACAATCATCCGCAATTGCTCATATCATTTCTCATGCTGCTAACAAACTCCAAGTCCCACTTATCTCTTTCGCAGCCTCCGATCCTACCCTTTCTTCCCTTGAATACCCTTACTTTGTGAGGGCTACACAAAGTGATTACTACCAAATGTCTGCTGTGGCTAGTATCATCAGTCAGTATCAATGGAGAGAAGTAATCGCCATCTATGTTGATGATGACTATGGCAGAGGTGGCATCACAGCATTAGGTGATGCCCTTGCAGAAAAGATGGCCAAGATAGCCTACAAAGCAAAACTACCACCTCGTGCTGGAAGGACTGCAATACAGGATGTCTTAATGCAAGTGAATGAAATGGAGTCCCGCGTCTATGTTGTCCATGTGAGCCCTGACTCTGGGATGACAGTTTTCTCCGCCGCAAAATCTTTAGGGATGATGAATAGCGGCTATGTATGGATAGCAACAGACTGGCTTTCTACAGTGATAGATTCATCTGGGCATGTTGATTCTGATGCGACAGAACATACGCAGGGGGTTATTACGCTTCGGCAACATGTTGCTAACTCTGGCATTCAGCAGTCCTTGCTTCCCAAACTGAACAATCTGACTAGGAAAGGAAACCGTTCGAGCTTCAGTTCTTACACTGCACATGCTTATGACTCCGTATGGTTAGTTGCTCATGCAGTTGAGCAGTTCCTGAGTGCAGGGAATGCAGTATCCTTTTCTGCAAACCAAAATTTGCAAGCTATAAAAGGAAGTAGCCTTCAGTTAGATTCTCTCAGAATTCTCAACAATGGAGATAAATTACTGGAGAAAGTGTTGCAGGCAAATTTCACTGGGGTTTCAGGCCAAGTACAATTTACTTTGGACGGGAATTTGATCCATCCAGCTTATGACATCCTGAATATCGGTGGTACAGGTTTCAGAACCATTGGGCATTGGTCAAACTTTTCTGGTCTCTCAGTTGCTGCTCCAGAGAACTTGCATTCAGTACCACTGGACTCTACAACCAATGATATACAGCTCCATGATGTTATATGGCCTGGTCAGACTGCTGAGAAACCCCGTGGTTGGGTGTTTCCGTACCATGGGAAGCTTCTAAGGATTGGTGTGCCTCTGCGTACAAGCTACAATGAGTTCGTGATGCAAGACGATGGGCCTGATGGGGTGAAGGGGTTTTCAGTTGATGTTTTCAAATCTGCAATAAGCTTGTTGCCTTACCCTGTGGGATGCAGTTTCGTTTTATTTGGAGATGGACAGAAAAATCCGAGCTACAGTGACCTTGTACAAAAGGTGTCTGAAAATGTGAGTAACATCTCCATACCATTGAGTCTGAAAAACTATATATTGCACCATCTTTATTATACTGGATTTTATTCATTTTGTTCTTCTTTTTTGGTACCACTCAGTACTTTGATGCTGCCATAGGGGACATCTCTATTGTGACAAATAGAACAAGACTTGTTGATTTTACCCAGCCATATACAGAATCAGGTCTCATTATTGTGGCTCCTGCACGGGAGATTGGATCAAACGCTTGGGCTTTTCTGAAACCATTCACCTTTCAGATGTGGTGTGTTCTAGGATTGCTCTTCCTCTTTGTGGGTACAGTTGTTTGGATCCTTGAACACCGCACTAATACTGAGTTCCGCGGAACCCCAAGGCACCAAATTATGACAGTATGCTGGTTAGTATCTGTATTGCATAACACATAGTATATTTCATTTCTGTTTTTCGAAGTTTCTAAGTTAATGTTTCTTATCTGACACATATGATGTCTGCATCTTTCAGGTTTAGCTTTTCAACCATGTTTTTCGCACACAGTAAGTTCTGATGTCAAACTTGTCAAGATTACTATTAAAGAACGTCCTAGTTCACTCTTATATCCATTTTTTTTTGTTGGTTTACACAGGAGAGAACACTTCTAGCGCACTTGGCAGATTTGTGCTCCTTGTGTGGCTCTTTGTTGTGCTCATTATTAACTCAAGCTACACGGCAAGCTTGACATCACTTCTCACAGTTCAGGAGTTAACATCAGGGATAAAAGGTCTTGATAGCTTGATCTCTAGTTCAAGCGCAATTGGCTATCAAGTTGGATCGTTTGCCCGAAATTATCTTGTGGAGGAGCTCAATATCGCGGATTCCCGTCTGGTGCCACTAAACAGCCCATCTGATTACGCAAGAGCACTAGAGCTAGGGTCAGGAAATGGTGGTGTTGCTGCAATAATCGATGAGCTGCCATACGTTGAGATCTTCTTGTCAAAATACTGTAAATTCAAGACGGTTGGTCAGGTTTTCACAAAAGGCGGATGGGGATTTGTAAGTTAATTAATTATGATCTGATAACTCTTCCAATTCAGAAAACAAAAGACCAAATAACTGTTATTTTTTTTCTCCTATAAATATCTTATTATTGTACTATTTTCTGCTGCAGGCATTTCCAAGAGACTCTCCTCTTGCGGAGGACTTGTCGACAGCAATCCTTACACTATCAGAGAACGGCGACCTCCAAAGGATCCATGATGAATGGTTAAGTGGGAAGAAAGGATGTGATTCAGATGATAGTGGGATGAGCTCAAACTCCTTGAACCTGTCAAGCTTCTGGGGCCTGTTTGTGGTGTGTGGCCTTGCATGTGGCATTGCTCTCTTGATTTTCTTCTGGCGAATATTGTTTCAGTACAGCAGGTACAATAACCAGGTTGAGCTTGAGCCGGCGATTGTGAACCGACCAGCGAGGCTAACCAGCATCAAATCGCTAATATCTTTTGTTGACAAGAGGGAGGAGGAGGTGAAGAATGCTCTCAAGAAAAAGCCTAATGGCTCTCAGCAGGCAAGAATCGGCAGCACAGAAGAACCACCTACATTGCCACTGTAAAACTTACATCGCTGCTGCATGACTAATAACCTAGTCAGAACAACGCGCGCGGTCCTGCTGCAATTCAAGTGGCAGGCTCCGAAACCACGGGTGGCTACGCGGTTTTCTTGTGTTCCATTTGCTCTGGCTGTGGAAACCTTGCAGCGTCCAGAGCAGCTGAAGTAGAGTATTTTCCGTGAAACATGTTACCAAACTTGTCGACGGGAGAAAGTAGCAGCATTCGGTTGTGGTATGTGCCTGGTACATACCACAATCTGAAGTAAGCCCTTCAGATTGTAGCTAAAACTTCTGTCAGAGTGCGCATTTCTTTTTGAAATTTGAAGGTATTGAATTTATGCTCCAGCCAACTCCAGTCGCAATCGTCCGTTTCACTCCCGCTACGACTGAGGGGGAATGTTAGAATATAGTTTGGGTTTAAAGATAGAGATAAGGAGTAGATCGACTAGGTTTAAACCATGTATTACTTATCTTGTACTCCAAGTCTCTACCCCCTCGTGTATTCTATATATACCCCATATGAGGGTCAGATCAACACAACAACACAACAACACAATATTCAGCCATCCTACAATTTCCACATGGTATTAGAACGGTTTGTCTAACGACGCCGATCCTAGGACCTTCCACCTCTTCCGAAGCGCGCTGCCCCCGGGGAGATTAACCTCCTCTCCTCGGGGGCGCGGCACCCGATCTGAGCAAAGATTAGATTGGTTCTTTAGATTAGTTTAGATCTAAATTTCGAAATACCTATTAGATTAGAATTTCTTTAGCCACCGAATAAATCTCTGACCACCCTCTCACATCCGTGGAAAATCATCGGTGACCATCTACACCGCCGGATCCCGTGCGATACTCCGAGCGCCCCGGGCCAGTCGCTGGACGGAGGAACCTGCGCGCACCTGCATCGGCCACTACACGCGTCTCCATCATCGGGCGAACCTGTGCGTCCATCGACGTCCCATGCAGCGCCTTCCGAGTTCTCGACGCGACCTGCCACGCGATAGATCTGATCGTGCATGGCGAACTACGTCCACGTCCCAGCATACATGCGTGCATGTACAGGCTCCATCTGAGATCAGTACGCGCGTACGAGAGATCTATAACTCCAACCCTGACGAGCGACTTCAGGCGGCTTCGATCCCGGCGACACCGTGGTGCGCGACTCCATCGGCGGCACTAGCGCACCACTACTTCGACCGGCAACGCGGGCGCCGCGTCGCTGTGCTTACGTGCATGGCATGAGCCTTAGACTCCAGCCACGGCCCTTCTGCACGGTCGATCGGCAACGCGGGCGCGCCGCTGTGCTCCGCGGGTAAGGGCTTCAACATCAAGTCGACGTACATATATGTGGCTGCACGAGATCTGCAGCTACCCTGGTACATACATGGCGACTACACATCCGCGTTCCACTGCATCTAGCGATCTGCACCCACTCTCGGCACATCATCAAGCTGGATAACTACACCGACCGATCTGCGCTGCATAATCAAGCTGTACGACTACGTCAGGCTACAAGCCAATATACTTCGTCGATCACACCTACGAGAAGCGACCTCAACATGCACTGTTCACACGCCAGGCCGGTGTGAAACAAGATGCAATCTTCATCGACTTCTCCGGCACGACACGGCATCGACACCCCGTCGCCACGAGGGACGCCTCCAAGCGACACATCATCGCCGACACGCCGCTGCGACGCCGTCGCCGACACTACATCGTCAAGGTCTTCATCAACGTGGTCTTCACCAACATCTTCTTCAACATACCGCCACTGCCTTGTCCACAAGATGGACACCTAGCGTCCTCTGACAGACTTTTCTGCAAGACGCGACCACGACGACGGCATCGATCGCGTCATCCACGACAGCATGACTGCATCGACACGGCGTCACTTCAGTGATGACCCTACACGGCCACACGGTTCTGGCAAAACCGATGTGTGCTCGATGGGCTTCCTCCGGTCTTGGCAAAACCGGCGGACTCGTCGCCGACAGCACCCTCTGACATCCGCAAGGTGCATTGTCCACGTCTGCAGCTCTGTCATAACGCAATTTTTTTGCGCCTCCGGCTTTGTGCGGCTTCATCATCCACGACGACTACACCATCGACCACGACTACATCACCATGATCGGCTACCTCGACATCGACCACACGACTATGTCTACAGCAACTCATCGGCAACAACTCCAGTCAACAGCGTCCGAGTCGTCACTAGCATCCACGCCTCTCCCGCTGTGACTGCGGGAGGGAATAGAGGAGAGACAAGGAAGACATCGGAAGGGGACGCAGTCACCGCCCCAGGTGTCGACCCATCAGAGATGCAGGTGATGACGGTGAAGCGGAGAAGACGACGCAAGCTCTGATACCATATTAAATTTATGCTCCAGCCAACTCATCCAAAAGTCCGAACTGATGGAGGGAGGCGGGCAATATATTTCAACAGAAGGAACCTCTTGTCTTCCAAGTTGTTGTAGCTACAATCTGAAGCATCTTCCGAATAAGCCGAGGAGTTTGAATCCTTGTTTGGTGTGGTATGTGCCTGGTGGTACTCTAGTTGCGCATTTCCTTTCGCTACTGAGCTGTGATGTGATGAAAAGAGTAAAATATGCGTCTCTACTCTTTGGCTTAATTAACATTCTCCTCTGTAATTGCAGAATTCACATCTCAAAAAGAGCAATTTTAACATTGCTCAAAAAGAAATCTCTCTCTGATTACAAGAGTGGACCTGTCCAGCTCTCCCTTGATTGCTGCAAGGCAATCAAGGGAAGGAGTTCTACTTGCTGATTCTGCATGCGACTGACTGAGAAACTAATCCGGACTTAACTTGAATTACGATAGGAAGGTAGCATGGCCGCGTCTCCCGGGATATCTTTTTAGCTTGTTTTGATTGCTGGTCCCGGTTAAGTTTGATTGCCCAGGATATCCTAATCTGCTCCTAACTGCAACTGCAACCAAATTCAGGTAACATTAGGACATCAACAAATCACCCTCTCCTCTTCCAGAAAAGGAGTAGGCACCAACCAACCTCTCGTTGATTGGAGTTTCATCAAGAGTTGGATCGATGTATTTTTGTATGTACTCCCTCCGTTTCAAAATACTTGTCTTTCTAGACATTTCAAATGAACTACAACATACAGATGAACGTAGACATATTTTAGAGTGTAGATTCACTCATTTTGCTTCGTATGTAGTCACTTGTTGAAATCTCTAGAAAAACAAATATGGAAATGGAGGGAGTATTTAGTTGGGGATCGATGTGTTTAAACAAGTTATTACGTTGCATGTATCCATACGTGTTTCACTTTACACGCTACACGTGAATGGCTCGTTACTGCTACACGCCAACGCCATGTATATATAGGGGTCAGCATCTAGATGCATGGTACTGTACACCATATCAAATGATGATCGAGGTGTCCAAGATGACACCAGGAAATCTTTATCTTGTCAAGGCGCGCAACCTGTCCGGCCACCTCATAGTAAACTAAGTGGAGAGAAGCAAAGTGGCGGGAGAAGAGTCCAAGTTGCGGCCGACGCCGTTGTGCAATCCAAGATGATCTTGGCTTTTTTCAGCCTCTTCTGTTGGGGGGACCAAAAATTGTGAGTGTGCCCAGTAGGTGCCCAATGCAACTTGCGCAAGCAAAACTGTTTTTATTTTTATTTTTTTGAAACTGAGCAAGCAAAACTGAGTGTAGTGGTTGCATGCTCATGTATGCTTGAGCATGCATCATCACATAGTAGTACTGGCTAAGCTAGTAGAAACACCACCTGCAGGCGGGCATGTTGCTTCTTGCTGGCTTTGTTGCTGCTGCTGATGAGGTGCTCCATGATGAGGTGATTGGTGTGGGTGATGAGAACCGTTTCTCCTCTCTTTTCCCCAAGTGATCGCTGACTGTGTAACACAGACAAACTTCTATTGGAACATGATTGGATATCATGCAGCGCTAATTTCTTGTACATGCATGCATGGTGAGATGATGGCATGGGCAAACAAACCCGTTGTTGCTCCATCGGTTGGATCACTTTATCTAAACATATGCGTCTGATCTTTATGGGGGAAGTGTTTTTTTCCTCCTATGCAATGGTCTGGGCATAAGTACCGATGTGCTTCAAGGGACGGCAAAGGAGAAAAGTAGTAAGTATCCTTTGCACTTGTGGTTTGTGATCCGATCCCCCTTGTCTACTCTATCGGCAGTGGTAGTAGGGGCAGGGCCGTCAAGAAAAACAATCAATTATTTCTCAAAAGAAGAGACCGTCCATGACATCAGAAGTTGGTTAGTATACCCAATTGGTTTTCTCTGAAAGCCAAAAATGGTTATTAGTATGTTACTAGTATTATCATCCTCGTACATGCATGGTATTGAAAGAGAATGAGCAAAAAGTGCGTCATGAAAAATGTTATTCTTTTTGTTACTTTGAAAACTCACGATTATCATCTCAACTGCAACTGTCAGCCATAAACAGAACTAGTTAGCTCTTGGCTTCTTGCAGTCTCAAGGACCTAATTTTCACTAATATTTTATGGCCTCCTCTTGACCAACAACATAATACTAGTATATCCCTAGTTACCTACGTACCATGCAGCCTATATATAGAGTACCTAGGCAAACAAAGAACCAGTCCGAGTCACTCTACACTTGTCTGCAATCTTCAACATATTTTGATCCCCGGTGGTTGCAACATCAGCTACTACCGCACAGCTCATAAGCCAAACCCCCACAAAGATTTTATAACCCTGATTCATGCAAGCAACAGCAAGAGACAAATTTCTTCGGGTCAAAATGGTGGTAGGTGTGTGATGACTCTTCGAAAATGTATTTGTGTGGCGTAATTACACCTGTCCTCGAACTGTTTGATATCCGTTCTACTTTAACTTATCAACGTCATGGAGAGCAGCATTACTATGCTATGCTAAACTTCAATTGACCGTCATTGTTGGTGTTTGTTATCAGCTGCGACAAGAATTAAAGATGAAATCCTTGGCTAGTCTCGATCAAAGATCTTATTCCTTTTGATTGATTGGCATGATCGTTCTACCTAATGGTTGCACTGACAGAGTTCATGCAATCCGTTGAGAAAGGCAAAAAAGAAAAAGAAAAAAACAGAGCATTTTATTCCGGAATAACTAGCACGCCATCTATTCATCTTCTGTCTCAAAGTTTTTTTTGTTTGCACTGATTAATTTCAGTACCTTTTCTTTCCCATTTCTGCCCTTTGGTTCGCAGGATCATTGTCTAGAAATTACATGGTCGTAAGTTTAGGCAAACACATTCTTCTAGCAATTCACGTGTTTTTTATTCCTGTAGTATTTGACTTGTCAAGGCATTTACGTGCATTTCCATGGGATAGCAGAAAAATATACAAAGAAAAAAAAAGGTTTGAATTTGAAAACATGTGCTGAACATGAAATTCTTGACATCTTTCTCCCTGCTTCTTCCCGTCCACTTTTGTTTTTTGAGGGATTCTTGATCCGCCTTTGGTCTCACATTATCGCCATTTCATTGCAGAAGTATGTATGATTTTTCAAACCCCGAAAAAAAGTATGTATGATTTTCAAATGGAATAGTTATCGCCTACTCACATTTACCAAGAGATGTTAGCGTATTAAATTTCAGATTTACAAATAACGAAAGATGCACTTACTTGAATGAATTTTTCTTTGATTTGTGACTCCATTTTTTTGGCAATGTCATTAGAATCTAGTGTTTTCTCTACCCTACGCCTATATATTTTTTGTAGTGCGCTGCGCTCGAAAGGGGCCATTGTTTCCTTTTATTGAGCTGATAAAATACACAGCAGCTAACCAGAGCACTAATCAGTAACCAGGAAATGAGCATAGCATAAACACACATTTTTGCTCCCCAGATGATAATACGAACCCACACACGTACTAGTCGTACAACTAAGTCTACATGCGTACCGTGCTGCGGCTGGATAGAGCAGGGGGCCTCACGAGATGCCCGTGACTCATCGCCTGCATGCCTCCCCGCACGACCAGAGCTTTTTGAGCCACCATGCCATGCATGGCACACAGCAGACGACCGCAGCGCCTGCAAAGAGCAAAAGCACGAAAACAAAAGGCGGGCAGGCACGACGCCAACCGCGATGGCACAACTGCCGCGTCACGTCCTACCAAGATTCGGGCAGCGGCGCCCGTGCATGCATGTGTCGCGTGGCTCGAGCTGCCTGCCATTGCTCATAGTGCCATGCATGGGACTCTGGAATTCAATCCGGGAAACGGGCAAAGCATGCGCGCGTGCGTGCACTCGGGCGGCCTAATAATCTGGCTGTCATCGTGGTTAACAAGCGTGGCCATTTTCCTAGTGGCCGGCCGGGCTGCCGAGTTCTTGCTGTTGCTGTTGGCAGGACAGGAGAACGTGTGCCGTGAAAGCTTATGTTAATTGCTCGCCTCGCCTCGCCTCATCTGATCCTAGTGGCTTGTGGTTCTGCGCTGGGCGTTTATTAGGAACTTGGGATTGATCGCCCGCGTGAACCGAGGGTTGTGGCGCCGGTTGCGCGCTCCTGCTCCAGTTGCCAACAGTCGCGCGTATGCCTGTCCTCAGTGGCGGAGCCTCTTGGAGGCCAAAGGGGTCACGACCCCCCCTTCCAAAAGCACAACTGTAAAATTACTAGGTATACTAATCATTATGCTTAGCTCGTGAGAAGATAACCAGCAAAATACAAGAGAAAGAGAGAGGGATATAGGAAGAACCACATAGCAGCACGAGATAGACGGAGATGGGAGCAGTGCATAGCGAGGCAGGAGTTGCGCCAAGCCGCAGCGGCAGCCACTGACGGCAGCAGCACACATCATCATACTGCTACAGCGGGAGCCACTAACGGCACCTCCATCGATTTCAATCATCAAATCATACTAGTCATACTGGGTTTTTTTTCACAAGAACAGCCAGTTCCTAGTGCTCTAGCGTTGCTGGAATTGGTAATTTACGTTGTGAATCACATAAGTTTTCATGCAGATTTCATTTTTAGTTTGAAATTG
>LR738710.1:262416107-262484734 GCA_902687465.1 Secale cereale | reverse complement strand
CCCGGTTGCTTGTCATGCTCCGCCACTGCCTGTCCTGCACTACGCCGTATTTCGGTATTTGTCCTGAGACGATTTGTACGCTCTTTTTTCTTTTCTTTTCCTTTCTCAAACAAGAATCTTCTTGTTGCACCTTTAATAAAGAAAAGATTGTTAAAGTGTGGGGGCGAGAGAACGCGGTAGCATAGCGCGCAAGGCACTCGACCCAGTGAAGTCCGTGGCGGTGGCAGTGGGCGAGGATCACTAATCTTACCAAAGCACCGCGTATCACAGATAGACTATACGACGTGCTCCACTCATCTCTCCTTTCCTACTACTCCTACGTCGTAGCGAGTCGGGTGACCCGTCCGATCCGATTGATGAGAGCTAGTTGCTCGCTCGCTCGCCCGCCCTCACTTGTCTGTCGTCCCTCCCGTAATCAAAGCATGCGTTCGCCTAGAACAATCTCCGAGTTCTCACCAAAAGAAAAGAAGCGATCCCGCCGTTTCCCAAGGTCAAGGACACACACGCGCGACGCGCCGGAACGGTACATGACGTCCAGACGGAACCCCAGCATCCGTCCAACAAGTTGCTTCAAAGTCGTCGCGCCGATGCATGACGACGGCCAGCGTCGTGCAACTGGACGAGAGGCGTCTGCCTATGCCGGGGTCAAAGTCCACCCGTGCGTCCTGCGTCGTGCCACGTACTACGCCACTTGCATCTCTCGCACTCGCACTCGCACTCGCACAAGCAAACAACAAGCAGCGGTGGTTAGCAGCCGCGTCCGTCACGTGTGTTCCGCAGCGGTGGTGGATTCAGACTCATACTCGTCCCCTGTCTCTGTTTGTTTGGCTTGTTGCAACAGCGAAGGTGACCCGTCTCTTTTACTACAACGAATTCACGTGTTTGTGTAATACCGCTCTACGGCAAGCAGCAGCCACCGGCCGTCTACAGATTTAGATCAGATCCAGAACAACATCTCGCGCCTTGGAAGCCGTGATCGGGGTACAAGATTCACCTGCTGGACTAGTTTTTCTTTCTTCCTCTCTGTTACCTTTTGTCTCGGCGTGACAGTTGTACAGTTTCCTTCTCTCTCTAGTTCAGCCGGCCATCCAGAGTTCGGTCAGGCTGCATCTTTAATTGGCATCATGAGCTGCAGATCTAATCACCTAACCTAAACTAATTCAGCACATGGATGGGTGGGACGATGAGCATCGCACACACCACTCCAGTGCCGGTGAGTATCGGATGCCCTAAAGGGCTAAAATGCATGCAGTCCAAGATTCATCGTGCGAGCTTGCCTGAGATCCAATAAGGAAACTGAATTGTTTTTTCTTCGGAGCAAAGAAATCGAACTGTGCAATCCTCTTATGTTTTCCGAAATGGGCAAAGATAAAAACTAGGCGAACTTCTAAACCGTGCATATCTCAGATGGTTACCCAACATATTAAGGTTTAAGTTCTAGACTTGCCATTGATGGTTGCAATCTTCTGAATTTATTTCAATCATTCCGGCGATGTATGTTTAGTGAAAGCAAACGTTCTCATTGAGCGTCTATGTACAAAGTTTTTCCCCGGGATTGTACAAACATATGCAATCTACAACTTTAATAACTCCACAATGAGGTACACCATGTGTAAATATGAGCAAATTACTATGATATTTAATTAAAATAAATAGAAAATAAATCATGATAGCAATATCAAAGATTGAACTAATCATGCGAACTAGCGTAGTAGATGAACAAATCACATCTAGGGCATAGACTAGAACTAAAAATTCTAGCACGATCTCTAACAAGGAGGACAAGATCACATACGGTACAGCGGGAGCGTCGGCGTTGGTGTTGTCCCCATGTCGTTGATGAGGAGGTTGCCGAGGTCGGGGAAGAAGTCGTCGCTGCTAGCAGTCGCGCAAGTGCGCTCCCCAAAAACCTGACCACCCCTCTCCTGTACAGGATCACGAGAGGCGGAGTTCCGGAGGCCTGCTGTCCCTTCTCGCGGTGCACGTCGAAAGGAGGGATGAAGAAGACTTGAGTGGCAGCGCAATGATCTGAAACGATGGTGCGAAATCATATGATACGGCGGCGTCTAGGGTAGACATTCGCCTAACTATATAATGCGGGCCGGGTAGGTCGTGAAGAAAACCGCACGTCCAAGTAACAGCCCCACGATCCAAAAGAATCGAAAACGGCTGAGTAATTAACACGTTCATTAGTTATTAATTAATGACTTATTAATTATTCCCGAGCCGCAAAAATATGGACAACGTGTATAGCTCTGTCCTCGGCACGGCTCGTTACCGCAACCCACGGCGCGCGTCGCGACGAGGCGAGGAGGAGGAGCGCGTGTAGGTCTCCTCTTCTCATGCTCATACAAGTGGTAGAAGACCCACCTTATAAAGAGGTGAAACTCTATCTCAATTTCCTTGACGGGACTAAACTTTAGTCCCACTCACACCACTCATTAGCTATGCATGAATGGGTCAAGAGGCAGAATTTTAGTTGGGCTTTGGGCCAAAGGCCTACTAGCAAAATTCCAACACGGCAATCATCCGACGACCTACACTGTCCAATTTTATTCACATCATTGTACCGACCAGTAAAATCTTATAAGTAACTCATCCGGCCGTATGTTTGGTTAGCAATCTTCGACCCAGCAATAACTAAATCTCATAACCATGTGATATATGTGGTAATCAGTTCAAATTAGTCAAAAAATACGAAATATCGTAAGTATTTTTATTTGAATAGTTTAAAAATCCTGCAAGTATTGAATATACGCTATAAGGTAGACTTTTGGAGCACGGGTGCATTGGAGCATGATTTTTTAAACCCCTGAGATAAGTTTCTCAAAAGTTTCAATTTTTTGACTTTATTTTACATTAATACACATGCATGTGGTTTAATTACTTGTTAAATTTTATTCAATAATACTCCCTCCGTTCCTAAATATTTGTCTTTCTAAAGATTTCAACAAGTGACTACATACGAAGCAAAATGAATGAATCTACACTCAAAAATATGTCTACATACATCCGTATGCTGTAACCATTTGAAATGTCTAGAAAGACAAATATTTAGGAACGGAGGGAGTACGTTGTATTGTATGTTAACAAAAAAGACAATGATTCGGCCGCAAAATCAACAAAAAAACACAAGCCTATTTTTTGGCATGTATTAGTCTTTTTTGTGGCTCTCGCATGCAAGCATGAATATTGATGAAAATTTGCATGGTTATAGTACACTACTATCCCTGTATGTACACCATGTTTCGGATGTTTTCAGGCCATAAAAATCCTTTTTTCTTAACTTAATTTTTTTGGCTCAATGTGCTTGTGCTCCAAAGGCATTATTCGAAAGTCCAAGCTGATGAAAAAGGATGACCAATATATTTTAATACTACTACGTCAACAGAATTTTGAACCCGATACTTCTTGACATTACTGCTACAACTACTAGTGACGAATACAGATAAGATGTCGCTGGCATTACCAGTGACTGTCACGTTTCCCTACCCGCCACTGGTATGTTCTGCATTTCCCCACCCACCGTTGTCATGCTATATACTAGTGGCAGACAGAGAAGTGCACCAGTATTGCCTGATGGGATCGAAGCATAAAAAAATGCCTATGAACACCCAAGATCTAATTTAGGAGATATAAACCAACGAGAGGGGAGTGTGTCTACATACCCTTATAGATCGAATGTGGAAGCGTAAAAACACGGTTGATGTAGTAGTACTCTTCGCGATTCAATCACGATCCAACCGATCTATCGCCGAACGGACGACACCTCCGATTTTAGCACACGTGCGACTCGGTGACATATCCTCCTTCTTGATCCAACAAGCGAACAGGAGAAGTAGATGGGATGACAACCAGCACGACAACGTGGTGGTGGTACGCCTGCAGGGCTTCACCAAGCCAAGACGGGACGAGATGGGGAGGGGCCGCGCCAAGGGAAGGGTTTGGTCGGTGTCTCTACCCCCTGCGCCCCTCCCCTCTTACTATAGGAGGGTGGGGCGGATGTCCCCCTTCCAAGCCAAAGGGGCAGATGCCCCTCCTCCAAGCTTGCCCCCCCCCCCCTCTCCAAGTCAGGGGCATCCTGATATGTCCAAAACGTATCTATAATTTCTGCTTGCTCCATGCCACTTTTGGGTGATATTGCTATGATATTCATACACTTCCATACACTTTTGATCATATTTGGACTAACTTACTAATCCAGTGCACCCCAGTGCCAGTTTCTGTTTTCGGCTGTTTTTTGTATTTCAGGTTTTCATGTTACGAGAACTGCCAGGAAAAATCCAGAAAAATTATATAAAAAATCAGCGTTCCGGAAACTACCGTGCGTCCGAAGGGCAGCCGGGAGGGGGGCCACCAGGGCTCCAGGCGCCCTGGCGCCCCCCCCCCCCCCCCGGGCCGCGCCGGGGGGGCGCCTAGGCCCCCCGAAGCTTCCCCGATGCTCCCCTTTGGCATATATTTAAAGCGTCCTCCGAAACCCTCAGAACAGGAACTCTTTTCGCGATCCCATCTCTGTTCCGCCCCCGCCGCCGCTTCCAAGATCGGGAGCACCAGGAGAACTCTTCCCGGCATCCTGCCGGAGGGGAGGATCACCACCGGGAGCTTCTCCACCACCATGGACGCCTTCCGGATGAGTCGTGAGTAGTCTCCCTTGGACCATGAGTCCATGACCAGTAGCTATGTGATGTTCTCCTCCCCGTTCTTGTGCTTCACTAATTAGTCCTCGTGAGCTGCCCTACATGATCGAGGCACATATGTAATCCTTATGCTGTTGCTATGTTGAGTTTGTTGGGATCCGATGGATTATGAGATTATGTTCAGATTGATCTTGAGTAATATATTTGATCTACCTCTTTTATATTTATGTTCATAAGTAATTCTTGCATGTTCTCCGTTGTTATTTATTGCTTTGGCCAAGTAATACGTAGTGACTCCAAGAGGGAACGTTATGCTCGATTGTGGGTTCATGCCCCTCGATGACTAGCTTGAGTGACAGAAACATGAGTCTAGGGGATGTGTTGTTGCCACAAGGGGCAAAACAACGGTGCTTGTGCCCGCGGGTGCAAGGATTGTTTACTTTACGCAAAGTTCTTTTAATGCAGTTGTTTGTTGCATTGAGTTTACACTATGGGTGGGACTCGCAACTTAATACCAGCGAGATGTTCTGGATAGATATCTCAAGGTGGATGATTAGTAGTAGATATTGATGGATTTCGGTCTACTTACTTTGGCGTACCGCCCATGCTTTGAACCTCAACCTTTCTTGCAATGTAATCAGCATTGGTTTGCGTTCGTGGTCCTGTCAATTGCCCAGCTGTAATTTGTTTACCTCACATAGTTGTTTTATCGTCTTTTGGGAGAGAGACATCACTAGTGAACATCATGAGACTCCGGTCCATATTACCATCATTGATCACATCCGCTATTTACTTTTCGCTATTATTTACTATTGCAAAACACTATCTATCACTATTATCATTTGCTTTTAACCCTTTGTGAACTACAAGGCCGGAGGGATTGACAACCTCTCTGTACTCGTTGGGAGCAAAGTTATTTGTATCTGTGTGCAGGTCCACGTTGATTGCTAATTTGCGCCGTTAGCAGTTGACACCTACTTGTTGAACCTAGGAGTCTCTGGGGATTCGATCCTTGGCATCTTTGATAAGGGAAAACACTTCTACATACTGCATCTTACACCTTCCACTTGGGGTAACCAACGAGGGGTTCGAGGCCCATCAAGGAGTATTTTCTGGCGCCGTTGCCGGGGACTCCACTCTTCAGGATAGGGGAGTTGCATGCTATCTTTTACCTTTGCTTTTTAGTCTTGTTAGTTTACCTTTCAGTTTTTTCTTTAGTACCTTTTTATCGAAAATCACAAAAATAGTTATCTTGCTTGATTGCTACTATGGGTTCCACCGAGAACACCAAGTTGTGTGACTTCACTAGTCACAACAACGATGAATTTATCAGCACACCTATCACTACACCTGCCACTTCAGCACCTTCATATGAAATTAAACCTGCTTTACTGAACTTAGTCATGAAAGATCAATTCTCCGGTGCTGGAGATGATGCTGCTTTACACTTAAACAACTTTGTGATATGCAAAAGTACCAAGAAATAGATGGTAATATTGTTAAGCTTAAGCTTTTTCCTTTCTCCTTGAGAGAAGGAGCTAAAATATGGTTTCAGTCTTTGCCTAGAAATAGCATAGATTCATGGGACAAGTGCAAAGATGCTTTTATCGGAAAATACTATCCACCTGCTAAAATTATCCAACTTAGAAGTAACATAATGAATTTTAAACAATTGGATAATGAACACGTTGCCCAAGCTTGGGAACGTATGAAGTCTCTTATCAAGAACTGCCCTACTCACGGTTTGACTACTTGGATGGTTATCCAAACTTTTTATGCAGGCTTGAACTTTACCTCGCGGAACTTGTTAGATTCAGCCGCGGGAGGAACTTTTATGTCGACTACACTTGGTGCTGCCACAAAACTTCTCGATGAGATGATGACCAACTATTCCCAATGGCACACCGAACGCGCTCCAACAGGTAGGAAGGTAAACTCTGTCGAGGAGATTTCCTCCCTTAATGAAAAAGTTGACTTGATCATGTCTCTACTTTCAAAGCAATCTACTGTTGATCCTCGTGATGTTTCTTTAAATTCTTTGATTGCTCAAGAACAAGTAGATGTGAACTTTATCTCTAGAAACAATTTTAACAACAATGCTTATAGGAGTAACTTTGGTAGCAATCCTAGACCGTTCCCCTCTAATTCTTATGGGAACAACAATGCTTATCCTAGTACCAAGAACTCCACTACTGAACTAGAGATTATGCTTAAAGATTTCATCACTACCCAAAAAGCTTTTAATAAGAGTGTAGAAGAAAAACTACATAAACTAGATGATCTTTCTTTTAAGGTAGACCATTTAGCCAATGAGGTAAAATTGCTAAATATTAAAACTTCTCCTCTTGAGGAGAGGAAGGTCATTCCTATTAATGCTACTCAGGTGCAAATTAATGAAAATATTAGGATGATGGCTAAACTTAAAGAAAGATGGGCTAGAGAAAGGGAGGAAGAAGATAGAATTAAGAGCCTTCCTACCCACCACACTGTTGCTACTATCAAAGTTGTTGAGGATATCCAAACTCTTAGCACCCAATGTACTCCTGGTCCCAATGGACCTATTAATGGTGATGCTATGACTATAGAAACTACCAAACAAGTGAACCTAAAGGACACCACTACCACTTTACTTGATGCTCGTGATCTTGATTTTGATAATTGCACTCTTACCGAAGTTATTGATTTCCTTCACAAGATGTCTAGAGACCCCCGCACTAGCACGCTTAACCTTGCCTTCACAGAACATATCACTAACGCTCTTATCAAAGCTAGGGAGGAGAAACTTAGAGTAGAAGCCTCCATACCTAGAAAGCTAGAAGATGGTTGGGATCCTATGATAAAAATTAAATTGAATGACTTCTCTTGCTATGCATTATGTGATGTTGGAGCTAGTACCTCTGTTATGCCCAAAAGAATATATGATATGCTTAAATTGAAACCTTATGATTCTTGTTTTTTTGGTGTTCGTCTCGTTGACTCTTCCATAAAGAAACCTTTGGGGAGGATCGACGATGTTCTTATCGTTGTTAATGATAATTATGTTCCCGTTGATTTTACTATTATGGATATTGAATGTGATCCTTCATGTCCAATTATTTTGGGACGTCCCTTTTTGCGCACCGTTGGTGCTATCATTGACATGAAAGAGGGTAATATAAAATTTCAGTTTCCTCTCAAGAAAGGGATGGAACACTTCCCTCGTAAGAAGATCAAGTTACCTTTTGAGTCTGTTGTACGGGCTAGCTATTCTTTTACTCTTGATAAAACTTGATCTATATGCATTATGCCTAGCTTAAAGGCATAAAAGAAAGCGCTTTTGGGAGGCAGCCCACATGAATAAATTTTTTGCTTTTATTGTGTCTTGATGTTGTTTACTGCTGTAGCATCATCATTGTATCTTTGCTTTTCATATTTGTGCCAAGTATAGCCTCTGATTGCTAGAAAGTTCAAAAGTTGTGAGGTGCTGTCCAGGAAACATATTCTGTCCTTGGATAGAAAAATTCGTATAAAATCACCAGATCATCTTTTTGGTCTGAATTTTTTCGACAGCGTTCTCTATATAATTGTATTTCGTGCGTCTGTTCTGAGTTTTTTTATTTGAGTTGCAGAAGTATACCGAACAGATCAATTACTACCTGTTGTTCTGTTTTTCACAGATTCTGTCATGTTTTGCCTTTCCTTCATTTTGCAAATCAAGAGCTTGCTTTTTCTTTACAAAAAACCTTTTGGCAATCTTGAGAAACAGTAGAACTTCAAGAATATCTTTATTTCCAGCAAGGTATAATTATTTTATTAAGGGTACTAACCTCGCTAATCAGATTATGATGAGTTATGTATGAATGGAGTTTTCAAGTGTGCGAGGGAAGATGATAAAAAGATTCAGGAGTGTCAAGCACTCAAGCTTGGGGATGCCCCCGTGCACCCCCAAGAAATATTCAAGGAGACTCAAGCGTCTAAGCTTGGGGATGCCCCCGTGCATCCCCTTCTCCATCAACATTATCAGTTCGTCTTTCGTTTCGCTATATTTTTATCACTTCATGTGTTATGTGCTATGCTTGGAGCGTCTTGCTTTTAGTTTTCTTTTTAGTTTTTCATAACGAGTCGGAACTCAGCATTCTTTATGTGGGAGAGAAACACGCTCCACTTCTACCTAGAACATAACATAGAATTTTCATGTCTATCTTTGCTGTGTGTGTTCTTTGTCTCTTAATAGCTACTATCATGCTCTGCTCTTAGTATTCATGCTTATCTTTTCAAAGAGCTTTTGTTTAGTTGGTTGCTTGAACTCTCTTTAATTATCACGCTTACCTTATTGAGAGAGTTAGCTTCCCTGGTTAATATGTCTATGATAAAGATGCTACGTGCATAATGGCACTTAGTAGTTCAGGTTTTCTTATGGTTAGTCTCAAATAGCTGGGGGATTCCCAATGTGTTATTGGAGTACCAACTTGATTTGTTTGCCAATGATGTGGTATGATTTAGTAATATCTTCCTTCGAGAATTTATTTTGATTGACTTGGCGTATGCTCACGCATATTTAAGACTGTAAAGAAAGTCTGTCAACCCTTGATGATCTTTTATTTCTGAGTAGCGATATAACTACCATGCCTGATTCAATATTGCTTTGTCGCTCTGCATGATTATGACCGTCATTGCTCTCTTAGTTGGTCGCTCCCAGTCTTTTGCTAACCTCCACCTGTACTAAGACTAACCTTGCAATACATAGCTCATGGGAAAGTAGCTTAAAAACTATTGTGGTAAAGAATATGTTGCTTATGTATCTTATTTCTTATAAGTTGCTTGCTGAGCGGTAACCATGTTTCTGGGGACGCCATCAACTGTCACACTTTTGTTGAATATCATGTGAGTTGCTATGCATGTTCGTCTTGTCTGAAGTAAGGGTGATTTGCCATGGGTTGAATGAGTATGCATATTGTTAGAGAAGAACATTGGGCCGCCAACCAAAGCCATGCATCATGGTGGAAGTTTTAGCTTGGACATTAATCCTCAATATCTTATGAGAATATGCTTATGCATTAAAGAGGAGTCTATCATCTATTTTCTATGTCGTCCCGGTATGGATGTCCTCAAGTTGAGATCTATCGAAAACGAGAAATCAAATGCGATTTATCTCCTTGGACCTTTGTACAGGTGGCATAGAGGTACCCCTTTGTGACACTTGGTTGAAACATATGTAATGCAATGATAACCCATGGAAATCCGAGCTAATTAGGACAAGGTGCGAGCACTATTGGTATTCGATGCATGAGGCTTGCAACTTATAGGATGTCTTATGCATGACACATATGAAGTACTACTACCGTTGACAAAATTGCTTCCATGTTTTCAAAATAAAAAGTTCTAACCATTCTTTTACTTTTATGTTGAGTCTCCACCTTCTTTTAAAAGCACCAACTACTGAGAGCATGATTGTCATTCTGAGTGTAATGTGCATTGTCCCAAAGTAGCATTGTCTTTTGCATGATTGTGATATCGTTTATTTTGAAATCATTGTATCTAGTCATCACTTAAACCTTGAAGGTGCCCCTGCATTTATGTTTTGCTTCACTAAAGGGGGCAAGCTAGATATCACTTTATCATATTTGCACATCATGTTCATTGCAAATTTATTTGATGGTTCAATGTCATGTTGTAAAACTTTCAGTCATTTGTGATTTTCTCATGAGGCAACTTAATTACTATAGAATCATTGTCTCAGTAAGCTTTTGTCATATGACTATGAAAAAGTCCTATATGGTTAATAGCATGTCACCACAGAAATTATTCTTGTTATCATTTACCTACTCGAGGACGAGCAGGAATTAAGCTTGGGGATGTTTATACGTCCAAAACGTATCTATAATTTCTGCTTGCTCCATGCCACTTTTGGGTGATATTGCTATGATATTCATACACTTCCATACATTTTTGATCATATTTGGACTAACTTACTAATCCAGTGCACCCCAGTGCCAGTTTCTGTTTTCGGCTGTTTTTGTATTTCAGGTTTTCACGTTACGAGAACTGCCAGGAAAAATCCAGAAAAATTATATAAAAAATCAGCGTTCCGGAAACTACCGTGCGTCCGAAGGGCAGCCGGGGGGGCCACCAGGGCTCCAGGCGCCCTGGCGGCGCGCCGCCCCTGGGCCGCGCCGGGGGGGCGCCTGGGCCCCCCGAAGCTTCCCCGATGCTCCCCTTTGGCATATATTTAAAGCGTCCTCCGAAACCCTCAGAACAGGAACTCTTTTCGCGATCCCATCTCTGTTCCGCCGCCGCCGCCGCTTCCAAGATCGGGAGCACCAGGAGAACTCTTCCCGGCACCCTGCCGGAGGGGAGGATCACCACCGGAAGCTTCTCCACCACCGTGGACGCCTCCCGGATGAGTCGTGAGTAGTCTCCCTTGGACCATGAGTCCATGACCAGTAGCTATGTGATGTTCTCCTCCCCGTTCTTGTGCTTCACTAATTAGTCCTCGTGAGCTGCCCTACATGATCGAGGCACATATGTAATCCTTATGCTGTTGCTATGTTGAGTTTGCTGGGATCCGATGGATTATGAGATTATGTTCAGATTGATCTTGAGTAATATATTTGATCTACCTCTTTTATATTTATGTTCATAAGTAATTCTTGCATGTTCTCCGTTGTTATTTATTGCTTTGGGCAAGTAATACGTAGTGACTCCAAGAGGGAACGTTATGCTCGATTCTGGGTTCATGCCCCTCGATGACTAGCTTGAGTGACAGAAACATGAGTCTAGGGGATGTGCTATTGCCACAAGGGGGAAAACAACGATGCTTGTGCCCGCGGGTGCAAGGATTGTTTACTTTACGCAAAGTTCTTTTAATGCAGTTGTCTGTTGCATTGAGTTTACACTATGGGTGGGACTCGCAACTTAATACCAGCGAGATGTTCTGGATAGATATCTCAAGGTGGATGATTAGTAGTAGATATTGATGGATTTCGGTCTACTTACTTTGGCGTACCGCCCATGCTTTGAACCTCAACCTTTCTTGCAATGTAATCAGCATTGGTTTGCGTTCGTGGTCCTGTCAATTGCCCAGCTGTAATTTGTTTACCTCACATAGTTGTTTTATCGTCTTTTGGGAGAGAGACATCACTAGTGAACATCATGAGACTCCGGTCCATATTACCATCATTGATCACATCCGCTATTATTTACTATTGCAAAACACTATCTATCACTACTATCATTTGCTTTTAACCCTTTGTGAACTACAAGGCCGGAGGGATTGACAACCTCTCTGTACTCGTTGGGAGCAAAGTTATTTGTATCTGTGTGCAGGTCCACGTTGATTGCTAATTTGCGCCGTTAGCAGTTGACACCTACTTGTTGAACCTAGGAGTCTCTGGGGATTCGATCCTTGGCATCTTTGCTAAGGGAAAGCACTTCTACATACTGCATCTTACACCTTCCACTTGGGGTAACCAACGAGGGGTTCGAGGCCCATCACATCCCTCCCGGAAAACAGGGGCGCAAATGCCCCTCCTTTAGCCGCATGGGCTTGGTGGGGTGAGGCCAACCCGGCCCATGTAGACCTAGGGCACCCACTAAGGGTCTGTGTGGCCCTCTGGGGTTGGTTGGTCCCTCCGATGGACCCGCAGAACCCTTCGGTGCCCCCGGTGCGCTCCCGATGGAACGCCAGAATTTTTGGACCCCGAACAAAACTTTCTCATATATTAATCTTTACATTCGGACCATTCTGGAACTCCTAGTGACGTCCAGGATCTCATCGGGGACTCCGAACAACCTTCGGTCACCAATGTAAATATCCCAATACTACTGTAGTGTCAGCGAACGTTAAGTGTGCGACCCTACGAGTTCGAAAATCATGTAGACATGACTGAGAACCTCTCCGGTCAATAACCAATTAATAGTGGGACCTGGATGCCCATATTGATTCCTACATATTCGATAAAGATATTTATCGGTTGAACCACGATTTCAAGGATTCAGTTAATCCCATATGCAATTCCCTTTGTCCGGCGATATGTTACCTGCCCAAGATTCGAGCATCGATTTCTCCATACCTAGTTCAATCTAAGGATGACACTTTTACCCATGGGTACGGGTACCCGCGGATATCGTACTCGCATGGGTAGGGTATGGGCACACTGTTATACCCATGGGTAGTATCCATACCCTACCCATGAAGTCATGGGTAGGGTACGGTATAGCCTTGTACCCGCGGGTATACCCATACCCTGCCCGCTTGTGAACTAGGGTTAAGTTGTCGTCAATTAATCATTAACTTGTCATGTGCCTTGTCTACTTGATGCGGAGCATCCCGAGGTCATCCCCATGGACCCTCCTTCACCTCGCCAAGTGCCTCAAGGACCAATGACACGTGCTCGTGCTAGAGCTCTCGAGACCGAGGTGACGTCGCTCCTAGCCCTACTTCCATACGAATCTTGCGAGACATGGTTGCTACCTCAGACGAATGTGCTTTGTGTACTCAGGTGTGAAGAAGATCACATTGGAGAAGGGCGTGAAGATGGACAAGTCCCCAAGTTCACGGACGAGATGTTGCATCGAGAAGGGCAGAAGAAGGCTCCAGGCCCCGGACATCCGGCCCCTGGACAATCATCTACAGAAGGCCAGCAGACGAAGATACAGGGCCCGGACATCCGGCCAGGCATGGCCCGGACATCCGGCCTCGGGCCCGGAAATCCGGCGCCACTGTCCAGAGACACCCGAGGCTCAACCCCTCCAGCCCGGACATCCGGCCCCTCGCCCCGGACATCCGGCCCGTCGCCCGGACGTCCGGCCCCTGATTTTGCCTGCGCGCATCCCCTGGGCCGAGGCCCGTGTATCCATTCGCTCCGTACACTATATAAACTCCTTTCTCCCCTTCGTTTAGGGTCAGTTTTGGATAGCTCATCATAGACCTTTGTGTGGATTCTCTCCTACGAGACCGCGCGCCTCTTCGGAGAAGATTCACCTCGGATTCAAGACCTCCACATCGGGGAAGATCCCAAGGGATATTCAAGACCTCCTCCGGGAGAAGACTACCTTTGTACCACCGTGATTTGACTATGGACCGTGTATCTCGATGTGTATCGTGGATCTAGCACTTGTGTGATCGTTTTGTGTTGATTATAGTGTTTTCCCATCTTGTTTTCCTCCGTTTCCTCTTGTGTTCTCCATGTTCGTCGTGGGATATTCTCCAATCGTGAAAGATCTGCTGATTAGGGTTCCACCCTACATCATATTATGGTATCATGAGCATAGGTTGATCACGAATTTGGAGCCCCACACCTTGTTTTCTAGCTTGTTTTTGTTGTGTTCTTCCCAATTTCGAAAATTCCCCACAAAAAGAGCCCCAATTTTTTTTTGTGATCTGTTGATTTGGCAACATTTTTTTGAATTTGTTCCATGGATTTGCTGTGCCACGAGTGGATCTAGCTTTTCCTCCACTTTTTCCCAATTTTTCTGACGGTCATAATCATGCAGAGCGACAAAGCAATATTGAATCAGACATGGTAGTTATATCGCTACTCAGAAATAAAAGATCATCAAGGCTTGACAGACTTTCTTTACAGTCTTAAATATGCGTGAGCATACGCCAAGTCAATCAAAATAATTTCTCGAAGGAAGATATTACTAAATCATACCACATCATTGGCAAACAAATCAAGTTGGTACTCCAATAACACATTGGGAATCCCCCAGCTATTTGAGACTAACCATAAGAAATCCTGAACTACTAAGTGCCATTATGCACGTAGCATCTTTATCATAGACATATTAACCAATGCAACGGAAGCAAACTCTCTCAATAAGGTAAGCGTGATAATTAAAGAGAGTTCAAGCAACCAACTAAACAAAAGCTATTTGAAAAGATAAGCATGAATACTAAGAGCAGAGCATGATAGTAGCTATTAAGAGACAAAGAACACACACAGCAAAGATAGACATGAAAATTCTATGTTATGTTCTAGGTAGAAGTGGAGCGTGTTTCTCTCCCACATAAAGAATGCTGAGTTCCGACTCGTTATGAAAAACTAAAAAGAAAACTAAAAGCAAGACGCTCCAAGCATAGCACATAACACATGAAGTGATAAAAATATAGCAAAACAAAAGACGAACTGATAATGTTGATGGAGAAGGGGATGCACGGGGGCATCCCCAAGCTTAGACGCTTGAGTCTCCTTGAATATTTCTTGGGGGTGCACGGGGGCATCCCCAAGCTTGAGTGCTTGACTTCCGGCCCGTGTGCAAGGAGTTCTTCGCGGCCTCGGGCACCCCGGACATCCGGCCCGTGCCCCGGACATCCGGCCCGGCCCGGACATCCGGCCTCCCGCAGCCATTTTTCCCCAACTCCACCCCTCCTTGCACTCTCCCACCGCCATTTTTGTTCGTATCCCATCCAACCTTCCGCATACCACCACCACTTCCGCAAACACCATCGCTTAACCGCTCCGAGTTTGAAAAGTTTGTCTCCCTTTGCCTTGGATACTTGAGTTGTGGTTTCACCGTTTCCTTGGATGTTTAGGCTACCTTGGAACGGCAAGACTTCGACAACACCACCGCTCAACTTCGGCAAGGACGATAACATCGACGACACTTTGTTCCTTCTACCTTGCAATTGCATTGTCACCCTATGAACCATCTTTGCGTAGCTTTCCCATTGAGACTAGCCATTTGAGTATTGCCGGGCCACGACACTTGTGCACATTAGTGATAGTCATAGATACTTCATACCATATCATCATATCTCCGTGTGCCACAAGAGTGATCCGCATACACAATAGCTAGTTTGATCCGAGAAGCATGCATAAGTGCCCAAAGAAAGAGCTCACAAGCTTTTAAGCAAAAGAGCCAACCCAAGCAAAAGGACAATAGCATCATACGCCTTGCATCAAGAGAGATCATACATCATAGCAACATCATCTTGTGCTCAAGCATCGGCACATCATACACTCATAGCATACTTGTGATAGATAGTCGTTACGTTTTGCCTCTTATAGGTCGTGCACAAGTGCGTATCCGCCTATTAAGCAATCGGTTAGCGTCTCTCTAGTGTTGTGCAACACGAGCATTTTCCGTGGTTTCCACATTTTCGCTCACCCTTGGTTGCACAACCACATTTATCTATCCGTATGTGTGTTCCGTGTGCTACTTTGCTAGTGATCTACTTGTTGCATGAGCAAATTGTGAACCATTTTCAACATCTTTGAGTCACTTTGACGATTGCATTGAATTATTGCCACCATCCTAACCAAGCTCCTCTCAAAGCTTTACTTGTGTAGGTGTGAGAATCGACACGAAGTGGTACCAATAGTGCTATTTCCGGGTTACATTATCGAGTGATCATTGATCCATTTTCAACTTCGGTTCAAGTACTTTTGGTATTGTCTTCTCCTTTCTCCCACTCACATACTTGCTTGTGATGATGGATAGGCCAAGTACATCTACCAACCCGATCTTCGACGATCCTCAAGAAGCGAACAACTACGTCACCAAACTACATCTCTTCGGTGTCCAACGAGCTCTACATCAAGAGAGTGAAGCTATGCGCGAGTACATTGGTCAAGTCGCCGAGGACGCGCGCCAATTTGAAGCAAGAACAAAAGAACAATTCGACACCATCAACACCAACATGTCTACTCAATTCAACGAGCTCTGGACTTTGATAATCAACCGACGTTCTTCTTCAACATCCTCTCAAAGACGAAGCCGCTCAAGTCGACATTCCGACTCCACGCAAGACTCAAGTACACCTACTGTTGGGGAACGTTGCATGGGAAACAAAAAATTTTCCTACGCTCACCAAGATCAATCTAGGAGATGCATCTACGAGGGGAGAGTTGGATCCACATACCCTTGTAGATCGCTAAGCGGAAGCGTTCAAGAACGCGGTTGATGGAGTCGTACTCGCCGCGATTCAGATCGCCGAAGATCCTAGCACCGAACGGACGGTGCCTCCGCGTTCTTCACACGTGCAGCTCGGGGACGTCTCCTCCTTCTTGATCCAGCAAGGGGAAGGAGAGGTTGATGGAGAAACCAGCAGCACGACGGCGTGGTGGAGATGGCGGTGGAGGAATTCCAGCAGGGCTTCGCCAAGCACTGCGGAATTGACGAAGATGTTTGTGGGAGAGGGAGGGCAGCGCCGAGGCACGAACGTGTGTGGCTGCCCTCCCTCTGCCTCTCTTTATATAGGGGGGAGAGAGGGGAGGGGGCGCCCCTAGGGTTCCCCTTAGGGGGCGGCGGCCAGGGCAGATGGGGGGGGGGCGGCGGCCAGGGCTAGGGTTCCCCCCCCCCCCAGGCGCCTTGCCCCCCAAGACTAGGGGGTGCGGCAGCCCTAGGGGGGCCCAGCCCCCTTGGCGCAGGTGGAGAGGGCCCAAGGGGGGACGCACAGCCCCATGAGGGCTGTTGCGTCTCCCACTTATGGCCCATAGGGCCCGCAACTCTTGCCGGGACCCCCCGAAACCTCTTTCGGTCATCCGACGACTCCCCGATGCTCCCCGGAACACTTCCGGACTCCGATCACTCTCATCCTATATATCAATCTTCGTCCCCGGACCATTCCGGAGACCCTCGTCACGTCCGGGATCTCATCCGGGACTCCGAACAACCTTCGGTAACCATGCACTGTTCTCACTAACAACCCTAGCGTCACCGAACCTTAAGTGTGTAGACCCTGCGGGTTCGGAAACTATGCAGACATGACCGAGACACTCCCAGGTCAATAACCAATAGCGGGATCTGGATACCCATATTGGTTCCCGCACGTTCCTCGATGATCTCATCGGATGAACCACGATGTCAAGGATTCAGGCAATCCCGTATACAGTTCCCTTTGTCTCGTCGGTATGTTACTTGCCCGAGATTCGATCGTCGGCATCTCTATACCTAGTTCAATCTCGTTACCGGCAAGTCTCTTTACTCGTTCCGTAATACATAATCCCGTGACTAACTACTCAGTCACTTTGAGCTCATTGAGATGACGTATTACCGAGTGGGCCCGGAGATACCTCTCCGTCACACGGAGTGACAAATCCCAGTCTCGATCCATGTCAACTCAACAGACACCTTCGGAGATACCTGTAGAGCACCTTTATAGTCACCCAGTTACGTTGCGACGTTTGGCACACACAAAGCACTCCTACGGTGTCAGTGAGTTACATGATCTCATGGTCATAGGAACTTATACTTGACATGCAGAAAACTATAGCGATAACTGATACGATCAAAAGCTATGTTTAACGTTTGGGTCTCGTCCATCACATCATTCTCCTAATGATGTGATCCCGTTATCAAATGACAACTCATGTCTATGACCTGGAAACCGCGGTCATCTTTGATCAACGAGCTAGTCCTGAAGAGGCTTACTAGGGACACAAAAGTTTGTCTATTTATCCACACATGTATTTAAGTTTCCAATCAATACAATTATAGCATGGATAATAAACGATTATCATGAACAAGGAAATATAATAATAACTCTTTTATTATTGCCTCTAGGGCATATTTCCAACAGTCTCCCACTTGCACTAGAGTCAATAATCTAGTATTACAAGGTAATGAATCTAACACCCATAGAGTCTTGGTGTTGATCATGCTTAGCCCGTGGAAGAGGCTTAGTCAACGGATCTGCAACATTTAAATCCGTGTGTACTTTGCAAATGCTTATGTCCTCCTCCTTGACTGAATCGCGGATGGAATTGAAGCGTCGCTTTATGTGTCTGGTCCTCTTGTGAAACCTTGGTTCCTTGGCTAGAGCAATGGCACCAGTGTTGTCACAAAACAGAGTCATTGGGTTCAATGCACTAGGCACAACTCCAAGATCTGTTATGAACTCCTTCATCCAGACACCTTCCTTTGCCGCCTCCGAGGCAGCTATGTACTCCGCTTCGCATGTAGAATCGGCTACCACGCTTTGCTTGGAACTGCACCAGCTTACCGCTCCCCCGTTGAGAATATATACGTATCCGGTTTGAGACTTAGAGTCATCCGGATCAGTGTCAAAGCTTGCATCGACGTAACCCTTTACGACGAGCTCTTGATCACCTCCATAAACGAGAAACATCTCCTTAGTCCTTTTCAGGTACTTTAGGATATTCTTGACCGCTGTCTAGTGATCCATACCAGGATTACTTTGAAACCTTCCGGCCATACTTATGGCAAGGCTGACATCTGGTCTTGTGCACAGCATTGCATACATGATAGAGCCTATGGCTGAAGCATAGGGGACGACACTCATCTTTTCTCTATCTTCCGCAGTCATTGGGCATTGAGTCTTACTCAACTTTGTACCTTGCAATACCGGCAAGAACCCCTTCTTGGATTGATCCATTTTGAACTTCTTCAAAACTTTATCAAGGTATGTACTTTGTGAAAGTCCTATCAAGCGTCTCGATCTATCTCTATAGATCTTGATGCCCAATATGAAAGCAGCTTCACCGAGGTCCTTCATCGAAAAACTCTTGTTCAAATACCCCTTCACGCTATCCAAAAGTTCTATATTGTTTCCAATTAGCAATATGTCATCCACATATAATATCAGAAACGCTATAGAGCTCCCACTCACTTTCTTGTAAATACAAGCTTCTCCGTAAACTTGTACAAACCCAAACGCTTTGATCACCTCATCAAAGCGAAGATTCCAACTCCGAGACGCTTGCACCAACCCATAAATGGAACGCTGGAGTTTGCAAACTTTGTCAGCATTCTCTGGATCGACAAAACCTTCCGGTTGTATCATATACAACTCTTCCTTAAGAAAACCGTTAAGGAATGCCGTTTTGACATCCATCTGCCAAATTTCATAATCGAAATATGCAGCTATTGCTAACATGATTCGGACGGATTTAAGCATCGCTACGGGTGAGAAAGTCTCATCGTAGTCAACTCCTTGAACTTGTGAAAAACCCTTTGCCACGAGTCGAGCTTTATACACGGTGACATTTCCATCAGCGTCCGTCTTCCTCTTAAAAATCCATTTATTCTGAATGGCCTTCCGCCCTTCAGGTAATACTTCCAAAGTCCATACTTTGTTTTCATACATGGATCCCATCTCGGATTTCATGGCCTCTAACCATTTGTCGGAATCCGGGCCCACCATCGCTTCTCCATAGCTCGTAGGTTCACTGTTGTCCAACAACATGACCTCCAAGACAGGGTTACCATACCACTCAGGTGCAGTGCGTACCCTTGTCGACCTACGAGGTTCGGTAGTAACTTGATCAGAAGCTTCTTGATCATCATCATTGACTTCCTCTTCAACCGCTGCAGGCTCCACAAAAACATCTTTCTGTGCTGCGCTACTCTCTGGTTGAAGCAGAGGTTCAATAACCTCATCAAGTTCTACCTTCCTCCCACTCAATTCTTTCGAGAGAAACTCTTTCTCGAGAAAGGATCCGTTCTTAGCAACAAACACTTTGCCCTCGGATCTGAGATAAAAGGTGTACCCAACTGTCTCTTTTGGGTATCCTATGAAGACACATTTGTCCGCTTTGGGTTCGAGCTTTTCTGGCTGAAGCCTTTTGACATAAGCATCGCAACCCCAAACTTTGAGAAAAGAGAACTTAGGTTTCTTACCAAACCATAGTTCATACGGTGTTGTCTCAACGGACTTAGATGGAGCCCTATTTAAAGTGAATGCAGCTGTCTCTAACGCATATCCCCAGAACGATAGTGGCAAATCGGCAAGAGACATCATAGAACGCACCATATCTAATAGGGTTCGATTACGATGTTCGGACACACCATTACGCTGTGGTGTTCCAGGTGGCGTCAACTGTGAAACAATTCCACATTTTCTTAAGTGATTGCCAAACTCATAACTCAGATACTCTCCCCCTCGATCAGATCGTAGGAACTTGATCTTCTTGTTACGATGATTCTCAACTTCACTCTGAAATTGCTTGAACTTTTCAAACGTTTCAGACTTATGCTTCATCAAGTAAATATACCCATATCTACTTAAGTCGTCAGTGAAGGTGAGAAAATAACGATATCCACCGCGCGCCGTGACACTCATCGGTCCACACACAACAGTATGTATGATTTCCAATAAGTCACTAGCCCGTTCCATTGTTCCTGAAAACGGGGTCTTAGTCATCTTGCCCATGAGGCACGGCTCGCATGTGTCAAGTGATTCAAAATCAAGAGACTCCAAAAGTCCATCAGCATGGAGCTTCCTCATGCGTTTCACGCCGATATGACCCAGACGGCAGTGCCACAAGAAAGTGGAACTATTGTTATCAACTCTACATCTTTTGGCATCAATGTTATGAACATGTGTATCATCACTATCGAGATTCAATAAGAATAAACCCCCTACTTCGGGTGCATGACCATAAAAGATATTACTCATATAAATAGAACAACCTTTATTCTCTGATTTAAATGAGTAACCGTCTCGCATTAAACAAGATCCAGATATAATGTTCATGCTCAACGCAGGCACTAAATAACAATTATTCAGGTTCATAACTAATCCCGACGGTAATCGAAGAGCGAGCGTGCCGACGGCGATCACATCAACCTTGGAACCATTCCCCACGCGCATCGTCACTTCGTCCTTCGCCAGCCTCCGTTTATTCCGTAGTTCCTGTTTAGAGTTGCAAATGTGAGCAACCGAACCGGTATCAAATACCCAGGCACTACAATGAGAGTTGGTAAGGTACACATCAATAACATGTATATCACATATACCTTGCTTGTTGTTGTTGTTGGCCCCCTTCTTGTCTGCCAGATACTTGGGGCAGTTCCGCTTCCAGTGGCCGTTCCCCTTGCAATAGAAACACTCAGTCTCTGGCTTGGGCCCAGCCTTGGGTTTCTTCACTGGATGAGCAACTGCCTTGCCACCCTTCTTAGAGTTACCCTTCTTGCCCTTGCCATTTTTCTTGAAACTGGTAGTTTTATTTACCATCAACACTTGATACTCCTTCTGGATGTCTGCCTCAGCGACTTTCAGCATTGAAAACAGCTCGGCGATGGATTTGTTCATCCCTTGCATGTTATACTGCTGCACGAAGCTCTTGTAGCTAGGTGGGAGTGACTGGAGAATTCTGTCAATGATAGCCTCCTCCGGGAACACAAGTCCCAGATCAGCTATGCGGGTATAGTACCCAGACATCTTCAGTAAGTGCTCACTGACAGACGAATTCTCCTCCATCTTGCAAGCAAAGAATTTATCGGTGGTCTCATACCTCTCGATCTTGGCATTCTTTTCAAAGATGAACTTCAACTCCTGGAACATCTCATATGCTCCATGACGTTCAAAACGCCTTTGAAGTCCTCCTTCCAAGCTATACAACATGGCACACTGCACTACTGAGTAGTCATCCGAACGCGTCTGCCAGGCGTTCATAACGTCCACAGAGGCCGGAGCGGGGGGTTCACCTAGCGGTGCACTTAGGACATAAACCTTTTGGACAGCTGTGAGGATGATCCTCAGATTGCGGAGCCAGTCCACAAAGTTGCTCCCATCATCTTTCAGCTTAGTTTTCTCTAGGAACGCATTAAAATTCAGGGGAGCTACTGCGCGAGCCATCTACAACAAAAGATTTGCAAAGACATCTTAGACTATTGTTCATGATAAGTGAGTTTTTAACTAATCAAATTACTTATAACTCCCACTCAAATTGACATCCCTCTGGTCATCCGAGCGTGACATGATCCAAATCCACCAACCCAAGTCCGATCATCACGTGAGATGAGGTGGTGTCAATGGTGAACATCTTCATGTTGATCATATCTACTATATGACTCATGCTCGACCTTTCGGTCTTCTGTGTTCCGAGGCCATGTCTGTACATGCTAGGCTCGTCAAGTCCAACCCGAGTGTTCTGCATGTGCAAAACTGGCTTGCACCCGTTGTATGCGAACGTAGAGTCTATCACACCCGATCATCACGTGGTGCTTCGAAACGACGAACCTTCGCAACGGCGCACACTCGGGGGGAACACAATTTTATCTTGAAATTTTAGTGAGGGATCATCTTATAATGCTACCGTCGTCCTAAGCAAAATAAGATGCATAAAAGGATTAACATCACATGCAAATCATAAGTGACATGATATGGCCATCAACTCGTGCTTTTGATCTCCATCTCCAAAGCACCGACATGATCTTCATCGTCACCGGCGTAACACCATGATCTCCATCATCATGATCTCCATCATCGTGTCGCCATCGGGGTTGTCGCGCGCCCACCATGCTCTTACTACTATTGCTACCGTTTAGCGATAAAGTAAAGCATTACATAGCGCTTAATGATTGACACGCAGGTCATACAAAAATTAAAGACAACCCTATGGCTCCTGCCGGTTGCCGTATACATCGACATGCAAGTCGATATTAACTATTACAACATGATCATCTCATACATCAAATATATCTCATCATGTCATTGGCCATATCATATCACATACATACCCTGCAAAAACAAGTTAGACGTCCTCTAATTTGTTGTTGCATGTTTTACGTGGCTGCTATGGGTATCTAGCAAGAACGCTTCTTACCTACGCAAAGCCACAACGGTGATATTTAAGTTGCTATTTAACCTGCTACAAGGACCGCCTTTGTCTATTCCGATTCAACTAAGATAGGAGAGACAGACACCCGCCAGCCATCTTATGCAACAAAAGTCGCATGTCTGTCGATGGAACCGGTCTCATGTACGTGGACATGTAAAGTTGGTCCGGGCCGCTTCATCCCATAATACCGCTGAATCAAGAAAGACCAAGGAGGGAAGCAATCTAAACATCAACGCCCACAAACCCTTTTGTGTTCTACTCGTGAAAGCATCTACGCAAGAACCTAGCTCTGATACCACTGTTGGGGAACGTTGCATGGGAAACAAAAAATTTTCCTACGCTCACCAAGATCAATCTAGGAGATGCATCTACGAGGGGAGAGTTGGATCCACATACCCTTGTAGATCGCTAAGCGGAAGCGTTCAAGAACGCGGTTGATGGAGTCGTACTCGCCGCGATTCAGATCGCCGAAGATCCTAGCACCGAACGGACGGTGCCTCCGCGTTCTTCACACGTGCAGCTCGGGGACGTCTCCTCCTTCTTGATCCAGCAAGGGGAAGGAGAGGTTGATGGAGAAACCAGCAGCACGACGGCATGGTGGAGATGGCGGTGGAGGAATTCCAGCAGGGCTTCGCCAAGCACTGCGGAATTGACGAAGATGTTTGTGGGAGAGGGAGGGCAGCGCCGAGGCACGAACGTGTGTGGCTGCCCTCCCTCTGCCTCTCTTTATATAGGGGGGAGAGAGGGGAGGGGGCGCCCCTAGGGTTCCCCTTAGGGGCGGCGGCCAGGGCAGATGGGGGGGGCGGCGGCCAGGGCTAGGGTTCCCCCCCCCCAGGCGCCTTGCCCCCCAAGACTAGGGGGTGCGGCAGCCCTAGGGGGGCCCAGCCCCCTTGGCGCAGGTGGAGAGGGCCCAAGGGGGGGCGCACAGCCCCATGAGGGCTGTTGCATCTCCCACTTATGGCCCATAGGGCCCGCAACTCTTGCCGGGACCCCCCGAAACCTCTTTCGGTCATCCGACGACTCCCCGATGCTCCCCGGAACACTTCCGGACTCCGATCACTCTCATCCTATATATCAATCTTCGTCCCCGGACCATTCCGGAGACCCTCGTCACGTCCGGGATCTCATCCGGGACTCCGAACAACCTTCGGTAACCATGCACTGTTCTCACTAACAACCCTAGCGTCACCGAACCTTAAGTGTGTAGACCCTGCGGGTTCGGAAACTATGCAGACATGACCGAGACACTCCCAGGTCAATAACCAATAGCGGGATCTGGATACCCATATTGGTTCCCGCACGTTCCTCGATGATCTCATCGGATGAACCACGATGTCAAGGATTCAGGCAATCCCGTATACAGTTCCCTTTGTCTCGTCGGTATGTTACTTGCCCGAGATTCGATCGTCGGCATCTCTATACCTAGTTCAATCTCGTTACCGGCAAGTCTCTTTACTCGTTCCGTAATACATAATCCCGTGACTAACTACTCAGTCACTTTGAGCTCATTGAGATGACGTATTACCGAGTGGGCCCAGAGATACCTCTCCGTCACACGGAGTGACAAATCCCAGTCTCGATCCATGTCAACTCAACAGACACCTTCGGAGATACCTGTAGAGCACCTTTATAGTCACCCAGTTACGTTGCGACGTTTGGCACACACAAAGCACTCCTACGGTGTCAGTGAGTTACATGATCTCATGGTCATAGGAACTTATACTTGACATGCAGAAAACTATAGCGATAACTGATACGATCAAAAGCTATGTTTAACGTTTGGGTCTCGTCCATCACATCATTCTCCTAATGATGTGATCCCGTTATCAAATGACAACTCATGTCTATGACCTGGAAACCGCGGTCATCTTTGATCAACGAGCTAGTCCTGAAGAGGCTTACTAGGGACACAAAAGTTTGTCTATTTATCCACACATGTATTTAAGTTTCCAATCAATACAATTATAGCATGGATAATAAACGATTATCATGAACAAGGAAATATAATAATAACTCTTTTATTATTGCCTCTAGGTCATATTTCCAACACCTACGTCTAACACTCTTCGTCAAGCCGCACGTCAACTTCGACATGACAACCGGCAGCCTCTTCATGACAAGAGTTCACAAGAGCTATTCGACGAGCAAGAAAGTCGACGTCGTCAAAACCAAGCTACACTTGAGCAAGCACAAGAACCGCAACGACTACGCCAACAACAACAAGAGCGAGCACGTCAACACCAAGAAGAACTAGATGCCGAGGCTAATCGCCAAGCACAACAACGTCGAGAAGCTCAAGCTATGGAGGAGCAACGAGCGTTACAAGATGCACATCGCAATGTGGCAGCCCGCACTTGACACACTCGTCAAGAAGAGGATTTCCTTCGGGATGAGGTGCAAGAGGGACGCCACCAAGCAAGAATGCAACGAGAAGCTCCTCCTCAAGCGCGGCAAGAGCAACAACACCAACAAGAACATCTACCTCGACGAGAGCAACATGATATGGCAAACCGCCAAAATCAAGACCGCCCTCCCAATAGGCAAGGAAACAATGACGAGCATCGCTATGGCAAGCTCAAGTTCACCATGCCAAAGTTTTCCGGAAGCATTGATCCCGAAGACTATCTCTCGTGGGCATTGAAGGTTGACAAGATCTTTCGCCTTCACAACTTCGATGAAGAAAAGAAGATCGCCATGGCATCCCTTGAGTTCCAAGACTATGTTCTCATTTGGTGGGAGCAAATCATCGAGAGAAGAGAAGCAAAAGGCGAATCTCCTATCACCACTTGGGCTCAAATGAAGGAAGTCATGAGAGCACGCTTTGTGCCTACCCACTACAACCGTGACTTGTTCAAGAAGCTACAACTCCTCAAGCAAGGTACCAAGTCCGCTGAAGAGTACTACAAGGAGATGGAGATTGCCATGATAAGAGCAAACATCATGGAAGATGAAGAGCAAACAATGGCGAGATTCTTGAATGGACTCAACTATCCTATCAAGAAGATTGTGGACTTCCAACCATACAACAATATCGTCGAGCTAGTACATCAAGCAACCAAAGCGGAGCGACAAGTTCAAGAGGACTACAAGTACTCCAAGTTCAACTACAAGAACTTCGGCTCCTACAACCAAGCTTCAACGACTTCGGCTACTCCTCCTACCTCTACCAAGCCATCTACAAACTTAGGAGACAAGCCAAGCTACAAGAGTGCGACTACATCGAGTCGTCCACCTTCTACCAACAACTTCAAGCCAAGAGCTTCTTCAACTTCAACTCCAACCGAAGACAACAACAAGACGAGCTCCATCAAATGCTTCAAGTGCCAAGGACGAGGCCACAAGTCATTTGAGTGCAGGACCATTCGCACCATGATAATCAACGACGACGGATCTTATGACTCCATGAGCGATGATGAGATGGAAGCACTTGAGCATGTCGCTATGCATCGCCAAGTGAATGAAGAAGAAGACCGTCAAGTGTTTTGCGACAATGACTCAAGCCCCAATCTTGTTGTCTCCAAAGTCTTGACACTCCAACACCAACAAGATGACGACCAACGATGTCACATTTTCCATACGAAGGCCGGCATCAATGGACGCTCCGTCAAGGTTATCATCGATGGAGGAAGTTGTCACAACTGGACAAGCGAAGAGCTATGCGACAAGCTTCATTTGGTCAAGACGAAGCATCCTCACCCCTACAAGGTCCAGTGGCTCAACAACGCCGGAATTCTTCGAGTCGAGCACACCGTGCAAGTCTCTTTCAAGATTGGCGTCTACGAGGACACTCTTGAATGTGATGTGATACCCATGTCCGTGTGCCACCTTATTCTTGGACGTCCATGGCAATATGATCGTGGAGTCACACACAATGGACGGACAAATCACTATCATTTCAAGATGAAGGGCAAGGAATTCGTGCTTCGACCAATGTCTCCAAGTCAAGTAGCCGCCGACAAGCTTTTACCTACCAACCATCATGGAGAGAATGGTGAGAGAGTGAGCCACCAAAAAGAGAGTGAGAGCCACAAGCCAAATATGAGCGACTCCACGATGAGCGACAAGAATCAACTAGTGCTATTTGCCACCAAAAGCGAGATGAGAGAAGTGTGTGAGAACCCATCGAGTGTCTTCCACCTCGTGCTCTTATGCAAAGGGGAAGCTAAACCTACTAACACTTCACCACCTCTACCTTTAGTGTTGTCTAATTTGCTGCAGGAATTCTCGGACGTCTTTCCCGATGAACTACCTCCGGGTCTACCTCCACTTCGCAGAATCGAACACCGCATCGACCTCATACCCGGCGCACCACTTCCAAACAAAGCTCCTTACCACGTCAACCCCGAGGAAACAAAGGACATACAATGGCAAGTGCAAAACCTCATCGACAAAGGTCATGTACGTGAAAGCCTAAGCCCTTGTGCCATTCCGGTTATTCTCGTGCCTAAGAAAGATGGAAGTTTTCGCATGTGCTCCGATTGTCGTCCTATTAATGCTATCACCATTAGATACCGTTATCCCATACCACGCTTAGACGATATGCTTGATGAATTATGTGGTGCCACAATCTTTTCAAAAATTGATCTTAAAAGTGGTTACTACCAAATTCGCATTCAAGAGGGTGATGAGTGGAAAACGGCTTTCAAAACCAAGTTTGGGTTATATGAGTGGCTTGGTATGCCAATGGGTTTATCGGAAGCACCCGGTTCATTTATGCGTCTTATGCATTTTTGCCTTCGACCCTACATAGGTGTCTTTTTAGTGGTCTACTTTGATGATATCCTCGTTTTTAGCAAGACGCTAGAGGACCATGTGACACACATCCGTTTGGTTTTACAAACCCTTCGGAAAGAGCGCTTATATGCTAATATAGAGAAATGCACTTTTGGCGTTGACAAGGTTGTCTTCCTAGGATTTGTCGTTTCTTCACAAGGTGTTCACGTTGATGAAACTAAAATTGAAGCAATTAAAACTTGGCCTCAACCAACGAATCTCATGCAAGTGTGTAGTTTCCTTGGTCTAGCCGGTTTCTATCGACGTTTTGTGAAGGACTTTAGCACCATTGCTGCCTCTACATGCTTTGAGCAAGAAGAACGCACACTTCATTTGGGGTCCTTCGCAAGACACCGCGTTCAATAAGCTAAAAAGCTTGCTCACGCACGCACCACTTCTAGCCCTACCAAACTTTGTTAAACCTTTTGAGATTCATTGTGACGCTAGTGGTACCGGCATAGGTGGCGTGCTAATGCAAGAAAAGCGCCCAATTGCGTACTTTAGCGAGTAGCTATCAGGAGCGCAACTTAACTATCCCATCTATGATAAAGAGCTTTATGCCTTGGTGAGAGTTTTACGTGTTTGGGAACATTATCTTAGACCTCATGAATTCATTCTTCATACGGACCATTAGACTCTCAAGTATCTCAAAGGTCAAACTAAGTTGAACAAGAGTCATGCTAAATGGAGTGAGTTCATTGAGTCTTTTCCCTATGTCATCAAGTACATCAAAGGCAAAGAAAATGTTGTGGCGGACGCGCTTTCCCGCAAATGCATGCTTGTAACACAACTTGAGTTGAATGTGATTGGCTTTGAGCACATAAAAGATTTATATGAGCATGATCCTTTCTTTGCAAATGCTTATGCTAAGTGCTTGACTCACACTTCTTGGGAACATTACTACATCAAGGATGGATATCTTATGAGAGCTAACAAACTTTGCATTCTCGAGTCTTCGCTTCGTTTGCTCCTTTTGCAGGAATCTCATGGAGGAGGACTCATGGGACACTTTGGAAGAGACAAGACGTTTGCTACCCTCTCTAAGAACTATTTTTGGCCCAAGATGCTCCGTGACGTCTCATGCCTCACCAACAGATGTTCTACATGCCGCAAAGCTAAGTCCAAAGCTCAATCTCATGGTCTTTACATGCCTCTTCCTATTCCATACCATCCATGGGAAGACATAAGCATGGATTTTGTACTTGGATTGCCTAGGACTCAAAATGGCAAAGATTCCGTGCTAGTTGTCGTGGATAGATTCTCTAAAATGGCTCATTTCATTCCTTGTAACAAGAATGACTATGCTTCACATGTTGCAACTCTCTTTTGTAGGGAGGTCATTCGTCTACATGGCGTGCCGAAAACAATCGTATCGGACTGGGACGTCAAGCTCTTGAGCTACTTTTGGAAAACCCTCTGCGCTAAGCTTGGAATCAAGCTACTATTCTCTTCAGCGTACCATCCGCAAACGGACGGCCAAACGGAGGTGACGAACCACACGCTTTCGACGCTTCTTCGTGTGTTGATCAAGCGGAACATCAGGGAATGGGAGCAATGCTTGCCCATCGTCGAGTACGCCTACAACCGCGCAAGACATTCGACCACCGGCAAGTCTCCCTTCGAGGTCGTCTACGGCTTCAACCCGTTGTCCCCATTGGACATCCTACTGCTACCTCTACAAGAGCGCACGAACATGGACGCAAGTGCACGAGCAAGCTATCTCAAAAAGGTGCATGAAGATACAAGAGCAATGATCGAGCGACAAGTACATCGTCTCGCCACCAAGCTCAACGTCAACAAGGTACCAATGGTGTTCCAACCGGGAGATCTTGTTTGGCTACATCTTCGAAAGGACCGTTTCCCACAAGAGCGCAAGTCCAAACTACTACCTCGCGCCGACAGACCCTTCAAGGTGCTAGCACGCTACAACAACAACGCCTACAAGATCGACATTCCACGCGACAAGTACTCCGTGAGCGACACTTTCAACATCCAGGATCTATCTCCTTTCCATGGTGATGAAGATTTCGATCCGAGGTTGGATCTTTCCCAAGGGAGGGGAGATGATGCGGAGCATCCCGAGGTCATCCCCATGGACCCTCCTTCACCTCGCCAAGTGCCTCAAGGACCAATGACACGTGCTTGTGCTAGAGCTCTCGAGACCGAGGTGACGTCGCTCCTAGCCCTACTTCCATACGAATCTTGCGAGACATGGTTGCTACCTCAGACGAATGTGCTTTGTGTACTCAGGTGTGAAGAAGACCACATTGGAGAAGGGCGTGAAGATGGATGATGGGCCTCGAACCCCTCGTTGGTTACCCACAGTGGAAGGTGTAAGATGCAGTATGTAGAAGTGTTTTCCCTTAGCAAAGATGCTAAGGATCGAATCCCCAGAGACTCCTAGGTTCAACAAGTAGGTGTCAATTGCTAACGGCGCAATTAGCAATCAACGTGGACCTGCACACAGATAAAAATAACTTTGCTCCCAACGAGTATAGAGAGGTTGTCAATCCCTCCGGCCTTGTAGTTCACAAAGGGTTAAAAGCAATGATAGTAGTGATAGATAGTTTTTGCAATAGTAAGTAAATAGTGAAAAGTAAATAGTGGATGTGATCAATGATGGTAATATGGACCGGAGTCTCATGATGTTCACTAGTGATGTCTCTCTCCCAAAAGACGATAAAACAGCTATGTGAGGTAAACAAATTACAGCTGGGCAATTGACAGGACCACGAACGCAAACCAATGCTGACTACATTGCAAGAAAGGTTGAGGTTCAAAGCATGGGCGGTACGCCAAAGTAAGTAGACCGAAATCCATCAATATCTACTACTAATCATCCACCTTGAGATATCTATCCAGAACATCTCGCTGGTATTAAGTTACGAGTCCCACCCATAGTGTAAACTCAATGCAACAGACAACTGCATTAAAAGAACTTTGCGTAAAGTAAACAATCCTTGCACCCGCGGGCACAAGCACCGTTGTTTTCCCCCTTGTGGCAACATCACATCCCCTAGACTCATGTTTCTGTCACTCAAGCTAGTCATCGAGGGGCATGAACCCACAATCGAGCATAACGTTCCCTCTTGGAGTCACTACCTACTACTCGGCCAAAGCAATAAGTAACAACGGAGAACATGCAAGAATTACTTATGAACTAAAATATAAAAGAGGTGAATCAAATATATTACTCAAGATCAATCTGAACATAATCTCATAATCCATCGGATCCTAGCAAACTCAACATAGCAACATGATAAGGATTACATAGGTGCCTCGGTCATGTAGGGCAGCTCACGAGGACTAATTAGTGAAGCACAAGAACGGGAGGAGAACATCACATAGCTACTGGTCATGGACTCATGGTCCAAGGGAGACTACTCACGAGTCATCCGGGAGGCGTCCATGGTGGTGGAAAAGCTCCCGGTGGTGATCCTCCCCTCCGGCAGGGTGCCGGAAAGAGTTCTCCTGGTGCTCCCGATCTTGGAAGCGGCGGCGGCGGCGGAACAGAGATGGGATCGCGAAAAGAGTTCCTGTTCTGAGGGTTTCGGAGGGTCCTTTAAATATATGCCAAAGTAGGGCATCGGGAGAGTCTCGGGGGGGCCAGGCGCCCCCCGGCGCGGCCCAGGGGGGCACGCCCGCAGGGCGCCTAGAGCCCCTGTGGCCCCCCCAGGCTGCCCTTCAGACGCAGTGTTGTTTCCGAATCGCTGATTTTTTATATAATTTTTCTGGGCAGTTCTCGAAACGTGAAAACCTGAAATACAAAAACAGCCGAAAACAGAAACTGGCACTGGGGTGCACTGGATTAGTAAGTTAGTCCAAATATGATCAAAAGTGTATGGAAGTGTATGAATATCATAGCAATATCACCCAAAAGTGGCATGGAGCAAGCAGAAATTATAGATACGTTTTGGACGTATCAACATCCCCAAGCTTAATTCCTGCTCGTCCTCGAGTAGGTAAATGATAACAAGAATAATTTCTGTGGTGACATGCTATTAACCATATAGGACTTTCTCATAGTCATATGACAAAAGCTTACTGAGACAATGATTCTAAAGTAATTAAGTTGCCTCAAGAGAAAATCACAAATGACTGAAAGTTTTACAATATGAAACTGAAACATCAAAAAGATTTGCAATGAACATGATGTGCAAATATGATAAAGTGATATCTAGCTTGCCCCCTTTAGTGATGCAAAACATAAATGCAGGGGCACCTTCAAGGTTTAAGTGATGACTAGATACAATCATTTCAGAATAAACGATATCACAATCATGCAAAAGACAATGCTACTTTGGGACAATGCACATTACACTCAGAATGACAATCATGCTCTCAGTAGTTGGTGCTTCAACATAAAGGTAAAATAATGGTTATGTGCTAGAGCTTTTTATTTTGAAAACATGGAAGCAATTGTGTCAACGGTAGTAGTACTTCATATGTGTCGTGTATAAAACATCCTATAAGTTGCAAGCCTCATGCATCGAATACTAATAGTGCTCGCTCCTTGTCCTAATTAGCTCGGATTCCCATGGGTTATCATTGCATTGCATATGTTTTAACCAAGTGTCACAAAAGGGGTACCTCTATGCCACCTGTACAAAGGTCCAAGGAGATAGATCGCATTTGATTTCTCGTTTTTGATAGATCTCAACTTGAGGACATCCATACCGGGACAACATAGAAAATAGATGATGGACTCCTCTTTAATGCATAAGCATATTCTCATGAGAGATTGAGGATTAAGGTCCAAGCTAAAACTTCCACCATGATGCATGGCTTTGGTTGGCGGCCCAATGTTCTTCTCTAACAATATGCATATTAATTCAACCCACGGCAAATCACCCTTACTTCAGACAAGACGAACATGCATAGCAACTCACATGATATTCAACAAAAGTGTGACAGTTGATGGCGTCCCCAGAAACATGGTTACCGCTCAGCAAGCAACTTATAAGAAATAAGATACATAAGCAACATATTCTTTACCACAATAGTTTTTAGGCTACTTTCCCATGAGCTATGTATTGCATGGTTAGTTTTCTTAGTGCAGGTGGAGGTTAGCAAAAGACTGGGAGCGACCAACTAAGAGAGAAATGACGGTCATAATCATGCAGAGCGACAAAGCAATATTGAATCAGGCATGGTAGTTATATCGCTACTTAGAAATAAAAGATCATCAAGGCTTGACAAACTTTCTTTACAGTCTTGAATATGCGTGAGCATACGCCAAGTCAATCAAAATAAATTCTCGAAGGAAGATATTACTAAACCATACCACATCATAGGCAAACAAACCAAGTTGGTACTCCAATAACACATTGGGAACCCCCCAGCTATTTGAGATTACCCATAAGAAAACCTGAACCACTAAGCACCATCATGAAAGTAGCATCTTTATCATAGACACATTAACCAATGCAACGGAAGCAAACTCTCTTAATAAGGTGAGCATGGTAATTAAAGAGAGTTCAAGCAACCAACTAAATAAAAGCTCTTGAAAAGATAAGCATGAATACTAAGAGCAGAGTATGATAGTAGCTATTAAAAGACAAAGAACACACACAACATAGATAGACATGAAAATTATATGTAATGTTCTAGGTAGAGGTGGAGCGTGTCTCTCTCCCACATAAAGGAATGCTGGGTTCCGACTCGTTATGAAAAACTAAAAAGAAAACTAAAAGCAAGACGCTCCAAGCATAGCACATAACACATAAAGTGATAAAAATATAGCGAAACGAAAGACGAACTGATAGTGTTGATGGAGAAGGGGATGCACGGGGGCATCCCCAAGCTTAGACGCTTGAGTCTCCTTGAATATTTCTTGGGGGTGCACGGGGGCATCCCCAAGCTTGAGCGCTTGACACTCCTGAATCTTTTTATCATCTTCCCTCGCACACTTGAAAACTCCCTTCATACACAACTCATCATAATCTGATTAGCGAGGTTAGTACCCTTAATAAAATAATTATACCTTGCTGGAAATAAGGATATTCTTGAAGTTCTACTGTTTCTCAAGATTGCCAAAAGGTTTTTGCAAAGAAAAAGCAAGTTCTTAATTTGCAAAGTGAAGGTAAGGCAAAACAGGACAGAATCTGTGAAAAACAGAACAGCAGGCAGTAATTGATCTGTTCGGGATACTTCTGCAACTCAAATAAAAAAACTCAGAACTGACGCACGAAAGAAAATTATATAGAGAACGCTGGCGAAAAAATTCAGACCAAAAAGATGATCTGGTGATTTTATACGAATTTTTTTATCCAAGGACAGAATCTGTTTCCTGGACAGCACCTCACAACTTTTGAACTTTCTAGCAATCAGAGGCTATACTTGGCACACATATAAAAAGCAAAGATCCAATGATGATGCTACAGCAGTAAACAACATCAAGACACAACAAAAGCAAAAAGTTTATTCATGTGGGCTGCCTCCCAAAAGCGCTTTCTTTTATGCCTTTAAGCTAGGCATAATGCAAAAGTGATGCTCTCGTAGGAATAAGAGTTGAAGAACAAAAGAGAGCATCAAGAAGCACATATAAATCATATTTAAGTCTATCCCTCTTCCTATGCATTGGAATCTTGTAAAGAAATAAATTATTGAAGCATAAAGCAATAAGCATAGGAAGACAAAACAAGTGCAGCTTCAAAACCTTCAACATAAAGAGAGGGAACTTGATATTATTAAGATATTTAGAACCACGTCTCCCTCTCTCATTATAAATTTTAGTGGCATCATGGATGAACTCAACAATATAAGCATCACATAAAGCATTGTTACCGTGATCCACACGCAAAAAGGTACTCTTACTCTCCACATAAGCATCATGAAGAGGATAAAACTTATTATAAAAGAGAGACATAAGCTCTTGCCAATCAAGCAAGTGCGAGTTATCGAGAAGCTTATACCAATCTGAAGCTTTATCTATAAGTGATACGGCGAACAATTTCCTCATGACAAACTCCCTTGATACACCTGCAAGCTTAAATAATGAACATAATTGTGATAGATATAGCAAGTGTTCACCGGGATGTCTGTCTCCTGCATAACGATTAGCCTAGATATAATTGATAATACCAGCTGGTATTTTATAGGGCACAATTTCAGTAGGGGGAGGAGCAACCACCACAGGTGTGGGGCGTCTTCCTGCAAGCAATGATCCAATAACAAGGTTGTCCATAAGCATAACTGGTGAAAAGACATAAAGAAAACTGAAAGGTAAACTAACAAGACTAAAAGCAAAGGTAAAAGATAGCGTGCAACTCCCCTATCCTGAAGAGTGGAGTCCCCGGCAACGACGCCAGAAAATACTCCTTGATGGGCCTCGAACCCCTCGTTGGTTACCCCAAGTGGAAGGTGTAAGATGCAGTATGTAGAAGTGTTTTCCCTTAGCAAAGATGCCAAGGATCGAATCCCCAGAGACTCATAGGTTCAACAAGTAGGTGTCAATTGCTAACGGCGCAATTAGGAATCAACGTGGACCTGCACACAGATACAAATAACTTTTCTCCCAACGAGTACAGAGAGGTTGTCAATCCCTCCGGCCTTGTAGTTCACAAAGGGTTAAAAGCAATGATAGTAGTGATAGATAGTTTTTGCAATAGTAAGTAAATAGCGAAAAGTAAATAGTGGATGTGATCAATGATGGTAATATGGACCGGAGTCTCATGATGTTCACTAGTGATGTCTCTCTCCCAAAAGACGATAAAACAGCTATGTGAGGTAAACAAATTACAGCTGGGCAATTGACAGGACCACGAACGCAAACCAATGCTGACTACATTGCAAGAAAGGTTGAGGTTCAAAGCATGGGCGGTACGCCAAAGTAAGTAGACCAAAATCCATCAATATCTACTACTAATCATCCACCTTGAGATATCTATCCAGAACATCTCGCTGGTATTAAGTTGCGAGTCCCACCCATAGTGTAAACTCAATGCAACAGACAACTGCATTAAAAGAACTTTGCGTAAAGTAAACAATCCTTGCACCCGCGGGCACAAGCACCGTTGTTTTCCCCCTTGTGGCAACAGCACATCCCCTAGACTCATGTTACTGTCACTCAAGCTAGTCATCGAGGGGCATGAACCCACAATCGAGCATAACGTTCCCTCTTGGAGTCACTACCTACTACTCTGCCAAAGCAATAAGTAACAACGGAGAACATGCAAGAATTACTTATGAACTAAAATACAAAAGAGGTGAATCAAATATATTACTCAAGATCAATCTGAACATAATCTCATAATCCATCGGATCCCAGCAAACTCAACATAGCAACATCATAAGGATTACATAGGTGCCTTGATCATGTAGGGCAGCTCACGAGGACTAATTAGTGAAGCACAAGAACGGGAGGAGAACATCACATAGCTACTGGTCATGGACTCATGGTCCAAGGGAGACTACTCACGAGTCATCCGGGAGGCGTCCATGGTGGTGGAGAAGCTCCCGGTGGCGATCCTCCCCTCCGGCAGGGTGCCAGGAAGAGTTCTCCTGGTGCTCCCGATCTTGGAAGCGGCGGCGGCGGCGGAACAGAGATGGGATCTCGAAAAGAGTTCCTGTTCTGAGGGTTTCGGAGGGTCCTTTAAATATATGCCAAAGTAGGGCACCGGGGGAGTCTCGGGGGGCCCAGGCGCCCCCCCCGGCGCGGCCCGGGGGGGCGTGTTGGGAATCGTAGCAGAAAATCAAAATTTTTCCTACGCGTCACCAAGATCTATCTATGGAGTAATCTAGCAACGAGCATAAAGGAGAGTGGATCTACATACCCTTGTAGATCGCGATGCGGAAGCGTTGCAAGAACGCGGATGAAGGAGTCGTACTCGCTGCGATTCAGATCGCGGTTGATTCCGATCTAAGCGCCGAACAACGGCGCCTCCGCGTTCAACACACGTGCAGCCCGGTGACGTCTCTCACGCCTTGATCCAGCAAGGAGAGAGGGAGAGGTTGGGGAAGACTCCATCCAACAGCAGCACGACGGCATGGTGGTGGTGGAGGAGCGCGGGACTCCAGCAGGGCTTCGCCAAGCACTGCAAGAGACGAGGAGAGAGAGAGGGGTAGGGCTGCGCCAAGAGGGAGACCATCTCGTGTGTCTAGCAGCCCCAAAACCCCCACTATATATAGGGGAAGGGGAGGGGCTGCGCCCCCATCTAGGGTTCCCTCCCTAGGGGTGGCGGCAGCCCCCAAAACCCATCTAGGGTGCGGCCATGGGGGGGAGAGAGAGGGGGCGCCCTAGGGTGGGCCTTAAGGCCCATCTCGACCTAGGGTTTGCTCCCCTCCCACTCTCCATGCGCCTTGGACCTTGGTGGGGGGGGGGTGCACCAGCCCACCTGGGGCTGGTCCCCTCCCACACTTGGCCCACGCAGCCTTCTGGGGCTGGTGGCCCCACCTGGTGGACCCCCGGGACCCTCCCGGTGGTCTCGGTACGTTACCGATAGCGCCCGAAACTTTTCCGGTGACCAAAACGGGACTTCCCATATATGAATCTTTACCTCCGGACCATTCCGGAACTCCTCGTGACGTCCGGGATCTCATCCGGGACTCCGAACAACATTCGGTAACTGCGTACATACTTTCCCTATAACCCTAGCGTCATCGAACCTTAAGTGTGTAGACCCTACGGGCTCAGGAACCATGTAGTCATGACCGAGACAACTCTCCGACCAATAACCAACAGCGGGATCTGGATACCCATGTTGGCTCCCACATGTTCCACGATGATCTCATCGGATGAACCACGATGTCAAGGATTCAATCAATCCCGTATACGATTCCCTTTGTCTATCGGTATAGCACTTGCCCGAGATTCGATCGTCGGTATACCGATACCTTGCTCAATCTCGTTACCGGCAAGTCTCTTTACTCGTTCCGTAAAACATCATCCCGTGATCAACTCCTTGATCACATATTGTGCACATTATGATGATGTCCTACCGAGTGGGCGCAGAGATACCTCCCCGTCATACGGAGTGACAAATCCCAGTCTCGATTCGTGCCAACCCAACAGACACTTTCGGAGATACCTGTAGTGCACCTTTATAGCCACCCAGTTACGTTGTGACATTTGGTACACCCAAAGCATTCCTACGGTATCCGGGAGTTGCACAATCTCATGGTCTAAGGAAAAGATACTTGACATATAGAAAAGCTTTAGCATACGAACTACACGATCTGTGCTAGGCTTAGGATTGGGTCTTGTCCATCACATCATTCTCCTAATGATGTGATCCCGTTATCAACGACATCCAATGTCCATGGTCAGGAAACCGTAACCATCTATTGATCAACGAGCTAGTCATCTAGAGGCTTACTAGGGACATGGTGTTTGTCTATGTATCCACACATGTATCTGAGTTTCCTATCAATACAATTCTAGCATGGATAACAATTATCATGAACAAGGAAATATAATAATAACCAATTTATTATTGCCTCTAGGGCATATTTCCAACAGTCTCCCACTTGCACTAGAGTCAATAATCTAGTTCACATCGCCATGTGATTAACACTCATATGAGTTCTGGGTTTGATCATGTTATGCTTGTGAGAGAGGTTGTAGTCAACGGGTCTGCAACATTCAGATCCCTATGTACTTCGCAAAATTTTATGTCATATCGTAGATGCTGCTACCACGTTCCACTTGGAGCTATTCCAAACTATTGCTCCATTATACGTATCCGGTATCTCTACCCCGAGTTATCCGGATAGGTGTAAAGCTTGTATCGACGTGACTCTTTACGTCGAACTCTTTATCACCTTCATAACCGAGAAACATTTCCTTATTACTCTAAGGATAATTTTGACCACTGTCCAGTGATCTACTCCTGGATCACCTTTGTACCCTCTTGCCAGACATGTGGCAAGGCACCCATCAGGTGCGGTACTTAGCATGGCATACCGTATAGAGCCTATGACAAAAGCATAGGGGACGACCTTCGTCCTTCCTCTTCCTTCTGCCGTGGTCAAGTTTTGAGTCTTACTCAACTTCACACCTTACAACTCAGGTAAGAACTCCTTCTTTGACTGATCTATTTTGAACTCCTTCAAAATCATGTCAAAGGTGTGTGTTCTTTTGAAAGTATCATCAGGCGTCTTGATCTATCTGTATAGATCTTGATGCTCAATATGTAAGCAGCTTTGTCCAGGTCTTCCTTTGAAAAACTCATTTCAAATAACCTTTATGCTTTCCAGAAATTCTACATCATTTCGGATCAACAATATGTCATTCACATATACTTATCAGAAATGTTGTGATGCTCCCACTCACTTTATTGTAAATACAAGTTTCTAACAAACTTTGTATACCCAAAAACTTTGATCACTCCATCAAAGCATATATTCCGACTCCGAGATGCTTGCTCTAGTCCATAGAAGGATCGCTGGAGCTAGCATATCTTTTAGCATCCTTAGGATCTACAAAACCTTTCTGATTGTATCATATACAACCTTTCCTTACGAAAACTGGTAAGGAAACTTGTTTTGTCATCCATCTGCCAGATTTCATAAATGCAGCTAATGCTAACATGATTCCGACGGACTTAAGCATCGCTACGGGTGAGAAAATCTCATCGTAGTCAACTCCTTGAACTTGTGGAAAACTCTTCGCCACAAGTCGAGCTTCATAGACGGTGACATTACCGTCCACGTCCGTCTTAGTCTTAAAAATCCATTTGTCTCAATGGCTTGCCGATCATAGGGCAAGTCCACCAAAGTCCATACTTTGTTTTGATACATGGATCCTATCTCGGATTTATCGGCTTCTAACCATTTGTCGGAATATGGGCCCACCATCGCTTCTCCATAGTTCGTAGGTTCATTGTTGTCCAACAACATGACATCTAAGACAGGATCACCGTACCACTCAGGAGTAGTACTTATCCTTGTCGACCTACGAGGTTTGATAGCAACTTGATCCGAAACTTCATGATCACTATCATTAGTTTCCTCTTCAACAGTCGTAGGTTCCATAGAAACATCTTTCTGTGTTGCACTACTCTCCGGTTGAAGTGAGGGTTCGACAACCTCATCAAGTTCTATCTTCCTCCCACTCAAATCTTTCGAGAGAAACTCCTTCTCGAGAAAGGACCCGTTCTAAGCGACAAACATTTTTGTCCTTGGATCTGAGATAGAAGGTATACCCAACCGTTACCAGTGGGTATCCCATGAAGATGTATTTGTCCGCTTTGGGTTCGAGCTTTTTTTCGGCTGAAGCCATAAGCATCGCAGCCCCAAACATTGAGAAACGACAACTTTGGTTTCTTGCCAAACCTTAGTTCATACGGCGTTGTCTCAACGGACTTAGATGGTGCCCTATATAAAGTGAATGCAGCTGTCTCTAATGCATAACCTCAAAATAATAGCGGTAGATCGGTAAGATACATCATAGATCGCGCCATATCTCATAAGGTTCGATTACGATGTCCGGACACACCATTACGCTGTGGTGTTCGAGGGGGCTTCAACTGCGAAACAATTCCACAATGTCTTAAGTGATTGCCAAACTCATAATTCAGATAATATCCCCTTGATCAGATCGTAGGAACATGATCTTCTTGTTATGATGATTCTTAATCTTCACTCTGAAATTGTTTGAACCTTTCAAACGTTTCAGACTTTTTGCTTCATTAAGTAAATATACCATATCTACTCAAATCGTCAGTGAAGATGAGAAAATAACGATATCCACCACACGCCTTAATTCTCATTGGATCACATACATCAGTATGTATGATTTCCAACAAGTCACTTGCCCGTTTCATTGTACCTGAAAACGGGATCTCAGTCATCCTGCCCATGAGGCATGGCTCGCATGTGTCAAGCGATTCAAAACCAAGTGACTCCAAACGTCCATCAGCATGGAGTTTCTTCATGCATTTTATGCCAAAAATGACCTAAGCGGCAGTGCCACAAGAAAGTGGTACTATCATCATTAACTCTACATCTTTTTGGCATTAATATTATCATCATGTGTATTACTATGATCGAGATTCAACGAACCATTGGGTGCATGACCATAAAGGTATTATTCATGTAAACAGAATAACCATTATTCTCTAACTTAAATGAATAACCGTATTGCAATGAACATGATCTAATCATATTCATGCTCAACGTAGACACCCGATAACATTTATCTAGGTTCAACTCTAATCTCGAAAATAGAGGGAGTGTGCGATGGTGATCTTATCAACCTTAGAAACACTTCCAACACACATCGTCACCTCGCCCTTAGTTAGTCTCCGTTCAGTCCGTAGCTTTTGCTTCAAGTCACTAATAATAGCAACTGAACCGGTATCCAATACCCATGTGCTACAAGGAGTACTAGTAAGGTACACATCAATAACACGTATATCAAATATACTTTGTTGAAGTTGCCAGCTTTTCTTATCTACCATGTATTTGGGGTAGTTCCGCTACCATGTGACCGTTCCCCTTACAATCGAAGCACTTAGTCTCGAGGTTTGGGTGCAACCTTGGGTTCCCTCATTAGAGCGACAACTGGTTTGCCATTCATGAAGTTTCCCTTCTAGCCCTTGCCCCTTTTGAAACCAGTGGTCTTGTTAAACCATCAACACTTGATGCTCCTTCTTGATTTCTACTTTTGCGGTACTAAGAACCGCTAACAGCACCGGGATCATCATCATCCTTTGCATGTCATAGTTCATCACGAAGTTCTAGTAGCTTGGTGATAGTGTCTAGAGAATTCCGTCAACCACTATCTCACCTGGAAGATTAACTCCCACTTGGTTCAAGTGATTTTAGCACCCAGACATTCTGAGCACATGCTCACTAGTTGAGCCATTCTCCTCCATCCTTTTTGCAAAAGAACTTGTCAGAGGTCTCATACCTCTCAACACGGGCATGAGCCTGAAATCCCAATTTCAGCTCTTAGAACATCTCATATGTTCTATGGCGTTCAAAACGTCATTGGAATCCCGATTCTAAGCCGTAAAGTATGGTGCACTAAACTATCAAGTAGTTATCAGGACGTCTCTGTCAGGTGTTCACAACATCCACAGACAACGTTGTAGGGGTTTGCACATCGAGCGGTGCATCAAAGACGTAAGCTTTCTGTGCAGCAGTGAGGACACTCCTCGGACTACGGACCTAGTCCGCATCATTGCTTACAATATCTTTCAACTTAGTCTTTCTCTAGGATCGTATTAAACAGGGAGCTACAACGCAGTTATTGGTCTACTACATAATTTGCAAAGACAACTTAGACTATTGTTCATGACAATGAAGTTCATCTAATAAACTCCCACTCAGATAGACATCTCTCTAGTTATCTAAGTGACACACGATCCGAATCGACTGGGCCGTGTCCGATCATCACGTGAGACGGACTAGTCATCAACGGTGAACATCTTCATGTTGATCGTATCTTCTATACGACTCATGTTCGACCTTTCGGTCTTCCGTGTTCCGAGGCCATGTCTGTACATGCTAGGCTCGTCAAGTCAACCCTAAGTGTATTGCGTGTGTAAATCTGGCTTACACCCGTTGTATGCGAACGTTAGAACCTATCACACACGATCATCACGTGGTGCTTCGGAACAACGAACCTTAGCAACGGTGCACAGTTAGGGGAAACACAACTCTTGAAATTTTAGTGAGAGATCATCTTATTCACTACCGTCGTTCTAAGCAAATAAGATGAAAAACATGATAAACATCACATGCAATCAAATAGTGACATGATATGGCCAATATCATTTTGCTCCTTTTGATCTTCATCTTCGGGGCTCCATGATCATCATTGTCACCGGCATGACACCATGATCTCCATCATCATGATCTCCATCATCGTGTCTCCATGAAGTCGTCTCGCCAAACATTACTTCTACTACTATGGCTAACGTTTAGCAATAACGTAAAGCAATTACATGGCGTTATTCAGTGACACGCAGGTCATACAATAAATAAGACAACTCCTATGGCTCCTGCCGGTTGTCATTCTCATCGACATGCAAGTCGTGATTCCTATTACAAGAACATGATCAATCTCATACATCACATACATATCATTCATCACATCCTTTTGGCCATATCACATCACACGGCACATGCTGCAAGAACAAGTTAGACGTCCTCTAATTGTTGTTGCAAGTTTTTACGTGGCTGCTATAGGTTTCTAGCAAGAACGTTTCTTACCTACGCCAAAACCACAACGTGATATGCCAATTTCTATTTACCCTTCATAAGGACCCTTTTCATCGAATCCGATCCGACTAAAGTGGGAGAGACAGACACCCGCTAGCCACCTTATGCAACTAGTGCATGTCAGTCGGTGGAACCTGTCTCACGTAAGAGTACGTGTAAGGTCGGTCCGGGCCGCTTCATCCCATGATGCCGCCGAATCAAGATAAGACTAGTAACGGCAAGAGAATTGACATGATCTACGCCCACAACTACTTTGTGTTCTACTCGTGCAAGATACTACGCATAGACCTAGCTCATGATGCCACTGTTGGGGATCGTAGCAGAAAATCAAAATTTTTCCTACGCGTCACCAAGATCTATCTATGGAGTAATCTAGCAACGAGCATAAAGGAGAGTGGATCTACATACCCTTGTAGATCGCGATGCGGAAGCGTTGCAAGAACGCGGATGAAGGAGTCGTACTCGTTGCAATTCAGATCGCGGTTGATTCCGATCTAAGCGCCGAACAACGGCACCTCCGCGTTCAACACACGTGCAGCCCGGTGACGTCTCCCACGCCTTGTTCCAGCAAGGAGAGAGAGAGAGGTTGGGGAAGACTCCATCCAACAGCAGCACGACGGCATGGTGGTGGTGGAGGAGCGCGGGACTCCAGCAGGGCTTCGCCAAGCACTGCAAGAGACGAGGAGAGAGAGGGGTAGGGCTGCGCCAAGAGGGAGACCATCTCGTGTGTCTAGCAGCCCCAAAACCCCCACTATATATAGGGGAAGGGGAGGGGCTGCGCCCCTATCTAGGGTTCCCTCCCTAGGGGTGGCGGCAGCCCCCAAAACCCATCTAGGGTGCGGCCAAGGGGGGGAGAGAGAGGGGGCGCCCTAGGGTGGGCCTTAAGGCCCATCTGGACCTAGGGTTTGCCCCCCTCCCACTCTCCATGCGCCTTGGACCTTGGTGGGGGGGGGGGGGCGCACCAGCCCACCTGGGGCTGATCCCCTCCCACACTTGGCCCACGCAGCCTTCTGGGGCTGGTGGCCCCACCTGGTGGACCCCCGGGACCCTCCCGGTGGTCCCGGTACGTTACCGATAGCGCCCGAAACTTTTCCGGTGACCAAAACGGGACTTCCCATATATGAATCTTTACCTCCGGACCATTCCGGAACTCCTCGTGACGTCCGGGATCTCATCCGGGACTCCGAACAACATTCGGTAACCGCGTACATACTTTCCCTATAACCCTAGCGTCATCGAACCTTAAGTGTGTAGACCCTACGGGCTCGGGAACCATGTAGTCATGACCGAGACAACTCTCCGGCCAATAACCAACAGCGGGATCTGGATACCCATGTTGGCTCCCACATGTTCCACGATGATCTCATCGGATGAACCACGATGTCAAGGATTCAATCAATCCCGTATACGATTCCCTTTGTCTATCGGTATAGCACTTGCCCGAGATTCGATCATCGGTATACCGATACCTTGCTCAATCTCGTTACCGGCAAGTCTCTTTACTCGTTCCGTAACACATCATCCCGTGATCAACTCCTTGATCACATATTGTGCACATTATGATGATGTCCTACCGAGTGGGCCCAGAGATACCTCTCCGTCATACGGAGTGAGAAATCCCAGTCTCGATTCGTGCCAACCCAACAGACACTTTCGGAGATACCTGTAGTGCACCTTTATAGCCACCCAGTTATGTTGTGACGTTTGGTACACCCAAAGCATTCCTACGGTATCCGGGAGTTGCACAATCTCATGGTCTAAGGAAAAGATACTTGACATATAGAAAAGCTTTAGCATACGAACTACACGATCTGTGCTAGGCTTAGGATTGGGTCTTGTCCATCACATCATTCTCCTAATGATGTGATCCCGTTACCAACGACATCCAATGTCCATGGTCAGGAAACCGTAACCATCTATTGATCAACGAGCTAGTCATCTAGAGGCTTACTAGGGACATGGTGTTTGTCTATGTATCCACACATGTATCTGAGTTTCCTATCAATACAATTCTAGCATGGATAACAATTATCATGAACTAGGAAATATAATAATAACCAATTTATTATTGCCTCTAGGGCATATTTCCAACAGGGCGCGCCCATAGGGCGCCTGGAGCCCCTGTGCCCCCCCAGGCTGCCCTTCGGACGCAGTGTTGTTTCCGGATCGCTGATTTTTTATATAATTTTTCTGGATTTTTCTGGGCAGTTCTCGAAACGTGAAAACCTGAAATACGAAAACAGCCGAAAACAGAAACTGGCACTGGGGTGCACTGGATTAGTAAGTTAGTCCAAATATGATCAAAAGTGTATGGAAGTGTATGAATATCATAGCAATATCACCCAAAAGTGGCATGGAGCAAGCAGAAATTATAGATACGTTTTGGACGTATCAATGGACAAGTCCCCAAGTTCACGGACGAGATGTTGCATCGAGAAGGGCAGAAGAAGGCTCCAGGCCCCGGACATCCGCCCCCCTGGCCCGGACATCCGGCCCCTGGACAATCATCTACAGAAGGCCAGCAGACGAAGCTACAGGGCCCGGACATCCGGCCAGGCATGGCCCGGACATCCGGCCTCGGGCCCGGAAATCCGGCGCCACTGTCCAGAAGACACCCGAGGCTCAACCCCTCCAGCCCGGACATCCGGCCCCTCGCCCCGGACGTCAGGCCCCAGATTTTGCGTGCGCGCATCCCCTGGGCCGAGGCCCGTGTATCCATTCGCTCCGTACACTATATAAACTCCTTTCTCCCCTTCGTTTAGGGTCACCTTTTGGATAGCTCATCACAGACCTTTGTGTGGATTCTCTCCTACGAGACCGCGCGCCTCTTCGGAGAAGATCCACCTCGGATTCAAGACCTCCACATCGGGGAAGATCCCAAGGGATATTCAAGACCTCCTTCGGGAGAAGACTACCTTTGTACCACCGTGATTTGACTATGGACCGTGTATCTCGATGTGTATCGTGGATCTAGCACTTGTGTGATCGTTTTGTGTTGATTAGAGTGTTTTCCCATCTTGTTTTCCTCCGTTTCCTCTTGTGTTCTCCGTGTTCGTCGTGGGATATTCTCCAATCGTGAAAGATCTGCTGATTAGGGTTCCACCCTACATCACTACTCCTATTGACTTATGAGTATGTTGTACTCATGTACCTGTTATTGAGCTGAGATAATTGATTTTTTTGTCAAATGTGCTATCAATGAGTGTAAAAATGTGAATAATTCATGCACTATTTGTTCTACCCGCCGGGTACCCAATGGATGTGGGTACTCGTCGGGTATGGGTATGGGTAAAGTTCCATACCCATGGGTACGAGTATGGGTAGAATTTTGTACCCACTCACTATGCGGGTATGGGTATGGTATTGCTCTACCATGCCCATACCCTACCCATTGCCATCCTTAGTTCAATCTCGTTATCGGCAAGTCACTTTACTCGTTCCGTAAATACAAGATCCCATGACTAAACTCGTTAGTCACATGAAGCTTCTTGTGATGTTGTATTCCTGAGAGGGCACAGAGATATCTCTCCGTCACACGGAGTGACAAATCCCAGTCTCGATCCATGCAACTCAATAGACACCTTCAGAGATACCAACAGAGCATATTTATGTCTAATCCATGTTTCTTCCATACAATGATATAATAACTCATCATGGTCATAATAACACATCATCATCATCGTCATCATATTCATATAAGAACTCATACATAACAACAACAACAACAACAACAACAACAACAACAACAACAACAACAACAACAACAACAACAACAACAACAACAACAACAACAACAACAACAACTCATCACCATAGTCATATAGGAACTAGCTCATCATTCTAGCACAATGTAGCACATAACTTATTGGCTCATCATTCTAGCACAATGTGTAGAACATAACTCATCACCATCATCATGATAACAACTCATCATCATATTCATATAAGAACTAGCTCATCATTCTAGCACAATGTAGCACATAACTACCTAAGACCCGCTACTCTCTCGAAGGTAAAATAATAACATAAAATAGGTAAACCCCTGAATCTCCTTTACGGAGAATACAGATGAACATGTCTCCCATTTGTGGGCTGAGCGTGATGTTGCCCCCAAGTAGTTTCCTGTGATCATTTAGAACTTTTCTCCATTCTTTGATTGTGAGGACATCATCTATTTGACGAATCGTGTATGCAATGCGGTGACACGTAGGCTAACTTGGCCGTAAGCTAATAATGTTCATGTCACCTTCATTTCCATAAGATGAGGCACACAATCCGCCGAGAGGTTCTGTTGAAGAACATCATAATAACATACTTAGCAAAATGTAATTTAGCTTCAAAAGAATGTTAACACTTTCATGGTAACCTCCCCCGAGTCAAAAAATAATAACACTTTCATGGCAGTGTTCTGCTACATGGCATCATTTGCACATGACATTGATATATCAATACGGAAATTTGGTTAGCGAATCCGTGATTAGCTGAGAGCAAAAATGTCAGCACATATACAAAACATAGGTCAACATAGCAAAAACGTCTTCTATGTCACCACATTACCAAGGGCTCATTTCAACTACCACGGCAACATTTTTGAGCCAAAAGTTTTCTTTTACCATGGCATCATTTTGGGTTCGTTTGTGTTGGGCAACACTTATTTGTCAAAGTGCTCATTTGTGCCACCATGAAAACATTTATTAGCCAAAGTGCTCATTTTTATTGTCCTTGCAACATTTATGAGCAAACATATACCTCGTGTTTCCTAGGTATCAGAAAACATAGAATAGTTCTCTTCTATTTGATTGGCATCAACAAATGCCACTCATACAGACTTGGGAATAACTATCTTCATATTCTAAGAAAGTCCAAGATCATATAAATTACCATTAGCTAAGAGCTTGTAGCTTTACGGTTCCTAAGATATTACATCCATAAAGATTCACAAACCACTCTTGCATCACATCTTTGCTACAGGTGATGCTGGAGTGGTTTGCGAAAAACGTGGGGAACACTCAAACTAGAACCTCATAGTGGTTTCTAGGGATGAGCGTATGCCCTTACTGGGTGACCCGCAGTATTACCGTTGATGTCATGTTGTGTCACTGGAGATGCCCACGATCCATTTGCAAAACAATTGTAGAATTCTGGGTTCAACACTTCCTCATCTTGCCTTAATTTCTTCAGCTTCTTAGCTTGTAATCTGTCACCCCCGCCTCTCTTGGCTAAGGGCTTGCGAACTCTGTATTGCTGTTGTTTTGCCGCATGACCGGCTGATGAAAATGTTCAGGTTGGCTTTCGTCCCCCGTGAACTTTAGAAAATACATATCTTGGTGGTGTGATAGGATCTAGTTGTGGATCTCTAGTTCTCCACCTTAGTTAAACCAGCCGCTCCACTGCACATCTCGGTACAACAATGTAAGTAGGACATGTGGGTTCACCATTTGGAGTATCTTGAACTGAAAATTTTGTTTGAATCTGGTTGGACACGAGCGTCGTCGCATGTAAACGAATGATATCCTATAAAACATGCAAGGAAACCTTTACACAACTACATAACGCATACAAAATATGTAGAATTTTTTGAACACTATATGTAGATTGATATGGTGAAACAATATCATTATATTTGATTTGCAATGGATATTTTTTATAACTTAAATTTGACACTAATGATCAAAATACACATAAGTAATGATAAGAACGCACATCGGAAACCATGTCAATATTTAGAAGTCGCGTATTCATGAACATGGGTTTTTTTTTTTAACAATTTTCCATTAGCACGCGGCTGCAAAAGGTAATGTTTAAAGATGGATGCGGAGTCCGTGTCAATATTTATAGAACATATATTAATTTACGAGCGGATATAGTAGTGATTTGTGCTGATTATTATAGTCTATTTTGGGGGGAAATGAGAAGAAAAGCTTAAAAGCAGAAGGAGATAATTCGAATCCACCACAGCAGAAACCCATGATGGCTTTAATCGCTGGTTGTGTGGGAGCAACTTTCGGTGCCAATGGAACGGTGGATAACGGACGTCTAGTAGTACTAGCAACGGCTGCAAAGGATGCCCTGGCTAGGCAGCCGGCGTATTGGACTGCACCAACGCGGGCTGAAACGTCGTCCAGAATAATTCCGGGTCGGAGACTAGCACCACTTGTGACTTGTGACCGTGGCGCTAACGGGTCAACAACCACCACCTCGCACCCTCCGGTCGTTACCGCCAGTACATGACATCCACCACGGCACGTCGTCGTCTCGTCCGTCCCCAACGCACACAGGCGCGAGTCCCTACTTTCGCGTTATCACTTCCCCGTCGCCCGCGCGCGCGCCAATTATCCCGGCCCATGCAGGACTAGAGTTTACCCGAGTCCCGACTCTCGTCTTGAGCACGCGCTCGTTCGTTCGTGCGTGCGTGCGTGCCACTGCCATCTATCATCCCATCCATGGCGCCTCTGCCGTGAGCAGGAGGAGGCAGGCGACACCACATCAAAAGCGTCGCGCGGGCAACAAGCCTTCCTTTTTATAGCGCGACCCCTTTGTTTAGCCTCCGATTCTCGAGTTTTAATACCATCGCCATCGTGCTCTGGGCGCCTCCCTCCGGCCTCTCTCCCTGCGTGTAATCCATTCCTCCTCCGGCCTGCTACGCCGCACCGCACCGGGGGCGGCCTTGGTGTGCATGGGCGCCGCGGCGCCATGACCACGACAGCTGCCATGAACGTGGCCGTCACGCAGCTATGTGCCCGGGGTCGCCGCCGCAGGCCGGCCGGGCTGCGCCTCGATCTCCGGTGGGCGCGCCTGCTCCGCCTCGCCGTCGCCACCAGGGTCGTGCGCCTCGTCTGGGACCAGCTGCTCGCCTGCTCCTCCTGCGGCGGGGGCGGCGCCGCACGGTACCGCCGGCTCGGCCCCCCGCACGGACCGGACGTGCTGACCCCCGTCGCCATGGATGACGACGCCGGCGCTGCCGCCGACGCCCACGCCGACGCCGACGCGGCGGATGTCGAGGACGTGGTCGGCCTCAAGGTCAGCCTGCTAGGCGATTGCCAGATCGGCAAGACCAGCTTCATGGTAATCAACGCTCTTCTTCTTCCTTGTTTCTGTCGACCAGCTAGTGTAATCTCCATTGATTCTTTCTTTTGGTACTATCACGGTTATGTCCGTGCTCCTTTTCTCATTAAAGACTAACCGGTCAAATCAAGAAGCAATTACTAGAATCTAGTATTTCCCACTAGTACAACCTAGAGAGACATTTCATTCTCCTAGAATGCTACGGAGAAAAGCCTTCAAATGCATTACAAATTCATCTCTGTAGATTTGAGATTCAGAACTGCATGCCCATTGAGGTAACTGTATCTTTCAGGTTAAGTATGTTGGGGATGGGGAGGAGCAGAACGGGGGCTTGCAGATGACGGGCCTGAATCTGATGGACAAGACGCTCGCAGTTCGGGGCGCCAGGCTCGCCTTCAACATCTGGGATGTGGCAGGTACTCACTATTTATGTGCAGATGCAGGCACCAAATTGCGATTGCGATTGCGTTGGTTCCCTGAACCCTCTTCTTGTGGAATGGACGGATGCAGGAGACAGCCAGTCCGCCGACCACGTCCCGATCGCGTGCAAGGACGCCGTGGCGATCTTGTTCATGTTCGATCTCACCAGCCGGTGCACGCTCAATAAGTTAGTACTAGCAGCATCCATCTCAGTTTCACAGCATTTGCAGGCTCAGAGAACTAACTCTGAGTCCATTGGGTTTTCTCCCGTCATCCCTAGGTGCTTATGATTGCTGGTTTTTCCATTTGGTTGCTGCAGTGTTACCGATTGGTATGAGAGGGCCAGGAAATGGAATAAGGTTGGTGTTATTCTCTCTCTTTTGAGTTCTTTCTTCTTATGTTTCTGTATGTAATCGATGCTCTATCTGAATGGTGAATAATGTTCACGGTTCTTGTGACAGACGGCTATTCCAATCCTCATAGGAACGAAGTTTGACGACTTCGCTCAGCTTCCTCTTGAGATGCAATGGACCATTGTTGATGAGGTACGTACTACTACATTTTACAATAGTTTTCTTGCGATCAAAACATTGTTCACTTTTGTCTTTGTTTCGGACGGTCTTGGGTGACGGACCTTGAGCACCTCCAACGCAGTTAGTTATTAGCATAGAAAGATGAGACCATGCCTTGGTTCTGACGGTAGGACGAGTTGGGCTGCACATGTGTGTTTCATCTGAAGCAGCGCAGCTTGACAGGGGCCAGAAATTTTAATCTCGGACGAGTCTTTTCATGGCCACCGATTGGTAGTACTCCTAGTTTTGCGTAGTCAAAGGCCACACGATTTTTAGTTTTATTTAGAGCCACAAATATGCCATTCTTGGAGAACTCGTGTGACATCGACAATAGCCCATACCAAAACCTGAATCGAGTACAGGGGACTAGACTAATTAAGACTGATCTAATCTGCGACAGAGTACTCCACCATATATGAATGCTTATTACTGCACATTGAAACCAGCAGGACTCGTCATGTAGGGTAGGCCTGACCGAACAGATCTTTGGTGATGAGTGTTTGCCAAGAACAAGATAGAAAAATGGATAGGATATATTTTCCCATGTCTTGTCCCACCAGCCACCGGTCGAAACTATGCTGATCTTTCAGATTCAGATATGTAGATTGATGGTCACTTGTTACTTAACCTGATAAAGACGGAAAAGACAGTTGCATCTAATAAAGGAAGGGAGGTTTCATCAAATCATGTCAAAAAGAACAGAACAAAAGTTCCATGGATGCATGCATAGGAGCTTCATCTGTTGATCATGCATAAAATTTAGGTGCATCTATTTCAGAGTGTCTGCACCTTTCTTTTTCTTTAGAATGCAATGCCTGTACTGTACCTAGTGCAGTGTTGGTGGAAAAAATGAATGTGAAATGTTGTTTGTTGACATGGCAGGCCAGAGCATACGCAAGGGCGATGAAGGCGACCCTCTTCTTCTCGAGCGCGACGCACAACATCAACGTGAACAAGATCTTCAAGTTCATCATGGCCAAGCTCTTCAACCTTCCTTGGACGGTGGAGCGGAACCTCACCGTCGGCGAGCCCATCATAGACTTCTGAACACCAACTAACCACTCCTACGACCAACCAACCTCTCGCCGCCGCTCGCGCTCGGTGTCTGGTCGATCGAGGCAGCGCTGTACATAGGTGTATGTTGAGTTGGTTATGGTTCATGTACATGCGCATCCCTTCTTCCTGGAGAGGAAACCGCGAGATGTTGGCCGCTCCATGCATCTCGCATGTACAGTATGTGTAGGGAATCCATGCATGTACTGTACTGTAATATACACGCCCCGTTTTCCCGCTTCACAGGACAGGATCACTGTGCCTGTGCGTTGTGCGATCGTGTGGCGTAGTGGTAGCTCGCACACGGGCCGGCCTGTGCACGAATGATGCAGATTCAACATCTTTTCGAGTTCTGTCTTTAGAGTACTGGTGAACACGTCGTGGTTATGGTATAGTTTATAGAAAACGCTTATTCACATCCGGATGTCACGCAGCCGTCCGAGCGACCGTCTCGCGCGCCGTCGGATCCACCGGCGGAGCTACAGCAAGGCCGGATGGGCCATTGCCCGCCCAGGACTGAAGAAAAAAAAAATGTTTTATAGGAAGTCCAGCCCATAACATTACATTGATTTTCAGTTTGGTAGCACACTTTGCACTGTTGGGCCCGCCCAGCCTTTTCATGGTAGCTCCGCCACTGGTCGGATCGTGCAGCATCGGACGGTGCGGACGCGTCCTTGCTAGATGTGTTGAGGCGCGTGTCCTAGGTGTTTTTTTTTACTTCCACCCCCGTTAGGTAGCTCATTCCAATCTACTTTCATGGTTTTCGTTCCCCACCCCCTCTCTAGCTTTGGCGGCGACGCGGGCTACGCCGAGATCCAGAATCGCCGCGGTGGCGGGGGAACTGGATGCTGCTGGGACGAGCGGTGCCGAGCATCGCCGGCCACAGCGCCGAGCTACACGACCCTCTGTAGTTGCGGCGGCGGACGAGAGGTATGGTGGGCTGCATGTTCGCAACATTTTTCTCCCCCGCCCGCTTGATCTCCCTTTAGGGCTTCATTCCCAATTGTTCCCAGCGTTGAATGATTAGATCCTAGTCGATTTGCATCATATACATGAGTTTTGTCCTTCAGGGGTTTCAGTTGAGCTGTTTCCCCATCCATGTCGCCAAATTCATCCCCATTTCACCTAGGGTTTATTCTATAGATGGGATTAATTTAGTTACATGTTGTAGCTAGGGTTTATAGTTCGGATTTTAGGGGTAGGGGATGAGATTGTAAAGGTTAGTGATGAGATTTTCAGAGTTGGATGACTAGATTTTTTTCAGTGGTCTAATTTGTGATGCTGCTATTTTGGTCGGTCAGTATTTTGGGTTTATGTTGCATATGTTGTTTAGATGCATTTTGGTGTTTAGATGGAAGTCAGTGTAGTGAGTGTCTTTTTGTTTGTTGCATTCAGACAAGATTTTCCATCTTATAGTGTGTTGTTGCATGTAATTATTTTTAGACTTTTTTCTTGAGCTGGTTGTGTCGCGCGGCTAACTGTTTAGTTTTTCTACATTTTATCCATTCTGAATTGATGAACAATAGAGGAATGATCATTCTTTTTTTGCTTCATTGTTTATGCTTTTGGTAGATGTTGAGTAAGCTGGAATCCGAATGGCCATCGCTTCTGTAGAAATCATGTAATGTTTGTTTGTACCCGATACATCCTTATTCATTTTGATTATTGCAACTACATGTCAGAGGAAGAAGTAATGGATTCTGATACTGCATTCAGCCAACACTCCGTAGCAAAACGTTTGCGCGAAGTTGCGAAGACAAAACTTAATCCTACCAAGAGAGGCTACATTAACGAAACTGGTTTTGGTGATCTCATGAGCATTTCACATTCCAAAGCGCCACATGATCTGATGGAGTGGTTAACTATGAACATTGACACCAACAGTTGTGAGCTCAGATATTTGCACTCAGCTCTTTTTTTTCTTTTTTTTCTTCTCCTGCATCATGTCTGCAACATATACTTTCTTTCGTTTCTATGTCATGTTGTTAGCAATCAATGAACACATTTTTATTATGTTTTGATGCTGGGTCGGAATAAGGTCATTGTGTTTACTAGAGATATTGTAACCCCCAGGATGCGGCTATAGCTCCTACGTGTCGAGGCACGACTTAGAGTCATAACCGCATTCTGGAATGGTCTCAAGCGTGGTATCTTTACACAACCATGTAATGAACATGATGAAAGAGAGTTAATAGTTGGCTTACACTCACCACATCACACAATTAATACAATAAACATACATTCATCCAGAGAACACAGAGTCCGACTACAGACGAAATCAAATGAAGAAAAAGATACCACATAGGCTAATCCCGATCGACCCTAGTAGGAACCACTACTGATCGTCGAGGTACATCACATACATACGCCCACACTTTTCATCGAACTGCAGCTCTTGCATGTCTCCCGCGTCAAACTCTAATGTATCTGCATCTGTTTGTAGTAAACTGATAGTCACGAGGGCTCAGAATCCCATTCCCGGAAATCAAAACTATCAAAACCTTTGGGTGAGGAGAAGGTACAAAGTGGTCTACAGCAAGCACTAAGCGTCGATGAGGTGGCTAGCTTAGGGACTTTCAGAGCAAGAAGAGAAGTCAAAGCCAACGATCGTGAACTAGTCATGATCACTAGATGATCATGTATACCTACGAGTCATTCATAACCCAGTCGTGCTATCTTCCCGAACTCCCTCGAAAAAAGACCATCACGGCTACTCACACGGTAGTGTATTTTATTTGAGTTTTGTGTCAAGTTATCTACAACCGGATATTAACAAACTCCAATCCGCCACATAACCGCGGGCACGGCTTTCGAAAGATCATAACCCTGCAGGGGTGTCCCAACTTAGCCCATCACAAGCTCTCACGATCAGCAGAGGTAAAACCTCTTATCTTAGGGACAACCCGATCAGATTCGGAATCCCGGTGCACAAGATATTTCTACAATGGTAAAACAAATCCAGCAAGACCTCCCGGCGTGCCGACACCCTGATAGTAGCCGTGTGTATATCGTCTCAGGCCACGACCGGATAGGTCAGGCCACGACCGGATATACCAAATACCTCGGGTTTCCCCGAGGTGGCCCCGCAGTCTTCCTATTTTGGACTAACACTCATGAGGAGCACTGGCCCAAGTTGTAAGTTAAGTCCTCGGGGTCCGGAAAGTCCCTATGCATGTTTTTAGTTATTAGGCAAATGGTAAAACCAACGTTGGGCCTTGCTAGAGGAGTTTTATTCAAAACGAACTATCAAGGGGGGCCCATAAACCCCAACCGCGTTAGGAACGCAAAATCAAGGAACATAACACCGGTTTATCGGTTCCTAAGGAGACATGAGTGGAACAAATCAACGAGCAAAAGGCCAAGCCTTCCACCCATTGCCAATTATATAGGTGCATTAACTTATATAGAGATATTGTATTATTCCCAAAAATCCAATCCCACATGGAGCAAACTTGATCTTCACCTGAACTAACAAAGCTATAAGAGGGGGCTTGAGCAAAAGCATAACTTAGCCAAACAACGGTTTGCTAGGAAGGTGGTTAAAGGTTTCATGGCAAGGTAGGGGCTGACAAGCAAATAGATAGGTAGCGCGACAAAGCAATGGAGCGAGACAACTAGCATAGCAACGATAGAGGTGATATCAAGGAATGGTCATCTTGCCTCGGATCCCGCAAGGAAGAAGAACGAGTCCATGAAGAAGACAAACAGACGTAGTCGAACGAATCCTCACAACTCCGGAACGAAACCAAAACTAACGAGAGAAGCAAACCGGAAAGAAACAACAACATGGTAAACACACAAGCATAAACATGGCATGATGCACAATCACGTATGATGCATGTCCGGTTTAAATATGCATGGCATGGCAAAGTGCAACAAACAAAACTATAATTTAAGTGGAGCTCAATATGCAATGAGTTGCATATTGACGAAACACCATGTTCTATTTATTTAGTTGACTCTCGTTTATGTAGACAACAATATTAAAGGTTAATTAACATGGCAAGAGGTGAAGTATAATTAACTAACTATCTAGTCAATTTAAATGAGGCCGGAAATAACAAACAATAATTCCGGAAAATCCCCATGTGCAGATTTAGCAATTAGTAAAGCAAATTGTTTTTAAACATTTTAAACAGGGATGAAAGTGGCAGATTATTAATCTACACAAAATTCTACGCATTTTTCATATATAGTTTGTTTAATTCCGATGCACGGGTGAAAAGTTATTATATGCATGAGGAATAGGGGTTTTTCTGTAAAACTGGCAGTCTCTGGATAATTAGCAAAAACGTTCATCATCTAAAAAAATAGACAATGGGCCTAAACTGGCTGGCCCGATAGGAGCACGAGGCTGCTCACCCATGGGCCAAACTCGTTCGGTGGAGAGGCTGGAGGCAGGTGGGCCGGCTCGCTAGAGGCGCGCGGTCGACGAGCGAAGCGGGGCTTGGCGCCGGCGAGGCGAAGTCAACGCGCGAGCGACTAGGCATGTCGTCCACCTCCCTCGAAAAGTAGAGGCGAGGCAGGGAAACTGGTGCGGCTGCTGCGGGACTTGGCGGGACGACGGAGCCGCGGGTTAGGAGGACGGCGGCGACCGCATCCATGACCATGGCATCTACCTGTCCAAGGCAGGGGACGTCTACTTGTCCAAGGCAGGGGAGAGAGAGCATGTGAGGCGAGGGAAGCAGGAGGCTTCAGTGGAGATAGAAAACGGGGAAGGGAGCAGGGGCACGGCCTGGTTCAGCGGGTCACCGATGCGAGGAGGTGGTCCGACGAAGTGGTTCTGGAGGTCGAGCTCGAGGAGGTGGATCCTGGCGGGGAGGAGACATGGAGGCGAGCGCAAGAAGAGGCTCAGGGTCGCGAGGAGACGAAGCCTAGCGCTCGCTCGGGGCCTCAGGCAGGCGCACTACAGGCGCGTGGTGTTGCTGCCTGGTGCTGCTGGTTGACTGGTTAGTGGCTGCGAGGGCGGGGTTTGTCGTGGTTCTAAGTCTGACAGTACGAGTAGGGGGTACGTAGGGGGAGGCAAGGTCCTAGCTACGGTGAGATTGTACACGAGATGTTTACGAGTTCAGGGCCTTCTCGGAGGAAGTAAAAGCCCTACGTCTCAGTGCCCGGAGGCGGTTGTCCGGAATGTATATGTATGTGTGAGTTATAGGGGGTGCGAACCCTTATACTCGAGGAGGGGGGTGGCTTATATAGAGTGCACCAGGACCCCAACTATCCCCATGTTACAAAGGGTTCAATGTACATAAAGGCATGACATTACTGATAACGCATGCAATAAAGGGTGATAAAGGCATTCATTACTGCAGAATGAATGCATGACCGTTGCTGCCCTAACAGGACATTTGACCTTCGGGGGTCGAGTGTCTTTGTACGGTCGAGTGTCCTCATCCTTCCGAGTGGAGTTGAGTCATCTGAGTGGAGGTAAACAGTCGAGTGAAATGTCCTCTTGGGCCGTATCAGTCGACTATTTCTGTTGTCTTCGAGTTGTCTCCTGAGCTTCTGGGGTAGTGACCTTGGGTGGGGTATCTGGGTCAGGCCCGTGACCCTACCCTAGGTCTGTAGCATCATCAGTAGCCCCCGAATGGATCGAGGTCCGAGTGGAGGAGAGTATTGAAGTTTGCTTTGGACCAAGTTTGATGTCCCTAGGGAATCTCCCTTGAATCTGTGGGCCAGGCTGACCTTTCAACCTCGACTTAATTGCCTTAACTGATTCAAGAACTACCGAGTGTACTTGCGTGTGTAGACCGTCGAGTGAACTTTTGCGCACGGCTCCGAGCGTCATCGGGGCGCGCAACTTTCAGCGTGATTGGTTGTTCTCTGGTCTCCGGATTTCGCGGGATTTGAAATTTAGGGAAGCACGCGGGATGGGGCGTGTCGCAGTAATCGGATCGGATACGCTCGGGGCGCCTCGATTCTTGCGCCGCCTTGTTCGGCACGTATTGGGTGTGCGCCTATTGCGGGATTTGATAGGATAGCTTGGGTCCACTGGTCAGTTAATCAACCACCACGCTATAAATAAGCACCGCAGCTGAGGCGAAAGTACTGTGCGCCCAATCTCTGCCTCTTCTTCCTCCGCTCCTCCGCCGCGCCTTTGCTCTCCGCTCTCCACTGCTCAGCTCATGCCGGCTCGCCCCCAATGGGCAAGGACAAGACGGCGGCGTTGGAGCGCTCGAAGAAAGCGGCGGCGACGGGGAAGGGGAAGAGATCCAATCGGGGGTCGTCGTCGAGGTCTGGGCTCCCACCTGGCTGGATACAGCGGGACCGGACCAGGTCCACGATGCAGCCGGAGGACATGGAGGAGCTGGTGGAGGAGGGTATGATCATCCGCGACTCCTGGCGGCTGCCGGAGGACGAGCTCGAGCTCCAGCCGTAGGAGGGCGAGTGCGTTCTCCTCGCGACCCACGTCGACCGAGATTTTTCCTTGCCCCCACACCCTTTCTCCCGCGGTTTCCTGGCTTTCTACGGCGCCCAGCTGCACCACTTCACTCCCAACACCATCACGTACTTGCCCGCCTTCGTTTCGATGTGTGAGAACTTCCTCGGGGGCCGACCGCATTGGGGCCTGTTTAAGCATATTTTTACGTGTCCCTCCCAAACTGTCAAGAAAGCAAACCCGAGTGATGAGAAGACGCACGTCATTCAGATGTGCGGTGGATTGGGTATCCAGACTAGGGGTAGGAGCACTTTCCCTGCCATGGTCCTTCTTGAGTCGGTCCGGGGATGACAGTCGACTTGCTTCTATTGCAAGGACGTCCCGACTCCCGGTTAGTCGACCGGACTCTTTCCATTTTCTTTAGATCGAGTTGGCCAGCGACCGACGCTGCTTGTGAGTCGGGCCGAGAAGGTAGAGGTGGACATGTTGGTGTAGCGGGTGGTTCAGCTGGTCCGCGACGGGGTCACTGGGATGGATCTGCTGGAGGTGTTCCTCAAGTGGAGGATCCAGCCTCTCCAAGCTCAGGACCATCCGATGTGGATGTACTCAGGCGTCGGCGACACTTCTTGGGTCCATCCAGAGGAAGCCGCCGTGAAGACGGTGGAACAGTGCCTGAAGTGCATGACGGGGAACAAGGATAATCCTCGGGGGACTGGAAGAGTTCGCCCGTTCGATGCAAACCACCAACCAGACACGGTTCGGCCTTATTTTCCGAGTGGATTTTGTGTTTCTTGTTTGCGGGCGTTGGATGAATCTGACTGGTGTATGATTGTTTCTCCTTTCCGCAGATCTTTACCGAAATGTACTCGGTGCCCAATGGTGAACAGATCCAAGAGGGGGAAGAGGGCGTGGGCGAAGCTTCCGACTGGAAGTCTGGCGAGGAAATGGCGTAGGAGAGCGAGGACTCCAGCAGCAGCGAGGAAGTCGAGTCACCTCCCCGCGTCGAGAAGCGTTCCAAGGAGAAGCATGACCCAGAGATCGCGCGTGCCAGGACGGGTCCTTCCAGCTCCCAGGTGCAGAAGCGCACTCAGACGTCTACCCCAGATCGGACTGAGAAAGCGCCAAAACAGCCCAAGGTCGCCGCCTCCAAGCCTCGGAAGGCCTTGCCAAAGATCAAAGTGGACGTCCCGACTGCCTCCACGTAAGTGTTGCTCTGCTTCATTCTTCTTTCATCTTAGAAACCAGATTTGCCTTTGTCAACTCACTTTCCGTGAAATCTTCAGCTTCTCAAACTGACTGGGGCAGCAAGCACCGACTGGGTGGAAAGCAGGGCTTTGAGCTCCTCAAACGCTGCTTCAGCTTCAGAATTCAACATGAACTTTTCAGATTTCTTCATCAGTCTGTAGAGAGGTAATGCCTTCTCACCGAGACGAGAAATGAACCGACTCAATGCGGCCAAGCAACCAGTTAACTTCTGGATGTCGTGTACACGCAAGAGGCGCTTCATCCGGAGGATGGCACTGACTTTCTCTGGGTTGGCGTCGTTTCCTCGTTCTGAAACAAGGAAACCGAGCAACTTGTCACCTGGAACTCCAAATGTACATTTTGACGGGTTAAGCTTGATATCATAGCTTCTTAGGTTTGCGAATGTCTCAGCGAGGTCGGTCAGTAGGTCGGAACCTTTTATGTGACTTGACCACGATGTCATCCATGTACGCTTCCACGTTCTGACTGATTTGTTTCAGGAGACACTTTTTAGTCATGCGCATGAAGGTAGCGCCGACATTCTTGAGACCGAAAGGCATGGTGACATAACAAAAACACCCGAAGGGGGTGATGAAGGCTCTCTTGATTTCATCGGGTCCAAACAGTCGGATATGATGGTACCCGGAATACGCGTCCAGAAAAGACAAACGCTCGCATCCCGCAGTCGAGTCGACTATCTGATCGATGCGGGGGAGAGGGAAATGATCTTTCGGGCAGGCTCGATTGATATGCTTGAAATCGATGCACATGCGGAGGGATTTGTCCTTCTTGGGGACCATGACCACATTAGCGAGCCACTCAGAGTGGTAGATCTCATGGATGAAGTCAGCTGCCAGAAGCCGAGCCACCTCTTCGCCAATTGCTTTTCTCTTCTCTGCGGCGGACCGACGGAGATGTTCCTTCACGGGTTTCACTTTTGGATCGACTCGTAAACGGTGCTCAGCCAGTCCCCTGGGTACACCTGGCATGTCGGATGGTTTCCTTGCAAAGATGTCCCAGTTCTCACGGAGGAACTGGATGAGCGCTTCTTCCTATTTGCTGTCGAGTGTAGTTGAGATGTGGGTCGGATCCGCATTGGGATCGGTGGGGTGAATGTGCACAGGCTTCGTCTCTCCCGCCGTCTGGAATGCTGACTCGGTAGCTGGCTTCTTAGCGTGCAACAAATCACTCGGATACACATTCTTTTGTTACTCCTTTATCTCCACTGCTGCCATCTGCTCGTCAGCAATTTTTGAGCCTTTCTGGAAGCACTCTTCTGCCTTCTGCCGGTTCCATGTGACGGTTATTACACCTTTAGGCCCCGGCATCTTCAGTTTGAGGTACACAAAACACGATCGAGCCATAAAACGAGTGTAGGCGGGCCTGCCCAGTATGGCATGATAGGCGCTGTGGAAGTCCACCACCTCAAATGTCAGCTTCTCTTTGCGGAAATTCTTCGAATCGATAAAAATCACGTCGAGTGAAATCTGACCAAGTGAGTCGGCTTTCTTTCTGGGGATGACCCCGTGCAATCTCATGTTGCTCTCACTCAGCTTGGACATCAGAATGCCCATCCCTCGGAGGGTTTCAGCGTATAGTATATTCAGGCCACTGCCGCCATCCATCAGAACCTTGGTCAAACGAGTACCATCGACAACTGGTCGACCACCAACGCTTGCCGCCCAGGGTTGTGATGTGTGCGGAGTGGTCGGACTGGTCGAATGTAATGGGAGTCTTGGACCATTTTAGGTATGTCGTCGTTGACAGAGCAACCATGTTGACTTCTCTGTTGATAACTTTCAGTCGACTCTTGCTCTCTACGTCAGCAAAAATCATCAAGATGGAGTTGATCTGGGGGTAACCTCTATCTCCTTCTTTGTCCTCGGTCTCCTCCGATTCCTTCTCTTTCTCAGCGGGTTGATCTTTCTGGAAATTCTGGATCAGGAGCCGACACTGTCGAGTGGTATGCTTGGGATAAACCAAGTTCCCCTCTTCATCTTTCTTCGTGTGGATAGGACACGGTAGGTCGAGCACGTCATTCCCTGCTTGATCTTTCACTTTCTTGGGGACCCAAGGGCCTTTAGGCTTTCCTTTGCCTTTCCCTTGGGTAAGGGACGCATCTTCACCCTGAACTGCTGGCTCTGCCTTGTGCTTCGGTTTCTGATTGGAATTCTGGTCATCTTGGCCAACTGGTTTCTTGCCGCTACGGAGTCGATCGGCCTCTTCTCCGTTAGCATACCCACTGGCTATTTCCATCATCCGAGTGAGTGACATATCTCCCATCCGATCGTACTTCAGGTTCAGCTCTCTGTACCGCACGCCCTCCTTGAAGGCGCAGACTGCTTGATGCTCGGACATGTTTTCCACCGTGTGATGCAAGGTGGTCCACCTTTGAATGTAATCTCTTAGGGTTTCATTCGGCTTCTGAACGCAATGCTGTAACTCTGCCAGTCCTGCAGGTCGTTTGCAGGTGCCCTCGAAGGTCCTGACAAACACTCGGGCCAGCTCTTCCCAACTGCAAATGCTCCCAGGGGCCAACTGATTCAGCCCCGCCCGGACCGAGCCACCTAACATCAGGGGGAGATGCTTCATAGCCACATCATCATTGCCGCCACCGATCTGCACAGCTACACGGTAATCCTCGAGCCAAGTGTCCGGCTTTGACTTGCCGGTGAACTTACTCACTCCCGCCGCCAATCTGAAGTTGGGGGGAATCTCAGCAGCCCTAATAGCATTTCTAAAACATTCGGGCCCAGAGACATACACTCGACTGCCACTCGGGCGATCTCCACCTTGTTCTTCTCTGTATGCTCGGTTTCGGTCGACCAGGACTTGCACAAGAATCGATTTTGCCTCAAAACCGGGCCTTCTGGGATCCAGGGGATCCTCCGCTCATCGTCACGTAAATGCCTGCCATCGTGTCGGCTGTGCGAGTATGATCCGCTTCCCGGAGGAGGCATAGGCACTCGACGGCGGTTGTTGTGACCGGGTCGACAATCATACTGTTCGTCATTCCGACCGAGAATCCGCCACCGCGTGCTTCACCCACTGCTGGAGCCGCGACCGACGGATCGCTTGCGGCGGCGTCCAGCGGGGACGACAGATGACGAAGGAGACGGCCGATACTGAGTTGACGGCTGCCGGAGAAGAACGCTGCAGGCGCTGGCACAGTAGTGCGCGGCCCCGTGGACGGGTAGCGCCTCGATGTCGAGAGGGGCCTCCTGGAGCCAGGCGGAGTCGTCGACGACGAAGATGAGCGCGCCGAGTCGGATCTCGCGGCCCAGCGCCAAACCACCGCCGGAAACCATGATGATGGAGGTCGGAGAAAAAAGCTTGCAACCTCACCGGAAGTCGCTAACACACCTGCCCCACGGTGGGCGCCAACTGTCGTGGTTCTAAGTCTGATAGTACGAGTAGGGGGTATGTAGGAGGAGGCAAGGTCCTAGCTACGATGAGATTGTACACGAGATGTTTACGAGTTCAGGCCCTTCTCGGAGGAAGTAAAAGCCCTACGTCTCGGTGCCCGGAGGCGGTCGACTGGAATGTATATGTATGTGTGAGTTACAGGGGGTGCGAACCCTTGTACTGGAGGAGGGGGGTGGCTTATATAGAGTGTGCCAGGACCCCAACCATCCCCACGTTACAAAGGGTTCAATGTACATAAAGCCAGGACGTTACTGATAACGCCTGCAATAAAGGGTGATAAAGGCATTCATTACTGCAGAATGAATGCATGACCGTTGCTGGCCTAACGGGACCTTTGACCTTCGAGGGTCGAGTGTCTTTGTACGGTCGAGTGTCCTCATCCTTATGAGTGAAGTTGAGTTGTCTGAGTGGAGGTAAACAGTCGAGTGAAATGTCCTCTTGGGCCGTATCAGTTGACTGTTTCTATTGTCTTCGAGTTGTCTCTTGAGCTTTTGGGGTAGTGACCTTGGGTGGGGTATCTGGGTCAGGCCCATGACCCTACCCTAGGTCTGTAGCATCATCAGTAGCCCCCGAATGGATTGAGGTCCGAGTGGAGGAGTGTGTTGAAGTTTGCTTTGGACCAAGTTTGATGTCCCTGGGGAATTTCCCTTGAATCTGTGGGCCAGGCTGACCCTTCAACCTCGATTTAATTGCCTTAACCGATTCAAGAACTACCACGTGTACTTGCGTGTGTAGATCGTCGAGTGAACTTTTGCGCACGGCTCCGAGCGTCAGCGGGGCGCGCAACTTTCGGCGCGATAGGTTGTTCTCTGGTCTCCGAATTTTGCGGGATTTGAAATTTGGGGAAGCGTGCGGGACGGGGCGTGCCGCAGTAATCGGATCGGATACGCTCGGGGCGCCTCGATTCTCGTGCCACCTTTTTTACCATGTATTGGGCGTGCGCCTGTTGCAGGATTTGACACGATAGCTTGGGTCCACCGGTCAGTCACTGGATCACCGCGCTATAAATAAGCGCCACAGCCGAGGCGAAAGTACTGTGTGCCCAATCTCTGCCTCTTCTTCTTCTACTCCTTCACCGTGCCTTTGCTCTCCGCTCTCCACTGCTCAACTCGCGCCAGCTCGCCCCCGATGGGCAAGGACAAAACGGCGGCGCTGGAGCGCTCGAAGAAAGTGGCAGCGACGGGGAAGGGGAAGAGATCCAATCGGGAGTTGTCGTCGAGGTCCGGGCTCCCGCCTGGCTGGATCCAGGGGGACTGGATCATGATGCAGCCGGAGGACATGGAGGAGCTGGTGGAGGAGGGTCTGATCGTCCGCGACTCCTGGCGGCTGCCGGAGGATGAGCTCGAGCCCCAGCCGCACGAGGGCGAGTGTGTTCTCCTCGCGACCCACGTCGATCGAGGTTTTTCCTTGCCCCCACACCCTTTTTTCCGCGGTTTCCTGGCTTTCTACGACGCCCAGCTGCACCACTTCACTCCCAACACCATCACGTACTTGGACGCCTTCGTTTCGATGTGTGAGAACTTCCTCGGGTGCCGACCGCATTGAGGCATGTTTAAGCATATTTTTACCTGTCGCTCCCAAACTATCAAGAAAGCAAACCCGAGTGATGAGAAGATGCACGTCATCCAGATGTGCGGTTGATTGGGTATCCAGACTAGGGGTAGGAGCACTTTCCCTGCCATGGTCCTTCCTGAGTCGGTCCGGGGATGGCAGTCGACTTGGTTCTATTGCAAGGACGTCCCGACTCCCGGTCAGTCGACCGGACTCCCTCCGTTTTCTTTAGATCGAGTCAGCCACCCACCGACGCTACTTGTGAGTCGGGACGAGAAGGTAGAGGTGGAAATGTTGGTGGTGCACGTGGTTCAACTGGTCCGCGACGGGGTCACTGGGATGGATCTGCTGGAGGTGTTCCTCAAGCGGAGGATCCAACCTCTCCAAGCTCGGGACCATCCGATGTGGATGTACTCGGGCGTCGACGACACTTCTCGGGTCCACCCAGAGGAAGCCACCGCGAAGATGGTGGAACAGTGCCTGAAGTGCATGCCGTGGAACAAGGAGAATCCTCGAGGGACAGGAAGGGTTCGCCCGTTCGACGCAAACCACCAACCAGACAAGGTTCGGCCTTAGTTTCCGAGTTGATTTTGTGTTTCTTGTTTTCGGGCATTTGATGAATCTGACTGGTGTATGATTGTTTCTCCTTTCCGCAGATCTTTACCGAAATGTACTCGGTGCCCAATGGTGAACAGATCCAAGAGGGGGAAGAGGGCGTGGGCGAAGCTTCCGACTGGAAGTCTGGCGAGGAGACGGCGGAGGAGAGCGAGGACTCCAGCAGCGGCGAGGAAGTCGGGTCACCTCCCCGCGCCGAGAAGCATTCCAAGGAGAAGCACGACCCATAGATCACGTGTGCCAGGACAGGTCCATCCAGCTCCCAGGTGCACAAGCGCACTCGGACGTCTACCCTAGATCCGACGGAGAAAGCGCCAAAACAGCCCAAGGTCGCCGCCTCCAAACCTCGGAAGGCCTTGCCAAAGATCAAAGTGGACGTCCCGATTGCCTCCACGTAAGTGTTGCTCTGCTTCATTCTTCTTTCATCTTAGAAACCACGGTCTCTTTGCTGTTCCCGTGTCAACTGACCGCCCCTCCGCGTCAACTGTTCCAGTTGCTGACCCTGTGACTGCTCCGACTGGTCCACCGTCCGTGCTTTCCGCTACCCATCATGTCCCGGAGGACCCCTTGACTGCAGCCAAGGAAGCTGTTTGACAGGCGGGGTTCATGATGGAGCGGACGAAGGCGGCGTGTGAGGTTAGCATGGCTGCCTATAATGCCAGTTCGGCTCTTCGAACCAATGTCCAGGTTTGTCTTTTCCGACTGACTTGCTGTGTTGTTGGGGTCTTCATTCTGAAAACTGCCGCTTTGTTCGTAAGATGATGTTACTGCTTTGTTCATAAGATGATGTTACACCCACTGGGTGTTCCTGATCTCCTTGTAGCTTTAGCTATTGTAATCCAATCGGCCTTTCTGTGTCGACCGGACCGGTGGGGGCACGTTGAGTGCACCCACTGGGTGTAGTCCCCGAGGCCATGGTCGACTGAAGTCAGTCGGCCGTGGTCTTAGAATTTGTCTTGTTTTCTTGTTTCGAACTCTTCTCACTCGCGCAGGATAGATCCGGTCAAGTGCGAACCGGTGGGGGCGCGCTTAGTGCACGCACTGGGTGTAGTCCCCGAGGCCGTGGTCGACTGCTGGTAGTTGGCCATGGTCTAAGAACGAAATGCACCTCTCTTTTTTTGAGCTCGGGCAGGACTGATTTGGCTGAGTGAGAACCAGTGGGGGCACGCTTAGTGCACCCACTGGGTTTAGTCCCCGAGACTACTGTTGAGTATTTGGTTCGGCTGTAGTCTTAGAATTCTGTCTTGTTTTGTTGGCCGCATAAATCCTGCAAGTTTGGAGCCAAATTCGCGGATCTTGAGAAGAAGCAGGTCCAACTCAATCTTGACCTGGAGCTGGCCAGGGAGCATTTGAAGAAAACCTAGGACGAAGCGTCTGGTAATAAAAGTGTAAAGCTTGTCGACTGAATTCCAGTGAATGTGTTGTGTACATCCTTATGTTCATCTATCTAGTAATGTCCCTTGTAGATCAAATGAAAGCAGCTCTGGAGCAGAAGGACCTTGACCTGGCAGCAGCGCAGCAGAGGGCGCAGGAGAAGACTGAACTCGCGGAGCAGAAGCTGGCTTCGGTCGGCAAGCTTGAAGAAGAGATCGCCAAATTGAAGGACTCTCTTGGTGAGGCCAACAAGGAGGTGACTCGACTGAAGAGGGCCAATCTCGCCCTGGACGAGAAGGTAGGAGGCCTTTTGCAGAAGAAGAACGGGTTGGAAACTTATCTGGGTGACCTCACGAAGAAGTGGTATCTCATGCTTGAAGGTATGTTCCTTTGTCTGACTGAATCAAAGTGGTCGACTCATATCCTGCTTGCTAACTCATCATGTTTTCGCCTATGTAGAATTATGTTGGAATTACGAGGAGGAGACTGGGCGGGTCGAGCCGGGTCTGGACCCCGCCGATTCTCTTGTCAAGGATGAAGTGTTGATGAATGTCTTGCGACTGGAGTCCCGCCTCACCGGCGCCACTGGTTATCTCGCTCGACTGAAGGCAATGATGTCTCGGATCGACGCTGCATTCTGGAGGGGGACGGTGCAAGAGAATGACCTCGAGTCCCTGATGACTCGACTTAATGACATCCCCAGTCGAGTGCAGGAGTGGAAGAAATCATTTGCCCGTTGTGTTGCTGACATCGCACTGTCTCTGGTCCGTGTGCACTGCAAGGAGGTGAAGGAGGAGAGGTTGGCTGCGCTCAAGGTTGCCAACACGAAGAAGCTCCAGTTCCAGTCATTCATGGAGACTTTCCTGGAAGCTGCTACCCGCATTGCCGACGGGATCGACTTGGACGAGTACGTCGCACCTGCAAGCCCTCCTCCCCCAAAGGAGTGAACAAATTTTGATGCTCCGATTCAATTTGCCTCGGAATGCCGAGTGATTTTGTAACCTTTTAAACTCTCGCGGGCTTGATGCCCGAGTACTTCTGCCCGAATCTTGCGGGGCTTTATCTGCACTTGATTCCCCTTTTAGGACATGCTTGTTTTGCTTCTGGTTTCCTTCGATATCTTTTGCATTTTGAGTCAGCATCGTGTTTGTGGCGCAGCTTGGAGGACTGAGCCACATTATACTTGTGGTATAGCTCGGAGGGTCGAGCCATGTTGTACTTATGGTGAAGCTCGGAGGGTCGAGCCACATTGTATTTGTGGCGTAGCTCAGAGGACTGAGCCACGTTGTACTTGTGGCGTAGCTCTGAGGACCGAGCCACATTGTACTTATGGCGTAGCTCGGAGGGTCAAGCCACGTTGTATTTGTGGCATAGCTCGGAGGACGGAGCCACGTTGTACTTGTGGCGTAGCTCGGAGGACCGAGCCACGTTGTACTTATGGCGTAGCTCGGAGGATTGAGCCACATTATACTTGTGGCGTAGCTCGGAGCGTCGAGCCACATTGCAACTTAGGCGATTACGGAGAAACATAGACGAATCAGATTCATAGCTAAGTCCCCGAGTGAGAGGGTTGCTCTTCACTCGGAGTAGTTTTTGTAACTTAGGCGATTACGGGGTCGCAGCTAAGTCCCCGAGCGAGAGAGTTACTCTTAACTCGGAGTGGTTTTTGTAACTTAGGCGATTACGGGGTCGCAGCTAAGCCCCCGAGCAAGAGGGTTGCTCTTCACTCGGAGTGGTTTTTGTAACTTAGGCGATTACGGGATCGCAGCTAAGCCCCCGAGTGAGAGGGTTGCTCTTCACTCGGAGTAGTTTTTGTAACTTAGGCAATTACGGGGTCGCA
>LR738710.1:262403566-262415954 GCA_902687465.1 Secale cereale | reverse complement strand
GGGTCGCAGCTAAGCCCCCGAGTGAGAGGGTTGCTCTTTACTTGGAGTGGTTTTTGTAACTTAGGCGATTAAGGGGTCGCAACTAAGCCCCCGAGCGAGAGGGCTGCTCTTCACTCGGAGTGGTTTTTGTAACTTAGGCGATTACGGGGTTGCAGCTAAGCCCCCGAGTGAGAGGGTTGCTCTTCACTCGGAGTGGTTTTTGTAACTTAGGCGATTACAGGGTCACAGCTAAGTCCCCGCGCGAGAGGGTTGCTCTTCACTTGGAGTAGTTTTTGTAACTTAGGCGATTACGGGGTCCGAGCTAAGCCCTCGAGTGAGAGGGTTTCTCTTCACTCGGAATAGTTTTTTGTAACTTAGGCAAATCGTATTCACGGCGAAGCACCCACTGGGGGATTTGAGAACAGGCATCTTTGTAACATCAATCATTAAGGAATTGTTGCGAACTTGTCTTTGAAAAAAAAACTGGAAGGTTCTTATTACAACTCGACTGGTCGAGTGCTCCAAGTGTAGAAGCGGCGGAGCATATCCGCGTTCCATGAACGAGGCTCATCTTTCTTCTTGGCCACGTTGTAGATGTGGTACGCCCCATTGTGTAGTACCTTGGTGACGATGAAGGGGCCTTCCCAGGCTGGGGCAAGCTTATGCGGTCGCTTCTGACGTACTCGGAGAACCAGGTCTCCTTCCTGGAATGCCCGGCTTCGAACATTGCGGGCATGGAATCGACGCAGGTCCTGTTGGTAAATGGTCGAGCGGATCAAGGCCATCTCGCGTTCTTCCTCTAGGAGGTCAACTGAATCTTGACGGGCCTGCTCTGGTTTTGTTTCGGAGAAGAGTTCCACTCGAGGGGCGTTGTGCAACAAATCACTCGGTAGCACGACATCAACACCATAGACCATGAAGAAGGGGGTACGGTTAGTCGACCGGTTCGGAGTTGTCCTCAACCCCCATAAGACAGACGGTAGTTCGGTTACCCAAGCTCCAGCGGCGTGTTTATGGTCACACATAAGCCGCGGTTTTAGGCCTTGGAGGACCAAACTATTTGCTCTTTCTGCTTGTCTATTCAACTACAGATGCGCTACAGATGCGTAGTCGACCCGAGTACCTTGGGAGGAACAGAACGCTCTGAATTAGTCCGAGTCAAAGTTGGAACCGTTATCCGTGATGATGCTGTGGGGGACTTCGTATATTAATATCAATTCTCTGATGAAGCTGATGGCGGTGCTCGAACCGAGGTTCTTGATGGGCTTGGCTTCGATCCATTTGGTAAACTTGTCGACTGCTACGAGCAAGTGAGTGAATCTGCTCCTGCCGGTTTTGAAGGGACCGACCATGTCCAACCCCCAAACGGCAAATGGCCAAACCAACGGGATGGTCTTCAAGGCAGACGCAGGTTTGTGAGACATGTTGGAGTAGAACTGGCAGCCTTCGCACTTGTCAACAATATCCTTTGCCATCTCATTCACTCGGGGCCAGTAGAATCCAGCTCGGTATGCCTTGGCCACGATAGTCCGAGAGGAAGCGTGGTGGCCACAAGTTCCCGAGTGAATCTCATTTAGAATCATTCGACCTTCTTCAGGGGTGATGCAGCGTTGAGCGACGCCTGTGACACTCTCCCTGTAGAGCTGACCCTGAATGACAGTAAAGGCTTTGGATCGACGAACAATCTGATGCGCCTCCTCTTCATCATCTGGGAGTTCTTACCTAAGCAAGTACGCTATGTACGGCACAGTCTAGTCAGGCGTGATCACCAGGATCTCCATGATTAAGTCGACCACCGCTGGAACTTCGGCTCCAGTCGGATCAGATGCGCTTATTGGCTGCGGGGGCTCCTCTATGAAGGGGTCCTCTTTGACTGAGGGGGTGTGCAAATGCTATAAGAACACATTCTTGGGTATAGGTTTCCAAGTGGACCCTATCTTCGCGAGGTCATCAGCAAGCTGGTTCTTGATTCTGGGCACGCGGTGGAGCTCTAAACCTTCAAATTTCTTTTCTAGCTTCCACACCGCACTGCAGTAACTGGTCATTGCTGGGCTTCTGACATCCCACTCCTTCATCACCTAGTTGACCACTAAGTCTGAGTCGCCGTATACCATCAGGCGATGGACGCCGAGTGAGATGGCCATACACAACCCGTACAAAAGCGCCACATATTCAGCTTCGATGTTTGAAGAGTCGAAGTGGATTTGAAGGACATAACTGAGTTTGTCGCCTCTGGGGGACACCAAAACCACACCTGCACCAGATCCGTTCAACATCTTGGATCCATCAAAGAACATGGTCCAGTGATCCGACTGGATCTGAGTCGGTTGCTCCTGCTCGATCCATTCTGCCACAAAATCTGCTATTGCCTAAGACTTGATAGCTTTCTTCACCTAAACTTGATATCTAGCGGAAGGAGTTCAATCGCCCATTTGGCCACTCGACCAGTTGCATCTCGATTGTTCAGAATTTCTGATAATGGGGCGTCGCTGACGACTGAAATCCAATGATCTGAGAAGTAATAAGCAACTTTCTTTGCGATCAAGTAAATCCCATACACAAGCTTCTGGTAATGCGGGTATCTTTGCTTGGAGGGAGTCAACACTTCGGAGATGTAATAGATTGGGCATTGGACTTTGTAGTCTTTGCCTTCTTCTTCCCGCTCGACCGTGAGTACAGTGCTGACAACTTGTCCGGTGGCTGCGATGTACAGTAAAAGAGGCTCTTTGCTGACTGGGGCAGCAAGCACCGGCTGGGTGGAAAGAAGGGCTTTGAGCTCCTCAAACGCTGCTTCAGCTTCATAATTCCACTCAAACTTTTTAGATTTCTTCCTCTCTCGGTAGAGAGGTAATGCCTTTTCACCGAGACGAGAAATGATCCGACTCAATGCGGCCAAGCAACTAGTTAACTTCTGGAAGTCGTGTACATGCACGGGGCGCTTCATTCGGAGGATGGCACTGACTTTCTCTGGGTTGGCGTCGATTCCTCGTTCTGAAACAAGGAAACCGAGCAACTTGCCGCCGGGAACTCCGAATGTACATTTCGACGGGTTAAGCTTGATATCATAGCTTCTTAGGTTTGTGAATGTCTCAGCGAGGTCAGTCAGTAGGTCGGAACCTTTACGTGACTTGACCACGATGTCATCCATGTACGCTTCCATGTTCCCACTGATTCGTTTCAGCAGACACTTTTGAATCATGCGCATGAAGGTAGCGTCGGCATTCTTGAGACCGAAAGGCATGGTGACATAACAAAAACATCCGAAGGGGGTGATGAAGGTTGTCTTGATTTCATCGGGTCCAAACAGTCGGATCTGATGGTACCCAGAATACGCATCCAGAAAAGACAAACGCTCGCATCCCATAGTCGAGTCGACTATCTGATCGATGCGGGGGAGAGGGAAATGATCTTTTGGGCAGGCCCGATTGATATGCTTGAAATCGATGCACATGCGAAGGGATTTGTCCTTCTTGGGGACCATGACCACATTGGCGAGCCACCCGGAGTGGTAGATCTCGTGGATGAACTCAGTTGCCAGAAGCCGAGCCACCTCTTCGCTAATTGCTTTTCTCTTCTCCGCGCCGGACCGATGGAGATGTTCCTTCATGGGTTTCACTTTTGGATCGACTCACAAACGATGCTCAGCTAGTCCCATGGGTACACCTGGCATGTCGGATGGTTTCCATGCGAAGATGTCCCAGTTCTCACGGAGGAACTAGATGAGCGCTTCTTCCTATTTGCTGTCGAGTGTAGTTGAGATGTGGGTCGGAGCCGCATTGGGGTCGGTGGGGTGAATGTGCACAGGCTTTGTGTCTCCCGCCGACTGGAATGCTGACTCGGAAGCCCGCTTCTTAGCGCGCAAAAAATCACTCGGATCCACATTCTTTTGGTACTCCTCCATCTCCACTGCTGCCATCTACTTATCAGCAATTTTCGAGCCTTTCTGGAAGCACTCTTCCACCTTCTGCCGGTTCCCTGTGACGGTTATCACGCCTTTAGGCCCCGGCATCTTCAGTTTGAGGTACACATAACACGGTTGAGCCATAAAACGAGCGTAGGCGGGCCTGCCCAGTATGACATGATAGGCGGTGTGGAAGTCCACCACGTCAAACGTCATCTTCTCTTTGTGGAAATTCTTCGAATCGCCAAAAACCACGTCAAGTGAAATCTGACCAAGTGAGTCGGCTTTCTTTCCGGGGATGACCCCATGAAATCTCATGTTGCTCTCACTCAGCTTGGACATCGGAATGCCCATCCCTCGGAGGGTTTCAGCGTATAGTATATTCAGGCCACTTCCGCCATCCATCAGAACCTTGGTCAAAGGAGTACCATCAACAACTGGGTCGACCACCAACGCTTGTCGCCTAGGGGTTGCGATGTGTGCGGGGTGGTCGGACTGGTCGAATGTAATGGGAGTCTTGGACCATTTTAGCAACGTCATCAATGCTGGAGCAACCATGCTGACTTCTGTGTTGATAACTTTCAGTCGACTCTTGCTCTCTACGTCAGCAAAAATCATCAAGGTGGAGTTGATCTGGGGTAACCTCCATCCCCTTCTTTGTCCTCGGTCTCCTTCGATTCCTTCTCTTTCTCAGCGGGTTGATCTTTCTGGAAATTCTGGATCAGGAGCCGACACTGTCGAGTGGTATGCTTGGGATAAACCAAGTTCCCCTCTTCATCTTTCTTCGTGTGGATAGGACACGGTAGGTCGAGCACGTCATTCCCTACTTGATCTTTCACTTTCTTGGGGACGCAAGGGCCTTTAGGCTTTCCTTTGCCTTTCCCTTGGGTAAGGGCCGCAGCTTCACCCTGAACTACTGGTTCTGCCTTGCGCTTCGGCTTCCGATTGGAATTCTGGCCATCTTGGCCAACTGGTTTCTTGCCGCTACGGAGTCGATCGGCCTCTTCTCCGTTAGCATACCGACTGGCTATTTCCATCATCCGAGTCAGGGACATATCTCCCGTCTGACCGAACTTCAGGTTTAGCTCTCTGTACCGCACGCCCTCCTTGAAGGCGCAGACTGCTTGATGCTTGGACACGTTTTCCACCGTGTGGTGCAAGGTGGTCCGCCTTTGAATGTAATCTCTTAGGGTTCATTTGGTTTCTGAACGCAATGATGTAACTCTGCCAGTCCTGCAGGTTGTTTGCAGGTGCCCTCGAAGGTCGTGACAAACACTCGGCCCAGCTCTTCCCAACAGTAAATGCTCCCAGGGGCCAACTGATTCAGCCATGCCCGAGCCGAGCCACCTAACATCAGGGGGAGATGCTTCATAGCGACATCATCATTGCCGCCACCGATCTGCATAGTTACACGGTAATCCTCGAGCCAAGTGTCCTGCTTTGACTCGCCGGTGAACTTACTCACTCCCGCCGCCAATCTGAAGTTGGGGGAAATCTCAGCAGCCCTGATAGCATTGCTAAAACATTCGGGCCCAGAGACACACGCTCGGCTGCCACTCGGGCGATGTCCGCCTTGTTCTTCTCTGTATGCTCGGTTTCGGTCGACCAGGCCTTGCACAAGAATCGATCTTGCGTCAAAACCGGGCCTTCTGGGATCCGAGGGGATCCTCCGCTCTTCGTCATGTAGACGCGTGCCGTCGTGTCGCCTGGGTGAGTATGAATCACTTCCCGGAGGAGGCGTAGGCACTTGGTGGTGGTTGTTGTGACCGGGTCGACGATCATACTATTCGTCATTCCGACCCAGATTCTGCTCTTGACGAGGCCCACGGCCCTCGCGCCTCGGAGGCGACCTTGGACTGTGAGCCGACCAGATAGTGTCTGCCGCCACTGATCTGCTATGAATTCTGTTACGCGACTGGGAGACTGCCGCGTTCTACTCTCCTGCTGTCCGCAGCAGCGCCCGGATCTGCTGCAAGCCTCTCTCAGCCTCCGACTGAGACTGCTAGATAGAATCTGCGATGCTGGCTGCAGCTTCGAGGTTCTGGATCGGCGTTCAGAATACCCGAGGTTTGCGCGGGAACGATTCCCGCAGCCGTTGACTAGATTCAGGAATCAGTCGGCGGGCCCGCTCGTCGAGCGAACGTTAGATATTTTCCAGTCGCGCGTGCTTAGCCATGGTGGCTAGGCGCGTGGCTTCTAGAGCCCGAGCCTCCGGAGAGTCCCCCACGATAGGGGTGTAAAGTGCGTCTTCATTGCGGCGGCAAAGCTCTTCCCTTTGCTCGGCATTGAGGGGCTGGGGTATGTACCCATCGTGGTCATACGACTGACCGTCATTGTTGCCGCCGTTTGCGCCGCGAGGGTACCCCGGCGGACTGCACTGTGAGTCGACCATGAGGACTTCAGCCACGGGGTCGCTACTCCTGCACTCGGAAAGCATGTCTACGGACCCAGTCGATGGATCGACCGGCCCGTAGTGATATTCGTCGGGCTCGATGGCCGCGACTTGAGGGGTCGCTGTTTGGCGAGCCACCGCGTGCTTCACCCACCGCTAGAGTCGCGACCGACCGGATCGCTTGCGACAGCGTCCAACAGGGACGACAGACAACGAAGGAACCGGCCAATACTGAGTCGACGGCTGCTGGAGAAGGACGCCACATGCGCTAACACAGAAGTGCGCGGCCCCGCGGACGAGTAGCGCCTCGACCTCGAGAGGGGCCTCCTGGAGCCAGGAGGAGTCGTCGGCGACGAAGACGAGCGCGCCGAGTCGGATCTCGCGGCCCAGCGCCAAACCACTGTCGGAAATCATGGTGATGGAGGTCAGAGAAAAAAGCTTGCAACCTCACCGGAAGTCGCTAACACACCTGCGCCACGGTGGGCGCCAAGTGTCCTGGTTCCAAGTCTGACAGTTGAGTAGGGGGTACGTAGGAGGAGGCAAGGTCCTAGCTACGATGAGATTGTACACGAGATGTTTACGAGTTCAGGCCCTTCTCGGAGGAAGTAAAAGCCCTACGTCTCGGTGCCCGGAGGCGGTCAACTGGAATGTAAATGTATTTGTGAGTTACAGGGGGTGCGAACCCTTGTACTCGAGGAGGGGGGTGGCTTATATAGAGTGCGCCAGGACCCCAGCCATCCCCACGTTACAAAGGGTTCAATGTACATAAAGGCAGGACGTTACTGATAACGCGTGCAATAAAGGGTGATAAAGGCATTCATTACTGCAGAATGAATGCATGACCGTTGCTGGCCTAACGGGACCTTTGACCTTCGGGGGTCGAGTGTCTTTGTACGGTCGAGTGTCCTCATCCTTCCGAGTGGAGTTGAGTCGTCTGAGTGGAGGTAAACAGTCGAGTGAAATGTCCTCTCGGGCTGTATCAGTCGACTGTTTCTGTTGTCTTCGAGTTGTCTCTTGAGCTTCTGGGGTAGTGACCTTGGGTGGGGTATCTGGGTCAGGCCCGTGACCCTACCCTAGGTTTGTAGCATCATCAGGGTCTGGCGAGGCAAGGATGAGTCCGTGGCCATGATGGGGAGACCGGCAGCAAGGCGACGGGGAGGCACATGTATCGAGGAGCACGAGAGGTTGTTGGCTTTGGTGGATGGATGGATGTGGCGGTTTGGGGATTTTGGATCGAGAGGGATCCTGAGGAAGGGGAAGACAAGAGGAGTGGCGGTGGCGGCGATTGGACAGGAGGAGGATTTTTATGGTTTGTCCCGATTTGGAATCTGGTGGTCTATAAATAGGGAAAATGAACTAAGGTTGGACCCTCCGATCATAATTGGACGATGGAGAATAAATAGGCTAGGGAGTCCAAATAAGAAAATGGAGATATTTTAGGGATGTTTGGGGATGATCCAGACCGATCGGTAATGACAGTCCGGGTCGGGTTCGGGTAAGTTTTGCACGCGCACGCGAGGGGTCTATGCACTGTGAAGAGGGGTCGACAAAGAGAAAGGGGCCTGACAAAATGTCAACGGAGGGAAAGAGATAAGCGGCAACTTCGAACGGCTACAGGTTTTGTGAAAACATGCGGATGCAATGCACATGATGCCATGATGAATGCAGCAAATAAATAAAACACACGGCGAAACTCGGAATGTATATGGAAGTCTTTTGGAGCGTTGGTCTTGGGGCGTCATAGATATGGTGAAGAAGGTTTTCAACATCCCATCAGGCAACATACCAGTCAAGCTTTCCAAGAGACACCATCAATGTGAGCTCCACAACATTTATCACAAGAATGGCAGGGCTCCAATTGCGCATACAGTGAATGTGTTTCATCGTGCGAGGAATGATGATCGTGATACTACAAAGAGGTCATGGGTGCTCCTAGCACTTGCAACTGTTTTAACTCCAAGCACTCGCAACATAGTGCCCTAGAGTACTTGAAAAGCCTTGAAGATATGGACAAGGTTGCTATATTCGCTTGGGATGAGCATGTTTTAAGTGTTGTAATGAGAGAGGTCAAGAAGTGCCAGGACAATATAAAATCACATGCTACTTCTTCACTCTGGGCTGGGGGTTGCCCCCACACCCTTTTTTCCGCGGTTTCCTGGCTTTCTACGGCGCCCAGCTGCACCACTTCACTCCCAACACCATCACGTACTTGGACGCCTTCGTTTCGATGTGTGAGAACTTCCTCGGGTGCCGACCGCATTGAGGCGTGTTTAAGCATATTTTTACCTGTCGCTCCCAAACTATCAAGAAAGCAAACCCGAGTGACGAGAAGATGCACGTCATCCAGATGTGCGGTTGATTGGGTATCCAGACTAGGGGTAGGAGCACTTTCCCTGCCATGGTCCTTCCTGAGTCGGTCCGGGGATGGCAGTCGACTTGGTTCTATTGCAAGGACGTCCCGACTCCCGGTCAGTCGACCGGACTCCCTCCGTTTTCTTTAGATCGAGTCGGCCAGCCACCGACGCTACTTGTGAGTCGGGACGAGAAGGTAGAGGTGGAAATGTTGGTGGTGCACGTGGTTCAACTGGTCCGCGACGGGGTCACTGGGATGGATCTGCTGGAGGTGTTCCTCAAGCGGAGGATCCAACCTCTCCAAGCTCGGGACCATCCGATGTGGATGTACTCGGGCGTCGACGACACTTCTCGGGTCCACCCAGAGGAAGCCACCGCGAAGATGGTGGAACAGTGCCTGAAGTGCATGACGTGGAACAAGGAGAATCCTCGAGGGACAGGAAGGGTTCGCCCGTTCGACGCAAACCACCAACCAGACAAGGTTCGGCCTTAGTTTCCGAGTTGATTTTGTGTTTCTTGTTTTTGGGCATTTGATGAATCTGACTGGTGTATGATTGTTTCTCCTTCCCGCAGATCTTTACCGAAATGTACTCGGTGCCCAATGGTGAACAGATCCAAGAGGGGGAAGAGGGCGTGGGCGAAGCTTCCGACTGGAAGTCTGGCCAGGAGACGACGGAGGAGATCGAGGACTCCAGCAGCGGCGAGGAAGTCGAGTCACCTCCCCGCGCTGAGAAGCATTCCAAGGAGAAGCACGACCCAGAGATCACGTGTGCCAGGACAGGTCCATCCAGCTCCCAGGTGCACAAGCGCACTCGGACGTCTACCCTAGATCCGACGGAGAAAGCGCCAAAACAGCCCAAGGTCGCCGCCTCCAAGCCTCGGAAGGCCTTGCCAAAGATCATAGTGGACGTCCCGATTGCCTCCACGTAAGTGTTGCTCTGCTTCATTCTTCTTTCATCTTAGAAACCACGGTCTCTTTGTTGTTCCCGTGTCAACTGACCGCCCCTCTGCGTCAACTGTTCCAGTTGCTGACCCTGTGACTGCTCCGACTGGTCCACCGTCCGTGCTTTCCGCTACCCATCACGTCCCGGAGGACCCCGTGACTGCAGCCAAGGAAACTGTTTGACAGGCAGGGTTCATGATGGAGCGGACGAAGGCGGCGTGTGAGGTTAGCATGGCTGCCTATAATGCCAGTTCGGCTCTTCGAACCAATGTCCAGGTTTGTCTTTTCCGACTGACTTGCTGTGTTGTTGGGGTCTTCATTCTGAAAACTGCCGCTTTGTTCGTAAGATGATGTTACTGCTTTGTTCATAAGATGATGTTACACCCACTGGGTGTTCCTGATCTCCTTGTAGCTTTAGCTATTGTAATCCAATCGGCCTTTCTGTGTCGACCGGACCGGTGGGGGCACGTTGAGTGCACCCACTGGGTGTAGTCCCCGAGGCCATGGTCGACTGAAGTCAGTCGGCCGTGGTCTTAGAATTTGTCTTGTTTTCTTGTTTCGAACTCTTCTCACTCGCGCAGGATAGATCCGGTCAAGTGAGAACCGGTGGGGGCGCGCTTAGTGCACGCACTGGGTGTAGTCCCCGAGGCCGTGGTCGACTGCTGGTAGTTGGCCATGGTCTAAGAATGAAATGCACCTCTCTTTTTTTGAGCTCGGGCAGGACTGATTTGGCTGAGTGAGAACCAGTGGGGGCACGCTTAGTGCACCCACTGGGTGTAGTCCCCGAGACTACTGTTGAGTATTTGGTTCGGTTGTAGTCTTAGAATTCTGTCTTGTTTTGTTGGCCGCATAAATCCTGCAAGTTTGGAGCCAAATTCGCGGATCTTGAGAAGAAGCAGGTCCAACTCAATCTTGACCTGGAGCTGGCCAGGGAGCATTTGAAGAAAACCTAGGACGAAGCGTCTGGTAATAAAAGTGTAAAGCTTGTCGACTGAATTCCAGTGAATGTGTTGTGTACATCCTTATGTTCATCTGTCTAGTAATGTCCCTTGTAGATCAAATGAAAGCAGCTCTGGAGCAGAAGGACCTTGACCTGGCAGCAGCGCAGCAGAGGGCGCAGGAGAAGACTGAACTCGCGGAGCAGAAGCTAGCTTCGGTCGGCAAGCTTGAAGAAGAGATCGCCAAATTGAAGGACTCTCTTGGTGAGGCCAACAAGGAGGTGACTCGACTGAAGAGGGCCAATCTCGCCCTGGACGAGAAGGTAGGAGGCCTTTTGCAGAAGAAGAACGGGTTGGAAACTTATCTGGGTGACCTCACAAAGAAGTGGTATCTCATGCTTGAAGGTATGTTCCTTTGTCTGACTGAATCAAAGTGGTCGACTCATATCCTGCTTGCTAACTCATCATGTTTTCGCCTATGTAGAATTATGTTGGAATTTCGAGGAGGAGACTGGGCGGGTCGAGCCGGGTCTGGACCCCGCCGATTCTCTTGTCAAGGATGAAGTGTCGATGAATGTCTTGCGACTGGAGTCCCGCCTCACCGGCGCCACTGGTTATCTCGCTCGACTGAAGGCAATGATGTCTCGGATCGACGCTGCACTTTGGAGGGGGACGGTGCAAGAGAATGACCTCGAGTCCCTGATGACTCAACTTAATGAGATCCCCAGTCGAGTGCAGGAGTGGAAGAAATCATTTGCCCGTTTTGGTGCTGACGTCGCACTGTCTCTGGTCCGTGTGCACTGCAAGGAGGTGAAGGAGGAGAGGCTGGCTGCGCTCAAGGTTGCCAACACGAAGAAGCTCCAGTTCCAGTCATTCATGGAGACTTTCCTGGAAGCTGCTACCCGCATTGCCGACGGGATCGACTTGGACGAGTACGTCGCGCCTGCAAGCCCTCCTCCCCCAAAGGAGTGAACAAATTTTGATGCTCCGATTCAATTTGCCTCGGAATGCCGAGTGATTTTGTAACCTTTTAAACTCTCGCGGGCTTGATGCCCGAGTACTTCTGCCCGAATCTTGCGGGGCTTTATCTGCACTTGATTCCCCTTTTAGGACATGCTTGTTTTGCTTCTGGTTTCCTTCGATCTCCTTTGCATTTTGAGTCAGCATCGTGTTTGTGGCGCAGCTCGGAGGACTGAGCCACATTATACTTGTGGTATAGCTCGGAGGGTCGAGCCATGTTGTACTTATGGTGAAGCTCGGAGGGTCGAGCCACATTGTATTTGTGGCGTAGCTCAGAGGACTGAGCCACGTTGTACTTGTGGCGTAGCTCTGAGGACCGAGCCACATTGTACTTATGGCGTAGCTCGGAGGGTCGAGCCACGTTGTATTTGTGGCATAGCTCAGAGGACGGAGCCACGTTGTACTTGTGGCGTAGCTCGGAGGACCGAGCCACGTTGTACTTATGGCGTAGCTCGGAGGATTGAGCCACATTATACTTGTGGCGTAGCTCGGAGGACCGAGCCACATTATACTTGTGGCGTAGCTCGGAGCGTCGAGCCACATTGCAACTTAGGCGATTACGGAGAAACATAGACGAATCGGATTCATAGCTAAGTCCCCGAGTGAGAGGGTTGCTCTTCACTCGGAGTAGTTTTTGTAACTTAGGCGATTACGGGGTCGCAGCTAAGTCCCCGAGCGAGAGAGTTACTCTTAACTCGGAGTGGTTTTTGTAACTTAGGCGATTACGGGGTCGCAGCTAAGCCCCCGAGCAAGAGGGTTGCTCTTCACTCGGAGTGGTTTTTGTAACTTAGGCGATTACGGGGTCGCAGCTAAGCCCCCGAGTGAGAGGGTTGCTCTTCACTCGGAGTAGTTTTTGTAACTTA
>LR738710.1:262391185-262403335 GCA_902687465.1 Secale cereale | reverse complement strand
GATTACAGGGTCACAGCTAAGTCCCCGGGCGAGAGGGTTGCTCTTCACTTGGAGTAGTTTTTGTAACTTAGGCGATTACGGGGTCCGAGCTAAGCCCCCGAGTGAGAGGGTTTCTCTTCACTCGGAATAGTTTTTTGTAACTTAGGCAAATCGTATTCACGGCGAAGCACCCACAGGGGGATTTGAGAACAAGCATCTTTGTAACATCAATCATTAAGGAATTGTTGCAAACTTGTCTTTGAAAAAAAACTGGAAGGTTCTTATTACAACTCGACTGGTCGAGTGCTCCAAGTGTAGAAGCGGCGGAGCATATCCGCGTTCCATGAACGAGGCTCATCTTTCTTCTTGGCCACGTTGTAGATGTGGTACGCCCCATTGTGTAGTACCTTGGTGACGATGAAGGGGCCTTCCCAGGCTGGGGCAAGCTTATGCGGTCACTTCTGACGTACTCGGAGAACCAGGTCTCCTTCCTGGAATGCCCGGCTTCGAACATTGCGGGCATGGAATCGACGCAGGTCCTGTTGGTAAATGGTCGAGCGGATCAAGGCCATCTCGCGTTCTTCCTCTAGGAGGTCAACTGAATCTTGACGGGCCTGCTCTGGTTCTGTTTCGGAGAAGAGTTCCACTCGAGGGGCGTTGTGCAACAAATCACTCGGTAGCACGACCTCAACACCATAGACCATGAAGAAGGGGGTACGGTTAGTCGACCGGTTCGGAGTTGTCCTTAGCCCCCATAAGACAGACGGTAGTTCGGTTACCCAAGCTCCAGCGGCGTGTTTATGGTCACGCATAAGCCGCGGTTTTAGGCCTTGGAGGACCAAACTATTTGCTCTTTCTGCTTGTCTATTCAACTACAGATGCGCTACAGATGCGTAGTCGACCCGAGTACCTTGGGAGGAACAGAACGCTCTGAATTAGTCCGAGTCAAAGTTGGAGCCGTTATCCGTGATGATGCTGTGGGGGACTTCGTATCTGAATATCAATTCTCTGATGAAGCTGATGGCGGTGCTCGAACCGAGGTTCTTGATGGGCTTGGCTTCGATCCATTTGGTAAACTTGTCGACTGCTACGAGCAAGTGAGTGAATTTGCTCCTGCCGGTTTTGAAGGGATCGACCATGTCCAACCCCCAAACGGCAAATGGCCAAACCAACGGGATGGTCTTCAAGGCAGACGCAGGTTTGTGAGACATGTTGGTGTAGAACTGGCAGCCTTCGCACTTGTCAACAATATCCTTTGCCATCTCATTCACTCGGGGCCAGTAGAATCCAGCTCGGTATGCCTTGGCCACGATAGTCCGAGAGGAAGCATGGTGGCCACAAGTTCCCGAGTGAATCTCATTTAGAATCATTCGACCTTCTTCAGGGGTGATGCAGCGTTGAGCGACTCCTGTGACACTCTCCCTGTAGAGCTGACCCTGAATGATAGTAAAGGCTTTGGATCAACGAACAATATGATGCGCCTCCTCTTCATCATCTGGGAGTTCTTACCTAAGCAAGTACGCTATGTACGGCACAGTCTAGTCAGGCGTGATCACCAGGATCTCCATGATTAAGTCGACCACCGCTGGAACTTCGGCTTCAGTCGGATCAGATGCGCTTATTGGCTGCGGGGGCTCCTCTATGAAGGGGTCCTCTTTGACTGAGGGGGTGTGCAAATGCTATAAGAACACATTCTTGGGTATAGGTTTCCAAGTGGACCCTATCTTCGCGAGGTCATCAGCAAGCTGGTTCTTGATTCTGGGCACGCGGTGGAGCTCTAAACCTTCAAATTTATTTTCCAGCTTCCACACCGCACTGCAGTAACTGGTCATTGCTGGGCTTCTGACATCCCACTCCTTCATCACCTAGTTGACCACTAAGTCTGAGTCGCCGTATACCATCAGGCGATGGACGCCGAGTGAGATGGCCATACACAACCCGTACAAAAGCGCCACGTATTCAGCTTCGATGTTTGAAGAGTCGAAGTGGATTTGAAGGACATAACTGAGTTTGTCGCCTCTGGGGGACACCAAAACCACACCTGCACCAGATCCGTTCAACATCTTGGATCCATCAAAGAACATGGTCCAGTGATCCGACTGGATCTGAGTCGGTTGCTCCTGCTCGATCCATTCTGCCACAAAATCTGCTATTGTCTGAGACTTGATAGCTTTCTTCACCTAAACTTGATATCTAGCGGAAGGAGTTCAATCGCCCATTTGGCCACTCGACCAGTTGCATCTCGATTGTTCATAATTTCTGATAATGGGGCGTCGCTGACGACTGAAATCCAATGATCTGAGAAGTAATAAGCAACTTTCTTTGCGATCAAGTAAATCCCATACACAAGCTTCTGGTAATGCGGGTATCTTTGCTTGGAGGGAGTCAACACTTCGGAGATGTAATAGATTGGGCATTGGACTTGGTAGTCTTTGCCTTCTTCTTCCCGCTCGACCGTGAGTACAGTGCTGACAACTTGTCCGGTGGCTGCGATGTACAGTAAAAGAGGCTCTTTGCTGACTGGGGCAGCAAGCACCGGCTGGGTGGAAAGAAGGGCTTTGAGCTCCTCAAACGCTGCTTCAGCTTCATAATTCCACTCAAACTTTTTAGATTTCTTCCTCTCTCGGTAGAGAGGTAATGCCTTTTCACCGAGACGAGAAATGAACCGACTCAATGCGGCCAAGCAACTAGTTAACTTCTGGAAGTCGTGTACATGCACGGGGCGCTTCATTCGGAGGATGGCACTGACTTTCTCTGGGTTGGCGTCGATTCCTCGTTCTGAAACAAGGAAACCGAGCAACTTGCCGCCGGGAACTCCGAATGTACATTTCGACGGGTTAAGCTTGATATCATAGCTTCTTAGGTTTGTGAATGTCTCAGCGAGGTCAGTCAGTAGGTTGGAACCTTTACGTGACTTGACCACGATGTCATCCATGTACGCTTCCATGTTCCCACTGATTCGTTTCAGCAGACACTTTTGAATCATGCGCATGAAGGTAGCGTCGGCATTCTTGAGACCGAAAGGCATGGTGACATAACAAAAACATCCGAAGGGGGTGATGAAGGTTGTCTTGATTTCATCGGGTCCAAACAGTCGGATCTGATGGTACCCAGAATACGCATCCAGAAAAGACAAACGCTCGCATCCCATAGTCGAGTCGACTATCTGATCGATGCGGGGGAGAGGGAAATGATCTTTTGGGCAGGCCCGATTGATATGCTTGAAATCGATGCACATGCGAAGGGATTTGTCCTTCTTGGGGACCATGACCACATTGGCGAGCCACCCGGAGTGGTAGATCTCGTGGATGAACTCAGTTGCCAGAAGCCGAGCCACCTCTTCGCTAATTGCTTTTCTCTTCTCCGCGCCGGACCGATGGAGATGTTCCTTCATGGGTTTCACTTTTGGATCGACTCACAAACGATGCTCAGCTAGTCCCATGGGTACACCTGGCATGTCGGATGGTTTCCATGCGAAGATGTCCCAATTCTTCACGGAGGAACTAGATGAGCGCTTCTTCCTATTTGCTGTCGAGTGTAGTTGAGATGTGGGTCGGAGCCGCATTGGGGTCGGTGGGGTGAATGTGCACAGGCTTTGTGTCTCCCGCCGACTGGAATGCTGACTCGGAAGCCGGCTTCTTAGCGCGCAAAAAATCACTCGGATCCACATTCTTTAGGTACTCCTCCATCTCCACTGCTGCCATCTACTTGTCAGCAATTTTCGAGCCTTTCTGGAAGCACTCTTCCACCTTCTGCCGGTTCCCTGTGACGGTTATCACGCCTTTAGGCCCCGGCATCTTCAGTTTGAGGTACACATAACATGGTTGAGCCATAAAACGAGCGTAGGCGGGCCTGCCCAGTATGACATGATAGGCGGTGTGGAAGTCCACCACGTCAAACGTCATCTTCTCTTTGTGGAAATTCTTCGAATCGCCAAAAACCACGTCAAGTGAAATCTGACCAAGTGAGTCGGCTTTCTTTCCGGGGATGACCCCATGAAATCTCATGTTGCTCTCACTCAGCTTGGACATCGGAATGCCCATCCCTCGGAGGGTTTCAGCGTATAGTATATTCAGGCCACTTCCGCCATCCATCAGAACCATGGTCAAAGGAGTACCATCAACAACTGGGTCGACCACCAACGCTTGTCGCCTAGGGGTTGCGATGTGTGCGGGGTGGTCGGACTGGTCGAATGTAATGGGAGTCTTGGACCATTTTAGCTACGTCATCAATGCTGGAGCAATCATGCTGACTTCTGTGTTGATAACTTTCAGTCGACTCTTGCTCTCTACGTCAGCAAAAATCATCAATGTGGAGTTGATCTGGGGTAACCTCCATCCCCTTCTTTTTCCTCGGTCTCCTCCGATTCCTTCTCTTTCTCAGTGGGTTGATCTTTCTGGAAATTCTGGATCAGGAGCCGACACTGTCGAGTGGTATGCTTGGGATAAACCAAGTTCCCCTCTTCATCTTTCTTCGTGTGGATAGGACACGGTAGGTCGAGCACGTCATTCCCTACTTGATCTTTCACTTTCTTGGGGACGCAAGGGCCTTTAGGCTTTCCTTTGCCTTTCCCTTGGGTAAGGGCCGCAGCTTCACCCTGAACTACTGGATCTACCTTGCGCTTCGGCTTCCGATTGGAATTCTGGCCATCTTGGCCAACTAGTTTCTTGCCGCTACGGAGTCGATCGGCCTCTTCTCCGTTAGCATACCGACTGGCTATTTCCATCATCCGAGTCAGGGACATATCTCCCGTCTGACCGAACTTCAGGTTTAGCTCTCTGTACCGCACACCCTCCTTGAAGGCGCAGACTGCTTGATGCTTGGACACGTTTTCCACCGTGTGGTGCAAGGTGGTCCGCCTTTGAATGTAATCTCTTAGGGTTCATTTGGCTTCTGAACGCAATGATGTAACTCTGCCAGTCCTGCAGGTTGTTTGCAGGTGCCCTCGAAGGTCGTGACAAACACTCGGCCCAGCTCTTCCCAACAGTAAATGCTCCCAGGGGCCAACTGATTCAGCCACGCCCGAGCCGAGCCACCTAACATCAGGGGGAGATGCTTCATAGCGACATCATCATTGCCGCCACCGATCTGCATAGTTACACGGTAATCCTCGAGCCAAGTGTCCTGCTTTGACTCGCCGGTGAACTTACTCACTCCCGCCGCCAATCTGAAGTTGGGGGAAATCTCAGCAGCCCTGATAGCATTGCTAAAACATTCGGGCCCAGAGACACACGCTCGGCTGCGACTCGGGCGATGTCCGCCTTGTTCTTCTCTGTATGCTCGGTTTCGGTCGACCAGGCCTTGCACAAGAATCGATCTTGCGTCAAAACCGGGCCTTCTGGGATCCGAGGGGATCCTCCGCTCTTCGTCATGTAGACGCGTGCCGTCGTGTCGCCTGGGCGAGTATGATTCACTTCCCGGAGGAGGCGTAGGCACTTGGTGGTGGTTGTTGTGACCGGGTCGACGATCATACTATTCGTCATTCCGACCCAGATGCCGCTCTTGACGAGGCCCACGGCCCTCGCGCCTCGGAGGCGACCTTGGACTGTGAGCCGACCAGATAGTGTCTGCCGCCACTGATCTGCTGTGAATTCTGTTACGCGACTGAGAGACTGCCGCGTTCTACTCTCCTGCTGTCCGGAGCAGCGCCCGGATCTGCTGAAAGCCTCTCTCAGCCTCCGACTGAGACTGCTAGATAGAATCTGCGATGCTGGCTGCAGCTTCGAGGTTCTGGATCGGCGTTCAGAATACCCGAGGTTTGCGCGGGAACGATTCCCGCGGCCGTTGACTAGATTCGGGAATCAGTCGGCGGGCCCGCTCGTCGAGCGAACGTTAGATATTTTCCAGTCGCGCGTGCTTAGCCACGGTGGCTAGGCGCGTGGCTTCTAGAGCCCGAGCCTCCGGAGAGTCCCCCACGATAGGGGTGTAAAGTGCGTCTTCATTGCGGCGGCAAAGCTCTTCCCTTTGCTCGGCAGTGAGGGGCTGGGGTATGTACCCATCGTGGTCATACGACTGACCGTCATTGTTGCCGCCGTTTCCGCCGCGAGGGTACCCCGGCGGACTGCACTGTGAGTCGACCATGAGGACTTCAGCCACGGGGTCGCTACTCCCGCACTCGGAAAGCATGTCTACAGACCCAGTCGATGGATCGACCGGCCCGTAGTGATATTCGTCGGGCTCGATGGCCGCGACTTGAGGGGTCGCTGTTTGGCGAGCCACCGCGTGCTTCACCCACCGCTAGAGTCGCGACCGACCGGATCGCTTGCGACGGCGTCCAACAGGGACGACAGACAACGAAGGAACCGGCCAATACTGAGTCGACGGCTGCTGGAGAAGGACGCCACATGCGGTAACACAGAAGTGCGCGGCCCCGCGGACGAGTAGCGCCTCGACGTCGAGAGGGGCCTCCTGGAGCCAGGAGGAGTCGTCGGCGACGAAGACGAGCGCGCCGAGTCGGATCTCGCGGCCCAGCGCCAAACCACTGCCGGAAATCATGGTGATGGAGGTCAGAGAAAAAAGCTTGCAACCTCACCGGAAGTCGCTAACACACCTGCGCCGCGGTGGGCGCCAAGTGTCGTGGTTCCAAGTCTGACAGATGAGTAGGGGGTACGTAGGAGGAGGCAAGGTCCTAGCTACGATGAGATTGTACACGAGATGTTTACGAGTTCAGGCCCTTCACGGAGGAAGTAAAAGCCCTACGTCTCGGTGCCCGGAGGCGGTCGACTGGAATGTAAATGTATGTGTGAGTTACAGGGGGTGCGAACCCTTGTACTCGAGGAGGGGGGGTGGCTTATATAGAGTGCGCCAGGACCCCAGCCATCCCCACGTTACAAAGGGTTCAATGTACATAAAGGCAGGACGTTACTGATAACGCGTGCAATAAAGGGTGATAAAGGCATTCATTACTGCAGAATGAATGCATGACCGTTGCTGGCCTAACGGGACCTTTGACCTTCGGGGGTCGAGTGTCTTTGTACGGTCGAGTGTCCTCATCCTTCCGAGTGGAGTTGAGTCGTCTGAGTGGAGGTAAACAGTCGAGTGAAATGTCCTCTCGGGCTGTATCAGTCGACTGTTTCTGTTGTCTTCGAGTTGTCTCTTGAGCTTCTGGGGTAGTGACCTTGGGTGGGGTATCTGGGTCAGGCCCGTGACCCTACCCTAGGTTTGTAGCATCATCAGGGTCCGGCGAGGCAAGGAGGAGGCCGTGGCCATGATGGGGAGACCGGCAGCAAGGCGACGGGGAGGCACATGTATCGAGGAGCACGAGAGGTTGTTGGCTTTGGTGGATGGATGGATGTGGCGGTTTGGGGATTTTGGATCGAGAGGGATCCTAAGGAAGGGGAAGACAAGAGGAGTGGCGGTGGCGGCGATTGGACAGGAGGAGGATTTTTATGGTTTGTCCCGATTTGGAATCTGGTGGTCTATAAATAGGGAAAATGAACTAAGGTTGGACCCTCCGATCATAATTGGACGATGGAGAATAAATAGGCTAGGGAGTCCAAATAAGAAAATGGAGATATTTTAGGGATGTTTGGGGATGATCCAGACCGATCGGTAATGACAGTCCGGGTCGGGTTCGGGTAAGTTTTGCACGCGCACGCGAGGGGTCTATGCACTGTGAAGAGGGGTCGACAAAGAGAAAGGGGCCTGACAAAATGTCAACGGAGGGAAAGAGATAAGCGGCAACTACAAACGGCTACAAGTTTTGTGAAAACATGCGGATGCAATGCACATGATGCCATGATGAATGCAGCAAATAAATAAAACACACGGCGAAACTCGGAATGTATATGGAAGTCTTTTGGAGCGTTGGTCTTGGGGCGTCATAGATATGGTGAAGAAGGTTTTCAACATTCCATCAGGCAACATACCAGTCAAGCTTTCCAAGAGACACCATCAATGTGAGCTCCACAACATTTATCACAAGAATGGCAGGGCTCCAATTGCGCATACAGTGAATGTGTTTCATCGTGCGAGGAATGATGATCGTGATACTACAAAGAGGTCATGGGTGCTCCTAGCACTTGCAACTGTTTTAACTCCAAGCACTCGCAACATGGTGCCCTAGAGTACTTGAAAAGCCTTGAAGATATGGAAAAGGTTGCTATATTCGCTTGGGATGAGCATGTTTTAAGTGTTTTAATGAGAGAGGTCAAGAAGTGCCAGGACAAGATAAAATCACATGCTACTTCTTCACTCTGGGCTGGGGGTTGCCCCCACACCCTTTTTTCCGCGGTTTCCTGGCTTTCTACGGCGCCCAGCTGCACCACTTCACTCCCAACACCATCACGTACTTGGACGCCTTCGTTTCGATGTGTGAGAACTTCCTCGGGTGCCGACCGCATTGAGGCGTGTTTAAGCATATTTTTACCTGTCGCTCCCAAACTATCAAGAAAGCAAACCCGAGTGACGAGAAGATGCACGTCATCCAGATGTGCGGTTGATTGGGTATCCAGACTAGGGATAGGAGCACTTTCCCTGCCATGGTCCTTCCTGAGTCGGTCCGGGGATGGCAGTCGACTTGGTTCTATTGCAAGGACGTCCCGACTCCCGGTCAGTCGACCGGACTCCCTCCGTTTTCTTTAGATCGAGTTGGCCAACCACCGACGCTACTTGTGAGTCGGGACGAGAAGGTAGAGGTGGAAATGTTGGTGGTGCACGTGGTTCAACTGGTCCGCGACGTGGTCACTGGGATGGATCTGCTGGAGGTGTTCCTCAAGCGGAGGATCCAACCTCTCCAAGCTCGGGACCATCCGATGTGGATGTACTCGGGCGTCGACGACACTTCTCGGGTCCACCCAGAGGAAGCCACCGCGAAGACGGTGGAACAGTGCCTGAAGTGCATGACGTGGAACAAGGAGAATCCTCGAGGGACAGGAAGGGTTCGCCCGTTCGACGCAAACCACCAACCAGACAAGGTTCGGCCTTAGTTTCCGAGTTGATTTTGTGTTTCTTGTTTTTTGGCATTTGATGAATCTGACTGGTGTATGATTGTTTCTCCTTTCCGCAGATCTTTACCGAAATGTACTCGGTGCCCAATGGTGAACAGATCCAAGAGGGGGAAGAGGGCGTGGGCGAAGCTTCCGACTGGAAGTCTGGCGAGGAGACGGCGGAGGAGATCGAGGACTCCAGCAGCGGCAAGGAAGTCGAGTCACCTCCCCGCGCCGAGAAGCATTCCAAGGAGAAGCACGACCCAGAGATCACGTGTGCCAGGACAGGTCCATCCAGCTCCCAGGTGCACAAGCGCACTCGGACGTCTACCCCAGATCCGACGGAGAAAGCGCCAAAACAGCCCAAGGTCGCCGCCTCCAAGCCTCGGAAGGCCTTGCCAAAGATCAAAGTGGACGTCCCGATTGCCTCCACGTAAGTGTTGCTCTGCTTCATTCTTCTTTCATCTTAGAAACCACGGTCTCTTTGCTGTTCCCGTGTCAACTGACCGCCCCTCCGCGTCAACTGTTCCAGTTGCTGACCCTGTGACTGCTCCGACTGGTCCACCGTCCGTGCTTTCCGCTACCCATCACGTCCCGGAGGACCCCGTGACTGCAGCCAAGGAAGCTGTTTGACAGGCAGGGTTCATGATGGAGCGGACGAAGGCGGCGTGTGAGGTTAGCATGGCTGCCTATAATGCCAGTTCGGCTCTTCGAACCAATGTCCAGTTTTGTCTTTTCCGACTGACTTGCTGTGTTGTTGGGGTCTTCATTCTGAAAACTGCCGCTTTGTTCGTAAGATGATGTTACTGCTTTGTTCATAAGATGATGTTACACCCACTGGGTGTTCCTGATCTCCTTGTAGCTTTAGCTATTGTAATCCAATCGGCCTTTCTGTGTCGACCGGACCGGTGGGGGCACGTTGAGTGCACCCACTGGGTGTAGTCCCCGAGGCCATGGTCGACTGAAGTCAGTCGGCCGTGGTCTTAGAATTTGTCTTGTTTTCTTGTTTCGAACTCTTCTCACTCGCGCAGGATAGATCCGGTCAAGTGAGAACCGGTGGGGGCGCGCTTAGTGCACGCACTGGGTGTAGTCCCCGAGGCCGTGGTCGACTGCTGGTAGTTGGCCATGGTCTAAGAATGAAATGCACCTCTCTTTTTTTGAGCTCGGGCAGGACTGATTTGGCTGAGTGAGAACCAGTGGGGGCACGCTTAGTGCACCCACTGGGTGTAGTCCCCGAGACTACTGTTGAGTATTTGGTTCGGCTGTAGTCTTAGAATTCTTTCTTGTTTTGTTGGCCGCATAAATCCTGCAAGTTTGGAGCCAAATTCGCGGATCTTGAGAAGAAGCAGGTCCAACTCAATCTTGACCTGGAGCTGGCCAGGGAGCATTTGAAGAAAACCTAGGACGAAGCGTCTGGTAATAAAAGTGTAAAGCTTGTCGACTGAATTCCAGTGAATGTGTTGTGTACATCCTTATGTTCATCTGTCTAGTAATGTCCCTTGTAGATCAAATGAAAGCAGCTCTGGAGCAGAAGGACCTTGACCTGGCAGCAGCGCAGCAGAGGGCGCAGGAGAAGACTGAACTCGCGGAGCAGAAGCTAGCTTCGGTCGGCAAGCTTGAAGAAGAGATCGCCAAATTGAAGGACTCTCTTGGTGAGGCCAACAAGGAGGTGACTCGACTGAAGAGGGCCAATCTCGCCCTGGACGAGAAGGTAGGAGGCCTTTTGCAGAAGAAGAACGGGTTGGAAACTTATCTGGGTGACCTCACGAAGAAGTGGTATCTCATGCTTGAAGGTATGTTCCTTTGTCTGACTGAATCAAAGTGGTCGACTCATATCCTGCTTGCTAACTCATCATGTTTTCGCCTATGTAGAATTATGTTGGAATTTCGAGGAGGAGACTGGGCGGGTCGAGCTGGGTCTGGACCCCGCCGATTCTCTTGTCAAGGATGAAGTGTCGATGAATGTCTTGCGACTGGAGTCCCGCCTCACCGGCGCCACTGGTTATCTCGCTCGACTGAAGGCAATGATGTCTCGGATCGACGCTGCACTTTGGAGGGGGACGGTGCAAGAGAATGACCTCGAGTCTCTGATGACTCAACTTAATGAGATCCCCAGTCGAGTGCAGGAGTGGAAAAAATCATTTGCCCGTTTTGGTGCTGACGTCGCACTGTCTCTGGTCCGTGTGCACTGCAAGGAGGTGAAGGAGGAGAGGCTGGCTGCGCTCAAGGTTGCCAACACGAAGAAGCTCCAGTTCCAGTCATTCATGGTGACTTTCCTGGAAGCTGCTACCCGCATTGCCGACGGGATCGACTTGGACGAGTACGTCACGCCTGCAAGCCCTCCTCCCCCAAAGGAGTGAACAAATTTTGATGCTCCGATTCAATTTGCCTCGGAATGCCGAGTGATTTTGTAACCTTTTAAACTCTCGCGGGCTTGATGCCCGAGTACTTCTGCCCGAATCTTGCGGGGCTTTATCTGCACTTGATTCCCCTTTTTGGACATGCTTGTTTTGCTTCTGGTTTCCTTCGATCTCCTTTGCATTTTGAGTCAGCATCGTGTTTGTGGCGCAGCTCGGAGGACTGAGCCACATTATACTTGTGGTATAGCTTGGAGGGTCGAGCCATGTTGTACTTATGGTGAAGCTCGGAGGGTCGAGCCACATTGTATTTGTGGCGTAGCTCAGAGGACTGAGCCACGTTGTACTTGTGGCGTAGCTCTGAGGACCGAGCCACATTGTACTTATGGCGTAGCTCGGAGGGTCGAGCCACGTTGTATTTGTGGCATAGCTCGGAGGACGGAGCCACGTTGTACTTGTGGCGTAGCTCGGAGGACCGAGCCACGTTGTACTTATGGCGTAGCTCGGAGGATTGAGCCACATTATACTTGTGGCGTAGCTCGGAGGACCGAGCCACATTATACTTGTGGCGTAGCTCGGAGCGTCGAGCCACATTGCAACTTAGGCGATTACGGAGAAACATAGACGAATCGGATTCATAGCTAAGTCCCCGAGTGAGAGGGTTGCTCTTCACTCGGAGTAGTTTTTGTAACTTAGGCGATTACGGGGTCGCAGCTAAGTCCCTGAGCGAGAGAGTTACTCTTAACTCGGAGTGGTTTTTGTAACTTAGGCGATTACGGGGTCGCAGCTAAGCCCCCGAGCAAGAGGGTTGCTCTTCACTCGGAGTGGTTTTTGTAACTTAGGCGATTACGGGGTCGCAGCTAAGCCCCCGAGTGAGAGGGTTGCTC
>LR738710.1:262355853-262390883 GCA_902687465.1 Secale cereale | reverse complement strand
GGAGTGTTTTTTGTAACTTAGGCGATTACAGGGTCGCAGCTAAGCCCCCGAGTGAGAGGGTTGCTATTTACTTGGAGTGGTTTTTGTAACTTAGGCGATTAAGGGGTCGCAGCTAAGCCCCCGAGCGAGAGGGCTGCTCTTCACTCGGAGTGGTTTTTGTAACTTAGGCGATTACGGGGTTGCAGCTAAGCCCCCGAGTGAGAGGGTTGCTCTTCACTCGGAGTGGTTTTTGTAACTTAGGCGATTACAGGGTCACAGCTAAGTCCCCGGGCGAGAGGGTTGCTCTTCACTTGGAGTAGTTTTTGTAACTTAGGCGATTACGGGGTCCGAGCTAAGCCCCCGAGTGAGAGGGTTTCTCTTCACTCGGAATAGTTTTTTGTAACTTAGGCAAATCGTATTCACGGCGAAGCACCCACAGGGGGATTTGAGAACAGGCATCTTTGTAACATCAATCATTAAGGAATTGTTGCGAACTTGTCTTTGAAAAAAAAACTGGAAGGTTCTTATTACAACTCGACTGGTCGAGTGCTCCAAGTGTAGAAGCGGCGGAGCATATCTGCGTTCCATGAACGAGGCTCATCTTTCTTCTTGGCCACGTTGTAGATGTGGTACGCCCCATTGTGTAGTACCTTGGTGACGATGAAGGGGCCTTCCCAGGCTGGGGCAAGCTTATGCGGTCGCTTCTGACGTACTCGGAGAACCAGGTCTCCTTCCTGGAATGCCCGGCTTCGAACATTGCGGGCATGGAATCGACGCAGGTCCTGTTGGTAAATGGTCGAGCGGATCAAGGCCATCTCGCGTTCTTCCTCTAGGAGGTCAACTGAATCTTGACGGGCCTGCTCTGGTTCTGTTTCGGAGAAGAGTTCCACTCGAGGGGCGTTGTGCAACAAATCACTCGGTAGCACGACCTCAACACCATAGACCATGAAGAAGGGGGTACGGTTAGTCGACCGGTTCGGAGTTGTCCTCAGCCCCCATAAGACATACGGTAGTTCGGTTACCCAAGCTCCAGCGGCGTGTTTATGGTCACGCATAAGCCGCGGTTTTAGGCCTTGGAGGACCAAACTATTTGCTCTTTCTGCTTGTCTATTCAACTACAGATGCGCTACAGATGCGTAGTCGACCCGAGTACCTTGGGAGGAACAGAACGCTCTGAATTAGTCCGAGTCAAAGTTGGAGCCGTTATCCGTGATGATGCTGTGGGGGACTTCGTATCTGAATATCAATTCTCTGATGAAGCTGATGGCGGTGCTCGAACCGAGGTTCTTGATGGGCTTGGCTTCGATCCATTTGGTAAACTTGTCGACTGCTACGAGCAAGTGAGTGAATCTGCTCCTGCCGGTTTTGAAGGGACCGACCATGTCCAACCCCCAAACGGCAAATGGCCAAACCAACGGGATGGTCTTCAAGGCAGACGCAGGTTTGTGAGACATGTTGGAGTAGAACTGGCAGCCTTCGCACTTGTCAACAATATCCTTTGCCATCTCATTCACTCGGGGCCAGTAGAATCCAGCTCGGTATGCCTTGGCCACGATAGTCCGAGAGGAAGCATGGTGGCCACAAGTTCCCGAGTGAATCTCATTTAGAATCATTCGACCTTCTTCAGGGGTGATGCAGCGTTGAGCGACTCCTGTGACACTCTCCCTGTAGAGCTGACCCTGAATGACAGTAAAGGCTTTGGATCAACGAACAATATGATGCGCCTCCTCTTCATCATCTGGGAGTTCTTACCTAAGCAAGTACGCTATGTACGGCACAGTCTAGTCAGGCGTGATCACCAGGATCTCCATGATTAAGTCGACCACCGCTGGAACTTCGGCTTCAGTCGGATCAGATGCGCTTATTGGCTGCGGGGGCTCCCCTATGAAGGGGTCCTCTTTGACTGAGGGGGTGTGCAAATGCTATAAGAACACATTCTTGGGTATAGGTTTCCAAGTGGACCCTATCTTCGCGAGGTCATCAACAAGCTGATTCTTGATTCTGGGCACGCGGTGGAGCTCTAAACCTTCAAATTTATTTTCCAGCTTCCACACCGCACTGCAGTAACTGGTCATTGCTGGGCTTCTGACATCCCACTCCTTCATCACCTAGTTGACCACTAAGTCTGAGTCGCCGTATACCATCAGGCGATGGACGCCGAGTGAGATGGCCATACACAACCCGTACAAAAGCGCCACGTATTCAGCTTCGATGTTTGAAGAGTCGAAGTGGATTTGAAGGACATAACTGAGTTTGTCGCCTCTGGGGGACACCAAAACCACACCTGCACCAGATCCGTTCAACATCTTGGATCCATCAAAGAACATGGTCCAGTGATCCGACTGGATCTGAGTCGGTTGCTCCTGCTCGATCCATTCTGCCACAAAATCTGCTATTGTCTGAGACTTGATAGCTTTCTTCACCTAAACTTGATATCTAGCGGAAGGAGTTCAATCGCCCATTTGGCCACTCGACCAGTTGCATCTCGATTGTTCATAATTTCTGATAATGGGGCGTCGCTGACGACTGAAATCCAATGATCTGAGAAGTAATAAGCAACTTTCTTTGCGATCAAGTAAATCCCATACACAAGCTTCTGGTAATGCGGGTATCTTTGCTTGGAGGGAGTCAACACTTCGGAGATGTAATAGATTGGGCATTGGACTTTGTAGTCTTTGCCTTCTTCTTCCTGCTCGACCGTGAGTACAGTGCTGACAACTTGTCCGGTGGCTACGATGTACAGTAAAAGAGGCTCTTTGCTGGCTGGGGCAGCAAGCACCGGCTGGGTGGAAAGAAGGGCTTTGAGCTCCTCAAACGCTGCTTCAGCTTCATAATTCCACTCAAACTTTTTAGATTTCTTCCTCTCTCGGTAGAGAGGTAATGCCTTTTCACCGAGACGAGAAATGAACCGACTCAATGAGGCCAAGCAACTAGTTAACTTCTGGAAGTCGTGTACATGCACGGGGCGCTTCATTCGGAGGATGGCACTGACTTTCTCTGGGTTGGCGTCGATTCCTCGTTCTGAAACAAGGAAACCGAGCAACTTGCCGCCGGGAACTCCGAATGTACATTTCGACGGGTTAAGCTTGATATCATAGCTTCTTAGGTTTGTGAATGTCTCAGCGAGGTCAGTCAGTAGGTCGGAACCTTTACGTGACTTGACCACGATGTCATCCATGTACGCTTCCATGTTCCCACTGATTCGTTTCAGCAGACACTTTTGAATCATGCGCATGAAGGTAGCGTCGGCATTCTTGAGACCGAAAGGCATGGTGACATAACAAAAACACCCGAAGGGGGTGATGAAGGTTGTCTTGATTTCATCGGGTCCAAACATTCGGATCTGATGGTACCCAGAATACGCATCCAGAAAAGACAAACGCTCGCATCCCATAGTCGAGTCGACTATCTGATCGATGCGGGGGAGAGGGAAATGATCTTTTGGGCAGGCCCGATTGATATGCTTGAAATCGATGCACATGCGAAGGGATTTGTCCTTCTTGGGGACCATGACCACATTGGCGAGCCACCCGGAGTGGTAGATCTCGTGGATGAACTCAGTTGCCAGAAGCCGAGCCACCTCTTCGCTAATTGCTTTTCTCTTCTCCGCGCCGGACCGATGGAGATGTTCCTTCATGGGTTTCACTTTTGGATCGACTCACAAACGATGCTCAGCTAGTCCCATGGGTACACCTGGCATGTCGGATGGTTTCCATGCGAAGATGTCCCAGTTCTCACGGAGGAACTGGATGAGCGCTTCTTCCTATTTGCTGTCGAGTGTAGTTGAGATGTGGGTCGGAGCCGCATTGGGGTCGGTGGGGTGAATGTGCACAGGCTTTGTATCTCCCGCCGACTGGAATGCTGACTCGGAAGCCGGCTTCTTAGCGCGCAAAAAATCACTCGGATCCACATTCTTTTGGTACTCCTCCATCTCCACTGCTGCCATCTACTTGTCAGCAATTTTCGAGCCTTTCTGGAAGCACTCTTCCACCTTATGCCGGTTCCCTGTGACGGTTATCACGCCTTTAGGCCCCGACATCTTCAGTTTGAGGTACACATAACACGGTTGAGCCATAAAACGAGCGTAGGCGGGCCTGCCCAGTATGACATGATAGGCGGTGTGGGAGTCCACCACCTCAAACGTCATCTTCTCTTTGTGGAAATTCTTCGAATCGCCAAAAACCACGTCAAGTGAAATCTGACCAAGTGAGTCGGCTTTCTTTCCGGGGATGACCCCATGAAATCTCATGTTGCTCTCACTCAGCTTGGACATCGGAATGCCCATCCCTCGGAGGGTTTCAGCGTATAGTATATTCAGGCCACTTCCGCCATCCATCAGAACCTTGGTCAAAGGAGTACCATCAACAACTAGGTCGACCACCAACGCTTGCCGCCTAGGGGTTGTGATGTGTGCGGGGTGGTCGGACTGGTCGAATGTAATGGGAGTCTTGGACCATTTTAGCTACGTCATCAATGCTGGAGCAACCATGTTGACTTCTGTGTTGATAACTTTCAGTCGACTCTTGCTCTCTACGTCAGCAAAAATCATCAAGGTGGAGTTGATCTGGGGTAACCTCCATCCCCTTCTTTGTCCTCGGTCTCCTCCGATTCCTTCTCTTTCTCAGCGGGTTGATCTTTCTGGAAATTCTGGATCAGGAGCCGACACTGTCGAGTGGTATGCTTGGGATAAACCAAGTTCCCCTCTTCATCTTTCTTCGTGTGGATAGGACACGGTAGGTCGAGCACGTCATTCCCTACTTGATCTTTCACTTTCTTGGGGACGCAAGGGCCTTTAGGCTTTCCTTTGCCTTTCCCTTGGGTAAGGGCCGCAGCTTCACCCTGAACTACTGGTTCTGCCTTGCGCTTCGGCTTCCGATTGGAATTCTGGCCATCTTGGCCAACTGGTTTCTTGCCGCTACGGAGTCGATCGGCCTCTTCTCCGTTAGCATACCGACTGGCTATTTCCATCATCCGAGTCAGGGACATATCTCCCGTCTAACCGAACTTCAGGTTTAGCTCTCTGTACCGCACGCCCTCCTTGAAGGCGCAAACTGCTTGATGCTCGGACACTCTTTCCACCGTGTGGTGCAAGGTGGTCCGCCTTTGAATGTAATCTCTTAGGGTTCATTTGGCTTCTGAACGCAATGATGTAACTCTGCCAGTCCTGCAGGTTGTTTGCAGGTGCCCTCGAAGGTCGTGACAAACACTCGGCCCAGCTCTTCCCAACAGTAAATGCTACCAGGGGCCAACTGATTCAGCCATGCCCGGGCCGAGCCACCTAACATCAGGGGGAGATGCTTCATAGCGACATCATCATTGCCGCCACCGATCTGCATAGCTACACGGTAATCCTCGAGCCAAGTGTCCTGCTTTGACTCGCCGGTGAACTTACTCACTCCCGCCGCCAATCTGAAGTTGGGGGAAATCTCAGCAGTCCTGATAGCATTGCTAAAACATTCGGGCCCAGATACACACGCTCGGCTGCCACTCGGGTGATGTCCGCCTTGTTCTTCTCTGTATGCTCGGTTTCGGTCGACCAGGCCTTGCACAAGAATCGATCTTGCGTCAAAACCGGGCCTTCTGGGATCCGAGGGGATCCTCCGCTCTTCGTCATGCAGACGTGTGCCGTCGTGTCGCCTGGGCAAGTATGATTCGCTTCCCGGAGGAGGCGTAGGCACTTGGTGGTGGTTGTTGTGACCGTCGACGATCATACTATTCGTCATTCCGACCCAGATGCCGCTCTTGACGAGGCCCACGGCCCTCGCGCCTCGGAGGCGACCTTGGACTGTGAGCCGACCAGATAGTGTCTGCCGCCACTGATCTGATGTGAATTCTGTTACGCGACTGCGAGACTGCCACGTTCTACTCTCCTGCTGTCCGGAGCAGCGCCCGGATCTGCTGCAAGCCTCTCTCAGCCTCCGTCTGAGACTGCTAGATAGAATCTGCGATGCTGACTGCAGCTTCGAGGTTCTGGATCGGCGTTCAGAATACCCGAGGTTTGCGCGGGAACGATTCCCGCGGCCGTTGACTAGATTCGGAAATCAGTCGGCGGGCCCGCTCGTCGAGCGAACGTTAGATATTTTCCAGTCGCGCGTGCTTATCCACGGTGGCTAGGCGCGTGGCTTCTAGAGCCCGAGCCTCCGGAGAGTCCCCCACGATAGGGGTGTAAAGTGCGTCTTCATTGCGGCGGCAAAGCTCTTCCCTTTGCTCGGCAGTGAGGGGCTGGGGTATGTACCCATCGTGGTCATACGACTGACAGTCATTGTTGCCGCCGTTTCCGCCGCGAGGGTACCCCGGCGGACTGCACTGTGAGTCGACCATGAGGACTTCAGCCACGGGGTCGCTACTCCCGCACTCGGAAAGCATGTCTACGGACCCAATCGATGGATCGACCGGCCCATAGTGATATTCGTCGGGCTCGATGGCCGCGACTTGAGGGGTCGCTGTTTGGCGAGCCACCGCGTGCTTCACCCACCGCTAGAGTCGCGACCGACCGGATCGCTTGCGACGGCGTCCAGCAGGGACGACAGACAACGAAGGAACCGGCCAATACTGAGTCGACGGCTGCTGGAGAAGGACGCCACATGCGCTAACACAGAAGTGTGCGGCCCCGCGGACGAGTAGCGCCTCGACGTCGAGAGAGGCCTCCTGGAGCCAGGCGGAGTCGTCGGCGACGAAGATGAGCGCGCCGAGTCGGATCTCGCGGCCCAGCGCCAAACCACTGCCGGAAATCATGGTGATGGAGGTCAGAGAAAAAAGCTTGCATCCTCACCGGAAGTCGCTAACACACCTGCGCCACGGTGGGCGCCAACTGTCGTGGTTCCAAGTCTGACAGTTGAGTAGGGGGTACGTAGGAGGAGGCAAGGTCCTAGCTACGATGAGATTGTACACGAGATGTTTACGAGTTCAGGCCCTTCTCGGAGGAAGTAAAAGCCCTACGTCTCGGTGCCCGGAGGCGGTCGACTGGAATGTAAATGTATGTGTGAGTTACAGGGGGTGTGAACCCTTGTACTCGAGGAGGGGGGTGGCTTATATAGAGTGCGATAGGACCCCAGCCATCCCCACGTTACAAAGGGTTCAATGTACATAAAGGCAGGACGTTACTGATAACGCGTGCAATAAAGGGTGATAACGGCATTCATTACTGCAGAATGAATGCATGACCGTTGCTGGCCTAACGGGACCTTTGACCTTCGGGGGTCGAGTGTCTTTGTACGGTCGAGTGTCCTCATCCTTCCGAGTGGAGTTGAGTCGTCTGAGTGGAGGTAAACAGTCGAGTGAAATGTCCTCTCGGGCTATATCAGTCGACTGTTTCTGTTGTCTTCGAGTTGTCTCTTGAGCTTTTGGGGTAGTGACCTTGGGTGGGGTATCTGGGTCAGGCCCGTGACCCTACCCTAGGTTTGTAGCATCATCAGGGTCCGGCGAGGCAAGGAGGAGGCCGTGGCCATGATGGGGAGACCGGCAGCAAGGCGACGGGGAGGCACATGTATCGAGGAGCACGAGAGGTTGTTGGCTTTGGTGGATGGATGGATGTGGCGGTTTGGGGATTTTGGATCGAGAGGGATCCTGAGGAAGTGGAAGACAAGAGGAGTGGCGGTGGCGGCGATTGGACAGGAGGAGGATTTTTATGGTTTGTCCCGATTTGGAATCTGGTGGTCTATAAATAGGGAAAATGAACTAAGGTTGGACCCTCCGATCATAATTGGACGATGGAGAATAAATAGGCTAGGGAGTCCAAATAAGAAAATGGAGATATTTTAGGGATGTTTGGGGATGATCCAGACCGATCGGTAATGACAGTCCGGGTCGGGTTCGGGTAGGTTTTGCACGGGCACGCGAGGGGTCTATGCACTGTGAAGAGGGGTCGACAAAGAGAAAGGGGCCTGACAAAATGTCAACGGAGGGAAAGAGATAAGCGGCAACTACGAACGGCTACAGGTTTTGTGAAAACATGCGGATGCAATGCACATGATGCCATGATGAATGCAGCAAATAAATAAAACACACGGCGAAACTCGGAATGTATATGGAAGTCTTTTGGAGCGTTGGTCTTGGGGCGTCATAGATATGGTGAAGAAGGTTTTCAACATCCCATCAGGCAACATACCAGTCAAGCTTTCCAAGAGACACCATCAATGTGAGCTCCACAACATTTATCACAAGAATGGCAGGGCTCCAATTGCGCATACAGTGAATGTGTTTCATCGTGCGAGGAATGATGATCGTGATACTACAAAGAGGTCATGGGTGCTCCTAGCACTTGCAACTGTTTTAACTCCAAGCACTCGCAACATGGTGCCCTAGAGTACTTGAAAAGCCTTGAAGATATGGACAAGGTTGCTGTATTCGCTTGGGATGAGCATGTTTTAAGTGTTGTAATGAGAGAGGTCAAGAAGTGCCAGGACAAGATAAAATCACATGCTACTTCTTCACTCTGGGCTGGGGGTTGTTTCCCTATGCTTGCGGTATACTTCTTTCTTTTTGGATTTTTTCTATCTATCACAACGTGTTTTTGTTTTTCATAGTCACATTTCTTTTTGTGTCTAATAAATTATTTCTTGTTTTCTTATTCAGGTTATTTACATGTACCTCTTGATATTTCCTCAAGCTGCAATCAACGGGCACCAGTTGAATTATTCTCTTCCGAGGGCTTGCTTCGTGCATGAGACAGACTTTCATATTGTGTTGGAATTTGACAGGAACACGCTTTCTTTGGGCAAAGCTTCATTCGGGAAGTGTCGCGTAAGTTTTCTTGGGTTTTTACCTCCCTCATCCATTGCATTACTATTTCTTCCCATTTTTTCCTTCTTTCTTTTTTTTTGCTTTTGTGTACTCATGGTTCTCATTCTTTTGTTTCTTTTACTTTGTGTCATGTAGTTTCATCCTCTGTCAGAGAAACCATACGCAACATTGCCTGTCGAAGGCCCTGTAGGCAACAACAGTGAACTTGCTCAAAATCAGCAGGTTTCGAACAACCTAGATTGTGGTGATACTCAAGATTGCGGGGCTGAAAATATCAATATTAATGATAACCAAGATGACGTGGTTGCAGAAGAGAATCCTACGGAAGGTATCAATCCAACAGAAAATGGCAAAAGCACCGACGAAGATGTGAGTGGTTCACTGGATGATTGGCTTCAAAACCCAACACCATTTGGAGCAGAGCTTGAGGTGAGGTTATTTTTGTGTTTTGTTCTGTTTTTTAATTTTTGTTAAATACCTTTGTGCCCTTTTATTTTTTTTCTAGTTTCCATCTTAAGTTGCTTCCATACTAATGGAAATCACTTTATTTTGCCATACATTTTTCAGCTGTCATCACATCTGGCTACAATCTACGACAAGCACACAAAACTATACGATGTAGAGTTAAAAGGGGTCTAACTTCTTTCAAGCAAGTGTTGCAAGCAATACATTGCAAGCGAATGGGGCAGCTTCTCAAAGATGTGTACGGTGCTTCGCCAAGTTCTTAGGAAGCAACGGATGCTAGTTTTGATATGCCACCCCCTCGCAGCAATGATGTGGACAAGTCATATCATCATGGATGTAACTAGGAAAGTTCTAGCAGGAAGGCCGCAGATGAGCCAACAATAGAAAAGGCGGTTAAGCCGGCTGAAGGAGCTCGAAGCAACCATGCAAGCGACATTGCTCATGAGTCTAATGGCAGTGATGTGGTTGAGATGGGCGCACGAACTAGTTCCGTTGTCAGTGAGCCCCCTGCACAGTGTTTGTAGAATGCAAATGAGAAAGTGTCTAGTGGTGAAGATATTGAGCATGGTGACCAACTCATCCAGCGCAATCACTTTGTGCGTACTAGTGTGGCTGGTCACTGGAGTGATGCGCCATCAATGAGTCTGTTCCAAGAGGGCACTGAGGAGTAATATTGGTGGATGAGTGTCCGAAGTCAAGATGCAAACTCCAATGCTCCAAACCATGCCATCATTCCTACAACAACAAAGTCTTGTGCTGTTTTTGATGTCACTCCTCAGGCTCCAATCTCAACAGAAGCAGAAGTTCCAGTGTATGTTGTGACACTAATCTCCATGGCTCCATTATCAAGTGGGACTGCAGGTATGCCCTACTACTAGTTTATCTTTGAACAAATCTCTCCTCGCAACATTTTCTAGTTCATAGTAGAAATTCGCGCCATGATGTAGCTATCATCATCATCATCACCTCCAGCACCAGCAGCCGATTTTTGTTGTTGCGGACAAAAGTTATCACAATATCAGTAAAAAAGGTATAATGTGCAAGAAACTAGTGCTTCTAGCATAAAATATATATTTACATCAGATTGTTTCATCTTCTATGTTTTCAGCTCACAATACTAAATAAAATGCTTCCATATCTTCTACTACAATGATCATAGTGCTACAAGCAAAGTAATCAAGTTTATATTTGTTTTTGTAATACAAATTAGGTTTTCTCACTAGATGCAACAATTTTTTCTATCTAGCATTTTTCTAGTGAAGGAACTTTGTCCAACATGATCACTGCTTAAACCATGCAACATAGTCAAGTAGAACTAGTGCTTTATATTTTTCACAATATATGCAGCATTACAAAATAAAGTCATATTGGGGACTTTTTCAGCTTTGATTTTGTACTTTGTTAGGAGCATTCACCACATATACAGCATAACCTCGCCCCCTGCACATTTTTTGTTTTTGCAAATCTTAAAATGAAATTGCAAGGAGCAAATTATACATGGTTTTCAGCTGACTTCCTCCTGCACTTTTTTTGGTGCATTTTTTTTAAACTGAAAGTGTAAGGAGCTAGCATACACAATTTTCAGTTGACATCTCCCTGCACATTGTTGGAGCAGTTCTTAAACTGAAATTGGAAGGAGTTTTTTGTACATAGTTTCAGTTGACAGAAGGAGATATGTTGCAATTCATACTGCATGTTTTTAGGACAGTGATCAGAGAGACACAAAATTATGAACATGGCAGAATCAAAATAACTTCATGCTTCATGCCTGCAAGGAGCTTGCAACTTACCCAAGCTTGTGAGGAGCTTGCCCGGGAGGCTCCAACAGATAACATAGGAGGATGGCAGATCTCCCTTGCAGCTCCAGCCCGACGAATCGGCTCGCCGGCGAGAATCGGGGCCGATTTGGCCTACCTGCTGCTCGATGGAGTACTGGAGCTTCGATCCATGGCAGCCGACAACATAGATCGAACTATGTGGTGAGCTGCCATGGCGTTGGAAGGTGTACGGGGGCGTTGCTGCGTCGCCGGCGGTGAGTAAATGGGATGATGCGTCGTTTGCGGCGGTGGTAGAGCCGGTGCGGCGGCGGTAGCGGCTGTGGTAGAGGCGATGCAGCGTCGGCGCCGTCGATGTACTCCTCACCCTGGCCTAGGGCGCGTGCAGAGGAGCTGCACAAGAGGTGGGGATTATGCTTCCAGCAAAACGGTTGCAGCAACGCGGGGAAGACAATGGGAAGTGGTTGGAGGGTGAACACATGGCTTCAATCCCACGACCGCGCGTAATTAAATCAATTAGATGTATTTTGGGAAGCTAATTTTGGGTTTAACAGGCGGATGTTGCCTAATAGCCACCTATTTGTCGCTCGATCGACACCAGTATAGTTTATTTCTTTCAAAAAACATGCTTTCACTCCGCTTTACATATAATCCAAGCAATCGACACAAAGCGATGGAAAAAGTCCCATACAAGCAGGTTAAAAGATAAAAAGGGCTACATGCGGACTGGGAAAACACCATTAACCTGTAGCCGAGCATGAAAATGGGAGCCGCCACACCGAACAAGATACGATATAGACTACCGAACATGAATCGAACAACACCGCCTTGGGAAATCATTAGACCCCCAATGCACGGTTAGAGTTTTCGGTGCAAATAGCTCAACGCCCGAAAGTAATTTGCTTCACAAAAGTAGGACCAACAACGGACGTTGTCTGCCAACGGTCTGTGATAGTTGTGTAATGTGTAGGTATTGATTCAACCACTGATTCTCCAACGATTTTAAAAAACATTTTACTATTACTGGACAGAAGGTGTAGTATAGTTTACATCCAACCATTGATTCAGTAAGCACTTTAGACATTTTATTTTTCATATTTTTATTTTTGCAAGGGTAATTGTGTAATTCAGTCAATCAGCCATAATCGCTATGATGAGCTGCCCCCGACCCCTACTTACACCAGCAATGCTCGTCTCATTCAGTCAGACCACGCTACTACCGGCAAGTCATCTCAAGTTGTCTCTTTCGTTCAACTCAACCAACCTTGTTGCCCCTTCGTATCCTCCTCTATCATCGCCGAGGGACTTTCTATCGACCCTAACAGCGATACAAGGGGAGTATGTGAAATTTGTAGTTGAGATGCCATAACAGGACACCAGCGGGTCTTAAACACATATCACAGGTACACACGGTTTTACCTAGGTTCGGAGCCCCAATGTGAGTAATAGACATACTTCATGCCTTGCTCTTTTCTTGTATATATGCAGAGAGTACAATAGATTACAATGTCGTTGGAGGATCCGAGGAGACATGATGGCGGATATTCGGGTGATAAGCATCGGAATCCTTATAGGTTGTCAAACCATGGTGTGAGAGAATGTCCCCCTCTACTATGCCATATGTACCCCTTATATAGCAAAACTTATGGAAGGCTTCCACGTCAGCGTGTGGACGTAAAGGGTTTGTAGTTGGTCATGTGACGGTTAACAACACATCTAGGTCCTTATTCCATATTAATAGAGTGTTTCCTAATTCCCGATGTGTCGTATGATGACATGCCTCCTTATGAGGCAACGGAGAATATTCTTTGGTCTATGGGGTGTCCGATATTTTACGAGGGGCCACCTTGGCAGCAAAGAGACGCTGGTCAATAAGTGATCTGACTTATTATCAACAAGCCCCTGACAATACTCGTAATAGATCAAGGTCTATGGATAAGGTGGTGTAGATACTCATGGATGCTTTCTCATTTGTAAGAGTGGTTGGGTCTCCCCAAATGTAAGGTGATGTTACCTATCAATACGTATTTCCCTCGATTAGAGAACCATGGTTTATCAAACCAGAAGGAGTTCTCCCAGCAACCAAAATCATTGGTACTTGCACACACAAAACAAAACAAACTTTGTTCCCAGCACGTCAAGAAGGTTGTCAAGATTTTTATCTTGCTAGTTACAAGATTAAATTCAAGTGATAATGATGGTTTGATAGAAATGTAAAACAGTACAACAAAGAATAAAAATTATAACGATCATTTCAGCAAAGGAGAATAGACCCAAGGGGGCATAGGTTCACTAGTGGCATCTCTCTCAAGCATAAAAGTGTACTGTGGTGAACAAATTACAGTTGGGTAGCAATTATATTATACTATTATATACATGAGTATGATCATTCATTGTATAATATCATATAACCATTACGTCTGTGATAAATAGACCGTTATGCAATTGCATCTTCTATTGATACTCCACTCCAAGGTTGCTATCTAACATACATCTCAAAGTATTAAGTTTACAAGAAGCAGAAACATTGAAATAAGCATGATGACATAATGTAGATAGTAAAATATCAATCAATACGACGAGAAACTATCCTTTTATCCTTAATTCTCATTGACAACAATACAATACATGCCTTGTCCCTTTCTGTCATTGGGATATATAACACCGCAAGATTAGAACCCACTACAGAGCACCACTCACTCTGAGGAAAACCCATCGAACTTGGCCAAAGAAAATAGATAGATCAGAGAGCATACAAAGATACTTAATTATACAACAAGAAAACTTCAAAAGATTCGATCGATTCAATGAACAATCTGACCATAAAGTGAAAGTTCATCATATCCCAACAAACATATCTACAAATTACATCAGATTGATCCCGATGCTTAGGGGCATGGACATAAGGCGTTTGTCGGCGTTCTGAGAACGGGGGTACCCACACTTGCCTACCTGCGGCCCAGAGCGTGGCTTGTCTAGCGGCTTGGTACGGCCCATCTTCATCAGCAAACCCCTTAAGACCCTCGCGAAGGGCCAAGCCTCACGAGGCGGACGAAGGCCTCCCCTGGGGCGGCCTCACTAGGCTGGCTCCCGAGGAGCGGAGATATCAAGGCAAGGGGCACCTCATGAGGTTATCGTGATGTGAGCCATGACGACCAAGGCAAGGCGGGCGCTAACCGGCGCAGGATGCCAGTATCCTCTTTGGTGCTAAAGGGGCAAGCGCAGGCGAGGAGTCCCGAGGCATCAGGCAAAGGTTTCCATATCGATGCAACAAGACCAAGACCAGCAGGACGGCAGGATAAAGGTCACCACGGAGCCCACGATGATGTCACCACCAGAACCTTTGGCAGGCGAATACCACCTTTTGTCAGGATAGCTTGTACTAGCTGTCCCCCTTCAAACTTGGCCTTTGTGGGATCCCTTCCCGCTCAATATTTTGGAAGAGGACTCGGGCCTCTATAAATAGGTCTAGCCACCACCATAGAAGGGGATCGGATCATTCAGACCACCCTTACACCCACTAGCTCACCGAGCACAAGAATACCCCTCCTCAGGAGGCTGTTCTCCCCGTGTACCTATTCATCCTCAGCCTACAAGGCAATCCACCACACCACACTGGATTAGGGCATTACACCACAACTGTGGCCCGAACCAGTATAAATTCTTGTGTCTCTTGTTCTTTGGGCACAGTGAGCTAGGCCTAGGAATCGGTGCGAGAGCGAACTAAGGCCGGAAGGAGAGATCTTCGTGCGTACCCTAGTGTTCGAACCTCAAGGGTTTGCCGGAACCCACAATCCGACATTTAGCGCGCCAGGAAGGGGTGCGCCGATGTTTCGCCTCTCCATCCACCCTGCTCTCCATCCGCCAGGGTCTTATGTCGGACGTCTCTTCTCCGACCAGCCCGACGGGCGCGCGCGGTGGCGTAGTGGGCCACCGAGCCTTCACCCCCGCCTTGCGGCATGTGCAGTGGCCACTTAGGTTTAGGCCGGAGCTACCACCCCGTAACGACGGGGCAGCGGATCTGGCCGTGTTCCTTCAGACCTACAAGGAGGCCGTTTCTACAGCCGGCAGCGACAGGAAGGTCGAGGCCAGCTGGCTCCCCATGGCGCTCATCGGCGTTCCGCACGCCTGGTTTCTAAGCTTGCCAGAGTCATCTATGGCATCCTGGGAGGAGCTGCGTGGCCTTTTCACCGCACGCTTCGCAGCGTCGGCACCCCACGCCATCGCGGCCCTCCTCGGCGGCTCTCAAGCGCCGCCCCTAGACCTCCGCGTCAAGCAGTTCTTCCGCCAGATCGACGCCGCCTCCATACGCCTGGGAGCCCCTCCTAGATGGGTGGCGCCCATGACCGACCTCACCTTTGACTCAGGGGACCATCCCGCTTCCGTTGCGGGCTCATGCGCTCTCCCGATGCTTTGCGCACCCACCATCTACAAGGTGGCAGTCACCAAGACCCTCATCGACGGTGGGGCTGGCCTCAACGTGCTCTCAGTAGAAGCCTTCAGCCTGCTCCACGTGCCGTTTGAGCGACTACGCCCCACCAAGCCCTTCTCCAGAGTTGGCAGCGGTTCCGCCAGCCCTCTAGGGCAGATCCGCCTCCGAGTCACCTTCAGCACCGCGACAACTACCACACTGAGCTGATTGAGTTCGACATTGCTCGTATCGGTCTCCCGTACAACGCCATCCTCAGGTATCCTGCCCTGGCTCAGTTCATGGCTACAACCCATCCAGCCTACAACCTCATGAAGATGCCGGGGAGCAGCGGCGTCCTCACCATGGCTGGCGACACCTAGGATGCTCTGGTGGCCCTCAAGCTTGCCTACCGGACCGCTGCAGCGGCACGCCCGGCCGATGAGGCCGCCCGAGAAGCCAAGAGGGCTGCACTAGTGAAAAAGAAGCAGCTTTTCTCTCAAGACCGGGCCGAGATGAAGCAGGTGCTGGTGGATGAAGATGGGGCATCGGGAGCCACCTTCACCATAGGCACTGGCCTTCCCCCAGCTCAAGAAAAGGCACTGGTCGGATTCTTGTGCGCTAACAAGGAAGTGTTCGCGTGGGAACCGAAGGACCTGGCAGGAGTCCCAAGGGGGGTGACTGAGCATCACCTAAATGTATGCCCCAATGTTCGCCCCATGAAGCAGAAGGCCACACGCCAGTCTACAGAGAAGCAGTCCTTCATCGTGCAAGAAACTCGCAAGCTAGAAGTAGTGGGAGTCATCCGCGAGGTCCCTTACCCGTAATGGCTGGCGAACCCCGCCGCTGTGCCCAAGAAAGGCGGGAAGGAGCGCATGTGTGCCGACTTCACCAACCTCAACAAGGGCTGCCCACAAGACTCGTTCCCGCTGCCTCGCATCGACCAGATTGTCGACTCCACCGTCGAGTGCGACCTACGGTGCTTCCTGGATGCCTTTTCGGGCTACCATCAAATCAATATGGTGGTACAAGATGTCGAGAAGACTGCCTTCCTCACCCCGTGCGGGGTATACTGCTACACTTGTATGCCGTTTGGGTTGCAGAATGCAGGAGTGACTTTCCAGTAACTGATGCATATCGCCCTGGGAGAGCAGCTCGGGAGGAACGCTGAGGCCTATGTTGATGACATCGTGGTAAAATCTCGGGAGGCCAAGACCCTCATCGAGGACTTGGAAGAGACCTTTGCCAGCCTACGCAAGGTAGACATGCGGCTCGACCCAGAGAAGTGTGTGTTCGGCGTCCCTTCAGGCAAGTTGCTAGGCTTCCTAGTGTCACACAGAGGGATCGAGGCTAACCCCGAGAAGGTCAATGCCGTAGAAAAGATGAGTCCGCCGAAGACCCTCAAAGATATGCAGAAGCTGGTCGGCTGCGTGATGTAGCTCGGGCGTTTCATCTCCAAGCTGGGGGAGTGCGCCCTCCCCTTCTTCAAACTGATGAAAAGGACATGCCCGTTTGAGTGGACCCCTGAGGCCGATGCAGCATTCGAAGACCTTAAGAAATACCTCACTAGCCCGCCGGTAATGGTGGCGCCGAAACCCCGAGAGCCCTTGGTGCTTTACCTAGCCACGATGCCACACTCCGCCAGCGCAAAGCTGGTGGCAGTCCGGGAGGAGCGCCAGGACAAGACCGCACCACCCTAGGCCGACACTCACGAGCCTTCGCTAGGGCTAGTCGACGACCAAGCTCCGCAAGGTGACATTCCCGAAGCCTCGGCCTCTACGTCCAGCGACCAAGCTCCTGGGGCTGTCTCGCCTTAGGAGGCACCGTGACCTCAGGAGAGCTTGGCCCCCACCCTCGCCGAGCACCCGGTGTACTTCGTCAGCACGATGCTCTATGACGCTCGGGTACGCTACCCCATGCCACAGAAGCTTCTACTCGTGCTCCTCGTCGCTTCGCGCAAGCTGCGTCATTACTTCCAAGGTCACCCCATCAAGGTCGTCTCGGCTTACCCGCTAGAGAGGGTACTCCGGAGCCCCAATGCCGCGGGAAGGGTCGCCGAATGGAATATCGAGCTACAGACGTTTCAGTTGGAGTTCAGCACAACCAGGGTCATCAAAGGAGCCGCGCTCGCTGACTTCATGGCAGAATGGACCGACGCCCCGGAGCTCGAGACAGGCGTAGACCGACCCCTCTCGCCAGGGAGTGAAGTGCCAGACGGCTGGTTCATGTACTTCGACGGTGCATTCGCACGCCAGGGCGCGGGGGCTGGAGCTGTGCTTCTTGCCCACTCAGGACAAGCTCTACTACGCCGTGCAGCTCTGCTTTCATCAGGGCGAGAAGGTCCCAACAACATCGCGTAATACGAGGGCCTCATCGCTGGCCTCAAGGCATCAACGACCTTGGGTGTGAAGCACCTCGTTATCAGGGGCGACTTGCAGCTCCTCGTCAACTTCTCCAACAAGGTATACGTGCCGAAGGACGAGCACATGGAGGCATACCTCGCGGAGGTACGCAAAATGGAGAAGCGGTTCCTGGGCCTGGAACTACAGCACGTGCCTCGTGGTACCAACAAGGAAGCTGACGGCATCGCCAAAAGGGCATCCAGGCACCTGCCCAGGAGCCAGGCGTCTTCGAAGAACGACTCTTCAAGCCTTCGGCATCACCTCCACCTGAGGGGCCGGCGACGCCTCACGAGGAACTCCCCCAACCACCAACCTCGGGAGGCCCTACCTGTGGCCTGACCTGGGGAGCACTGTGACGCCCAAAGACCGACGTCCCAGAAGAGTCCAGAAGATTCCAGATGTTTCAGGTTCTCCCGTGTGTTTCTTTTGTGCTTGTGTTATTTATTTTGCTTTGCATCGTGTCATCGTGCCATCATGTCATTAATCTTTTGCATCTCAACCTAAATAAATCGTGTGGACCTTCGATCCATTTAAATCGAGGGAAGGATGACTTCTCTTTATAACATATCCTCCTAATATATGGAGCTAAATAATTATTCCATTTGTTGGAATTCACCGTAACACACTTGCATATTTTTCCCATGCCCCTTTTGCTTCAAGTTTCCCTCCTACCTTGCCAACTATTCTTTTTCCTTTTATTAAGGCTCCTCCAAAAACTCGAACATTTTTGGACACTTCTGAAACCTAGTCCTAGTTCAAACTATTTGAATAAAATTCAATGAGTTTGAATTTTCATCTTTCAATCTTGCCATTTATATTTTCTTGGAATACGCTCATTTTATGAGCCCGAGAAAATTAACCTCTTGTTCAAACTCTTTTTGTAACCCTTCCTTTCTTCTCTTTTTTCTTCATTGCTATTTTTTTTTCTGTTTTGGGAAATAGCAGTAGAGAGAGAGCAGAGGCCCAACTGCCAGCCTCATAAGGCCTGCTGCCCCCTCGGCCGGACCGGCCCATTCTTTCCTCCAGGCCCATGCCCATCCTAACCCTAGGCTGCTGCGCTCGATCCTCTCCCCCCTCAGCCGCCGCACGCCAGTCGCTCGACCCCGACTTCCTTCCCGATCCCCCGAGCCTCTCCTCTCGATCTCCCTCTCTCTCTCGCCCGAGCCTCGGCTCGATCCTCCATCGCCCCGCATCGCCAGGACGAGCAGCTCCCTCCAGCTGCAACCTCTGGCCGCGGGCCGGCCTTGCCACGCCGCCCGGCCGGCCAGGAGCCGCCCCGCCGTCCGCCTCTGGCCCGGACGCCGCTGCCAGCGCGAGCACCACCACCGCGCGCCTCCTCGTTCCTCTGGCCTCCTCCGCCTCGCTAGAGCACAGCGCCTGCGGGCCTCCTCCGCCTCGCAAGGGCCTCTTCTCCCTCGTGCGCCCCTCCATCTCCAGCCCGGCCGGCCAGGAGCCGCGTCCGCCGCCACGACCCTGCAGGGGCTCGTCGCCCCCCAAGTGCCTCCCTCCGACCAGACAGCACCGACGCCCGCGCCCTCCGTCTCCAGCGCGAGGAGCTGCGCCGTCCCTCCCCGCCGACCACCATTCGCCTCCCGATGTCGTCCCTCCTCCATCGCCAAGTTTGTTGCTGCTGCCTCTGTACAAAGACATGTACAACTACGTGGATTCGCCGAGAACGACTACACACGGGACCCGTCAAGTTCGACTACTACATGAACAAGTTCCACGACGACCTCGTGTACCCCTACGTCCCTCGACGACCCCTGGTTTCGCCAAGACCAAGATGGCGCCAAATGACAAGACGACCCGTGAACGACTACCGTCGACCCTCGATGACCCCGTGGAACATACAGACATCAAGTACCACTACGAACCGCCAAGTACCTCGACGCCCGATGTCAAGTTTGACTACAAGGAGAAACATCAAGTACCACTACCGTCGCAAGAACAAGAACCCCCAAGTACCACGACACCGACCCCGAACATCTACGGAATGTGTACATCTACGAACGAGTACAACTACCGCCGCCGAAGTCCGCGTGTACCTCTCCGAACGTGAACGCCTACTTCCCTCTTCGAACGGGTACCACGACTCGCGAGAACGACTACTTCCACTACGTCCCTCGACGACTCGAACTGCTTTGAGAACGAAAGTTCCGAAGGTATAACCCCGTGACGATGACCCGTGTGATGCTTGTGGTTGTTTGAGATGTTCCCCTTGTGTGCACCGTTCCCGTTTCGACTTTTGTCATGCTCCTCGGTTGCCTCGCCGCAACTCGTGGGAACCCGGTGACGGGATCACCCCACCTTTCTTCTTGCTTGACACGCTCTCCGTCATCTTTTGCACCGGTCTCTCAACAAGTTACCGGAACCGAGATGTTGCCGTTGCATCATTTTCGGATCGTTGCCGTGGCACCTTTTTCCTTCCACCACGGTGACAATACTCCTTATCATCTTCATGTCAACTGTTAATAAAAATTGCATAAAACTTGATCATGTCATCCGCATCATGTTAATAATAAAAATTGCATAAAACTTGATCATGTCATCCGCATCATGTTAACAACATTAAAATGTGTGAATTGTAGTTGCTTAAAATTGCTAAACATGCATATGGGGATTTTACCGGAATTTGTTGTTGTTATTTTCCGGCCTCATTTAAAATGTCTAAATAGTGTAGTTTAATTATGCTTCACCTCTTGCTATGTTAAAAAACATTTAATCTTGTCTTGTAAATAAATGAGAGTCAATTAAATAATTAAAATGTGGTGTTTCGTCAATATGCAACTCGTTGCATATTGAGCTCCACTTAACTTGTAGTACTTGTTTGTGCACTTTGCCATGCCATGCATAATTAAACCGGACATGCATCATACTTGGATGTGCATCGTATGCCATGTTTATGCTTGTGTGTTTACTGTGTTGTTTGCTTCTTTCCGGTTGCTTCTCTTGTTAGCTTCGGTTTCGTTCCGGAGTTGTGAGGATTCGCTCGACTATGTTGCTCGGTCTACTTCATGGCTTGTTCTTCTTCCATGCGGAATCCCAGGCAAGATGATCATACCCTTGGATACCTTTACTACCATTGCCATGCTTAGTTGTCTCGATGCTACCGTTACATGTCGGGCTACCCATCTTTTATGTCAGCCTCTCCTTGTTGCCATGAAACCTCTAACCTTGAAACCTTCCTAGCAAAACCATTGTTTGGCTATGTTACCCACTTGCTCAGCCCTCTTATAGCGTTGTTAGTTGCAGGTGAAGATGAAGATCGTTCCAGGAGGGAACTTGTTGTTGGAATATCACAATATCTATTATTATTATTAACACACCTATATACTGGGCATGGGTGGAAGGCTTGGCCTTTTGCTCGGTGTTTTGTTCCACTCATGCCACCTTAGGCGCCGATAAACCGGCATTATGTTCCTTGATTTTGCTTTCCTTACACGATGGGTGGATAGGGACCCCTTGACAGTTCGACTTTGAATAAAACTCCTCCAGCAAGGCCCAACATTGGTTTTAATTCGCTCATAATAACAACTTATTTAATTAATTAATTGCATAGGGGGTCATGTCCCCGGGTTCTTAATTCTACATAACAGGGGGGCTAGTGCTGATGGTGTTGGTCCCAAACGGGGAGTATGCGGGGCCACCACGGGGAAACTCGAGGATTGGTTTTACTCGTATAATCGCCCATCCGGTCGTGGCCTGAGACGAGATACGCGCGGCTACTATCAGGGTGTCGGCACACTGGGAGGTCTTGCTGGACTTGTTTTACCATTGTCGAAATGTCTTGTGCACCGGGATGCCGAGCCTGATCGGATTTCCCTAAGATAAGGGGTGATGATATTATATTTATCACTTCAGCTAATCGTGAGAGCTTGTGATGGGCTTAGTTGGGACACCCCTGCAGGGTTATGATCTTTCGAAAGCCGTGCCCGCGGTTATGTGGCAGATTGGAATTTGTTAATGTCCGGTTGTAGAAAACTTGACAGAGGATCCGAAGTAAAACACACAACTGTGTGAGTAACCGTGACTGTCTCTTTTCACTTTGAGAAGAGAACATGATGGGGTTATGTTTGATTCGTATGTAGTTCAGGATCTTTAGCGATCACAACTAGTTGCGAGCGTTTGCGTAGATGCTCATCTTACTCTTGTACTCGTAAGTTAGCCACCATATTATGCTTAGCCGCTGCTGCAACCTCACCACTTTACCTCTTCCTACCCATAAAGCTTTGCTAGTCTTGATACCCATGGTTATGGGATTGCTGAGTCCTCGTGGCTCACAGATACTACAACACCAGATGCAGGTTCAGCCGAGATTGATGCAGGAGCTGGTTCAAGTACTTCACTGGGGGCTCGATGAAGAGAGTGGCCGTATGTTTGAGACATTTTCGACGATCAGTAGTGGTTTCTACTAGAGGCGATTTGGACCTGTGGCTTTATGTTGTTTTTGGTATCTTTCTTTTGGATCTTCGCCCGTTGTCGGGTTGTGATGTTTTGAATGATGTTTTGCTTATGTAATGTATTGTGTGAAGTGGCGAGTGTAAGCCAACTATCTCCTTTTTTTGCAATTTCATCCCTATTTGTACATGAGTCGTGCAAAGATACCAAACTTGAGATCATTCCAGAATGGGCTTATACCTTTAAGTCGTGCCTCGACACGTAGGAGGTATAGTCCCATCCTGGGCATTACAAGTTGGTATTCGGAGCCTTCTCCGACCTAGAAGCCCCCACTGATTGATCGAATCATTGACGGTTGAGTCTAGGCACACACTTAAAATGTTTTGAGTCCTATATATATATATCGGAGAGTAGGTTTTCTGTTTGCTCCTCATCTCTTTCCACTCTCGTGAGGACTCCTGACGATTACTCTTATCTCTTCTACTCTCAAAAATGCACCAATTTTTTTTAGGATCACGCGAGTATTGTTTGGATTGTTCCGATGTCTTTGTGACGAGAACATTGTTCTCGATGCCTCCTGTCATTTAGGGGTTATGGCAGTGTCCCGGGGAGTTGAGCTCCGAGGTGTTGTCGTCACAAATATATCGCATCAGTTATGGAATACTTAAGACGGCCGACATCGAAAACTCTCGTATGTGGTTAGTGGCAAGATAACCCCGACATCACCCAGTACTGGGGAGGTAGTTCGGGAGTATTGCCATAGCTTGTATAGTAGATGCGTTTCGAAGGTCCGAGGTAAACGGTTTCCGGAGATAACTGGTTATGTGTTGAAGGATGGATACAGCTGGATGTAGGATTAGAGTTGAGTGCGCAATGTTTCCCCTGTATCCCCAACACCTGACTGCATAACTGGAAACTTTCGGAAATTAATAGGTGGGTTCATCTAGTAGTTCTAGGCATTCTTCCAACGAATCCATGATATGGAGTTCAGGGTTCTACATTGAGTGAAGTGGTTTATGGGCGTTTGTTCCGATCGGGAGTTGCATCTTAAAGGGTCCTTGGCTATGCTGATCCGGGGATTGCAAAACCCTTTTTTAACACGTTCCATGAGCTTTCAGCACGAATATGTCGAACGAAGCTTCTATCTTGTATTTGTTCTATCTGCTCCTTGTTGCTTTTATTTACCTTTTGTTCTCCCAAGTGGCTTCTCGACAAGTTGATGTACCTGCGGAATTCATTCATTCGTTCATTCTTTGCTCGGATGATATTGTGAAGATTATGTTGCTACATATCTATCCTTTGTTTCGTTTTGATTCTGGTATTCGAGTTGCTTCGATGTCAAATGTTGATTCCATACCTTTCCTAATCGGTGTTCTCATATTTCTATGGGAGTGTTAATTCTTCTTGACCATCGAGATTTTCATGTTAATTCTTTTTCAACCAGTGTCCATTTTGTTCGTCTCAAGTTGTCTTTGTTTCCCCCACCCTCCCACCCTTCTTCTTCTCGGAGCCAGAAATTCTAAATTGAAATATCCATTTTATTAATGTGATGTTTCTTCATTCTTTTTCATCAATGTTCTTATCCGGTGCTTTATCGTGAAGATGCTCAAGAGTTTCAAGTTCATCATTCTTTTGTTCTCAAATTCTGCCGGTGGATGTAATTCAAGATTTTGGTGTTGATCTTATCCTTTTCCTCATTTCACAATGCTTTCTTATTCCGGTGCACCAATTAATCATTCTCCTCTTGCTATTCATATCCGGAGTGCTGAAGATTCATAATTCCATTCTTAATCCGTTCAAGCTATTTTGAGGATTGCTATCTTATTCAAGCCATTTAATTCAACCGGTGCAATATCTCTCAAGCAATCTTTTTCAACGGTGATTTCTTTAGTGGGCCCTAAGCCACAGGTCTTTTTCCAGGATCTTACCTGACTCTTCCAATTTTTTTTCCGGAGTGATACTCAAATTCTTTTCAAAGTGTGACGTAAGTATGAATCCCATCAGTCACAGTCCTTCTCCACGACCGCTTTCAAATTCTTTTTCATCATTGGTTCAACCTTTTAATTCTTCATTACGGAGTGCCTATACAATTCATGGTGGTGTATCTCATCGTCTTCTCAGATCTTGAAGACCCGAAGACGAGTTCCTCTTGAATCCTTATCCGTTCTTCCAAGATTCGTGGTTCTAGCTTCATGCCATCCTCTTTATTGTTCAGATTGTGATGAATTCTTTTATACCCATCCGAAGCATTTCATGAATTCTTTTCTTTGTGATCCTCCGAAGGCCATCATTTCAGAATATTTCTTCGTTCTCAGTTTTCAACTTTGTCCTCCAAACATCCTTCATTGATGCCTCTTCGTTCGTCTTCATATTCTACCGGTGCTTTGTTCAAGTACTCTTATTCGGTTCGCGATCTCTTCGTTCTCTTGTATCTAAATTTCCTCAAGTGCTTATTCTTCCCGGTGATTATTCTCTTTCATCAACCGGGTTCAATTCTTACGGTGGTTCATTCAAGTTTACTCTTCCTTGTTATCGTATTAATTCATTTGTTCTTTTCATAATCCCACCGGTGGTTTGTTGAAGATTTATCCAAGGTTGTACTAGATCACTCTTTAATTCTTTGCAACGAGAATAAGTAGTATGCCAAATCCTTTGGTTGTCATCAACTTAAATTGGTGAAGGATATGCATAACATAAATCTTATTCTAGTTTCTTCCAAGAGGTTAATCCCTTCCTTCGGAGTTTGTTCAGAAGGAATATATCCTTGGATCTAAGTTGTTCGTCTTGTTCCCCGGTGTTCTAAGCTCTCTCAATTATCTTGTCACGGAGCTCTATCTGAAGTCATCGCAGGCCTTGAATCTTATTCTTTTCATCTTTCACTTCTCATGCTTTCATTACCGGAGTTCTTCAGGGTGGTTCTCATGTTTTTAATTCATCCTCGAAGTCTTCATCAAGATTCTTGTTGGAGCTCAAGCATTCTTCATCATGCTTTCCAAGTGTAATTCTTTCTACCTTATTGGTTGAGATGGTGTTATGTCATTCTTGACAATTCCTTCATGTTTCATGATTCACAAGTTGTCAGGAATGAGATATTTAAAACCATTCATTTTCCTTGTTCAGGAGATCTTTTCAACCCTTCAATTATTTGTTGGAGTTATCTCGGGTTGTATTTCACCTAAAGCTTTCCCTGAGAATTGTTTCTATTATGGTGCTTATAAATGACCCAAGTTCTTAATTATCCTCTCCGTGAAATAACTCTTTCGTCTCCTTGTTGATCTCAATCCAATCAAATGTTTCGTAAGTGGCTGGTTGTCACCTCATAACTTTGAGATGTTTTCCATAAGCCCACATCAAGCTTATTCTTTTGTTGATTGGTTTTTTTCAACAACTCCATTCAACCCTTCTTCATAAGGATGCTCTTTCAAATTCAATTTTGAGAGAAGTTGTCATATTTTCTCCGTTCATTTCTTCATTGATCTATATTCTATTCTTTCATTCCGGAGGCATTGTGATATTGCCCTCTTTGTCCCATATTCTCGTTTTGTCAAGATCATGTTCTTTTCCTTGTTTATCTATTTAACTGGAGTGTTGTGTCCTCCATTCAAGTTCCGTCATCTTATTTAGTTTTGCCTCACTTTTCAACCGGAGTGCTGTCTGAATCTTTCTTACCCCTTGTGCCATTCTTTTAATTGTTCCGGTGGTAGTGTGTTGTTGATTTCATCAAGTATCATTCCATCTCCTCAAGTTCTTGTTAATTCCTTCCATTTTCAGACGGAGTGCTGTCCAAATTATTTCGTTCTTATTCCTTCTCCGTCTTGTTTTAACCGGAGTGGTTTTGAAATTCTTTTGTCATCCGCGAGCTCTTGTTTCATGTCTTTCAACCTTCAAGGTTCTCATAGTGCTCCTTGTTCCTCTTTTCTAACGGAGTGTTTTCATCTTCGTTCATCTCCATTGTATTCTTATCCAACTTGTTCTACCTCTCAAGGCTTGTGGTTTCACTCGTCTGTCAAAGAAGCAACTTTGTTTTACCTCTTCTTTTTCGTTTTATCCGGTGCCATCTCTAGGATCTCGGGTCGAGATCCTCTGTTAGTGTGGGAGAGTTGTGACGCCCGAAGACCGACGTCCCAGAAGAGTCCAGAAGATTCCAGATGTTTCGGGTTCTCCCGTGTGTTTCTTTTGTGCTTGTGTTATTTATTTTGCTTTGCATCGTGTCATCATGCCATCATGTCATTAATCTTTTGCATACAACCTAAATAAATCGTGTGGACCTTCGATCCATTTAAATCGAGGGAAGGATGACTTCTCTTTATAACATATCCTCCTAATATATGGAGCTAAATAATTATTCCCTTTGTTGGAATTCACCGTAACACACTTGCATATTTTTCCCATGCCCCTTTTGCTTCAAGTTTCCCTCCTACCTTGCCAACTATTCTTTTTCCTTTTATTGAGGCTCCTCCAAAAACTCGAACATTTTTGGACACTTCTGAAACCTAGTCCTAGTTCAAACTATTTGAATAAAATTCAATGAGTTTGAATTTTCATCTTTCAATCTTGCCATTTATATTTTCTTGGACTACGCTCATTTTATGAGCCCGAGAAAATTAACCTCTTGTTCAAACTCTTTTTGTAACCCTTCCTTTCTTCTCTTTTTTCTTCATTACTATTTTTTTCTGTTTTGGGAAATAGCAGTAGAGAGAGAGCAGAGGCCCAGCTGCCAGCCTCATAAGGCCTGCTGCCCCCTCGGCCGGACCGGCCCATTCTTTCCTCCAGGCCCATGCCCATCCTAACCCTAGGCCACTGCGCTCGATCCTCTCCCCCCTCAGCCGCCGCACGCCAGTCGCTCGACCCCGACTTCCTTCCCGATCCCCCGAGCCTCTCCTCTCGATCTCCCTCTCCCTCTCGCTCGTCCCTTCTCTCTCTCTCGCCCGAGCCTCGGCTCGATCCTCCATCGCCCCGCATCGCCAGGACGAGCAGCTCCCTCCTGCTGCAACCTCCAGCCGCGGGCCGGCCTTGCCGCGCTGCCCGGCCGGCCAGGAGCCGGCCCGCCGTCCGCCTCTGGCCCGGACGCCGCTGCCAGCGCGAGCACCACCACCGCGCGCCTCCTCGTTCCTCTGGCCTCCTCCGCCTCGCTAGAGCACAGCGCCTGCGGGCCTCCTCCGCCTCGCAAGGGCCTCGTCTCCCTCGTGCGCCCCTCCATCTCCAGCCCGGCCGGCCAGGAGCCGCGTCCGCCGCCGCGACCCTGCAGGGGCTCGTCACCCCCCCAAGCGCCTCCCTCCGACCCGACAGCGCCGGCGCCCGTGCCTTCCATCTCCAGCATGAGGAGCTGCGCCGTCCCTCCCCGCCGACCACCATTCGCCTCCCGATGTCGTCCCTCCTCCATCGCCAAGTTTGTTGCTGCTGCCTCTGTACACAGACATGTACAACTACGTGGATTCGCCGAGAACGACTACACACGCGACCCGTCAAGTTCGACTACTACATGAACAAGTTCCATGACGACCTCGTGTACCCCTACGTCCCTCGACAACCCCTGGTTTCGCCAAGACCAAGATGGCGCCAAATGACAAGACGACCCGTGAACGACTACCGTCGACCCTCGAGGACCCCGTGGAACATACGGACATCAAGTACCACTGCGAACCGCCAAGTACCTCGACAACCGATGTCAAGTTCGACTACAAGGAGAAACGTCAAGTACCACTACCATCGCAAGAACGAGAACCACCAAGTACCACGACACCGACCCCGAACATCTACGGAATGTGTACATCTACGAACGAGTACAACTACCGCCGCCGAAGTCCGCGTGTACCTCTCCGAACGTGAACGCCTACTTCCCTCTTCGAACGGGTACCACGACTCGCGAGAACGACTTCTTCCACTACGTCCCTCGACGACTCGAACCGCTTCGAGAACGAAAGTTCCGAAGGTATAACCCCGTGACGATGACCCGTGTGATGCTTGTGGTTGTTTGAGATGTTCCCCTTGTGTGCACCGTTCCCGTTTCGACTTTTTTCATGCTCCTCGGTTGCCTCGTCGTCAACTCGTGGGAACCCGGTGACGGGATCACCCCACCTTTCTTCTTGCTTGACACGCTCTCCGTCATCTTTTGCACCGGTCTCTCAACGAGTTACCGGAACCGAGATGTTGCCGTTGCATCATTTTCGGATCGTTGCCGTGGCACCTTTTTCCTTCCACCACGGTGACAATACTCCTTATCATCTTCATGTCAACTGTTAATAAAAATTGCATAACACTTGATCATGTCATCCGCATCATGTTAACAACATTAAAATGTGTGAATTGTTGTTGCTTAAAATTGCTAAACATGCATATGGGGATTTTACCGGAATTTGTTGTTGTTATTTTCCGGCCTCATTTAAAATGTCTAAATAGTGTAGTTTTATTATGCTTCACCTCTTGCTATGTTAAAAAAAATTGATCTTGTCTTGTAAATAAACGGGAGTCAATTAAATAATTAAAATGTGGTGTTTCGTCAATATGCAACTCATTGCATATTGAGCTCCACTTAACTTGTAGTACTTGTTTGTGCACTTTGCCATGCCATGCATAATTAAACCGGACATGCATCATACTTGGATGTGCATCGTATGCCATGTTTATGCTTGTGTGTTTACCGTGTTGTTTGCTTCTTTCCGGTTGCTTCTCTTGTTAGCTTCGGTTTCGTTTCGGAGTTGTGAGGATTCGCTCGACTATGTTGCTCCGTCTACTTCATGGACTTGTTCTTCTTCCTTGCGGAATCCCAGGCAAGATGATCATACCCTTGGATACCTTTACTACCATTGCCATGCTTAGTTGTCTCGATGCTATCGTTACATGTCGCGCTACCCATCTTTTATGTCAGCCTCTCCTTGTTGCCATGAAACCTCTAACCTTGAAACCTTCCTAGCAAAACCATTGTTTGGCTATGTTACCCGCTTGCTCAGCCCCTCTTATAGCGTTGTTAGTTGCAGGTGAAGATGAAGATCGTTCCAGGAGGGAACTTGTTGTTGGAATATCACAATATCTATTATTATTATTAACACACCTATATACTGGGCATGGGTGGAAGGCTTGGCCTTTTGATCGGTGTTTTCTTCCACTCATGCCACCTTAGGCGCCGATAAACCGGCATTATGTTCCTTGATTTTGCGTTCCTTACACGATGGGTGGATCGGGACCCCTTGACAGTTCGACTTTGAATAAAACTCCTCCAGCAAGGCCCAACATTGGTTTTAATTCACTCATAATAACAACTTATTTAATTAATTAATTGCATAGGGGGTCATGTCCCCGAGTTCTTAATTCTACAAAACAGGGGGGCCAGTGCTGATGGTGTTGGTCCCAAACGGGGAGTATGCGGGGCCACCACGGGGAAACTCGAGGATTGGTTTTACTCGTATAATCGCCCATCCGGTCGTGGCCTGAGACGAGATACGCGCGGCTACTATCAGGGTGTCGGCACGCCGGGAGGTCTTGCTGGACTTGTTTTACCATTGTCGAAATGTCTTGTGCACCGGGATGCCGAGCCTGATCGGATTTCCCTAAGATAAGGGGTGATGATATTATATTTATCACTTGAGCTAATCGCGAGAGCTTGTGATGGGCTAAGTTGGGACACCCCTGCAGGGTTATGATCTTTCGAAAGCCGTGCCCGTGGTTATGTGGCAGATTGGAATTTGTTAATGTCCGGTTGTAGAAAACTTGACAGAGGATCCGAAGTAAAACACACAACTGTGTGAGTAACCGTGACTGTCTCTTTTCACTTTGAGAAGAGAACATGGTGGGGTTATGTTTGATTCGTATGTAGTTCAGGATCTTTAGCGATCACTACTAGTTGCGACCGTTTGCGTAGATGCTCATCTTATTCTTGTACTCGTAAGTTAGCCACCATATTATGCTTAGCCGCTGCTGCAACCTCACCACTTTACCTCTTCCTACCCATAAAGCTTTGCTAGTCTTGATACCCATGGTTATGGGATTGCTGAGTCCTCGTGGCTCACAGATACTACAACACCAGATGCAGGTTCAGCCGAGATTGATGCATGACCTGGTTCAAGTACTTCACTAGGGGCTCGATGAAGAGAGTGGCCGTATGTTTGAGACGTTTTCGACGATCAGTAGTGGTTTCTACTAGAGGCGATTCAGACCTGTGGCTTTATGTTGTTTTTGGTATCTTTCTTTTGGATCTTCGCCCGTAGTCAGGTTGTGATGTTTTGAATGATGTTTTGCTTATGTAATGTATTGTGTGAAGTGGCGAGTGTAAGCCAACTATCTCCTTTTTTGCAATTTCATCCCTATTTGTACATGAGTCGTGCAAAGATACCAAACTTGAGATCATTCTAGAATGGGCTTATACCTTTAAGTCGTGCCTCGACACGTAGGAGGTATAGTCCCATCCTGGGCATTACAAGCGCGCCTGCTCCTGGCGCTCGAGCTTCAGGAGGGTTGCTGGACCGAGGAGCTCAAGGCATACCTGGTGCGAGGAGCGCTGCCAGAGAAAGAAGAGGATGCAGAGCGTGTAGCCCGACAGGCTACGACGTATTGCATTTAAGATGGTGAGCTTTACAGAAAACAACCAAATGATGTTTCATTACGATGCATCTCCAGGAGGCAAGGGAGTGAGCTGCTAGCTGACATACATGCCAGGGACTACGGGCATCACTCGTCATCATGCACCTTGGTTGGCAAGGCGTTCCGCAGTAGTTTCTACTGGCCCACGACGCTCAGCGACGCAACCGAGCTGGTGAAGTCCTGCAAGGCTTGCCAATTCCATGCCAAGCAGATCAACCAGCCGGCTCAGGGCCACCAAACTATCCCTCTCTCCTGGCCGTTCAAGGTCTGGGGGCTGGATATCCTGGGTCCGTTCCCTCGAGCGCCCAGGAGCTACCGCTACCTCTATGTCGCCATCGACAAGTTCACCAAATGGGTGGAGGTGGAAGCCGTCCGCGCCATCCCAGGTCTCGTAAGCCGGTTCGGGGTCCCCAACCGCATCATCACCGACAACGGTCGTAGTTCACTACTAACCTCTTTAAGACATATTGTGCTAACCCTGGAACACAGATTTGCTATGCTTCGGTGGCACACCCCAGGAGCAATGGCCAAGCCGAGCGCACCAATGCTAAGGTCTTAAGAGGCCTCAAGGCCAGGACCTTCAAGAAGAAGCTCGAGGCCCGCGGTAGGGGCTGGCACGACGATCTCCAGTCCATGATGTGGTCCATCCGCACCACCGCCACCAAGCCAACAGGCGAGACCCCGTTCTTCCTCGTCTATGGAGCGGAAGCGGTTCTCCCTCATGAGGTCAAACATCGCTCCGCGCGGGTCCTGGCATTTGATGAAACGCAGCAGGATGCCATGCAGGGTATGGACCTCGTGCAGAGGGAGGAACGCCGTTGGGAAGCCTCGCTCCGAGCGGCAAGGTACCAGCATGCGCTACGACGGTACCAATGTCGCAATGTCCGCTCCAGGACGCTTGAGGTGGGCGACCTCGTCCTAAGGCGGGTCCTCTCTAGGGAAGGGATGCACAAGCTCTCACCCATGTGGGAGGGCCCGTTCAAGATTTCCCACGTCTCTAGGCCTGGCGCCGTACGCCTGGAGACGGGGGACGGCATCCCCATCCAGAATGCGTGGAACATCCGGCACCTCCGAAAGCTCTACCCATGAAGCAAGGCCCCGTGCTTGTGAAGCCAAGGCCCAGTGCCTGTGAAGCAAGGCTCACGCCTGTGAAGGTCTCCGCCCTTGACACTCTCACGTAATAATGAGTGGTGTTGTACACGCCCCGGAGGCTCCGGAGTGCCGCCCTTGGGCCTCGGGGGCTCCCTCCCACGTCTTAGTGGCAGCACTTAGCTCCACGCTGGTGAGAAGACTAGACTAGGTGCCGGACGTGTCTGTTCATTTGCTTTCTGGAGTTGGCTTGCCCCTTCCTTCTTTTAATGGAATTTGAAAGTTCTGGCGTTTCTCGAATGGCTTGGTTGAACCACCTCTTTCTTTGATTCATCCCTTGATTCTTTGCTTTGCATTGGGGAGAGCGACAGTTGCCCGACGCTCTCCCTTGCGCGCCTCCCAAGGGGGCTGGACAGGGTGGCGCGCATGTGCGCCTCCCTTAGTTTCTGCGAGGCATCCACATTTGAGCTCGTGGTCGGGACATCATTCTCCTTAAGTCCGTTCCCCACGGGTACCGCGACAAAGTGCGTTTGACCATGTTCAGCCCATGCCTGGGGCCTCGTGCAGCGAAGGATAAGAATCTCCTAACGAGTTTTTGCAGCTCCTCGAAGGGTCGCGCCTCACGAAATGGGGGCTACCCCGAATGCGTCAAGATAAGTCTTCTCCCCCTGCGGCCGCATAATGCACGGGTCTCGCAACACTCATCGGAAACAGTAAACATAGCACCAAGTAGCATAAAAATCACGGTCCATTACACGCCCTAGCAGGGCCCCATACTTGTTTTTGGTAATGCATGAAGAAAGGAAAGGCGAGGACATGCAAATGCGGCTCCTGCGATGTGGATGCTCACGAGGATCGCCCCCCGGGCTCAGCCAGAGCCCCCCTCGCGCTTCACTGGGGCGCAGCGACGAGACGACCCAACACCGCCCTCGAAGCGGGTGCGACGGTGTGGCGGCTGGTCGTAGCCACCGCTGCTGGAGCTGCCGATGAGGGAAGAGCTGCCATAGTTGGATGAACTACGGCCGGCCCCGAGGGCGAGTTTATCCTCGCCCTCATCACAGCCATCGCCAAAACCGAGCACCCCGCCGCCATCGTTGTCCTCGGGGCAACACCCGGCATGGCGGCCGTCTTCCCCGAATACCCTCACGAAGAGGGTCGCGTCGCCGTCGTACTTAAAGTGGAGGGTGCACCGCTTGCTCAGGCCACGCGCTCGGGCGAAGGTCTTCCAACTGCGGGCCAGGGTCATGTAGCCCGCGGCAGAGACCTCCAACGCGACCTATGAAGCCCTGCTGCAGCAACCGTCCACCTACAGCCAAAGACCGCCAGGACCCACAGCCGACAGTTCACCGGCGAAGGAGCGCGGGAGTTGAAGCCGGGTCCCAGCTGGGTTCTCCGACCACACGACGAACTCCGGCATCACCTCCGCCGAGTGGAAGCGTGGCCGGGAAGGCCGGGCGACCCTGGCATGCCTCCCTTCATCTACGGGGCTGCCACTACCTTGGCTATCCCCACCACACGAAGAGCCACCGCCGTGGCTGCCAAGGGCGGCGCCGGGCACCAAAGAGGTCCGCCTGCGCCCGCGAGGGGCAGCGGCGGGGGTCGCGACATACTTGCAAGGATGGCCTCGTCCCCTCTTAGGCGGTAGTGAGCAGGGCCCCTCCTAGCGGGTTTTCCCCTTCTCTGCGGATGAGAACCTCCTCACCGGCGCCTTGGGTGTCGACGCGAAGCAAGAAGAAAGGAGGAGGAAGAAGAAACAGGGGGAGTGGAGGAAGAGATGGGCAACGGGGGCTCCGTCTGTCGCCTCATTTATAGCCAGGAGGAGGCCAACCGCCGGCCTCCATAATCGCAGGTAATGATGGTCTTTGTGCTTGCAGGGACTTGTCAAGTCGTGCAGTTGTCGAGGCACCATGGGGAAGTGGAGATGCCCACATCCTGTCAATCGCCACGCGTCAATCAAGGCCGTAGGCTTTTAGGGCCCGCGGCGCTCCGCTCTTGCCCATTGTCTTCGTCGTGAAGCCAAGTCCGAGCACACCTTGGGCCCCGGGGCTACTGTCGGCTTTCTGGGAACGGGGGTACCCAGACTTGCCTGCCTGCGGCCCAGAGCATGGCTCGTCCAGCGGCCTGGTACGGCCCATCTTCATCAGCAAACCCCTCAAGACGCTCGCAAGGGGCCAAGCCTCGTGAGGCGGACGATGCAAGACCTCCCATGGGGCGGCCTCACTAGGCTGGCTCCCAAGGAGCGGAGATATCAAGGCAAGGGGCACCTCACGAGGTTCTCATGACGTGAGCCATGACGACCAAGGCCAGGCGGGCGCCAGCGGGCACAGGATGCCAGTTTCCTCTTTGGTGCTAAAAGGGCAAGCGCAGGCGAGGAGTCCCGAGGCATCAGGCAAAGGTTTCCATATGGCGCGACAAGACCAAGACCAGCAGGACGATAGGACGAAGGTCGCCACGGAGCCCATGACGATGTCACCACCAGAGCCTTTGGTAGGCGAAGACCACCTTTTGTCAGGATAGCTTGTACTAGCTATCCCCCTTTAAACTTGGCCATTGTGGGATCCCTTCCCGCTCAATATTTTGGAAGAAGACCTGGGCCTCTATAAATAGGACTATCCACCACCATAGAAGGGGGTCGGATCATTCAGACCACCCTTACACCCACTAGCTCACCGAGCACAAGAACACCTCTCCTCAGGAGGCTGTTCTTCCCGTGTACCTATTCATCCTCAGCCTACAAGGCAATCCACCACACCACACTAGATTAGGGTATTACACCACAACGGTGGCCCGAACCAGTATAAATCCTTGTGTTCTTATTCTTTGGGCACGACGGGATAGGCCAAGGAATCGGTGCGAGAGCGAACTAAGGCGGGAAGGAGAGATCTTCGTGCGCACCCCAGTGTTCGAACTAACCCACAATCCGACAGCGTTGGACAGGGCCCCCTGATACGTCCAAAACGTATCTATAATTTCTGCTTGCTCCATGCCTCTTTTGGGTGATATTGCTATGATATTTATACACTTCCATACACTTTTGATCATATTTGGACTAACCTATTAACTCAGTGCACCCCAGTGCCAGTTTCTGTTTTCTGCTGTTTTTGTATTTCAGTTTTTCCCATTACGAGAACTGCCAGAAAAATCCCGGAAAAATTATATAAAAAATCAGCGTTCCAGAAGGTTCCCGGTAGCCAA
>LR738710.1:262289368-262355682 GCA_902687465.1 Secale cereale | reverse complement strand
GGGGGGGCGCCTGGGCCCCCCGAGCCTCGTCTGGTGCCCCCCTTTGGCATATATTTAGACCGTCTCCCAAAACCCTCGAGACGGAAACCCTTTTTCGCGATCTCATCTATGTTCCGCCGCCGCCGCCGCTTCCAAGATCGGGAGCACCAGGAGAACCCTTCCCGGCACCCTGCCGGAGGGGAGGATCACCACCGGGAGCTTCTCCACCACCATGGATGCCTCCCGGATGAGTTGTGAGTAGTCTCCCTTGGACCATGGGTCCATGACCAGTAGCTATGTGATGTTCTCCTCCCGTTCTTGTGCTTCACTAATTAGTCCTCGTGAGCTGCCCTACATGATCGAGGCACATATGTAATCCTTATGCTGTTGCTATGATGAGTTTGCTGGGATCCGATGGATTACGAGATTATGTTCAGATTGTGTTTGAGTAATATATTTGATTCACCTCTTTTATATTTATGTTCGTAAGTAATTCTTGCATGTTCTCCGTTGTTATTTATTGCTTTGGCCAAGTAGTAGGTAGTGACTGCAAGAGGGAACGTTATGCTTGATTGTGGGTTCATGCCCCTCGATGACTAGCTTGAGTGACAGAAACATGAATCTAGGGGATGTGCTGTTGCCACAAGGGGGAAACAACGGTGCTTGTGCCCGTGGGTGCAAGGATTGTTTACTTTATGCAAAGTTCTTTTAATGCAGTTGTCTGTTGCTTTGAGTTTACACAATGGGTGGGACTCGCAACTTAATACCAGCGAGATGTTCTGGATAGATATCTCAAGGTGGATGATTAGTAGTAGATATTGATGGATTTCGGTCTACTTACCTTGGCGTACCGCCCATGCTTTGAACCTCTACCTTTCTTGCAACTTAGTCAGCATTGGTTTGCGCACATGGTCCTGTCAATTGCCCAGCTATAATTCGTTTACCTCACATAGCTGTTTTATCGTCTTTTGGGAGAGAGACATCACTAGTGAACATCATGAGACTCCGGTCCATATTACCATCATTGATCACATCCGCTATTTACTTTTCCGCTTTTTACTTACTATTGCAATTATACCTATCACTATTATCACTTGCGTTTGATCCTTTGTAAACTACAAGGCCGGAGGGATTGACAACCTCTCTGTACTCGTTGGGAGCAAAGTTATTTGTATCTGTGTGCAGGTCCATGTTGATTGCTAATATCTGGCGCCGTTAGCAGCTGACACCTTCTTGTTGAAACTGGGAGTCTCGGGGAAATCGATCCTTGGTATAGCCAAGGGAAAACTTCCGCTACACTGCATCTCAAACCTTCCACTTGGGGTAACCAACGAGGGGCGAGAAGCCATCAAGCAAAGTTTTCTGGCGCCGTTGCCGGGGACTCCACTCTTCAGGATAGGGGAGTTGCACGCTATCTTTTACCTTTGCTATTTAGTCTTGTTAGTTTACCCTTCAGTTTTGCTTTAGTATCTTTTATCGAAAATCACAAAAATAGTTATCTTGCTTGCTTGCTACTATGGGTTCCACCGAGAACACCAAGTTGTGTGACTTCACTAGTCACAACAACGATGACTTTATCTGCACACCTATCACTACACCTGCCACTTCAGCACCTTCATATGAAATTAAACCTGCTTTACTGAACTTAGTTATGAAAGATCAATTCTCCGGTGCTGGAGATGATGCTGCTTTACACTTAAACAATTTTGTTGAACTCTGTGATATGCAAAAGTACCAAGAAATAGATGGTAATATTGTTAAGCTTAAGCTTTTTCCTTTCTCCTTGAGAGGAGGAGCTAAAATTTGGTTTCAGTCTTTGTCTAGAAACAACATAGATTCATGGGACAAGTGCAAAGATGATTTTATTGGAAAATACTATCCACCTGCTAAAATTATCCAACTAAGAAGTAACATAATGAATTTTAAACAATTGGATAATGAACACGTTGCCCAAGCTTGGGAACGTATGGAATCTCTTATCAAGAACTGGCCTACTCATGGTTTGACTACTTGGATGGTTATCCAAACTTTTTATGCAGGCTTGAACTTTACCTCGCGGAACTTGTTAGATTCGGCCGCGGGAGGAACCTTTATGTCAACTACACTTGGTGCTGCCACGAAGCTTCTCGATGAGATGATGACCAACTATTCCCAATGGCACACCGAACGCGCTCCAACAGGTAGGAAGGTAAACTCTGTCGAGGAGATTTCCTCCCTAAATGAAAAAGTTGACTTGATCATGTCTCTACTTTCGAAGCAATCTTTTGTTGATCCTCGTGATGTTCCTTTAAATTCTTTGATTGCTCAAGAACAAGTAGATGTGAACTTTATCTCTAGAAACAATTTTAATAACAATGCTTATAGGAGTAATTTTGGTAGCAATCCTAGACCGTTCCCCTCTAATTCTTATGGGAACAACAATGCTTATCCTAGCACCAAGAACTCCACTACTAAACTAGAGATTATGCTTAAAGATTTCATCACTACCCAAAAAGCTTTTAATAATAGTCTAGAAGAAAAACTAAACAAACTAGGTGATCTCTCTTCAAAGGTAGACAATTTAGCCAATGAGGTAGAATTGCTTAAAATTAGAACTTCTCCTCTTGAGGAGAGGAAGGTCACTCCTATTAATGCTATTCAAGTGCAAATTAATGAAAACATTAGGATGATGGATAAACTTAAAGAGAGATGGGCTAGAGAAAGGGAGGAAGAAGATAGAATTAAGAGCCTTCCTACCCACCACACTGTTGCTACTATCCAAGTTGTTGAGGATATCCAAACTCTTAGCACCCAATGCACTCCTGGTCCCGATGGACCTATTAATGGTGATGCTATGACTATAGAAACTACCAAACAAGTGAACCTAAAGGACACCACTACCACCTTACTTGATAGTAGTGACCTTGATTTTGACAATTGCACTCTTACCGAAGTTATTGATTTCCTTCACAAGATGTCTAGAGATCCCCGCACTAGCACGATTAACCTTGCCTTTATAGAGCATATCACAAATGCTCTTATCAAAGCTAGGGAGGAGAAACTTAGAATAGAAGCCCCCATACCTAGAAAGCTAGAAGATGGTTGGGATCCTATGATAAAAATTAAGTTGAATAACTTCTCTTGCTATGCTTTATGTGATGTTGGTGCTAGTACCTCTGTTATGCCCAAAAGAATATATGATATGCTTAAATTGAAACCTTTTGATTCTTGTTCTTTTGGTGTTCATCTTGTTGATTCTTCCATAAAGAAACCTTTGGGGAGGATCGACGATGTTCTTATCATTGTCAATGACAACTATGTTCCCGTTGATTTTACTATTATGGATATTGAATGTGAACCTTCTTGTCCAATTATTTTGGGACGTCCTTTTCTACGCACCGTTGGTGCTATCATTGACATGAAAGAGGGGAATATAAAATTCCAGTTTCCTCTCAATAAAGGGATGGAACACTTCCCTCGAAATAAGATTAAGTTACCTTTTGAGTCCGTCATACGGGCTAGCTATTCTTTTACTCTTGATAAAACTTGATCTCTATGCATTATGCCTAGCTTAAAGACATAAAAGAAAGCGCATTTGGGAGGCAGCCCAATGAATAAATTTTATTTTGTTTTTGTTGTGTCTTGATGTTGTTACTACAGTAGCATCATCATTGTATCTTTGCTTTTCAATTTTGTGCCAAGTATAGCCCCTGATTGCAAGAAAGTTCAAAAGTTGTGACGTGCTGTCCAGGAAACAGATTCTGTCCTTGGATAGAAAAATTCGTATAAAATCACCAGTTCATCTTTTTGGTCTGAATTTTTTCGACAGCGTGCTCTATATAATTGTATTTCGTGCGTCTGTTTTGAGTTTTTTTATTAGAGTTGCATAAGTGCCCCGGAAAAATCATTTACTACCTGTTGTTCTGTTTTTCACAGATTCTGTCCTGTTTTGCCTTTCCTTCATTTTGCAAACCTAGAGCTTGCTTTTTCTTTACAAAAACCTTTTGGCAATCTTGAGAAACAGTAGAACTTCAAGAATATCTTTATTTCCAGCAAGGAACAATTATTTTATTATGGGTACTAACCTCGCTAATCAGATTATGATGAGTTATGTATGAAGGGAGTTTTCAAGTGTGCGAGGGAAGATGATAAAAAGATTCAGGAGGGTCAAACGCTCAAGCTTGGGGATGCCCCCGTGCATCCCTAAGAAATATTCAAGGAGACTCAAGCGTCTAAGCTTGGGGATGCCCCCGTGCATCCCCTTCTCCATCAACATTATCAGTTCGTCTTTCGTTCCACTATATTTTAATCACTTCATGTGTTATGTGCTATGCTTGGAGCGTCTTGCTTTTAGTTTTCCTTTTTAGTTTTCTTTTAGCTTTTCATAACGAGTCAGAACTCAACTTTCTTTATGTGGGAGAGAAACACGCTCCACTTCTACCTAGAACATAACATAGAATTTTCATGTCTATCCTTGCTGTGTGTGTTCTTTGTCTTTTAATAGCTACTATCATGCTTAGCTCTTAGTATTCATGCTTATCTTTTTAAAGAGCTTTTGTTTAGTTGGTTGCTTGAACTCTCTTTAGTTATCATGCTTATCTTATTAAGAGAGTTTGCTTCCGTTGCATTGGTTGATATGTCTATGATAAAGATGCTACGTGCATAATGGCGCTTAGTAGTTCATGTTTTCTTATGGTTAGTCTCAAATAGCTGGGGGGGGGTTCCCAATGTGTTATTGGAGTACCAACATGATTTGTTTGCCTATGATGTGGTATGGTTTAGTAATATCTTCCTTCGAGAATTTATTTTGATTGACTTGGCGTATGCTCGCGCATATTTAAGACTGTAAAGAAAGTCTGTCAAGCCTTGATGATCTTTTGTTTCTGAGTAGCGATATAACTTCCATGCCTGATTCAATGTTGCTTTGTCGCTCTGCATGATTATGACCGTCATTGCTCTCTTAGTTGGTCGCTCCCAGTCTTTTGCTAACCTTCACCTGTACTAAGCGGACTGACTGCTTGTGCATCCACATTCTTTTATGCCAGTTATGCCATATGAGTCCACCATACCTTCTTACATGGTATTTACCTGCCATTCCTAACGGAGACTTGCATGTACCATCTCAAAATTATTCAAAGAAAAATGCATTCCTATTTTGTGCCTCTGTTGTAAGTCCATGAGGAAGTAGTAGTTAATTCATAATCTTTTTAAGTTGGACAAGCTTCACCCCGGGATTGCATGTATAATGTGCAAACCCATAATACGAGAAGGAACTGGCATTGAGTGTGCCCGGCTCAAAATTAATATAACAAACAAACCCTCCTTCACGCTTTGTTCATGTGAAATCAGAAAACTTTGGCAGTGATAAACAAAGGAGATTAAGAGGATGTGATCGTCCTCATTCGGGAGCCGTTCCTCGAAACTTGTCCATCTCAAGAAGTGATTGAGTTGTCTGCTAGCATTCGTTGACGAAACATGCATGATCTAATTTTTTTATTATTATTACCTCTGTTTTAAAACCAAGAGCTCTGGTACATATTTTGTCTTTGTTTCCGACTATGGGTTTTCAACCTTGCCAACAAAAGCCACGGTTCGAGAGTCTCCACCTTCTTTTAAAAGCACCAACTACTGAGAGCATGATTGTCATTCTGAGTGTAATGTGCATTGTCCCAAAGTAGCATTGTCTTTTGCATGATTGTGATATTGTTTATTCTGAAATCATTGTATCTAGTCATCACTTAAACCTTGGAGGTGCCCCTGCATTTATGTTTTGCTTCACTAAAGGGGGCAAGCGAGATATCACTTTATCATATTTGCACACCATGTTCATTACAAATCTATTTGATGTTTCAGTATCATATTGTAAAACTTTCAGTTCTTTGTGATTTTCTCATGAGGCAACTTAATTACTATAGATTCATTGTCTCAGTAAGCTTTTGTCATATGACTATGAAAAAGTCCTATATGGTTAATAGCATGTCACCACAGAAATTATTCTTGTTATCATTTACCTACTCGAGGACGAGCAGGAATTAGCCCCACACACCCTAGGGGCATGGCCAACGCCCTGGCCGTGCCAAGTGAATGTGTGGGGCCCCTGTATCTCCTGTCCTATCATTCTGGTGCTTCCTGGAACCTCCGTGCCACGAAAAATCATGTCAATCCATAGTTTTTAGACCTCCGTAGATATTGATTTTCTGTAAAGTAAAATATATGTTGAAAACGACGAGTGGTACTAAGCACTGAATTAATAGTTTAGCCCAGAAAAATCATATAAATTGATATAAAAAGTGTATAAAAGTGATAATATAATAGTATAAAATGATAAAAATTTATAAATACGTTTGAGACGTATCAGCATCCCCAAGCTTAATCCCTACTCGTCCTCGAGTAGATAGATGGTAAACAAAGATACTTTTTGAAGTTGGATGCTACCAAGCATAGACTTGACCAAATAATGTAATGTGTATGTGAATTCAAGATAAAAGTGATTCATGGCAATGATATATTAATTTGACATTAAAGAAATGATACATGAGCATGAAATGATAAAAAAATATAGATATGTTTGAGACGTATCGGTGGATGCCTTCGTCTTGTTCCTCGGGTTGGTTATCATGGTAGGTATGTCCTTAGTGTCTTGTCCTAGTGTTAATGCTATGCTGAGATCGATCAATACACAATCTTGTTGTAGATGCCTTATGTTCAAGTAATTTTTTTCTGAACAAGGCGATAGGAGGAGTGTTAATGTAGACGCCTTGTGTCTAGAAATGTACATCTATAAGCAAAATTTCAGTGTATATGTTTTTTCGTGGATGGATGTTCAATAAATTGTTCGTGATTTGTCAATGAAATACGAGTAATAGTTATTTCCTCTATGTAGGGATTATTTCGTGGCTTTGTTCGTTCTGGCCATTGTGTTTTTGATGCAGTTTTGTAGATGAAGCTCCATGTGTCCTAGCGTTTTTTATGCAGTTATGTAGATTATCGGTCCGTAAATGAGATCACCATCAAGAACAAGTATCCACTCCCTAAAATTTAAGACCCATTTGACCAGTTGAATGGAGCTAAGGCAGTTTACAAAATTAACCTCAGAACCAGATACTACCAATTGAAGACCAGACCCCAAGATATTGCCAAGTGACATTTACAACTCAATATGGCGTATACGAGTATATGGTCATGTCATTTGTTTTGACTTTTTATAACAACCCAGTGATCATGCTACAGTAATCCTAACCTAATGATGCCATGCCACCATGATTGGCAAGCTAAATTGTCACTTAGTTAAAACTCAAGTCAAATTCAAATTCAAATGCAAGTCAAATTATTATTTCTTCAAACTGTCAAACAAAATTGTTGGTTGGGTTGCAAATATTCACTATGTATTTGTCATGTAGGAACCAACATCATTTGAAAAAATTAAATGCCCTTAACCTATTTAAAACTGAACCAACAACATTTAATTGCGCAATTTAAATTTAAATAAATGTTTAAACTATTCAAAATAAATTGAGACTTGGTGAGATAGCTCAAAACCTTGCCTACTATTTATGTGATAAGTTTCATTTAAAAAACCATTGGTAATAAAATAAAATGCAAAATAGTGAAAGAAAAATAAATAGAAAAGATAAAATAAAAATAAAATCCCCCACTATGCAATTGGGCCTCAAGTGCACAGTGAGGTCCGGACCACTAGGAGGTCATTTTCAACTTCCTGTTCACACGAGGCTCGGTCACCACCACGGCATGTCCATGGACATGGATGGCCACATGCTAGCTATCCACCGCACCCCCAGCGTCCTACAAGACCGCCTAGTCTCCATAGACCAACAATAGACCACCACTTCTTCCCCCTCCCGCCGATTTCTTCCTCCCCGCGCAGAGCCGAGCTCTCGCCGATATGGCATTCACCCTATATGGTATAGTCCTGGACTAGGGGGTACTCACCACCTCGTCTCCCGGCCACGTGGGTCGGGCCAAGGACCCCCATGGAAGTTCACTAATGGGCCACTTCAGGCAGCCCATGATGTATACAAGGAAGATTCCACAAGACTTTGCGCACAAGGCGAGGACTCCTCTAAATCCTAGGCCTTCGGTACATTATATAAGCCGAGGCCAGACTAGTCGATAGATCATATTCCAGATCATTAGAATCATACACAACAATCTCATGGTAGATACTTGTACTATGTACCATCCCCATATCAATACAATGAAAAGGAGGACGTAGGGTATTATCTCTTCGAGAGAGCCCGAACCTGGGTAAAGTCTTGTGTCCATGTTACCATCGCTCGAAGATGCATAGAATAGGACCCCTACATCGAGATATGCCAGATTTAGCATCGACGTTGGTGGCCCATACAGGTCCCCATTGGCAGTCGTCGCGGTGCAATGGGAATTCAGACCGGCTCCAATGCGATTTACACTTCGGAACCGAACTTCATCATCGACGTCAGCATCTTCCACTACAAAAAAACACTTCCGTGATGATACATGTTTTTCACAGTAGGTCATGTATGCTGTCATCCATGCACATTTGCAGCGAGTTTATGATAGAATCAAGATAGTCATACATGTGTTGTCATAGAAGTGTTCCATGATCACGGAAGTGTCCGCTTCCATGACCATACATGTCGTGTCATGCAAGTGTTTTCATCAAGTGTAATCGACATGTGGCTTCCATCGTAACAAGTCATCATTTAGCTATCGGGTTCCGGTTTGAATCTGCTAACCCGTTAAAAATTGGGACCAATGTGGATTTTCCATGTGTAAAATTCTCAGTGGCCAATGGATCCACGTGTCAGCTCCTGGTTGTGACAGATGTGATTCACACAATGGACGAGACATGCCTATGAAACACTGACATGTGGCACAGCCCAATAGTGTCCCATTTAGGTTAATTAGGTCGGCCCAGTCAAAATAAGCAGGCCGACCCATTTATGGCCTACTTGTGTCTGGCCATTTACAACCACGACCCATATGAGTTCTACCATTTTGTCCCGTTAAATATTTGACACCATTGTGGCCCATTGGCAGTTCTAGCCGGTTAACAACCCGCTTTTTCTTTGGGCTAAATGGCAGCCCGAGCTTCATTCGGCCTATTCGCGACCCATTCTAGAGACGGGCCAATATCCAGGTGGTATTTATTTTGGCCTTTGAATGGCCCATTCTGTAGTTGGTCCAATTTCCTAGCCGGGTATGTCTTTCAGTCAGTTATTGGCCCGCACAATAGTTGGTCCATTTATGGTCCAGCTTAACTTTGGGTCCATTACCAGCCCATGTTCTCAATTTCACAATTCCATCCTGACTATACTTTCGGCCTATTAAAGGCCCATGTTGTACATATGCCTGCTTTGGGCCGACAATATTTTGTCCTGTTAACGGCCCAACAAGGAAATGGGCCAAGATTTAACTCACATTTACTTCAGCATGCTAGTGGCCCATGGGCTCGTTTCCATTATTGCGGCCGTATCAAGCTTTCAGTCCTTTAACAGACTGGTAAGATCCCATGTTATTATGGGCCCACATTCGAGCCTGAAATCCCTTTCTGCCACGTGATGGCCCATGACTGTAACGGGCCTCACAGACTGGACCATCTGAAACAAGCCCATGTAGTTTAGGATCCAATTATTATTAGTTGACCAACCCAATTACGACCCACTTTGACTACCCATTTTTATTTTGTTCGGGTGCCATCCTGTTTTGGCCCGCTGGCCCACATTTCAACGATAGCATATACAATAATAAAGAATTATCCTACTCTACAATCCCGTCAAAAAACCCTACACTATACAGTAAAGAGATTAAGACATAGAAACTAAGAATAATCCTACACTTTACAATAAAGAAATTACAACATATTACATTGACTGGGCATCATAGTTTTCCACCAGTGATAACAAAGTGTAAACAATTAGCAAATTACATACTTTGGGAACATAAAACTCATACATCATGGATGTGCATCAACACAACTTACCATTTGAATTATAATCTCTTCAGAAAATAGGATTGGCCAGATTTAGAGAGCACAAATTTTAGTCTGCAAATTCTCCACTTTCTTTGTGGTTTCTCGAGTCTCTTGTTTCATTTTTTTGACTCTTGCATCTGATATACACACCTACAATCTCAACATTTTGATTGCATCTTGAGACTCATGTGCATGTTATCTTGCCACTTCTAATTGATGCTCTAGAACATCTGGACATTCCAGTTCCAATCCATAATCATTTGGTAACGGCCATGCCGCACTGCTCTGAGAGCTTTGTGCTGATGTCACTTTATCCTGAAATGTTTGTGTCGGTACACATGGGTAGGGGGACGATATAGTTACAATAGTGAAGCGAACAAGACAGACTATGTTGAACATGGAAAAATAGAACAGTAGATATACCTTGCGTATAAGTAAGCAAGTAGTTAGCCATTGTGTAGGTTGTATTAACTAGCTGGAACTTTGTGTGCCATGTTTCAAAAGAGTTTTAGGGAGCATAACATACTATAGAAGGATTCATACGAACCTACTACATCAAGCAAAACTATGCAATCATTAGCCTCGTATTATATTGTGAGCCTCATGCAGTAATAGTTGGTCAATGGACTTCGAAGCTTCAGGCACACTTGGCTAGAGTAATGAGATGGTAAGACATTTACTTATGTCAACCAATAGTTATACAAGTACCCTACATCAGGTAGCATTGTTTGGGCATCTCATTAACTGAGGACAAATAAAGCAATTGAAAAGATAAATTTAACTATACCTGAAGCAAACAAGGAACTGAACTATTGTGTTGGCAGCATGCATACATGCACGCCTCAATAACATCCTTGGCGTGGCTACATTTGAATCAACTGATGTATCTTCTGTATAATGGAACAAGTAACGTAACATTGTTTGCCCCTATGAAATATCTTGCCTAGTATGTACTCAAGATCCTAGTACTGATAGGGAGGCTAATTATGTGAACATGTGTTTGGTTATGCCATTTATGACATCGAGAACTCTAGCATAGCAGGAAGGAGTTTCTCACTCTGTTCACTAATATAAGATGTTTTAGATATCTAAATGTAGACTACATCTGTACTGAAATGAGAGCAAAACATTAACATGTGTTTACAGGTGAAGAACCCTACGCAAGCACAATGTCAGACAAATAGGATGCCCTGCTAAAAGTAATACATTCACTTGACATAACTGGTTGTACAAGCTCAGCGCTCCTCCTCCTTATTTTGCAAGGCTCCTTCTCGAGAGATTGTACTTGGAAATCTTGAATCTTTCCATTGCTACACCCCCTCTGCAACGTGACACAAACTAGTTACATGTCTCCTTACATGGAAGATAAATATGCATACTTTCCAGTCTCTGGGCGACACCAAAGCATGAGTTTATAACAAAATGACACCACATAATGAATTTGACACATATCTTGCACACACTCAAATGAGCATTTACTCTATGTGCGCTATGTATAAACTAGGCGTACCTTCATGAACTGGACCTCCTGGTACTCTTGGGGAGCCTAGTTTAGTGTACAGGCAAACTTTTATTTCATCTATGGGTTACACAAGCCCCCACTACATTAGCCATTAGTGTTTATGTCATTGACAAGCTTTTTTTAGGTCATGAGCATCAAGTAATCAAAGCAAATAGTTCTAGTATGGTTGGTTGATACAAGCAAGCAATTGAACACATGTGTGAGCAAATCTTGCACAACACCGTACATATCAAGAAAACAAGCATAGAAGGAGGCTTAAAGACCATCACTTGACTGACAAGATTTAGGAGGCATTTAAACATGATGTGCAACGTATGAACTAGCATAAACATTGCATATTTCACATTATATAGTGAAATGCACATGTATTAGTTTATGCCATGTATGATGCCTAAATGTACACTATAGCGGGCAGGAGTGATTAATCATTGCATGCACAATTGAATTACAGGTAATAGCCAGTTATTTTCCACCTTTCGAGAGATTATTGTCAAAATAAGCCAGAAAAGCTCTTAAGACTTCCTTTTTGAGATATGAGCTTGCGCTTAACTTATTTCCACCATCCATTCCTTACAATGACAAAAAGCTTGGGGGTGCTTCTCATAGAAGGTCACTTAAAGTTGAAGGGGTACATCGAAATGACTATTTGCTTGCCCATGTTAAACTAAAAATGTCACTATTCAGGCCCGCGTCACACCTGACCACCAACTAAAAACAAACGCGCGCGTTTTCCCCTATCTGGTCGCATATCCTACCCCCTTTCCCTCCGCCTTAATCCCCAGCCTGTAGTGCTAGGGTTCCTCTAGTGAAACGCTACCACCGGTCCCATCTGCCCTACTCCTCGACAATGCTATCTCCAGCGAGGCTACATCTCTGTGTCCCCGACTGCTCCTCCCTCTAGTGCCACCCCTCACTCTCCTGCTCTCGTGCAGCTGCTCCACTATGGTACATCCAATGCTCCACCTCGGCGGTCGCTGCCCAACTACGACCGATGCACCACTCTGGCAGAAGGCCCCTTGTTCTACCTCCCCTCCTCCTAGGCCATGGCCATGAGGTGTTGTTGCAAGATGAGCTCATCCAACAAGGTGAGGATCTCATTTTTGCCAAATTTTCATTCTGATCTGCTATGAGCTCCTATTACTGCTATATGATAAAATACAATGAGCTACTACTGCTGCTATAAGATGAATTGCAATGAGCTACTGCTGCTATATGATGAATTGTTATGAGCTGTGGATGTTGCTATTATATGATGCTTTCAGGTGGTCCTGCTAAATGATAAAAACTAGCCACTTGGACCATGGAACTTTGACAATTAATGATTCTTCATATAAATATAGGCAATTATCCTCTGTTTGGAGACAATGACTAAAGTAGATTGTGCCAAGTAGATGGTATCTTTGTATTTGCATTTTAAAAAAGTAACGATGGTATATTTTCCTACCATATTAGTTATTGCGATGGGTTCAATTTGTGATGTTTGCAAGTCAAATTTATTTTCGTACGGGCAGTAAAATGACAAAATATAATGCAATATAGACTTTTCACTGATCATACAATAGATAAGTTGAAAAGCAGGCAATGCAATATAGACCTTTCACTGATCATACAACAGATAAGCTGAAAAGCAGGCAATGAGAAGAATTGGTTGGCTTATTATCTAGAGCTTATATTCACATGAGCTTATTTTCCTTGGATAACTCAAAAAACTGGCCCTAAAAACCCTGGCCAACAATAATGCCAAACAAGTAACATGACACGATGAGTGCAATGGAGTGACTTACCATACCATGCTGTATAGGCTCACCACCGCGCCTCCTTTTTTGCGTTGTTCCATGAAAATGCCCCATACATCTTGTACTAAGAAATCATGTACTTTTTCATTGTTGCACCCCATCTGTAAGTTGACACAACTAATCTGAGATATCTCTATTGCATATCCCTTGCACATAATTAAACCACCAATTAACAATTTTGTGTGTTGCATAAACTAGCCATGACTATATGTACTCGACTTTCAGGCACTCTACGGGAGCCTAATTTAGTGCACTGGCATTCGTACATGCCACCTATGACTTTGTGTAATGTATGATGTCTATATATAATTTAGTAGCTAGCAGTGGTAATCATTGGTTACACGAAGAGATTACTGGTCAAAGATCCTAGCAAAGCACGCTGGTAGGAACACAACAATACAAGAGAGAGACGCACTTGCAAGATCATAGCAATGCTTCAGTCGAAGATTTTGGTTGGTCAAGGTGCTAGATCCAGAAGAAACATCATCCTTGTAGCTCTTGCTAGCCCCATAATATGTAACAGTGAACTGTTAGTATATTTGAAGTACATCTGGCAGGTGATGCTGAGGTGGTTTAAAGGTGACAAGTACCTAGGTCATGACGAGTGCTAGGCATCATGCCATAAGGTGGGAATCAAGTTGTAAATGTCAAGGGAGATGACGCTACTGTGGATGATGAGGTTCGTTAAGAACCAGGACCGTGGACGAGGTTGTTTGTGAAGCGGCTCCGATAGTGTGGACTGTGGACGACGGTGTGGACAAAGTGGATCTGAGGCTGTGGGCGAGGGCGTAGGTAAATTTTCTCCAGTGGTAGGGCTGAGGATGGTGTTGACGATGCAGACATGTGTCCATGGACGAGGGCGTCCGGAAGCTGCTCATGTAGGGTGGATGAGGGTGTCGACGAAGCGGATTGAAAGGATCGAGAAGAGTATGTGTCTACATGGGGGTGAATAGACTCTCTAGCAAGAAAAGTGGCAGCTTTTAACATACTTGATGTTTGAATGGAGATTTAGCACATGTTTAACTTTCACAATACAAAACAAGCATGCATGACAAGAGTATATATGTATTTTCAAGTAAAGCATGCAACTATGACCACTTGACTAAAACGAAAACCTAGCCTTTTCCCAATTTTAGTTCTTGGCAGATTTTGGCAACTTAGCACAAGTCAAGCAATCAACCTACACATGCAATTCTAAGAGTGTAGCAGCGACATATAAAACAATTGCATATGAAGGTAAAGGGAGGAGTTTGTAGGGAGCAAACGCAAGTGAAGACAACGATGTTTTTTGTCTTGATTCTGATAGGTGGTGCTATCGTACATCCAAGTTGATGGAGACTTCAACCCACGAAGGCTAACGACTGCGCGAGTCCATGGAGGGCTCCACCCATGAAGGGTCCACGAAGAAGCAACCTTGTCTATCCCACCATGGCCATCGCCCACGAAGGACTTGCCTCACTAGCGGTAGATCTTCACGAAGTAGGCGATGTCCTTGCCCTTACAAACTCCTTGGTTCAACTCCACAAGCTTGTCGGAGGCTCCCAAGTGACATCTAACCAATCTAGGAGAGACCACTCTCCAAAAGGTAATAAACGATGTGTTGATGATGAACTCCTTGATCAAATGCTTCAAATGATAGTCTCCCCAACAGTCAAACAACTCCTCACAGATTTGGATATGGTGGAAGAAGGATTTGAGTGGAAAGCAACTTGGGGAAGGCTAGAGAACAAGATTCATATGGTAGGAGTGGAATATCTTGATCTCAACACTGGAGTAGGTGGTTCTCCCTCAGAACATGAATGATGGAAGTGTAGGTATGTTCTGATGGCTCTCTCCTCGAGTGAAGAGTGTGTGGAGGGGTATATATAGCCTCCACACAAAATCTAACCGTTACACACAATCTACCAAACTCAGTGGGACCGATTCAGAGAACTCGGTCAGACCGATTTAGTTCATAATGTGACTGTTAGGTATTTCGGTGGGACCGATATGATCAACTCGGTGGGACCGATTTCATTAGGGTTAGGGCATAACGTAATCTCGGTGTGACCGATTACACAAACTCGGTGAGACCGATTTTGGTAATAGGCACACAAAGAGTTTGTCAGGCAAACTCGGTGGGACTGATTCGCTCATTTCGATGGGACCGAATGTTACGAAGAGGCAACAGAGAGTTTGCATTACAAACTCGGTGGGACCGATTGCACATCTCGGTTAGACCGAAAATATTGCAACAGGCAACAAAGAGTTTGCAATCCCATCTCAATGAGACCGAGATCCCTTTCGGTGAGACCAAAATGATTAGGGTTTCTGGCAGTGGCTATGTCAAATGAACTCGGTGGCGCCGGATAGATATTTTTGGTGGGGCCGAGTTTGACTTTTGGTTTGGGACATATGTGGATGTGAGAAAGTGGTTGAGGGTTTTTGGAGCATATCACTAAGCATCTTGAGCAAGCAAGCCATTTAGAAACACATCATCCCCTTTTAATAGTATTGGCTTTCCTATGGACTAAATGTGATCTTGGATCACTAAAATAGAAAATGTAGAGTCCTTAGCTTTGAGCTTGAGCCAATCCTTTTGTCCTTATCATCTTGAAGGGGTTCCACATCCTCTAGTCCATGCCACTCCATCTGTTGAATTTGTCTGAAATATACTAGATGGAAATATTAGTCCAACAAGAGATATGTTGACATTAATTACCAAAATCACCCAGGGAGCACTTGTGCTTTCACGGATCCGAGGCCGCGGATTTGGGCGTCAGCGAAGCGGCTCTGGTAGGGTTGAGGCTGGTGTCAGTGAAGCTGCTCTGGTAGGGTTGAGGATGGTGTCCGCGAGGTGGCTCCGGTAGGGCTGAGGACGGTGTCGACAAAGCGGACGAGAGACTGTCGACGGGTGCGTTAGTGGGGCGGCTCCGGGGGTGTGGACGAAGCGGCTCCAGTGCGGTGTACGAAGGAGCTGTTGCAGATGCACTGCGGTTGACGAGAGCACCGGCGAAGCAGATCCGATATCGTGGACAAGGCCGTCACTGAATGGGCTATTGTATAGTGGTGGATGAGCAGTCTACTGTTTCTAGGGGAGGTGGGAGGGGAAGATGCGGCCGCAAAGGCAGATCCGGCAAGATGGACCACGTCAGCAGTGAATGGGCCGAGGTACGCCTGTGGATGAGCAGTCTAGGGTTTCTAGAGCGAAGGGGTAGAATCGTCGATGAAGTACGGACGACGTGATGTTAAGATGCCCTGGTGTTGTGGAGTAGTCATTTTTGTGGGAGGGGCATGTGGTGGGGGGAACCGTAAGTTACCAAAGCAACCCCAACCTATTATGTAAGTTAGGGTCCTATTGTTCTCCGTGCACCAAGGACAAGAAGGGAATTTCGCATGCTACAAACTTGGTCGTGGAAATTTTAGAAGGAGGCGGGAGATTTTGCTGCCCGCGAGATCATTCATATCTAGTTTCAACTAATTTTGGACAGTGCTAGCAGGAAACTGGTGATGTGAGGCTGTGTACATGGGGCACACATAAGCAGTTAATAACTGGTATGAAGTCCACCCTAGAAAAAAGGAAAATAACTCCGGATGATGCACCGATAACTTATTACGTTCACATGAACGCGACCAATCGTATGGGTGTAACTGAGGCGCGTTCATAGAAAATGGAGCAAACGCTCAACCTATGTATTTCTCGTGTAAATATATAATTTTGTGCCATTGGTTATTTATTTTAAGCACAATGCATTGATGTGTTAATTTGAATTATATTGGACAATAACAAATGGATAATATAGATGCACAAAAGAAACGAATATTATAGTCCGCTACTTAAAAGTGGTACCTCATATGATTACATGGCCTCCATTTCATAAATTGCAGTACTCGTTCAATTCATATAGGAATATTACATATCTTACTTAACAATATAACCTTAAATCTTTGAAAACTAATGAATTTGAATGCAGCGCTAACAATGGTGCATGTACATGATAACTACAATGGTTGTTTGAAGCAATATCACTATAACTTTGGCATGCATGATTGAAAAGGGCTATTTGAAAGAAAAAAACTTATGCGGTATGTGAGTGTCCAATGTTTATAGCGCTGAATCGATATTGTATCTTCTACCATGATACGAAGTAGATATTGATTATGTTCAAGCAAGGCACGACATTGACCGTTAGATAGAGATACTGATAACCCACAAGTGTAGGGGATCGCAACAGATTTCGAGGGTAAAGTATTCAACCCAAATTTATTGATTCGACACAAGGGGTGCCAAAGAATACTCTTAAGTATTAGCAGCTGAGTTGTCAATTCAACCAGACCTGGGAACTTAGTATCTGCAGCAAGGTAGTTTAATAGCAAAGTAATATGGAGATAGTGGTAACAACAATAAAAGTAACGGTGGTGTTTTCGTAGTTTTTGTAATAGCAGCTGTCGGCATCCTGGGAACCAGGGTACCCAGACTTGCCTGTCTGCAGCCCGCGACGCACTCCTACTACGGCCTAGTACGCCCCAGCTGATCGACCAGCTGCTCAAGACCCTCGCGAGGGGGCTAAGCCTCGCAAGGAGAACGACACCAAGACCCTCTCAGGTGCGGCGTCGGCTAGGCTGCTCCGGAGGGGCGGAGAAGTCAAGGCCAAGCCTGCCTCAAGAGGAGGCAGTGACGCACCGCGCCAGCGGGTGCCAGCGCGTGCCAGTGGCGTAGTTGCCGTTTTGGTGCAAAGGAGACAATGCAGGCGCAGGTTCCCAAGGGGCGAGACAAAGGTTTCCCCTTCAGTGCAACAAGACCGAAGACCGCAAGGACGACAGGGAGGATGTCACCACTGAGCCCAGCACTGCGTCATCGTCCGATCTCTTTGCAGGCGAAGACCGCTTTTGTCAGGATAGGAACGTCCTTGTGTTCCCGCTCAAAATAGCTATTGTGAGATTCCTTCCCGCCTAAACATTTCGGGGGAAGAGGACACTGGCCGCCTATATAAGTAGCTAGGGTTTCCATTATGGAGGCATCTGATTGACCTCATCTCGAACACCCCACCTTCGCTTCAAGGAGCAAGAACACTTGCCTCCTGACCTTCTTGAGCTCTCTTCCTGAGCTCAAGAACCACTCTACTTGTTCATACTCAAGCCCTCCTGAGGCTAATCCACTCAAGCAGGATGTAGGGTTTTACACCGCAAGGTGGCCTGAACCTGGGTAAACTCGTGTGTGCTTTTACTTGTTGCTTGCTCGAATCTCACCACCGGGCGAGGGCGTGGCGCTAGGTAGACGTGAGCGGGAGAGATCTTTGTTCACGCCCCTGTGTTCGAACTTCTTTGGGTTTGCGGAGCCCGTAATCCGACATTTGGCGCGCCAGGTAGGGGGCATGTCGAAATCTCGCCTCTCCGACGACCTCACCTCCCCTCTCCTGCTCCACGCCGCCTTGATGGCCGCAGCCTGCCACATCCGCGTGGAGGCTAGTGCTATCCCCGTCGTCCGAGCGGCGTCGATGGACCGCGCCACCCATGGGCGCTCCGCCCCCTCCCCCGACGACGTTTTCGCCGACCAGGCCACTGGGTAGCGTCCTGCTTCGCCATTTTCGCTCCCCGTGGCCTCGCCGGCGGCACTCTTAGCGGCGCAGAAGCTGCTCCAGCACCTGCCACCCACGGAGGAGCTCGACGCTTGGGTGCCCCGTGTCGACAAGCTGCTGGGCGCTGCCTGTGGGGGGTTTCCCTTCCGCGGGGTCGCCTGCATCATCGGAGGATCCCAAGCACCGGCATCGGCCCGACACGTCAACTCACACTTTTGACGGATCGGGGCCACCGCCCAGCCGCAGGAGGCGGGGTGGGACACGCAGGGGCACGCCATCGCTTTCGGCCCCGGTGACCGCACCATAGCTGCAGCCGACACAAACGTCCTCCCTATGGTATGTACCCCCACCATCTGCGGGGTGGCTGTCACAAGGACCCTCATCGATGGCGGCGCCGGGCTCAACATCCTCTCTGTGGAGGCTTTTGGTCATCTGCCCGTGTCCTACAGGCAGCTCCTCCCCACCAAGCCCTTCTCGGGGGTCGCGGGCTCGGCCATCCCGCTCGGCCAGGTCTGCCTCCCGGTCACCTTCGGCACACCCGTTAACTACCGGACTGAGCTCATCGACTTCGACATCGCGGCCATCCACCTACCCTACAACGTCGTCCTTGGTTTCCGAGCCTTGGAAAAGTTCATGGCGGCGACTCACCCGGGCTACAACGCCGTCAAGATGCCCGGGAGCAGCGGCGTCATCACTGTCGAAGGGGACCCCAAGGCCGCTCTTCAGGTCCTCGGGCGCGCTTACAGGGCTGCAGTCATGGCCCATTCTGGTACGAAGGGGGCTCCGGAAACGTCGGAAGACGCACTAGCCAAGAAGAAGCAGCTCTTCTCTCAGGACCCGACCGAGACGAAGCAGGTGCCTGCTGACGAGGAGGGCTTAGGAGCCACCATTGGCACGGGCATTGACCCAGAGCAAGAGGCAACGTTGGTTAGCTTCCTCAGGGCTAACAAGGATGTGTTCGCTTGGAAGGCAGCTGACTTGGTCGGGGTGCCTAGGCGCATCATCGAGCACCACCTTACGGTGTGCCCCAACGCGCACCCTATCAAGCAGAAAACACGCAGGCAGGCCCCGGAGAAGCATGCCTTCATCGTTCAGGAGGTTCGGAAGCTAGAGGAAGCATGCATCATATGGGAGGTACGACACCCGGAGTGGCTGGTCAACCCTGTCATCATCCCGAAGAAAGGAGGCAAAGAGCGCATGTGCGTCGACTTCACGAGCCTCAACAAGTTCTGCACTCAGGACCCGTTCCCTCTCCCGCGGATCGACCAGATCATGGATTCGACGGCTGAGTGTGACCTGCTCTGCTTCCTCGACGCCTTCTCGGGCTACCACCAGATCAAGATGGCGGCGAAGGATGTGGAGAAGACGGCGTTCCTGTTGGAGATATGCCCTAGAGGCAATAATAAAAGCATTATTATTATATCTCCTTGTTCATGATAATTGTCTGTTATTCATGCTTGAATTGTATTGTACGGAAACAGCGATACATGTGTGAATACACAGACCACAATGAGTCCCTGGTAGGCCTCTAGTTACCAGCTCGTTGATCAACAGATGGTCACGGTTTCCTGACCATGGACATGAGATGTCAGTGATAACGGGATCACATCATTAGGAGAATGATGTGATGAACAAGACCCAAACTTGAGCATAACACGAGATCGTATAGTTCGTAATGCATAAGCTTTTCGGTGTCAAGTATTTATTCCTTAGACCATGAGGTTGTACAACTCCCGGATACCGTAGGAGTACTTTGGGTGTGCCAACCGTCACAACGTAACTGGGTGGCTATAAAGGTACGCATCGGGTATCTCCGAAAGTGTCTGTTGAGTTGGTACGAACCGAGACTGGGATGTTGTCACTCCGTATGACGGAGAGGTACCTCTGGGCCCACTCGGTAAGACATCATCATAATGAGCTCAATGTGACTAAGTAGTTAGTCACGGGATGATGGATTACGGATCGAGTAAAGAGACTTGCCATGACGAGATTGAACAAGGTATCGGGAATACCGACGATCGAATCTCGGGCAAGTACCGTACCGATGGACAAAGGGAATAACATACGGGATTGAGTGAATCCTTGACATGGTGGTTCATCCGATGAAGATCATCGAGGAACACGTGGGAACCAACATGGGTATCCAGATCCCGCTGTTGGTTATTGACCGGAGAGTGGTCTCGGTCATGTCTACGTGTCTCCCGAACCCGTAGGGTCTACACACTTAAGGTTCGGTAACGCTAGGGTCGTAGAGATAAATGCACGTGGAAACCCGAAAGTTGTTCGGAGTCCAGGATGAGATCCCGGACGTCACGAGGAGTTCCGGAATGGTCCGGAGGTAAAGATTGATATATAGGAAGTCCAGTTTCGGCCAACGGGTGATCTCCGGGGGTCACCGGGAGTGTCCCGGGACCACCGAAGGGACCCCGGGGGTCCACCGGGTGGGGCCACCCATCCCGGTGGGGCCCCTAGGCCGCAAGGGGAAGTGTCCAGCCCCTCTGGGCTGGCGCACCACTAGTGGCCCACCTCCCCATGCGCCTAGGGTTAAAACCCTAAGGGGAGGGGGGCCACCACTTGCCTTGGGGGGCAAGGACTCCCCCCTGGCCGCCGCCCCCCTGCAGATTGGATCTGCAGGGGCCCTGGCGCACCCCCTGGCCCCTATATATATGTGGGAGGGGAGAGGGCTGCCGCACCCTTGCCCTGGCGCCTCTCCCCTCCCGTCACATCTCCATACTCCCACGCAGGGCGCCCGGCGAAGCCCTGCTGCGATCTCCACTGCATCCGTCATCACGCCGTCGTGCTGCCGGATCTCTGACGACTTCTCCTCCCCCTTGCTGGATCAAGAAGGAGGTGACGTTGCTGCACCGTACGTGTGTTGAACGCGGAGGTGCCGTCCGTTCGGCGCTAGATCATCGGTGACGAAGAACGCGAAGAGTACGACTACTTCATCCACGCTTCTTCGAAAGCTTCCGCACGCGATCTACATAACGGTATGTAGATGCACTCTTACTTGCTCTTTGCTAGATGTCTCCATAGTTGGATCTTGGTGAAAGTGCAGAATTTTTTTGAATTATGCTACGTTCCCCAACAGTGGCATCTGAGCTAGGTTTTATGCGTAGCATCTTGCACGAGTAGAACACAAAGCAGTTGTGGGCGTTTGAGTTTGTTCAACTTTCTTACCGTTACTAGTCAATCTTGATTCGGCGGTATTGTGGGATGAAGCGGCCCGGACCGACTTTACACGTACGCTTACGTGAGACTGGTTCCACCGACAGACATGCACTAGTTGCATAAGGTGGCTGGCGGGTGTCTGTCTCTCCTACTTTAGTCGGATCGGATTCGATGAAAAGGGTCCTTATGAAGGGTAAATAGAAGTTGACAAATCACGTTGTGGTTTTGGCGTAGGTAAGAAACATTCTTGCTAGAAATCCTATAGAAGCCACGTAAAACTTGCAACAACAATTAGAGGACGTCTAACTTGTTTTTGCAGCATGTGTTATGTAACGTGGTATGGCCAGAATGAAGATGTGATGAATGATATATGTGATGTATGAGATTGATCATGTTCTTGTAATAGGGAATCACGACTTGCATGTCGATGAACTTGACAACCGGCAGGAGCCATAGGAGTTGTCTTAATTATTGTATGACCTGCGTGTCACTGAATAACGCCATGTAATTACTTTACTTCATTGCTAAACGTTAGCTATAGTAGTAGAAGTAATAGTTGGCGTGACGACTTCTTCAAGACACGATGATGGAGATCATGATGATGAAGATCATGGTGTCGAGCCGGTGACAAGATGATCATGGTGCCCCGAAGATGGAGATCCAAGGAGCAAGATGATATTGGCCATATCATGTCACTTTAATTGATTGCATGTGATGTTTATCATGTTTATGCATCTTGTTTACTTAGAACGACGGTAGTAAATAAGATGATCTCTCACTAAAATTTCAAGTATTGTGTTTCCCCTAACTGTGCACCGTTGCTAAAGTTCGTTGCTCCGAAGCACCACGTGATGATCGGGTGTGATAGGTTCTAACGTTCGCATACAACGGGTGTAAGACAGATTTACACACGTGATACACTTAGGGTTCACATGACGAGCCTGGCATGTACAGACATGGCCTCGGAACACGGAAGACCGAAAGGTCGAACACGAGTCGTATAGAAGATACGACCAACATGAAGATGTTCACCGTTGATGACTAGTCCGCCTCACGTGATGATCGGACACGGACTACTCGATTCGGATCGTGTATCACTTAGATGACTAGAGAGATGTCATTCTGAGTGGGAGTTCATTAAAATTTGATTAAAATGAACTTAATTATCATGAACTTAGTCTAAATTCTTTAAAATATCTCTTGTAGATCAAATGGCCCACGCTCAGGTTTCCCTCAACTTCAACGCGTTCCTAGAGAAAACCAAGCTGAAAGACGATGGTAACAACTATACGGATTGGGTCCGTAACCTGAGGATTATCCTCATAGCTGCCAAGAGATCATATGTCCTAGAAGCACCGCTAGGTGATGCACCTGCTCCCGATGCGGCCCAAGACGTTTTGAACGTCTGGTAGTCGCGTAGTGATGATTACTCCCTGGTTCAGTGCGGCATGCTTTATAGTTTAGAATCGGGGCTCCAAAAACGTTTTGAGCACCACAGAGCATATGAGATGTTCGAAGAGCTGAAAATGGTTTTCCAAGCTCATGCCCGAGTCGAGAGATATGATGTCTCTGACGCATTCTACAGCTGTAAGATGGAGGAGAACAGTTCTGTCAGTGAGCACATCCTCAAGATTTCAGGATTGCACAACCGCTTGTCTCAGCTGGGAATGAATCTCCCAGATGAAGCGGTCGTTGACAGAATCCTCCAGTCACTCCCACCAAGCTTCAAGAGCTTCGTGTTGAACTTCAATATGCAGGGGATGGAGAAGTCCATTCCCGAGGTGTATTCGATGCTGAAATCAGCGGAGGTAGACATCAAGAAAGAACATCAAGTGTTGATGGTCAATAAAACCACTAAGTTCAAGAAAGGCAAGGGTAAGAAGAACTTCAAGAAGGACGGAAAGGGAGTTGCCGCGCCTGGCAAGCCTGTTGCCGGGAAGAAGCCAAAGTATGGACCCAAGCCTGAGACAGAGTGCTTTTATTGCAAGGGAACGGGTCACTGGAAGCGGAACTGCCCCAAATACTTAGCAGACCAGAAGGCCGGCAACGTCAAAGGTATATATGATATACATGTTATTGATGTGTACCTTACCAGCACTCGTAGTAGCTCCTGGGTATTCGATACCGGTGCAGTTGCTCACATTTGTAACTCAAAACAGGAGCTGGGGAATAAACGGAGACTGGCGAAGGATGAGGTGACGATGCGCGTCGGGAATGGTTCCAAGGTCGATGTGATCGCCGTCGGCACGCTACCTCTACATCTACCCTCGGGATTAGTTTTAAACCTCAATAATTGTTATTTAGTACCAGCTTTGAGCATGAACATTGTTTCTGGATCTCGTCTTATGCGAGATGGCTACTCTTTCAAATCAGAGAATAATGGTTGTTCTATTTATTTGAGAGATATGTTTTATGGTCATGTCCCGCTGGTCAATGGTTTATTTTTGATGAATCTCGAACGTAGTGATACACATATTCATAGTGTAGATGCCAAAAGATGTAAAGTTGTTAATGATAGTCCCACATACTTGTGGCATTGCCACCTTGGTCATATTGGTGTCAAACGTATGAAGAAGCTCCATTCAGATGGACTTCTAGAGTCTCTTGATTATGAATCATTTGACACGTGCGAATCATGCCTCTTGGGCAAGATGACCAAGACTCCGTTCTCCGGAACAATGGAGCGAGCAACCAACTTGTTGGAAATCATACATACCGATGTGTGCGGTTCGATGAGTGTTGAGGCTCGCGGAGGCTACCGTTATGTTCTCACCCTCACGGATGAGTTGAGTAGATACGGGTATATCTATTTGGTGAAACACAAGTCTGAGACCTTTGAAAAGTTCAAGGAATTTCAGAATGAGGTTGAGAATCAACGTGACAGAAAAATAAAGTTCTTGCGATCGGATCGTGGGGGTGAATATTTAAGTCATGAATTTGGCACACACACCTTAGGAGCTGTGGAATTGTTTCACAATTGACACCGCCCGGAACACCTCAACGTAACGGTGTGTCGGAACGTCGAAATCGTACTCTGTTGGACATGGTGCGATCTATGATGTCCCTCACCGATTTACCGCTATCTTTTTGGGGTTATGCTTTAGAGACTGCCGCATTCACTTTAAATAGGGCTCCGTCGAAATCCGTTGAGATGACTCCGTATGAACTTTGGTTTGGCAAGAAACCGAAGCTGTCGTTTCTGAAAGTTTGGGGTTGCGATGCTTATGTCAAGAAACTTCAACCTGAAAAGCTCGAACCCAAATCGAAAAAATGCGTCTTCATAGGATACCCAAAGGAAACAATTGGGTACACCTTGTACCACAGATCCGAAGGCAAAGTCTTTGTTGCCAAGAATGGATGCTTTCTGGAGAAAGAGTTTCTCTCGAAAGAAGTGAGTGGGAGGAAAGTAGAACTTGATGAGGTGACAGTCACCCCTCCTGGACCGGAAAATAGCGCAGCGCAGGAAACTGTTCCTGAGGTGCCTGCACCGACAAGGGAGGAAGTTGATGATGATGATCATGAAGAAACAGATCAAGTTACTACTGAACTTCGAAGGTCCACAAGGGCACGTTCCGCACGAGAGTGGTACGGCAACCCTGTCCTGGAAATCATGTTGTTAGACAACGGTGAACCTTCGAGCTATGAAGAAGCAATGGCGGGCCCAGATTCCAATAAATGGCTTGAAGCCATGAAATCCGAGATAGAATCCATGTATGAAAACAAAGTATGGACTTTGGTTGACTTGCCTGATGATAGGCACGCCATAGAAAACTAATGGATATTTAAGAAGAAGACAGACGCGGATGGTAATGTGACCATCTATAAGGCTCGGCTTGTCGCTAAGGGTTATCGACAAGTTCAAGGGATTGACTACGACGAGACTTTCTCTCCCGTAGCGATGCCGAAGTCAGTCAGAATCATGTTAGCTATTGCCGCGTTCTATGATTATGAGATATGGCAAATGGACGTCAAAACAGCATTCCTTAACGGCTTCCTCAAGGAAGAGTTGTATATGATGCAACCGGAAGGTTTTGTCGATCCAGAGAACGCTAACAAGGTATGCAAGCTCCAGCGCTCGATTTACGGGCTGGTGCAAGCATCTCGGAGTTGGAATATTCGCTTTGATGAAGTGATCAAAGCGTTTGGCTTTATACAGACTTATGGAGAAGCCTGTATTTACAAGAAAGTGAGTGGGAGCTCTGTGGCATTTCTCATATTATATGTGGATGACATATTGCTGATGGGAAATGATATAGAATTCTTGGAAAATGTAAAGGCCTACTTGAATAAAAGTTTTTCAATGAAGGACCTTGGAGAAGCTGCTTACATATTAGGCATCAAAATCTATAGAGATAGATCGAGACGCCTCATTGGTCTTTCACAAAGTACATACCTTGACAAAATATTGAAGAAGTTCAATATGGATCAGTCAAAGAAAGGATTCTTGCCTGTTTTGCAAGGTATGAGATTGAGCAAGGCTCAGTCGCCGACCACGGCAGAAGATAGAGAAAAGATGAGTGTCATTCCCTATGCCTCGGCCATAGGTTCTATCATGTATGCCATGCTGTGTACCAGACCTGATGTGAACCTTGCCATAAGTTTGGTAGGGAGGTACCAAAGTGATCCCGGTACGGAACACTGGACAGCGGTCAAGAACATCCTGAAGTACCTGAAAAGGACTAAGGATATGTTTCTCATTTATGGAGGTGACGAAGAGCTCGTCGTAAAGGGTTACGTCGATGCTAGTTTCGACACAGATCTGGATGACTCTAAGTCACAAACCGGATACGTGTATATTTTGAATGGAGGGGCAGTCAGCTGGTGCAGTTGCAAACAGAGCGTGGTCGCAGCGTCTACATGTGAAGCGGAGTACATAGCTGCTTCTGAAGCAGCGCAGGAAGGAGTCTGGATGAAGGAGTTCATCACCGACCTAGGAGTCATTCCAAGCGCGTCAAGCCCGATGACTCTCTTCTGTGACAACACTGGTGCTATTGCTATTACCAAGGAGCCCAGGTTTCACAAGAAGACCAAGCACATCAAGCGCCGTTTCAACTCCATCCGGAATTATGTTCAGGATGGAGACATAGATATTTGTAAAGTGCATACGGATCTGAATGTCGCAGACCCGTTGACTAAACCTCTTTTCACGAGCGAAACATGATCAACACCAGAACTCTATGGGTGTTCGATTCATCACAATGTAACTAGATTATTGACTCTAGTGCAAGTGGGAGACTGTTGGAGATATGCCCTAGAGGCAATAATAAAAGCATTATTATTATATCTCCTTGTTCATGATAATTGTCTGTTATTCATGCTTGAATTGTATTGTACGGAAACAGCGATACATGTGTGAATACACAGACCACAATGAGTCCCTGGTAGGCCTCTAGTTACCAGCTCGTTGATCAACAGATGGTCACGGTTTCCTGACCATGGACATGAGATGTCAGTGATAACGGGATCACATCATTAGGAGAATGATGTGATGGACAAGACCCAAACTTGAGCATAACACGAGATCGTATAGTTCCTAATGCATAAGCTTTTCGGTGTCAAGTATTTATTCCTTAGACCATGAGGTTGTACAACTCCCGGATACCGTAGGAGTACTTTGGGTGTGCCAACCGTCACAACGTAACTGGGTGGCTATAAAGGTACGCATCGGGTATCTCCGAAAGTTTCTGTTGAGTTGGTACGAACCGAGACTGGGATGTTGTCACTCCGTATGACGGAGAGGTACCTCTGGGCCCACTCGGTAAGACATCATCATAATGAGCTCAATGTGACTAAGTAGTTAGTCACGGGATGATGGATTACGGATCGAGTAAAGAGACTTGCCATGACGAGATTGAACAAGGTATCGGGAATACCGACGATCGAATCTCGGGCAAGTACCATACCGATGGACAAAGGGAATAACATACGGGATTGAGTGAATCCTTGACACGGTGGTTCATCCGATGAAGATCATCGAGGAACACGTGGGAACCAACATGGGTATCCAGATCCCGCTGTTGGTTATTGACCGGAGAGTGGTCTCGGTCATGTCTACGTGTCTCCCGAACCCGTAGGGTCTACACACTTAAGGTTCGGTAACGCTAGGGTCGTAGAGATAAATGCACGTGGAAACCCGAAAGTTGTTCGGAGTCCAGGATGAGATCCTGGACGTCACGAGGAGTTCCGGAATGGTCCGGAGGTAAAGATTGATATATAGGAAGTCCAGTTTCGGCCAACGGGTGATCTCCGGGGGTCACCGGGAGTGTCCCGGGACCACCGGAGGGGCCCCGGGGGTCCACCGGGTGGGGCCACCCATCCCGGTGGGGCCCCTAGGCCGCAAGGGGAAGTGTCCAGCCCCTCTGGGCTGGCGCACCACTAGTGGCCCACCTCCCCATGCGCCTAGGGTTAAAACCCTAAGGGGAGGGGGGCCACCACTTGCCTTGGGGGGCAAGGACTCCCCCGTGGCCGCCGCCCCCCCTACAGATTGGATCTGCAGGGGCCCTGGCGCACCCCCCCTGGCCCCTATATATATGTGGGAGGGGAGAGGGCTGCCGCACCCTTGCCCTGGCGCCTCTCCCCCTCCCGTCACATCTCCATACTCCCACGCAGGGCGCCCGGCGAAGCCCTGCTGCGATCTCCACTGCATCCGTCATCACGCCGTCGTGCTGCGGGATCTCTGACGACTTCTCCTCCCCCCTTGCTGGATCTAGAAGGAGGTGACATTGCTGCACCATACGTTTGTTGAATGCGGAGGTGCCGTCCGTTCGGCGCTAGATCATCGGTGACGAAGAACGCGAAGAGTACGACTACTTCATCCACGCTTCTTCGAAAGCTTCCGCACGCGATCTACATAACGGTAGATGCACTCTTACTTGCTCTTTGCTAGATGTCTCCATAGTTGGATCTTGGTGAAAGCGCAGAATTTTTTTGAATTATGCTACGTTCCCCAACAGTTCCTGACCCCTTGCGGGGTCTACTGCTACACCTGCATGCCTTTCAGGCCGAGGAACGCGGGCGCCACCTTTCAGCGCCTGATGCACATCACCCTCGGCCCTCAGCTCGGGAGGAACGCGGAGGCCTACGTCGACGACATCGTGGTCAAGTCCAGAGAGGCCAAGATCTCATCCAAGACCTAGAAGAAACATTCGACAACGTGCGCAAAGTGAAGATGTGCCTCAACCCGGAGAAGTGCGTGTTTGGCGTACCCTCCGGCAAGTTGCTAAGGTTCCTAGTTTCGCACCGGGGCATTGAAGCTAATCTGGAGAAGGTCAAAGCCATCGAAAGAATGAAGCCACCTACGACCCTGAAGGAGATGCAGAAGCTTGCGGGATGCGTGACGTCCCTGGGGCGCTTCATCTCTAAGCTTGGCGAAGGCGTCCTCCCGTTCTTCAAGCTTACGAAGATGAAGGGGCCCTTTGAGTGGACTCCGGAGGTCAACGCCGCCTTCCGGGGTCTCAAGGAATAGCTCACCAGCCCACCGGTTATGGTGGCGCAAGACCCCTAGAGCCCATGATTCTCTATCTCGCCGCAACGCCTCACTCCGCCAGTGTGGCGTTGGTGGTGGAGCGCGAGGAGAGGCCCCGAAGCACGAGGCCGCGGGGCAAGTCAGCATCCTCAGGAGCTCCGTCGCCCCATGTCGCAGCTCCGGGGGTAGATTCGACCACGGTTGTTGATGAACCCGCCATCCAGCAAGAAGCACCGAAGACTCCTAAAGCGCCTCAAGATCCTACGACGCCGACCCTCATGGAGCACCCTGTGTACTTCGTCAGCACCGTACTGCGCGACGCGCGCTCACGTTACCTGATGCGTCAAAAGCTGTACCTAGCGCTCCTTGTTGCCTCCAGGAAGCTGCGCCATTACTTCTAGGGCCACCCCATCAAGGTTGTCTCATTGTACCCTCTCGAGAACAGCTTTGCTTCCAGCGAGGCGAGAAGGTCTCCATCAACATAGCAGAGTATGAGGGCTTGATTGCTGGGCTCAAGGCCGCCGCTGCACTGGGGGTCAAGCGCCTCACCATTAAAGGCGATTCACAACTCCTCGTCAACTTCTCCAACAAGGAATACAAGCCCAAGGACGAGCACATGGAGGCATATCTGGAGAAGGTGCGCAAGATGGAAAAGCGGTTCTAATGACTGGAGCTGCAACACGTGCCAAGGGACATGAACAAGGAGGCGGACGACATCGCCAAAGGAGCCTCCAGGCGGGAACCCTAGAGGCCGGGCGTCTTCGAGGAGTGGTTGCTCAAGCCGTCGGTAGCACCGCCCGCTCCTGAGCCGGCATCCCCTCGGGAGGGGCTGCCTGCGGCGCCCACAGCCGGAGCTCCGCCCTGGTGGCCGACCTCCGGAGCCCGCCTGCTACTCGCCGCGGAGCCAGAGGAGGGTTGCTGGACCAAAGAGCTCAAGATGTACCTGCTACACGACACCTTGCCAGACAAGGAGGAAGACACGGAGCACGTGGCTCGGCAGGCCTAGGCTTACTGCATCCAAGACGGCGAGTTCTACAGGAGGCGCCCCAATGACGTCTCACTAAAGTGCATCTCGAGGAAGCAAGGGCGCGAGCTGTTGGGTGACATCCACGGCGGAGACTGCGACCACCATTCGTCGTCCCACACCCTCGCGGGCAAGGCCTTCTGCAACGGCTTTTACTGGCCCACATCACTCAGCGACGCCACGGAGCTTGTGCAGGCTTGTGAGGCGTGCTAGTTTCACGCCAAGCAGGTCCACCAACCAGCGCAGGGCCTCCAGACGATCCCGCTCTCCTAGCCCTTCGCGGTCTGGGGATTGGACATCCTGGGTCCATTTCCCCGGGCGGCGGAGGGCTACCGCTTCCTGTACGTCTCCATCGACAAGTTCACCAAGTGGGCGGAGGTGGAGCCTGTTCGCGCGATCCCTGCCGGGTCGGCGGTCAAGTTCATTGAGGGCCTCGTAAGGCGATTCGGGGTCCCCAACCACATCATTATGGATAACAGTTCGTAGTTTACAAGCAATCTCTTTAGGTCATATTGTGCTAACCTTGGAATGCAGATCTGCTATGCCTCGGTGGCTCACCCCAGGAGCAACGATCAGGCCGAACGCGCCAACGCAGAAGTCTTGTGTGGCCTCAAGACGCACAGCTTTAAGAAAAAGCTCGAGGCTTGCGGCAGGGGCTTGATCGACGAGCTCCAGTCCGTGCTGTGGTCAATCCATACCACCGCAACCAAACCCATGGGAGAAACATCTTTCTTCCTTGTTTACAGGGCGGAGGCGGTCCTCCCTCATGGGGTCAAGCATCGCTCCCCACGGGTCTTGGCCTTCAATGAGGAACGCCAGGACGCCGCCTGGCGGATGGACCTCGTGATCAGCGAGGAGGGCCGCTGCCGAGCTGCGCTTAGGGCAGCACGATATTAGCAGGCGCTGCGGTGGTACCACTGCCGTAGCGTCTGCACAAGAACACTTGAAGTTGGTGACTTGGTCCTGAGGCGGGTCCTATCCAGGGAGGGGTTACACAAGCTCTCGCCCATGTGGGAGGGCCCGTTCAGAATCGCCCATGTCTCTGGGCCTGGTCCTGTGCGCCTGGAGACACAGGATGGGGTACCTATCCAGAATTCCTGGAACATTCAGCACCTCAGGAGGTTCTATCCGTAATCAAGGCTCCGTTCCCGTGAAGGTCTCCGCTCGTGACACTCTCACGTAATAATGAGTTGGGGCTGTACACGCCTCGGAGTCTCCAGAGCGTTGCCTGTGGGCCATCAGACGGGGCTCCCACCCACGTCCCAGTGGCAGTCCTGAGCTCCGCGTTGGGAAGAAGACGTAGTGTAGGGGTCGAACGCGACCTTTTTCCGTTTTTGGCTTGGTGTTTGGCCGTCAGCCTTTTCTACTTCCTTGGCTATCATCCCTTCCTCTACCCCGTGCTATGAAGTTCTCGTGTTTTTTGCGTTTGGTTGGGAGTCTTGCTTGGAGTTTTTCTCGCCGATTTTAAGTTCAGCTTTTCAGGCAGGGGCTGCGCCGCTTGTTCTCCTTCGTGCGCCTCACGCGTGGCGGCTGGGACATGGTCGATCTCGGCTCTCAGCTGCGGCGATCTCATGACCTCACCTGGCCAAGCCTGCTCAGGCTCTGGCATCGGGCTTCTCAGTCCACATGACCTATTATGCCGAGCCTGCTTAGGCCTTGTCACCTTAATCCACGCTCGGCACTCTCAAGCGAGCCCAAGGGCACAAGCCCTCGGCAGCCCGCTACGGCTCACTCATACTCAGGGGCTCCGCAGGTCAGGACCCCTCGAACTCAGCCACCCTCATGACCCGTCGGGGGCTCATGACGCCGATGAGTCAGGAGCACTTCGCCTCAAGACGTAGCAACACATAAGCTAAGTAATCTCATCTAGACAAAAAACATAATAGCAAGTTCTCGTTAAATACATATGCCATATTCCATTACACGCCTTCTCGAGGCAACCTAAAATTTTGATACATGAAGGAAATGAAGAAAAAAGAAGAGGTAGAGGTTGACCCGCTGAGCCGCAGCTCGGCACCATTGGCCCCACTCAGTCGGAGTCTTCCAGCTCCTCCCGCTTCACCGGGGCGCGGCGGCGCGACGACTCTCCCCCCTCGCCGAGCCAAGCTCGGCTGCACGGTGGCTCAGTGTAGCCGCTGCTGCTGGAGGAGCTGCTGCTGCCACAGAGGGGGGACCCGCGGCACCCACCAAGACCAAGCTCCTCTCCAGAGGAAGAGCTGCTCCTCCGGACATCGAAGGAATGGAGCTGTGGGTGCGGAGGACGCACAACCGCCAGATGGTGTCCCACGCCCCCTCGCCCACCGCGGCCACGACCACCTCCGCCACGAGAAGAGGCGCCATGCCTCCCGTCGGCGACCGCGTCGGACCCCGGAATGCTGCGCCCGCTTCCTCGAGGAGCCGCCGCGGGCGTAGCGGCATGCTTGCGGGGGCGGCCACGACCCCTCTTTGGCGGCGGCGAGGCCAGCTCCTTCGAGGCCTTCCCTTTCTCCGCGGTGGACAACTTCCTCAGTGGCGCCATGGAGACCTCGCAGAGAGAAGAAGAACAGGGACCGAACAAGAAAGCAGATGGCGATGGCTTGAAGATGGCTTGGGGGCTCCCCCCAATACCATTTATAGGGCGGAGGAGCCCAACCGCCAGTCACTGGCGTCACAGCCATAGTGACCCCGTCATCAACGCCGGGGAGTTGTCAAGTCACACAGTCACCAAGGCTGCCTAGGGAAGCGGAGATGCCACGTCGCATCTAACCGTAACGCGCCAGCCTGGCCCGCAGGCTTTTGGGGCCTGCGGCGCTTCGTCCTTGACTAAGGCTTTGCCCCGAAGCCAATTCTACGCGCGCCTTGGGCCCGCGGGCTACTGTCGGCGTCCCAGGAACTAGGGTACCCAGACTTGCGACATCCTCGCGAGGGGGCAAAGCCTCGCAAGGAGAACGACACCAAGACCCTCTCAGGTGCGGCCTTGGCTAGGTTGCTCCGGAGGGGCGGAGAACTCAAGGCCAAGCCTGCCTCCGTGCCAGCGGGTGCCGGCGGCGCAGTTGCCATTTTGGTGCAAAGGAGACAACGCATGCACAGGTTCCCGAGGGGCGGGACAAAGGTTTCCCCTTTGGTGCAACAAGACCGAAGACCGCAAGGACGACATGGAGGATGTCACCACCGAGCCCACCACCGCGTCATCGTCTGATCTCTTTGCAGGCGAAGACCGCTTTTGTCAGGATAGGAACGTCCTTGTGTTCCCGCTCAAAATGGCCGTTGTGGGATCCCTTCCCGCCTAAACATTTCGGGGGAAGAGGACCCTGGCCGCCTATATAAGTAGCTAGGGTTTCCACTGTGGAGGCATCTGATTGACCTCATCTCGAACACCCCACCTTCGCTTCAAGGAGCAAGAACACTTGCCTCCTGACCCTCTTGAGCTCTCCTCCCGAGCTCAAGAACCACTATGCTTGTTCATACTCAAGCCCTCCTGAGGCTAATCCACTCAAGCAGGACGTAGGGTTTTACACCGTAAGATGGCCTGAACCTGGGTAAACTCGTGTGTGCTTTTACTTGTTGCTTGCTCGAATCTCACCACCGGGTGAGGGCGTGACGCTAGGTAGACGTGAGCGGGAGAGATCTTTATTAACGCCCTTGTGTTCGAACTTCTTTGGGTTTGCGGAGCCGGTAATCCGACAGCAGCAATGGAAATGTAAATAAGCAACAAGCAATATGTGAAAAGCTCATGGGCATTGGATCGGTGATGGGGAATTATGTCGGATGCGATTCATCACGTAGAAGTTATAACCTAGGGTGACATAGAACTAGCTCCAGTTCATCAATGTAATGTAGGCATGTATTCTGAATATAGTCATACGTGCTTATGGAAAAGAACTTGCAGGACATCTTTTGTCCTACCCTCCCGTGGCAGCGGGGTCCTAGTGGAAACTAAGGGATATTAAGGCCTCCTTTTAATAGAGTACCGGACCAAAGCATTAACACATAGTGAATACATGAACTCCTCAAACTACGGTCATCAACGGGAGTGGTCCCGATTATTGTCACTTCGGGGTTGACGGATCATAACACATAGTAGGTGACTATAGACTTGCAAGATAGGATCAAGAAGACACATATATTTTTGAAAACATAATAGGTTCAGATCTGAAATCATGGCACTCGGGCCCTAGTGACAAGCATTAAGCATAGCAAAGTCATAGCAACATCAATCTTAGAACATAGTGGATACTAGGGATCAAACCCTAACAAAACTAACTCGATTACATGGTAAATCTCATCCAACTCATCACCATCCAGCAAGCCTACGGTGGAATTACTCATGCATGGCTGTGAGCATCATGGAATTGGTGATGGAGGAAGGTTGATGATGACGATGGCGACGATCTCCACTCTTCGGAGCCCCGAATGGACTCTAGATCAGCCCTCCCGAGAGAGATTAGGGCTTGGCGGCGGCTCCGTATCTTAAAACGCGATAATTCTTCCTGTCTGATTTTTTTCTCTCCGAAAGTGAATATATGGAGTCCGGGGGTACATCAGTGGAGCATCAGGGGGCCCACGAGGCAGGGGGCGCGCCCATGGGAGGGGGCGTGCCCCCACCCTTGTGGGCAGGGTGTGCCCCCCTGACGTGGATCTTTCCGCAGATATTTTTTATATTTTCCAAAATAATTCTCCATGGATTTTCAGGTCATTCAGAGAACTTTTTATTTCTGCACAAAAAACAACACCATGGCAATTCTGCTGAAAACAGCGTCAGTTCGGGTTAGTTCCATTCAAATCATGCAAGTTAGAGTCCAAAACAATGGCAAAAGTGTTTGGGAAAGTAGATACGTTGGAGACGTATCAACTCCCCCAAGCTTAAACCTTTGTTTGTCCTCAAGCAATTCAGTTGATAAACTGAAAGTGATAAAGAAAAACTTTGACAAACTTTGTTTGCTCTTGTTGTTGGAAATATGTAAGGCCAGCATTCAAGTTTTCAGCAATGATTATGAACTAACCACATTCACAATAACTTTTAGGTATCATGTCTACTCATATCAATGGCATAATCAACTAGCGAGCAATAATAATAAACCTCAGATGACAACATTTTCTCAAGACTATCATAATATGATATAACAAGATGGTATCTCGCTAGCCCTTTCTGAGACCGCAAAACATAAATGCAGAGCACCTTTAAAGATCAAGGGTTGACTAGACATTGTAACTCATGGTAAAAGAGATGCGGTCATGATCATACTCAATGCAAATTAATATTAATACATGCAAATGACAGAGGTGCTCTCCAACTGGTGCTCTTTTATAAGAGGATGATGCCTCAGCATAAAAGTAAATAGATAGGCCCTTTGCAGAGGGAAGCAGGGATTTGTAGAGGTGCCAGAGCTTGATTTTTAAATAGAGATGAATAACATTTTGAGCGGTATGCTCTCATTGTCAACATAACAACCAAGAATCTCGATATATTCCATGCTACGCACATTATATGGGGTTCCCAAACAGAATGGTAAAGTTTATACTCCCCCAACCACCAACAAGCACACTCCACGGCTAGTCCGAAACAACGAGTACCGTCCAAACCAGCAACAGCCCTGGGGGAGTTTTGTTTATTTATTATGATTTTGAGCATGGGACTGGGCATCCTGGTTACCAGCCATTTTCTCATGAATGATGAGCGGAGTCCAGCCATCGTGAGAATAACCCACCTAGCATGGAAGATATAGACATCCCTAGTTGATACATGAGCTGTTCGAGCATACAAAACAGAATTTCATTTGAAGGTTTAGAGTTTGGCACATACAAATTTACGTGGAATAGCAGGTAAATGCCGCATATAGGAAGGTATGGTGGACTCATATGGAATAACTTTGGGGTTTATGGAAGTGGATGCACAAGCAGTATTCCCGCTTAGTACAGGTGAAGGCTAGAAAGAGACTGGGAAGCGACCAGCTAGAGAGCGACAACAGTCATGAACATGCATTAAAATTAATCAGCAATGAATGCAAGCATGAGTAGGATATAAATCACCATGAACATAAATATCGTGAAGGCTATGTTGATTTGTTTCAACTACATGCGTGAACATGTGCCAAGTCAAGTCACTTAAATCGTTCAATGGAGGATATCACCCACCATACCACATCACAACCATTTTAATATCATGTTGGCACGCAAGATAGACCATTATAAACTCTCAGCTAATTAAGCATGGCATAAGCAGCTATGATCTATAATTGTCATTGCAAGCATGTTTCATTCATAACAAGCTGAATCAGGAACGATGAGCAATCATATTTACAAAAACAAGAGAGGTCGAGTTCATACCAGCTTTTCTCATCTCAATTAGTTCATCATATATCATCCTTATTGCCTTTCACTCGCATGACAGAATGGTGTGGATAATAATAATAGTGCACGTGCATTGGACTAAGCTGGAATCTGCGAGCATTTAATACAAGAGAGAAGACAAGGTAATATGGCTCAAGGTTAAATCAATAATAAAGCATATTAGAGCCACTAAACATTTTCATTCATGGTCTTCTACTCTTGACCCCCAAAGAAAAGAAAAGAAACTATTTACACGGGAAAGCTCCCAACAAAGAAGAAATATTTTTGGGTTTTCTTTTAATTACTACCACTACAAGCATGGAAAGTAAACTAGCTAAAAGCTATAATTGATTTTTTTTGTTTTTCTTAAGGTTTTTCTAGCACACAAGAAAAATACTAAGAAAAAGAATTGAAACTAAGCATGGATGGTACAATGAAAGAGTGTGAGCACCGACAACTAGAATAAGTGTGTGATCATGAATGTAAAGTCGGTGAGAAACATGTACCCCCCCAAGCTTAGGCTTTTGTCCTAAGTTAGTCTATGGCCATGGATCGAAGCTACTCTCTCCAGTGTATTGAGATGTGTCCTCTGGGTGCCACTGGTTGGCAAGCTCCTCCAGATCCCACCCATAAACAGACTGACGGTAAGGATCGAGTAGTGGCTCCGGCTCAGGCTCTGAAGCTCGTGCCTGGCTCTAGTACTTGTAGAAGGCATCTGACGTGACGAGATATATGCCTGAAGACAGATCAAACAGAGATGGTGCAGGCAAGGTAAAAATCTCACAATATTTTTCATCAAACCATAATTTATAATTAAGCAACCTCTCCTTGTCTTTAACAATAAAATCATGTGCTATCATACTCTTATAATCTAGATAAACAGGGGCAAGCAATTTTTCTTCCTTCTCATGATGCCTAATAGATATTCTAAAATGTTCTGCCAGGCAAGAAGCAAAGATGCCTCCAAAGAGGGGGGCCTTTGAGCGGTTCAAACTTAATCGTTTAGCAACGACATCACCCAAGCTAAAAGTTGTGTCTCGAAACAAAGCATGGCGCAAAATGAAAATATCAGGGGCACTAAGATTCCCACTGTTCCAGCGACCAATTAAACATATACTAGCAAATAAAGCAAAGTAGCGCAGGATAGGGAAATGTATACTAGTAATTCTTGACCCTGAGACTTGTCTAGTTGCCCCTATAGCTATCATGCCAATAAACCCTTCAATGTCTTCACGACGTAGGTATGGTGGACTCTCAAAAAGGGTTTGGGTTTAAGGGTTTTTGGATGCACAAGTAGCATCTCCACTTAGTGTGGAATTTTTGGCTAGAAAGATATTGGGAAAGCACCACATGTTAAAGGATCTATGACAATATGACTTCTATGTGAATATGAATAAACATAAATCATTAAGTTGTCTTCCTTGTCCAACGTCAACAATTTTGGCATATAATATTTTGATGGGGGCTGACAACCTTTTGATGGGGGCTGACAACCACAAAAGATTTCTGGGATAGTATATTTATATGTGAATCTTCTCTTCCCTTATTAATTCTTTCATGAGTTGCATCATTGACCAATGCCATGTTTGTCAACCTCTAATAAAAATGTATACTTATACTTTGTCTTATGTGGTGCTATCACCTACCATAAGATTATCATATGATCTTATTAATTTATTTCCTTTCCTTTATTTATTTAATTATAACTTTTCTTTTTATTGCAGCAAGAAAGTAAAGAAAGTAAAAACTCAAAACTAAACTTTATTATATATCTCGCACACGATTACAAAGATAGATCACTAAGCAAACTCACAAAAAGAAGGGATCGAACTAAAGTTTAATTTATTCTAAAGCAAAAGATTGAACTAAGATATGTAAATGCAAAAGGATAGTGGGGATGATACGATACTGGGGCACCTCCCCCAAGCTTGGCGAAAGCCAAGGGGAGTGCCCATACCCGATACTTGGTTTTCTTTTGGTGGTGAACAAGATGGTGATGATGATGAAGAAATAGTGAGCTCTTTCAAATTGCGTCGTAGGCTAAAATTTTCATCCCTTAGGTCTTCATTCTCCAGCTCGAGCTTCAATATTTTCTTGCCCAATGCTACCTTGGTCTCCCATTGGAATCGAGGAGGTAGAGGCTCATCTTCTTCCTCCTCATCCGTAGACCAAGCATGTGCAGGCTTGAAAACAAAGATATCAAAAGAATCGTGGGAGGAAGGGCTCTCATCTCCTGAGATTTGAGACGACATGGTCTCCACACTACCAGAAATCAGCAAGAAAAGAAAATAGAAGATTTCTCCGTGATACGATGGTTAATAGGTTCAGGAGGTATATAAAGAATTTTTATCTTGGGAAACAAACAAGCTGTAGAAAAACGGAGTCCGGAAGGTACCCGAGGTGGGCACAACCAACCGGGGAGCGCCAGGCAAGCCTGGCGCGCCTTGGTATCTTGTGCCCACTAGGGTACGCTTTCTGGTAGTTTCTTATTTTTCTATTTTTTCAAATATTCCAAAACTGATAAAAAAATTTGTGGATTTTTTGGAGTCCGTTTACTTACCATATCACGTACCCCTTATTTTCACAATTCTGGAGTGTTCCGGAAGGATTCTTTTATGTGTCCTTCTTGTGTCAAAGTTTGAATAATATTACTTTCAGCATTAATGGGCGTACCTGAGATATAATGCTTTATTCGTTGCCCATTGACAACCTTTAGGTTAGTACCTTCGGCATTATTTATTTTGATATCTCCAGACCGATAAACCTCCTTGATAACATAGGGGCCTTCCCATTTAGAGAGGAGTTTGCCTGCAAAGAACCTGAAATGAGAGTTGTACAAAAGAACATATTCTCCGAATTTGAACTCACGCTTTTGGATTCTTTTATGATGCCATCTTTTAACTTTTTCTTTAAATAACTTGGCATTTTTCATATGATTGGGTTCTCCATTCATCTAATGAGCTAATATCAAATAACCTCTTTTCACCAGCAAGTTTGAAATCATAGTTGAGTTCCTTGATTGCCGAAAAAGCTTTATGTTCTAACTCAAGAGGCAAATGACAAGCTTTACCATAAAGCATTTTATAAGGAGACATGCCCACAGGGTTTTTATAAGTTGTTCTATAAGTCCAAAGTGCATCATCTAATTTCTTAGACCAATTCTTCCTGGACTTATTGACAGTCTTTTACAAAATTAATTTTATTTCTCTATTACTAAGCTCAACTTGACCACTAGACTGAGGATGATAAGGTGATGCAATTCTATGGTTAACATCATATTTAGCAAGCATTTTACAAAAAGCACCATGAATAAAGTGTGAACCACCATCAGTCATTAAATATCTAGGGACTCCAAACCTTTGGAAAATAACTTCCTTAAGCATTTTAATAGAGGTGTTGTGATCAGCACTACTAGTTGGAATAGCTTCTACCCATTTAGTAACATAATCAACAGCAACCAAAATATGTGTATACCCATTAGAGGAAGGAAAAGGTCCCGTGTAAACAAATCCCCAAACATCAAATGGTTCAACAACAAGTGAATAATTCATAGGCATTTCTTGACGCTTACCAATATTACCTGTCCTTCGACATTCATCACAAGATGAGACAAACTCACGAGCATCCTTGAAGAGAGTAGGCCAATAACATCTAGACTGCAATACCTTGTGGGCAGTTCTATCTCCAACATGATGTCCTCCATATGCTTCGGAGTGACACTTCCGAAGGATTTTTCCCCGTTCATGCTCAGGTACACAACATCTAATAATACCATCTACTCTATTATAAAGATGTGGGTAATCCCAAAAGTAATGTCTTAAATATAACCTTTTCTTCTGTTGATAAGTAAAACTAGGTGGTAAATATTTAGCAACAATGTAGTTAGCATAGTCAGCATACCAAGGAGTATTATTAGTAACTTTTATTGCAGCTAACTGCTCATCAGGAAAACTATCATCAATAGGTAGTGGGTCATCAAGCACATTTTCAAGTCTAGACAAGTTATCAGCTATGGGGTTCTCAACTCCTTTTCTATCAATAATATGCAAGTCAAATTCTTGTAGCAATAGAACCCACCGTATAAGTCTAGGTTTAGCATCTTTCTTTTACATAAGATATTTAATAGTAGCATGGTCCGTGTGACGAGTTACTTTTGAATCAACAATGTAAGATCTAAATTTGTCACAAGCAAACACAACTGCTAAAAATTCTTTTTCAGTGGTAGCATAATTCTTTTGAGCACTCTCTAGAGTTTTACTGGCATAGTGAATAACATTTAGTTTTTTTATCAACTGTTTGTCCTAGAACAGCACCAATAGCATAATCACTGGCATCTAACATAATTTGAAAAGGTAAGTTCCAAACAGGTGGTTGAACTATAGGTGCAGAAATTAAGGCTTTCTTAAGTGTTTCAAAGGCTTCAAAGCAATCATCATCGAAAAAAAGGAACATCCTTTTGTAAAAGATTAGTGAGAGGCCTAGAGATTTTAGAAAAATCTTTGATAAATCTTCTATAGAAACCAGCATGACCTAAGAAACTACGAATAGCTTTGATATCCTTAGGACATTGTATTTTCTCAATTGCGTCAACCTTAGCTTTGTCCACTTCAATACCTTTTTCAAAAATCTCATGGCCCAAGACAATACCTTCATTAACCATAAAGTGGCATTCCTCCCAATTCAAGACAAGACTTGTTTGTTCACATCTCTAAAAAACTTGATCAAGATTGCTTAAAAAATCATCAAAAGACTTCCCATAGACAGAGAAATCATCCATGAAAACTTCCACAATCTTTTCACAAAAGTCAGAGAATATTGTAGTCATACATCTTTGAAAGGTAGCAGTGCATTGCATAAACCAAAAGGCATATGTCTATAGGCATAAGTTTCGAAGGGACAAGTAAAAGTAGTCTTTTCTTGATCGGGTTGAGAAACAGGTATTTGTGCAAAACCAGAGTATCCATCAAGAAAGCAAAAGTGTGTGTGCTTTGATAATATTTCTAGCATTTTATCAATAAAAGGCAGAGGGTAATGATCTTTTCTAGTTTCTTCATTTAATGTTCTAATATCAATTACCATTCTACAGCCCGTAACAATTCTTTCTGGAATAAGTTCATTCTTATCATTAGGAATAATAGTAATTCCTCCTTTCTTAGGAACACAATGAACGGGACTAACCCATCTACTATCAGCTATAGGATAGATTATACATGCTTCCAGAAGTTTTAATATTTACGTTCTTACCACTTCTTTCATCTTCGGATCTAACCGACGTTGATGATCGACAACGGGTTTAGTATCAGGTTCCATATTAATCTGATGCTGACATAGAGTGGAACTAATGCCCTATAAATCATCAAGAGTATATCCAATAGCAGCTCGGTGCTTCCTTAGAACTTTCAATAATCTTTCTTCTTCATGTTCCGAAAGGTTAGCACTAATAATAATAGGATATATGTTATTTTCATGAAGATAAGCAAATTTCAAACTATCGGGCAATTGTTTCAAGGGATAATTCGTTTTATACCCTTAGTTGTGCCCCCCTTGTCAGGATTGCCCCTAGTTTCTGAAAACACGTGGTCTTGCCCAACCCACTTTGGCATCTTGTGCTTTTGCCCTTTGACTTTTTGACCATCACTTTGAAAACTTCATAACTAATTCATACTAAATCCGAAAAATGCAAATAAGATACCAAAATGTTCAGAAAAATATCACATGTATGTCAATGTCACTTCCATTCATGACAAAAGTGTTGGTAAGTGCCCATCCTAGTTTTTGCTCTTATGATACCACCATGAATAATAAAATTTAATAAAATTCAAAAAAATCACAGAAAAGGTTGGTGGCAAAGAATGACAAATGTTTTGCTTGCCAAGTTTCATCACGGAATAACATTCGTGGAAGTCGTGGCAAAACAAACAATCAATTTTTTAGTGTTGATTGTTTATTTTGCCACGACTTCGACCAATGTCATTCCCTCATGAAACTTGGCAAGCACTTAAAATATTTGTCATTCTTTGCCACCAATTTTTTTAATATTTTTTTTAGATTTTATTATCCATGGTGGTAACATAAGAGCTAAAACTCGGATGAGCACTTACCAACACTTTTGTCATGAATGCCAGTAACATTGACATACATGTGATGTTTTTCTAAACATTTTGGTACCTTATTTGCATTTTTCTGATTTAGTATGAATTTGTTATGAAGTTTTCAAAGTGACGGTCAAATGGTCAAAGGGCAAAATCACAAGACACCAAAGTGGGTTGGGGAAGACCACATGTTTTCAGAAACTAGGGGCAATCCTGACAAGGGGGACACAACTAAGGGTATAAAACCAATTATCCCTTGTTTTAATTCAAACACTGGATCTCCTTTAGGTGGAGGAAGACTTTCTAGACTTGCAATAGGTAAATTGTGTTTAAGTAGAGGACGTTGTTAAAAATATATCATCTATTTTATTTCTTTCATGCATATGTAAATCATTTCCATGGTCTAGCAAATATTATTCTAGAGGATCAGTAGGAGGCACAACAATAGAAGCAAGACCAATAATTTCATCTTAACTAGGTAATTCTTTCTCATGAAGCTTTCTATTAAACTTGAAAAAATTAAACTCGTGAGATTCATCACCAAAACTAACATCGACAGTTTGTTTCTTAAATTCTATCTGAGCATTAATGGTGTTCAAGAAAGGTCTACCAAAGATAATGGGACAGAAGTCATCTTGTGGGGAACTAAGAACAAGAAAATCAGTAGGGTATTTTATTTTCCCACACAAGACATCAATATCTCTAACCATCCCAATTGGTGAGATAGTGTCTCTGTTAGCCAGTTTAATAGTGACATAAATGTCTTCTATTTCTGCAGGTGCTATGTCATTCATAATTTCTTGGTATAAATAGTAAGGTATAGCACTCACACTAGCACCTATGTCACATAGACCATGATAACAATGATCTCCTATTTTGACCGAGACAATGGGCATGCCAACAACAGGTATATGTTTGTCCTTTTTATCAGGTTTGGCAATTCTAGCAGCTTCTTCATTAAAACAAATAACATGCCCATCTACATTTTCTTCCAAAAGATCCTTGACCATAGAAATATTAGGCTCTACTTTAATTTGTTCATCAGGTTTAGGTGTTCTAATATAACTTTTGTTAACCACAGTTGAAACTTTAGCATGCTCATTTATCCTAACAGGGAAAGGTGTTTTTTTCAAAGTAAGCAGTAGGAACAAATGGATAAACATTATAAAGTATAGTTTCTTCTTTAATTGGTGCTGGTTCTTTAATTACTTCTTTAATAGGTGGGTGGTATTTAAACCACTTCTCCTTAGGGAGATCAACATGAGTAGCAAAGGATTCACAAAAGGAGGCTACTACCTTAGAGTCAAGTCCATATTTAGTGCTAACTTTGAAAAGGCATCCGTATTCCTAAAAGATTTAACACAATCATACTTAAGCTTAATACCTGACTCTTTACCTTTGTCGAGTTCCCAATCTTCGGAGTTGCGTTTAAATCTTTCTAAAAGATCCCATCGGAATTCAATAGTTTTCTTCATAAAAGAACCAGCACAAGAAGTATCAAGCATAGATCGATCATTATGAGAAAGCCGAGCATAAAAATTCTGAATAATAATTTCTCTTGAGAGATCATGATTGGGGCATGAATATAACATTGACTTAAGCCTCCCCCAAGCTTGAGTGATAGATTATCCTCCACGAGGCCTAAAATTATATATATATATATATATATATATATAATTCCGATCACGATGAACTAGATGCATAGGATAATTTTTTTGGTGAAACTCCATTTTCAATCGGTTCCAGTTCCAAGATCCAATATCATCGCATAGCCTATACAATGCTAATGCTTTCTCCTTCAAAGATAAAGGAAAAAACCTTCTTCATAACTCCTTCTTCGGGTAGACCTGCAAGCTTAAACAATCCACAAATTTGTTCCACATATATCAAGTGCATATCAGGATGTTCGGTTCCATCTCCTTCATAAGGATTAGCCAGCAGTAGTTCTGTCATACCCGAAGGTATTTCATATTCAATATTTTCACTGTGGGGACCCCGACTCATAAGTCAAGATAACCGAATGCACGTGTACAGTGATCCCAGAGATCAATGCTCATTGAACACACAGAAGCTGAACATCAAGAGTCTTACATCCATACATACCGTATTACACAAATAGGACCATTAAGGTCAAGTCTTGAGTATATCGTTGCAGCGGAAATCTTCAATGACAACATGGACCCATGCCATCTGCCTCAACCCTACAGGCATTCTGACTGGGAAGCGTCTTAGCTCGCATGCTCGTCACCAAGAATCTTCATCATAACCTGTTCTCTCATGCCTGGCCAATAAAATAACCAGTGGCAAGCCAATGAGTACTTTGAATGTACTCGCAAGCAACCCGAGTGTGATGACAGAATAATTATGCAAGGCTCTACTGCTAAATTGGCAGTTTTGCAGAAAGCTAGTTTTTCAAATGCAAGTATGATCAACATATAACATGGGCATGCATGTGTCTGCAACAAGTATCAGGAGGTCACAGACATCATTATCGAGAAAGAGCTGTGATCAACTCATGCTCAAGCTCATTGTGACTTCCTCACAATCACATCAACAGATCCACCATACCGTGTTGTTTTCCAGAAACTTATGGACATAGTCTAAGTAGCTCCACCCATCTGTCCTTGACCGCGGACACGGCTATTCAAATAGTTTGACACTACAGAGGTTGCACACTTTACCCACTAGATCCGGGGAACTTCCGTGACATCCACGACCCGCGGAACCTCAAGTACCCGGGGTAAGCACCCGATCACTATCTTTCCCTAGGCGACACTAATATGGAGTCCACTCGATTGGTAACAGCCCCGTGCCAAATATTTCACATCTTAAAGATTGTGGAGCCTTGCTCCCATATTCATCTCATACCACTGACACGGGGTACCAACGGTGTGTTCGGTGCCCTGTGAAAACAGTCATGGCCGCCTATCCAAGCACGACCCCGTCCCGAGAGTGACCTCATGTCACCCCCGTCATTAGTAATGCGGGCACCATGCTAGTATCGACCTAGCTAATCAATAGTGCCCTTTCCCATATAAGGGTAGATTGGTTGCGCATGTTTGGTTGGGATGGTAGTCACACATAAATCTAATCCATCTCTGTCAACAACACTCTCATCAAGCCTCGGTACACTACTTCTTCACCAAGTAGTGCCCTAGTTTCTCATCATCTCCCAGGGGCATTAATGGCACCCACTGGGTCATTTACAAGTATGTCAAACCACACTTGTTTCACTCAATGCATAACCCTGACCCATTTTGCGTAGCCAACTACTATAGCATATATCTATCTACTCCCACCCACACAACCCTCACAGGAAGGTAGGGTCATGTTTGATGCAAGTTTCAATAGTAAAGTAACAAAGGCACCAACCAAAGTGGTCACCTCTCAACATGATTCCGATGCATTGATAATAAGGTGCTATGAGACATGCATAAAAAGGTTTCTCGAACATGGTCAAAGGGCTGCTTGCCTTATTCTTCCGAGTCTTCAAACCTTTTGGTCCATCTCCGAGTACTTCGTTTATTTCGTCAACTAACGATGGAAACAATCATAATAAGCAACACAATCAAAGCAAAAATAAAAGTGCTCTAAAAATAGGAGTTGGACTTTTCTAGGATACCTCTGGTTATATGAAAAATAACCAAGGTGGTTACATAGGTATTGGATCAATGGATAGTTTGGATTACTTCAATATGATGGAATCAAGGGGTTTATGGATTTTGAAAGAAGTGTACAGAAATATATTCTTGAATGATGAGCAAAGGCACCCATCAACAAGTCATGATTTTAGAAGCATCTAGGAGTTGGTTTCAATGGATTTGGGATTCAAATGAATTTCCTAGGATTTTGCAAAGCTGATAAATATGAAGAAATGGTTCAATATTTGGTGGGGTACAGAAAGTATTAATAAAAATGTTCCAAAACTAAGTTTGGATATGACCAGCATCTAGGAATTTGAACCACTGCATTTGGATCAAAATTGAGCTCTCTGTGATTTTCTAAAGTTCATCACAGAAAATGAAATATTGGCATTTGATAATTATTTGTGTAGGAAAAGTTTCTGGAATAATGTGCATGTTGCACCATGTGATAGAGCATGATTTATGGAGTCACTGGAAATTTGAATCACCAAATTTGGAGTTCAAATGAATTATTCATGGATTTTTGAAGTTGTCTGGAAAAGAAAAAGAAAGCGGAAAAAGGGTTATACCCTTTATTGAGCACTGGCGACAGATAGACCTTGGGCCGGCCCGGCGGCTCGGGTGAGCGGGGAGATGCGATGACGCCGAAGACGTACTTCGGTGATCCTGTTTTCGCCGCGCGGACACGGGAAGTGTCGGACCCGCCTCCACTTAAAATGTCGGGCCCGCCCTGCTGGGTCACCGACGAGCGGGCCCCACCAGCAGGCCTTCTCCTTCCTCCCGCCCGCGACAGAGGAGGCAGAGGCCTCGTCGACGGGAGGTTGCTGCTCCTGCCCCCCGGCGGCTCAGGCCACCTCCGGCCAAGCGGTGGCCACCGGAGGGGTCACTGGAAAGCAGTGCATCGGGGGAGGTCGGCAGGACCGGCAGGAGACGACCGTGGTGCGCTCGACACTGCCTCGGCGGATGCCCATTCGGGCGACGAGTAGCTGGGGGGTGTGGTGCCCCGGCGGTCTGGGAGAAGTAGGGGAAAGGGTCGCCGGACCCTCGCATATCTTCTGGTGGAAGAAAGGGAGGGAGGCGAGCTTGGGATGGCGAGAATTTCGGTGGTGGACGGCGGCTCGGCTCCGGCCAAGGCGGCGCGTTGGGGGCATGGGAGGAGCAGTGGGACGGTCCAAGAGGATCAGGAGAGGGAGAGGGAGTCCAGGGCATAGAGAGGGAGGCTCGATATGGCCTTATGTGGCGAGGCTTCGGTGCATCGTGGGTGGCATCCGCGGCCATGGCCAAGGCAGTGCCAGGGGACGAAATTGGAACACAAGCCCTTGTCCAGGGTGTTCGTGGGCATGGTCTAGGACCAAGGAGAGAAGAAAGGGAGCGGGGAAACGGTCAGAGGAGTCACGCGTGTGAGCTCGCTCACTGGAGCCCGGGGTTGGCCGGTGTGCGTGCGAGCAGGGGTGAGAGAGGAGGAGAAAGGAGGGGGCCGACCGCCCAGCGTGTTGCGGACGCCGAGGCAGCCTCGGGGGACACGAGGGGGAGGCCCCAGGCTGTCGGGTGCAGCCAATTGGAGGCGTCTACAGTGCGGGAGCGCTCTGGAGCGCGCCGAATGGCTGGCACGGCTGTGCCCTCGCCGCTCTGGTCGTGTCCGTCTTGCCTAACGTTGTCTAGGGGGTCGAGGGAGAAGTAAACAAATGCGCTGTGGCCTTGGATGCTCTAGGATGCCATTGGAATGAGGAGGGAGGTGAAGAAGAAGGTGAAAACTGATGTCCAGAAGAGTAAGTTGGGGTTTTACCCCCTCCAATGATTGAGCTGAGGCAGGGGAGAGTTACTGGAGGTTGAGGATGACTAGGAGAAGCTGTGGTAGAAAATTGAGCTCAAGGGGAATAGTAAAAGTGGTCAAAACAATGGTTTAAGAAAAATGGCAGAAGGTGTTTGATCAGGTTTTGGGAAAGCAAATGACTTCCAATTGACATGGGACTCAATAGGATGGAATGTCACACACAATTAGGCCCCTCCACCAAATTTGAGCTCATTTGGGCCAAGTTGCCAATGTAACTCTTGTAAACCCTAGAAATCAACAGAAATGGATTCACCATGTTTGAGTTAAGCAAATCATCTCCCCTTGATGCACCACTTGGTGTAGCATCATAATTTGGGGTTATGATCATGCCCACAAAGTTTGAGGCCCCAGGTAAAAAGTTGATAATGTAAAGTTGTTCAAATTTGAATTTGAACAGAAATGGTTTTGGGGCACTTAGATCAAGTTATGCTTCTCCAAAACTTGTGCCATTTGGCATAGATGCATAATTACATCATTGTAGCATGTGCACCAAGTTTGAGAGCATTTGGACAAGTTTGGCAATGTAAAGTTTCTCAAACTTCAAAATGGACAGAAATGGTTTTGAGGGGATTAGATGATGTTTCCTTGATCTTCAAGGCATGAGGCTTTGCCAGATCATCAAATATGTCGTATATGACATGATAGAATTTCCCTGGAATTTTTGGAGAACATTTCCTTTGTAAATATTTCAAAGCTTGAAATATCCAGAAAGGGTTTTGGAAGGATTTGTCCAATATTTTGAACATGACCATGTGTTGAAACTCTCATATATGGACAATATATGTCCTATGAGTCTCCTTGAATTTTGGCAAATATTTTTGAAATGATTAAATAATTTTTCCCTATTAAAGACCATTTCTGGCCTTAAGAAAAAGCTTTTAAATAAAATATAAAAATAACTTTTAAAATTATAACTTTGTGGTTTCTGGGAGTCCTATACCTAATAGGATTCAAATATACTTTTTGAAAGATTTTTCACACCCTAAACAAGGTACTTGCAGTGCAAACCTCAATTCAGGGGTTTTTGGAAAACTAATTTTAGAAAATACTATTTGGCCAAAATATTTTTATAAGAAAACTCTATACTGGTCTATACACATGGCATGATCATTGGGAAAAGGTTTTGGATCAAGGAGATGAAGTATAAGAGTTGGAGGATTTATTTGATTTTTAGAGCACTAGCAAACAACAGACAAAGGTCAAATCAAGCAAAGTCAAAAACACTCAAAAAGTTTTTTTATAAATCCACATTTTTAACATGATAATTAGCTTAAGCAATGTGGCATGAAAATCAGGGTGTGACAGACCTACCCCCCTTACAAGAATCTCGTCCCCGAGATTCCAGACTAGGCGTGGAAGAGAATACGAAGTCTTGGATACGGGGTAGTATTCACTTCTTCTTGTTGGTTCTGCCTCCGAGTGGTGCTTCATGGAATCTTAAAGTACTTGGTGGTGTGGCTTCTTTCTTGTTACCCTCTTTGATGCAGGTTGCTGAGGGGTCTCTTGCATAGGCTAGGTTGGGTTAGCTGTCAAAGGCTTGGTGATGTCCTTGTGGGGACCGGGCTGGTTAGGAAGTAAGAAGCACTTCCAGAGTGGGGACTCGTGGAATATTCGGTGCGCGGAGGGTAACCCAGGTGGTAAATCTAGCTGGGAGCCGTCTGCTATTTGACATGTAGTGGTCTTGAAGAAGGGTCGATAAATCTTGGTAGGAGCGTTCCTTCGACACGGAAATGCTCGGTTCCTTCGAGAGGAGTGGTTTGCAGATACGCCCGGTCTTCGACGTGGAAGTTTACTTCTTGATGACGATGGTCGGTGTAGCTCTTCCTTCTTGACAGGGCGGTCTTCAAATGTCTTCTATCCAGCTGTCCGCCTCTTCTTTGTCTTCGGGTAGACAAGTAGGCCATCAAAGAATGATGTTACCCAACTTGTCCAATTACTCCATGAGGTCTATGGGGGTACGCAAGGTAGGCTGGGGTATTGGTGGTGGTCTCCGCTGAGTATTCGCAAGGTCTTCCCGACTTAGAGCGAAGGCCCATGGTCAGAATCTGACCAGGTTGGGGCTCGGTGGGGCTTAAGGGTTTCAAGGTTTCTAGTGAGTGAGTGAACGTTTATCATCTTATCCTTAAGCACGGTTTCTGAGATGTCAATAGCTCTATCTAGTACTCCGAATGAAAAAGCATAGACCAGCTTCATTCACCACTCATGCCATGCATATCCTCATGACTCTCAAGAGACGATCTAACAAAATTGTACTTGCCTACGATCCCCAAATCCATATGCACGCCTTCCCCTAAAATCCATGGGTAGGTCATACATGCTACTAAGCTTAAATTAAACTCCACAATCCAAGCACTCAACCTATTCTAGCAAGTCTCAAGATAATGCATCTCCATTCTAAGGAAACACGTCATATGCCACTCCAAGATTTTGTTTCCTTCCTATAGATCAACTCCAATAGCCCGGTAATTTCCATCAATCACCACATAACCCAACAATTCTACAAATCCGATGTCTACGGTGTTCCACAAGATCTCAAGTCCCTATAATACCCAAATACTGGGAAGGACTATGCATTACGATAGTATGTCCACCAAATTCTCATCATCCGGGTCAAGTAAACTCCAAGATCACGATTATATAGATCCCTAAATCAACTCCGACAAATAATCCAATCTCCTAGGTTATTGTCCGCCGAGAAGCATGATATCATAATCAGGATCGTAGGTCTAAATCCAATTTACTCCGAACCATGCAGGCATATCTAGCATTTATACCCAACGAGAATCACTTACATAAATCCAAATCTCATGCCCAACGAGAATTCATACATGCTTCCCCAAAGTCATGATCCCACCAACATGAAAACCTCATAATCCATCAAGGTCTCAGATAATTCCTCGAAGTCACTGATATAAAACCACCAAGTCATCTGTCTTATATCCACAAATTGGTCTATCTATGGCATCGTCAGTTCTTGTGCTATATTAGGATGAAAATGTGCTCGTTCACTGCGTCCACTAGCTCCTTTACGAACCCAGTGTTGTGCAAGGTTATAAAGGCTTAACAGGTTCTCTCGCAATTCTATGGGTTAAGCATATGGTTAAGGGTTCGTGCTGGAGTGTCTCGTGAAGTCTCGAAGGGTCTAGGAATGGGTTACTAGTCTGGAGGGTTAAACATAATTCTACGGGGTTGTACTTGGTCACGGAGGTTGTAGCAGAAGTCTTTAGTGCCAGTTGGTTGCCGAGGTAGAATCCTTGATGCATCTTGTCTTGCGGGTCTTCAGTTGGGGAGAGAGAGAAGAGAGGGAGAAGTAGCGTAGAGGAGGGAAATGCCTAAAGGGGGTTCCATAGTGCAAGTGCAAGCAAACAGGGGTAAAAAGGCCGAAACAAAAGAAACAAGGCAAGGAAGGTGATATAGCCATGCACTTTGTTACTTAGGGCAGAAGTGCGACTTATATCAAAACACAAACAAATAAAAGCAAGCAACACACAATCATGGTTCTATTCGAACCATCATATGGACTCGACTGCGCATAGGGGGTACACGACTCATCCTACCCTAGGGGTTCTCGGACTCAGTGTCGTGACTTGTGCCTCGTGCAGTCTTCTGAGTTTTCCTCAGGTGTTGTTATGTCCCTTGTAGTTGTTTGGTAAACGATCCGGGTTGAGCCTGAAGAACCTTCAACAACTTCTCGCCTGATGTGGTGATGTGGTGAAGGTGCCTCCTTGTAGCTGGCGTTGACTCGGTCTTCTCTTGTCTCTTTAATCATGACGATCCCTTGAGCCTTCGGGGCGTCGAGGGTACCAGGTAGGCAATTACGTATGTAATGACAATAACAAGGCATAATAGAGGTCCAACATGTCGGTTTCGTTGTTGAAAACATCGACACCAAGAGCGGGGGACAAAGAGAACCGTTTTCCTGCTCACTATGGTGAGGCGGACCAAATGGCGAGGTTCTCATCCACCGGTGGTTGCCGGTACAACAATGGTAGTGACATGATTACTCTATTAGCGATGTATATCATGATTTTGCACAACTCATGCCATGGTCATCGTAGGCTAGGGTTGCACCATCTTCTGGGTCTTCATGTCCGCACTCATCGAGGATGTAGTTTCTGTTGGTACCGTCTTGTCGTGGTGTCGCCAATCTTGTGTGCAGAAGTGGCGGGTGAGTGTTTGGCAAGGTGCACTCCACAAGGATTACAGAAAATCCAGTGGTCAAGGCATAGGGGTTCTAACGACCAAAGTTTTGAAGGGGAAGAGATCAAGTATAGCCTATTTTTCGAAAAACTGAGAAGGGAAGAGAAGTATATATAGTTTTGAAAACTAGTTTTACCCTAACTAATGACCATGCTAAATAAGGCCTCCTACAGTCAGGATGGCTCTGATACCAGCTCTGTGGGGACCCCGACTCATAAGTCGAGATAACCGAATGCACGTGTACAGTGATCCCGGAAATCAATGCTCACTGAACACACAGAAGCTGAACATCAAGAGTCTTACATCCATACATACCGTATTACACAAATAGGACCATTAAGGTCAAGTCTTGAGTATATCGTTGCAGCGGAAATCTTCAATGACAACATGGACCCATGCCATCTGCCTCAACCCTACAGGCATTCTGACTGGGAAGCGTCTTAGCTCGCATGCTCGTCACCAAGAATCTTCATCATAACCTGTTCTCTCATGCCTGGCCAATAAAATAACCAGTGGCAAGCCAATGAGTACTTTGAATGTACTCGCAAGCAACCCGAGTGTGATGACAGAATAATTATGCAAGGCTCTACTGCTAAATTGGCAGTTTTGCGGAAAGCTAGTTTTTCAAATGCAAGTATGATCAACATATAACATGGGCATGCATGTGTCTGCAACAAGTATCAGGAGGTCACAGACATCATTATCGAGAAAGAGTTGTGATCAACTCATGCTCAAGCTCATTGTGACTTCCTCACAATCACATCAACAGATCCACCATACCGTGTTGTTTTCCAGAAACTTATGGACATAGTCTAAGTAGCTCCACCCAACTGTCCTTGACCGCGGACACGGCTATTCGAATAGTTTGACACTGCAGAGGTTGCACACTTTACCCACTAGATCCGGGGAACTTCCGTGACATCCACGACCCGCGGAACCTCAAGTACCCGGGGTAAGCACCCGATCACTATCTTTCCCTAGGCGACACTAATATGGAGTCCACTCGATTGGTAACAGCCCCGTGCCAAACATTTCACATCTTAAAGATTGTGGAGCCTTGCTCCCATATTCATCTCATACCACTGACACGGGGTACCAACGGTGTGTTCGGTGCCCTGTGAAAACAGTCATGGCCGCCTATCCAAGCACGACCCCGTCCCGAGAGTGACCTCATGTCACCCCCGTCACTAGTAATGCGGACACCATGCTAGTATCGAGCTAGGTAATCAATAGTGCCCTTTCCCATATAAGGGTAGATTGGTTGCGCATGTTTGGTTGGGACGGTAGTCACACATAAATCTAATCCATCTCTGTCAACAACACTCTCATCAAGCCTCGGTACACTACTTCTTCACCAAGTAGTGCCCTAGTTTCTCATCATCTCCCAGGGGCATTAATGGCACCCATTGGGTCATTTACAAGTATGTCAAACCACACTTGTTTCACTCAATGCATAACCCTGACCCATTTTGCGTAGCCAACTACTATAGCATATATCTATCTACTCCCACCCACATAACCCTCACAGGAAGGTAGGGTCATGTTTGATGCAAGTTTCAATAGTAAAGTAACAAAGGCACCAACCAAAGTGGTCACCTCTCAACATGATTCCGATGCATTGATAATAAGGTGCTATGAGACATGCATAAAAAGGTTTCTCGAACATGGTCAAAGGGCTGCTTGCCTTATTCTTCCGAGTCTTCAAACCTTCTGGTCCATCTCCGAGTACTTCGTTTATTCCGTCAACTAACGATGGAAACAATCATAATAAGCAACACAATCAAAGCAAAAATAAAAGTGCTCTCAAAATAGGAGTTGGACTTTTCTAGGATACCTCTGGTCATATGAAAAATAACCAAGGTGGTTACATAGGTATTGGATCAATGGATAGTTTGGATCATTTCAATATGATGGAATCAAGGGGTTCATGGATTTTGAAAGAAGTGTACAGAAATATATTCTTGAATGATGAGCAAAGGCACCCATCAACAAGTCATGATTTTAGAAGCATCTAGGAGTTGGTTTCAATGGATTTGGGATTCAAATGAATTTCCTAGGATTTTGCAAAGCTGGTAAATATGAAGAAATGGCTCAATATTTGGTGGGGTACAGAAAGTATTAATAAAAATGTTCCAAAACTAAGTTTGGATATGACCAGCATCTAGGAATTTGAACCACTGCATTTGGATCAAAATTGAGCTCTCTGTGATTTTCTAAAGTTCATCACAGAAAATGAAATATTGGCATTTGATAATTATTTGTGTAGGAAAAGTTTCTGGAATAATGTGCATGTTGCACCATGTGATAGAGCATGATTTATGGAGTCACTGGAAATTTGAATCACCAAATTTGGAGTTCAAATGAATTATTCATGGATTTTTGAAGTTGTCTGGAAAAGAAAAAGAAAGAGGAAAAAGGGTGATACCCTTTACTGCGCACTGGCGACAGATAGACCTTGGGCCGGCCCGGCGGCTCGGCTGAGCGAGGAGATGCGATGACGCCGAAGACGTACTTCGGTGATCCTGTTTTCGCCGCGCGGACACGGGAAGTGTCGGACCCGCCTCCGCTTAAAATGTCGGGCCCGCCCCGCTGGGTCACCGACGAGCGGGCCCCACCAGCAGGCCTTCTCCTTCCTCCCGCCCGCGACAGAGGAGGCAGAGGCCTCGTCGACGGGAGGTTGCTGCTCCTGCCCCCGGCGGCTCAGGCCACCTCCGGCCAAGCGGTGGCCACCGGAGGGGTCACTGGAAAGCAGCGCATCGGGGGAGGTCGGCAGGGCCGGCAGGAGACGACCGTGGTGCGCTCGACACTGCCTCGGCGGATGCCCATTCGGGCGACGAGTAGCTGGGGGGGGGTGTGGTGCCCGGCGGTCTGGGAGAAGTAGGGGAAAGGGTCGCCGGACCCTCGCATCTCTTCTGGTGGAGGAAAGGGAGGGAGGCGAGCTTGGGATGGCGAGAATTTTGGTGGTGGACGACGGCTCGGCTCCGGCCAAGGCGGCGCGTTGGGGGCATGGGAGGAGCAGTGGGACGGTCCAAGAGGATCAGGAGAGGGAGAGGGAGTCCAGGGCATAGAGAGGGAGGCTCAATATGGCCTTATGTGGCGAGGCTTCGGTGCACCGTGGGTGGCATCCGCGGCCATGGCCAAGGCAGTGCCAGGGGACAGAATTGGCACACAGGCCCTTGTCTAGGGTGTTCGTGGGCATGGTCTAGGACCAAGGAGAGAAGAAAGGGAGCGGGGAAACGGTCAGAGGAGTCACGCGTGTGAGCTCGCTCACTGGAGCCCGGGGTCGGCCGGTGTGCGTGCGAGCAGGGGTGATAGAGGAGGAGAAAGGAGGAGGCCGACCGCCCAGCGTGTTGCGGACGCCGAGGTAGCCTCGGGGGACACGAGGGGGAGGCCCCAGGCTGTCGGGTGCAGCCAATTGGAGGCGTCTACAGTGCGGGAGCGCTCTGGAGCGCGCCGAATGGCTGGCACGGCTGTGCCCTCGCCGCTCTGGTCGTGTCCGTCTTGCCTAACGTTGTCTAGGGGGTCGAGGGAGAAGTAAACAAATGCGCTGTGGCCTTGGATGCTCTGGGAAGCCATTGGAATGAGGAGGGAGGTGAAGAAGAAGGTGAAAACTGATGTCCAGAAGAGTAAGTTGGGGTTTTACCCCCTCCAATGATTGAGCTGAGGCAGGGGAGAGTTACTGGAGGTTGAGGATGACTAGGAGAAGCTGTGGTAGAAAATTGAGCTCAAGGGGAATAGTAAAAGTGGTCAAAACAATGGTTTAAGAAAAATGGCAGAAGGTGTTTGATCAGGTTTTGGGAAAGAAAATGACTTCCAATTGACATGGGACTCAACAGGATGGAATGTCACACACAATTAGGCCCCTCCACCAAATTTGAGCTCATTTGGGCCAAGTTGCCAATGTAACTCTTGTAAACCCTAGAAATCAACAGAAATGGATTCACCATGTTTGAGTTAAGCAAATCATCTCCCCTTGATGCACCACTTGGTGTAGCATCATAATTTGGGGTTATAATCATGCCCACAAAGTTTGAGGCCCCAGGTAAAAAGTTGATAATGTAAAGTTGTTCAAATTTGAATTTGAACAGAAATGGTTTTGGGGCACTTAGATCAAGTTATGCTTCTCCAAAACTTGTGCCATTTGGCATAGATGCATAATTACATCATTGTAGCATGTGCACCAAGTTTGAGGGCATTTGGACAAGTTTGGCAATGTAAAGTTTCTCAAACTTCAAAATGGACAGAAATGGTTTTGAGGGGATTAGATGATGTTTCCTTGATCTTCAAGGCACGAGGCTTTGCCAGATCATCAAATATGTCGTATATGACATGATAGAATTTCCCTGGAATTTTTGGAGAATATTTCCTTTGTAAATATTTCAAAGCTTGAAATATCCAGAAAGGGTTTTGGAAGGATTTGTCCAATATTTTGAACATGACCATGTGTTGAAACTCTCATATATGGACAATATATGTCCTATGAGTCTCCCTGAATTTTGGCAAATATTTTTGAAATGATTAAATAATTTTTCCCTATTAAAGACCATTTCTGGCCTTAAGAAAAAGCTTTTAAATAAAATATAAAAATAACTTTTAAAATTATAACTTTGTGGTTTCTGGGAGTCCTATACCTAATAGGATTCAAATATACTTTTTGAAAGATTTTTCACACCCTAAACAAGGTACTTGCAGTGCAAATCTCAATTCAGGGGTTTTTGGAAAACTAATTTTAGAAAATACTATTTGGCCAAAATATTTTTATAAGAAAACTCTATACTGGTCTATACACATGGCATGATCATTGGGAAAAGGTTTTGGATCAAGGAGATGAAGTATAAGAGTTGGAGGATTTATTTGATTTTTAGAGCACTAGCAAACAACAGACAAAGGTCAAATCAAGCAAAGTCAAAAACACTCAAAAAGTTTTTTTGTAAATCCACATTTTTAACATGATAATTATCTTAAGCAATGTGGCATGAAAATCAGGGTGTGACATTCAGTAGGTGCAACGGGTTGAGGGGTAACTAATTGTGGTTCCGGTCGAGGTGAAGATACCCCGAACAAACCCCTCAAAGGATTGTTCTCCATAGTAACAAGTGAGAATAAATTTCAGCACACTATATAAATGTTTCCTTACCAATTTCCACTTACCAGAGGCGCTTCACTCCCTGACAAGAGTGCCAGAAAATTGCCTTGATGACCCACAAGTATAGGGGATCAATTGTAGCTCTTTTTGATAAGTAAGAGTGTCGAGCCCAACGAGGAGCAGAAGGAAGTTACAAGTGTTTCTGAGTAAGGTAATGTCTACAAGTGCTGAAATTGTAAGTAGCAGAGTAGTTTGATAGCAAGATAATTTTGTAACGAGCAAGTAATGATAATAGTAGCAAGTATTCAACAAGATAGCCCAATCCTTTTGAGGCAAAGGACATGCCAAAACGGTCTCTTATAATAAGCAAAGCGTTCTTGAGGGTACACGAGAATTTCATCTAGTCACTTTCATCATGTTGGTTCAATTCATGTTCGCTACTGTGATAATTTGATATGTGGGTGGATCAGTGCTTAGGTGCTATTATTACTTGAACAAACCTCCTACTTATGATTAACCCTCTCGCAAGCATCCGCCACTACAAGAAAAGTATTAAAAATAAATTCTAACCATAGCATTAAACTTCTGGATCCAATCGGTCCCTTACGGAATAGTGCATAAACCGGGGTTTAAGCTTCTGTCACTCTCGCAACCCACCATCTACTTACTACTCCACAATGCATTCCCTTAGGCCCAAATATGGTGAGTGTCATGTAGTCGACGTTCAGATGACACCACTAAGGGAATCACAACATACATACGATCAAAATATCAAACACATATCAAATTCACATGATTACTTGCAACATGATTTCTCCCGTGACCTCAAGAACAAAGGTAACTACTTACAAGTGATAAACATGCTCAAGATCATAGGGGTATTAAATAGCATAATGGATCTGACCATATAATCTTCCACCAAATAAACCATATAGTAATCAACTACAAGATGTAATCAACACTACTAGCTACCCACAAGCACCAATCTATAGTTCTGGTAACAAGATTGAAGACAAGAGATGAGCTAGGGTTTGAGATGAGATGGTGTTGTTGAAGATGTTGATGAAGATTGCCCTCCCCAAGATGGGAGAGTTGTTGGTGATGATGACGATGATGATTTCCCCCGCCGGGAGGGAAGTTCCCCCGGCAGAACTGCTCCGATGAAGGGCAAAAGTGCTCCTGCCCAAGTTCCACCTCGAGACGGCGGCGCTCTGTCCCAAAAGTCTGCTCTTTATTTTTTCTAGGTCAGAGAGGCTTATATACTAGAAGATGGGCACCGGATGTGGGCTTGGGTGAGCACAACCCACCAGGGGCCTAGGCTCCCTGGCGCGCCCAGGTTGGTTGTGCCCACCTGGTGGGCCCCCTCTGGTACTTCTTTACTCCAATATTCCTCAAATAATTCATAAAATTTCTCCGTGGAGTTTCAGCTTGTTTGGAGTTGTGCAGAATATGTGGCGTGATGTAGCTTTTTCAGGTCCAGATTTCCAGCTGCCGGAATTCTCCCTCTTGGTGCATATCTTGCAAATTATGAGAGAAAAGGCATTAGAATTACTCCAAAAAGCATTCTTAGGCATAATAAGAACATAAATAACAACAAGAAAACATGATGCAAAATGGACGTATCAGACCTCGGTGGCGGCAGCTGCAATATAATCACATTCTAAGATTAGCATACAGTCCGGAGCATTACTATCTGACACTAAGAAATCACACATCTTAACAATGGGCGCATCTTGCGTTTCATCAAGCTGCTTGTGACAAGGTCAAGCTCTCCATCGAAGAGCTTGAGCTTCTGATCGATCTCCACTAGCTCCGCGGCATTAGCAGCCGTAGCCAAAGAAGATGCAGGTGACATAAAAAAGTTCACACCACTTCAAACACTGGCCTACAGAAATGGACCCTCCGCAAGTTTCTTAGCAAACTTTGCAGAGTATCGGGGGCTACTACATATACGACTCACTCAAACTAAGGACTAAACCCGCTTTATGAGAAAAGAGTATTACTTGACTTACCTCAATGCCTGTCAGCAGGCCTTGTACAACATCATTCAGTCCGGATTGGACGGACCAAACACCTTGTATTACCGCAACCATGAGAGTGTGGTGCCCATCAATGATGACGGAGTTGTTCACCAACTCCTCCAGCGCGTCCAGCCAGCCCGTCACCGCCCCTTTGGAGGTGGCCAGCGCGGGCATCGGACTCCCAACCCCTTCCCCATTGGAAGGAGGAACTAGCATCGTCAAGAGACTCGGGGGCTTGCGAGCGAACGGCTGAGGGGGTCTGGATGGTCAGGACTCCCTTTCTGCACAAGTCAGGAGGGAGACATCCTCCTGGTACTCGGTGACCAAGGCGTCAGCCTCGGCCATGGTGGCATCAATCCCCTCCTCCATGTCCGGAGGAGGAGCGGTCCTTTGAGAAAACACCTCCTCAACCTCCTCGGGGATCAGGGGAGTGCAGAGCGTGAAGCGGACCCACTGTCCGCCAGTGTGGGTGGTGGGGACGTCCCCTCCGAGGTCTGCTCGGCGGGGCGGTCGTGTGGAGGGCTGCGATACTAAAGAGTCACCCTTCGTTCGGCATTAATTATTAAAAACAAGGCAACTCAAAATTCCATCATCGTACATGTCGGCTGGGGGCTTGACCCTAGGTTCCTTCTTCGGAACCTCTTTGGACACTTCGGACCCCTCATCCGAGTCCGAGCTGTCAGGCAGGACCAGCTTGGGCCGACACCGCCTCTTTAGGGCCTGAGGGCGTTGTACCTCCTCGACTTCCTCAGACGCCGCTCTCTTCTTGGAGTGTGATACGTCTCCAACGTATCTATAATTTATGAAGTATTCATGCCATGTGTTGGAAACAATTGATTTGGCGATGCTTCACGATTGTATTGATCGGTGCATAGCGCACGTATATATGGAGTACAAAGTGGGCCACAACCTCAACTATACAAAGACTAGGAGGTGGGCCGGGCTATACAATATACATGCACAAACCATATATTCAACACCCCCCCCCCGTAGTCGAAGCATCACCGGAGACGCAAAGACCGGACCTAAACTCCTCGAAAACAGAAGTAGGCAGTCCTTTTGTCATGACGTCGACGAACTGCTGCGCCATCGGGACGTGAAGGACCCGGATGCGCCCAAGAGCCACCTGCTCGCGAACAAAGTGGATGTCAAGCTCGATATGCTTCGTTCGACGATGATGGACCGGGTTGGCGGAGAGGTACACGGCTCAGACGTTGTCGCGGTAGACGAGCGTGGCCTTGTGGACATCACAAAGAAATTCCTGGAGCAGCTGACGAAGCCAAGAGCATTCCGCAACGGCGTTTGCCACTGCCCGATACTCTGCCTCTACACTCAAGCGGGAGACGGTGGGCTGTCGCTTGGAGGACCAAGAGATCAGAGACGGCCCAAGCTAGACACAGTACCCCGAAGTGGAGCGCCGTGTGTCCGGGCAGCCAGCCCAGTCCGCATCAGAGTAGGCGACGAGGTCGGTGGAGGCGGAGGCTGTCGGCGTAAGTCCCTTGGACGGGGTGCCGCGTATGTAACGGAGGATACGCTTCACCAAGGTCCAGTGAGAGTCGCGCGGAGCATGCATGTGAAGACAAACCTGCTGAACAGCATACTGCAAGTCGGGGCGCGTCAGTGTCAGATACTGCAGAGCACCCACAATGGAGCGATAGAAGACCGCATCGGATGCGGGAAAACCCTCCAGAGCAGAAACCTTGGCCTTGGTGTCGACAGGCGTGGGAGCGGGCTTGCAGTTAAGCATGCCGGCTCGATCAAGAAGCTCATGGGCATAACGTTGCTGGTGCAGGAAAAACCCATCTGGCCGTCGAACCACCTCCATACCAAGGAAGTAGTGCAGGGGCCCCAAGTCCTTCAGGGCAAACTCATCGCGAAGACGAGCAGTGAGCCGCTGAAGGAGCGCGACAGTGGATGCTGTCAGGATGATGTCGTCGACGTAGAGCAGCAAGTAGGCTGTGTCAACTCCGTGATGGTACACGAAGAGAGACGCATTGGAACGAGTCGATGTAAATCCGAGCGTCTGCAGGAAAGCAGCGATGTGCTGGTACCAGGCCCGAGGCACCTGCTTCAACTCGTTAAGAGAGCGGGAGAGCAAGCACACATGGTCAAGATGCGAAGCGTCGACGAAGCCAGTAGGCTGCTCACAGAACACCTTCTCAACGAGGTGGCCATGCAAGAAGGCATTGGAAACGTCCAACTGATGCACAGGCAGGCTCAGGAGACGGCTAGCTGAAGCACGGTGCGGATTGTGCCCGGTTTGACAACCGGGGCAAAAGTGTCGGTGAAGTCCATGCTCGCACGTTGCCGAAATCCCCGAACCACCCAGCGAGCTTTATAGCGCTCGAGAGTGCCATCCGGACAGGTCTTGTGCCGAAAGACCCACTTGCCTGTGATGATGTTGGCACGAGGCGGCCGAGGGACAAGCTGCCAGGTGTGGTTCCACTGGAGCGCATCGAACTCTTCCTGCATCGTAGCGTGCCAATGGGGATCCTGAAGGGCTGCTCGAGCTGACGATGGGAGGGGGGATAGCTCAGAGGCGGAAGCAGTGAGCAGGTACTCATCGCTGGTGTACCGCGTGCTCGGTCGTAGGGTGCCAGCCCGAGAGCGAGTCATCAGGCGGGGCAGCGAGGTCGGGGTGGCGGCGGGCGAGGACGATGAGGAGCTCGCCACCTCCGAGGCCGCGGGGGAGGCCGCGGTCGAGGCCGCTGCGGCGGGCGCAGGTGACGCGGGAGGCGTCTCGGCCGCCGGGGAAGCTGACGGTGAGGTAGTCGCCGGGGACGCCATGGGCGTCGCGGCCGCCGGGGAGGGTGCATCCCCTAAGGCAGCCAGCCGGGGAGAAACTCGACCCATGGCGCGGGGGGCATCCTCAAAGCCGGGAGGCGGCCCAAGAGAAGCCAGGTGGCCGTCACCGGAAGCGGGGAAAGCCGCAACATCCGAAGGTACCTGCTGAAAGGGAAAAACCATCTCATCAAAGTACACGTGTCGGGAAGTGATCACCCGATGTGAGATAGGGTCATAGCAGCGGTAGCCTTTGGTGTTGGGGCGATAGCCGAGAAAGATGCAGGCCACAGACCGAGGTGCGAGCTTATGAGGAGTGGTGGAAGCGATGCTAGGATAGCACGGCAACCGAAGATGCGGAGCTTAGAATAGGAAGGTGGCGTGCCGAAGAGAAGGTGATGGGGTGCAAAATTCCCGCGAGTGTGACAGGGACGGATGTTGATGAGTAGTGATGCGGTGGCAAGCGCGTCGGGCCAAAAATGTGGTGGCACGTTGGCATGAAAGAGAAGGGAGCGAACACAGTCATTCAGAGTGTGAAGCACGCGCTCAGCGCGGCCATTCTGTTGCGAAGTGTACGGGAAAGTGAGGCAAAAAATCGTGCCGTGTGTGGCGAGAAGGTTGCGGATTGCAAGGTCATCAAACTCCTTCTCGTTGTCTGTTTGCAACGCATGGATGGTACGTCCAAACTGCGTGGAGACATAGGAGTAGAAGGCGGTGAGAGTGGCAATAGCATCCGACTTTCGCCACAACGGGAAGGTCCACACATAGTGTGAAAAATCATCAATTATAACAAGATAATAAAGATAGCCCGTATTACTTGCAACATGAGAGGTCCAAACATCACTATGAATTAACTCAAACGGGTATGATGCAACGTCCGAGGAAGTGGTAAAGGGAAGACGAACATGTTTTCCAAGACGACAAGCATGACAAGTGTGATCATCAATCTTATTACACGTGAAGGAAAAACTGCGAAGAATATGACGAAGGGTGGTGGTGCTGGGATGACCGAGACGAGCATGCCAAAGGTCGACTCCGGCGGAGAGCGCCATTGGTGCAACGATGGAGGAAGTGGACGAGTGGACCAGGTAGAGCTCGTCGGGACTGTCACATCGGTGGAGCACCATCCGGGTACGGGCATCCTTAACAGAAAAGCCAAACATGTCAAATTCAAAGGTGACAGGATTTTCACGTGTAAGAGAACGAACGGAAACAAGGTTTTTAATGATGTTAGGAGAAACAAGTACATTAGATAGAGATAATTGCATGGAGTTAGAGGGAAAAGCAGCATGGCCGACATGAGTAATAGGCATGGAGGAACCATCACCCACGGTGATACGAGCAGTGGTGTGAACGGGGTGAGCGGTAAGAAGATTACCGGGGTTAGCGGCCATGTAAGTCGTGTCTCCGGTGTCCATATACCAGTCGCCACCGCCAGTATACTGCTGCGGCGTAGGGGCGGTGTGGAGTGCCGCTAGAAGCGCGGGGTCCCACGGTGCCGGCGGAAGGGCCGGCGTGGATGGCAGCAGCTGTGGTGGTGGTGTCGCGAACCCGCCAGTTGGGGGCAGCCCGTAGGCAGCAGGACACTACTGGAATCAGGGTCTTTGCCATCTGCCAGCTCTTTGCCATCTGCCAGCTGATGGCAAAGAAGGTCTTTGCCGTCTGCTTACAAAAAACAGACGGCAAAGAACTGACAGATGGCAAAGAACCTGGTTGCCATCAGCCAACTCTTTGCCGTCTGCCAGCAGATGGCAAAGAATCTTTGCCGTCTGCTGGCAGACGACAAAGAGGTGGGTGGGTCCAGTGGACGCCAGTGCTGTAACGGCCCACCAGCCTCACCTCTTTGCCGTCTGCCAGCGGATGGCAAAGAATCTTTGCCGTCTGCTGGCAGACGGCAAAGAGGCCGAAAGCAGACGGCAAAGAAAAATCTAACGCCCGCCCCCGCCCACTGGCACACACCCTCCCCCTCTCTCCGCTAGGCACCAGCCCTGATCTCTCTCCCCCTCTCTCTCCCGCACCGCACCTCACCCGCGCCCGCACCGCCGCCGCCGAGCACCGCCGCCGCTCGGACGTTGCCGCCGCCCCACCACCCCGCTGCCGCCGCCCCACCCCGCCGCCCCGGAGCCCTGCGGTCCCATCGCCACCGCCGCCCGGCGCCCCCGTCGCTCAGCTCTCTCTCTGTCTCCCGGTCCTCTCTCCCTTTCCTCTCACTCCTCTCGATCGCTGTCGCCGACCCACGTTGCCCTCACCGTGGCCGACCTTGCGCTACCCTTGCCTTCGTCGACCTCGCGCGGGAGAAGACCCCGCACCCCCGCTCCTCCTCGTCCGCGCCCTCGACACGGCCGCCTCCGGCCCGCCCTGCTTCGCCTCCTTCGACCGTCCATCGCCGCATCTCTGACCACTCCGGCCACCTCCGTCTAGCAGGTGATTCTTTGTTCCTCCCCTCCAATTTCTAGGGTTTGCTTAGTTCCCTAAAATCCCCAATTTCTAGGGTTTGCTGTTGCTGTTGTTCTAGGTTGTCATGTGCTAGTGTGGTCTGAATCATGTGATTTTGCTATTGTTCTAGGAATTTTACATTAGGGATTAGGATTTCTTTTTGGTAGAATTTGCTTGTATAGCTTGCTGTGAGAAGTAGGATAGAAAAATACTAAGTCTTTTCATATAAAAATTGGTAAAATAATGCATATATCTTAGTCTTGTTAGTGCTGTCCAATTTAGGATACATATTCAAAGTCTAAAAAATCTGTAGAATCTGCCATCAATCTTGACTCCATTTCGTTGGAAACTTGGGCTACATGATGACAAGACTACTTTCAAAACTTGCTTTCAAAACTACTGTCAAAACTTGCTTTCAAAACCACTGTCAAAACTACTGTCAAAACTTGGAGTAGTGTAAACTCGGGAGAGGCTAGGAGAGATCTTGCTGAACAAATATACCTGACTTCACGAATGTCTGTACTTAGCATGACTGTGATCTTCACAATTAATGTAAGTGATGCTCTTCGGCTAAAAAAAAGTACAACTATGTGGAGATATTTATTCCATCAGTACATGTTCCTTTCCTGAACAACACACCCTTTTTAGACGAGCTTAGGTTATTTGAATCTTCACATATGTCCTTACTAATCAACAACAATGATACAATGTAGATTTGTCGGTCATATGCTTTTTGGATGTTTTGGAAGATAATGCAGGGTTGCCACATCTGGTTCCAAATAAAAACATGTCAGAAATGCTTATGCTGTCAGAAACATGCTACTGAACCCATTTTTTCACTGTAGGATTTGCGCCGGGGTAATGGGATGTATATGTTTTTCTTTTGGGACTCTGGCACTGCTTGTATAACATATGATTACTGTTTTGTTGGTCGGGAACACACTTTGGAAATAATAACATTATAGGAAGAAGAAGCTGAACTGGAGTATGTGTCTTCTCTTCCTGAAAGTTTCCTTAAATGATTCAGTGCCCCATGAAATTAATCTAGACTGAAATTCCATGTTTTTATTAGGTGAAACAGTACAGAAGACAAACAAGGCATCTTGTGCATATATATAATTAGTTGCACTACTCTGTTCTTTAAAGATGTTTTTTCCCGTGGCTATTTAATATAGATGCTTCATAAGTTGCACAAGCATATATGATTCTCTGAGCAAATCATCTTCACTGATCTGTTTTAGAGAGATGTCTGATTAGCTGCACAATCATACATGGTTCTGTTAGTAATTTGTTTGCCTTGATCATCTTGCTATAGATATAGGTCACCGGAGCGGCGGGGAGGTGTAAAAGGAAAAGAACAAAAAATAAGAAGAAAAAAGAAGAAACAGAAGAAGAGGAGAAGGGGAAGAAAAAAGAAGAAGAAGAAGAAGAAGAAGAAAAAAAA